>QUSF01000009.1:21432369-21452564 GCA_003676055.1 Chloebia gouldiae | reverse complement strand
CTCCTCTCCTCTCCTCCCTCTCCTCCTGTGTGTGTGTGAGAGAGAGATTCTCAATGAAAGGTCTGGCAGGAGTTACCCTCTGCCTTATCATCCTACTCCTTCCCAAAAGCAGAAAAGAAAAAGACAGAAAAATGTCTTTCTGTCTTGAGACAGAAAAATGACAGAGTATAATAGAAGTAATGGTGTAAGGGCTTTGGCTCTGCTCCTTTCTACTCAAATAGTTATGTTTTCATTGAGAATAAAATATTTTTTCATGCTTGCATCCTGCACCTCAGACTGTGAAAATCAGAATCCCATTACCCTTGCAAGTAGGGTCTCCTACAGCCTTAACAGCTTTTTGGATCTTCTTCCTGTATCTAAAATCACTCCCAGCACCTTCAACAGTGCTGTTTGTTGGCCTCTTTCTTTATCTTATACACACACAGAGTTTCTTTAACTCCTTTCAAATGGGCTTTTAAGGCTTTCTTTAGCACTTTGGATATCAAGTTATCCATTAATACTCTTTGCTGAAGCAAAGCACTCACGGTTATACTTAGTGTAGTTTCTCCAGCCTCCCTCCCTAACCAGGATGTTTATTTTCCATAAGACTCTTACAAGTTTAATCTCCTCACTGGAATTTGCATTTGTCTAGCGAACACAAATTCCCTCCCACTGGCACCCGCTAGCCTCTAACAAGGTAAGCTGTTCTTACAGGATGTCAAGCTCCCCAGCAACAAACAAAATCTCTTCTACCCAAGATTCCTTCGACTTTTGCAATATGCTGGCTCTGGAAACATTTTGTTGGGAGTGCTTTTTGAAGGGCCTTGGGGGTGCTCAGTTTGAAGAAACACTCAGCACCAGTTATCTTAGCCTGCTTCAGCCAGCTGGCTGTGACTCTTGCCAAGTGTAAAGGCTGTTTACCAACATTTACCCTTCTTAGCAGAATTTTTGTAAGGACTTACCAATAATGGGGATTAGTCCTGATTTGAGCTCTCAGTAGACCAGATGTCAGTACAGGCACATCCATGCAATCCCCAGTGCACAGGAAGAACCACCTCCTTCTGCACCCAAAGCTTGTCCCTGTTTGAAGGTGCAACCTGCTCCACCAGTAAGAACCAGTGGTTTCTGGGGACACCAGCAGTAGCCACCATCCCCTGGCAGGTGTGTCATGCCCAGTTCAGAGACAGTAACTCCTCCTCCAAAGCTTCAGCTCTGCAGCTTGCACAGGAGGTTCTAGCTCAATTCCTCAAGTGTATGCCAACCTCTGGAAAGGGAGTCCGTAGCTTTTATACTTTGTATACACTGTGCTGGCAAGTGTACTTGTGTTAGCATGGCTGCATCTACACTACGGCTGCTGCTGGCACTGATTTTCTGTATTAAAACACATGCCTCTACCCCAGCCAACATTCCTACTGCAGCCAACATTTCTAGGGTAAGCCTAGCTGGAGCTCTCAGCCAGCTGTAATTGTCTGCAACCAGCAGCATCTGTCTGCTCTTTGGTGAAAGCTTTGTCCTGGAGCACGACGTTCTAGCAGTGGCTCAGCAGGAATGCTTAATCAGGCATGGGAATGCTTCTGACTTTTTCCATCTTAAGCCTATAGAAATGATCTTGGAGTAATGGTATATTTACACTCATTACATCACTACAAGGATTCCTGTCTCACTGTAAACCTTTCCTGGACCTCAGAGAGAATGGAAAGTTTGGAGGAGAGTTGTTTTCAAAACAAAACCATTCCAAAATACCCACCTCCAGCCAAGCAATCAAGGTTTGGCACCATCTGTCACAGTCTAACCAGCTTCCAGCTGCATCTGAGCATACTTACAAGAAAGAGCCATGATGAGAGACAGCTACTGTCACTTACACCTAAGGAAAACAAAACACAGCTAAAAGTTCTGCTTCTCACCTCCCACTGATTCCCCCATGATAAATTCTTCCAGAAAATTAATTAAGGTTCTTTGTGTTTTGAATTCTGTGTTTGGCTGGAATTCTTTGCCCTTGACATATTGTCTAAGTGCCACGGGGAAGAAAAGCCTTATAAATTGTTGTATGTAATATTGCAGAAACTATTTCTTCTCAAGGTGGTAAAATAACATTCATTCAAGCTTAATCAGGTTATCTCCTAGAAAGAAAACCTTGCTGAAGCTAAGAAAATGTTCCAAAGAGATTAAATATGTGATGCAGTGATGGTGATAGAAAGTCAGTGTGAACAAGTCCAGCTCCCTGAAGCTCAAGGACACCCCTCTGAGGCGTGCCCACTTCAGAAGACAAGGACAAAACAGATCAATCAAACAACAGCAATACCCAGCACAGTCTGGCAGGGTAAAAAATATTGAGAACTACACATCTTAGGCGGTGCAGGTGCTCCACTCATGTTGGGCTCAAGGCAGGTCTCCTCCAAGTGAAGATGGTAATTTTCAGTGTCCAGGCTTTCCCAGTGCCAGAAAGATCAGCCTAAGCTGTGGTTTATGGCTGCCTCATGTCATTGCCAAAGGGCTGTCACCAAGCTCACAGGCACCAGGACAAACTGTAGTCCAAGTCCATAGGAAGGAAAACATTGTGGTGAAAAGGAATCACAGGTGCTGAGTGGCAGTGATGTCCAGGTAAAATGTAAGTGAACTCATCAATTCATCGCTCAGGATATAAGACAATAAGGAAATTTTGCTTTACACCCCTAGGATTTTCTCAGCTTTTTCTTTTTATATATTCTCTTAGTCCCTGCCCAGTGAGAGTGTGCATAACACCATTCACCTAATTCTGGCTAGGATTTATGTTTCTTCCACAAAAACTGGGCTTAGGGACCACTGTACATGGAGCAGAGATGGCAGTAGTGTCTTCTGAACAGGCAAACAGACCTAAAACCACAAGAAGCTGCTGCAGTAGTGACCAGCTTTTCAGCTGGCTGCCTTCCAGAAAGGGATTTACAGTCCTTGACTATGCCAGCATTGGAGGTTAAGAGGCAGAAACCTGACCTAGCCAAAAGGAAATTATTAAAGGAAGGGCGTAATATAACCTAGCCCTGTCAACCTCATCCTGAGCTTGGATGTCTTCCTGTAAACTCCTGGAGCTGAACTTCCAGCCCAAGCCCCTCCTGGCCTGCTGTCTGGCCAGGAGTGTGTGCCCCTCTCTCAGACACATTGCTTGCTGTGCAGTGGGGATGTTACCTCCTCTTTCCAAACCATTACCAAGTAACTCATGCATTCAGCTCTGACCTCCTTTGCATTTTTTCTGCACCTACTGCTCACACTTGATACCTTGCTCTCCCCTCCTTAGCAGAACCCTGGTGATGCAGTTTTGGGAGAAGCTGGTCTGTGCTTGGGGCAGTACCTGAGAGGATTCATTACCCATGACAGGGCAGGGACATTCCTGCAGCTGGTGAGCAGATGAAAAAAAGTAAGAAGGAACTAGTAGTTGAAAGAAACTCTTATGCATAGATCCACCATCCAGCAATGCCTATTACCTCACCACAGGACCTGGAAGGGGCTGGATGTGAGGGCTGGCAGAAACAAAGGAATCTGAGGTTTGGGAGGTGTCTGGCTTAAGCTGAGTTAGGAGAATGGGGAGGAAAGGTGTCTTCCTGTTTTTTTAATCATCTTAATTTCCTCAAAATCCAAATTGGTAATAAAAAATTATGTTAATATGTCAAAAATTAAAATAATTTCCAAAGTCAAGGCTATTTTGACACATTGTCAACACATTTGTCACATTGAAAACTGTCCTTGGACTTGAGATAGATTTGAAAAACAGTTACAAGCCCCTCATGTGACTCAATTCCTCCAAAAAGCCTTTTACCCCTTTTACCTACTTCTCTTTTCCTTTCAGTTTCTGAGTCCATAATATTCCTCTTGAAAAGTGTAGTTCACTCTCTTTGATACTGCATGCTGCCTCAATTTTAACAGCTTGAAGCACATAGCTGGGAGTCAGCTCTGCCACACACATACACATGCACATACTCAGTGACTGCAGCAGCATGTCTTTTCCTTCTCTTTTCTTTTTAAGGAAAAATCTGTCTGGCTGTCGGACAGATCAAACCCCATCACTTCCAATGGACACCTTTGCAAGTTAAAGCTTGTTCTCTTCTACTTGTTCACTCCTCCCACACCCTCGCCTGTGGCAGAGCACTGGAGGTGCAGCCCACCTCACCAGTCAGGGAGGTTTTCCAGTGTGTACAAAGAACAGTATCAGCACGTGCAGCAATGCTTCATTTCATGCAGAAAATGGGGAAATGGTTGTGCAAACCAGTTATACATATGGAAACAATCATACCCAAACCTTGGCTAGCTTCACTGGAATTCTGAAGTCTTGTCACCTCTCCAAGGACTATTTTCCTATACTATTTCAGTCTTTACTTGCTCCCACCCATTTTGACACCAAAGCTGTTCAGAACAATCTATTGCTTTTTTCCTTTTCCCTTCAGATGACGGGAGATTTTCCCTGCCTACAAGAATAGCTGCTCTTTGTTAACTACACATCTAAATAAAATTAATCTGGGGTAGAAACTTGGTCTGGAAAGCTTAAGCTCAGAGGCTCAAATTTTCAGTGGGTAATTATCATCTGAAAATAGAGCTGTTAAACAGGAATGAACATACATCCCTATTAAGAATGAGAGGAAGAAGTACTCTGTTCTAGGCTGAGCAGAGATACCTATCCCAGCAACAGCTCTGGCAGCTCTTAGTAGGTGGATCTTAAGGACTTTTATTGCCTTTAATTTTTGTTGTTGAACCACTCCTCCCTCTTCAGCATACTTAGCATATCTGAAGCAGAATGTAATTTTTTCCTCTGTACAGATCGAGCAATCTATGATGGGGATACTGAGATGTGAGCCCTCAAATATATTTTAGTTCCTAATTTCAAAGAGATTCAACAACTCAAATGCATGTGAAGGTTTGGGATTAACTAACCTTCAAAGGCTGTGTACCCACTGCATGGCCTCAAACCACAATGGGTTGGTTTTCTGAACTTATACTTCTGGTTTTCTGGGCTTATATTTCGACACCTAGAGATGTTTTGTACTTTTACAACTCTTTCTGAGTTCAGAATACTTTCTTGCTCAGTGAGAGAGTGGGACCAGTGCACATATGACATGGACAGACAGGCACAAGGAACTCCTCCACTGCAGGTTTCTGTCTTTGACACTTTGACTACGACCCTGCATCAACTGCTCGTGCAATGTCTCTTTGCCTAGGAAACAGGGCAAGCACATGGACACACACCCTGCCTTTACCCTGCTGGTGGGAGGGTGTTGTTCTTGCCTGATGATAACCTCACATCACAAATAAAATTTGGCATTCATTCCTGAACCCTTCTTCTTTTTCCTTGTGAACAGAGGAAAGTGCTGTACTTCACGGAGAGCTATTTTATGAAAGCCTCCAGCACCCACAGTTAGACCCAATGGCAGCAGATTTTCAGAGAATTAGTTCAGGTGTTTTGGAGCTGAACCCTTTCTAGATGTTGAAACTCCACAGATTTATTCCTAAAGATGGTTCCTGAGAATCATACCTTCAACATCCAAAGCACAAAAATGTCTCCTTTGTTTGAGGAATTAACCACTGCTTAGATTCATTAGCAAAGGTAATTTTGGCCTAATTAGTCTTCTAATTTCTCTGTTATCCCTTGTAGGAATATGCCCTCCGAAATTAGTGAAATTACTTTTAATATATGCTAATCACCATAATCTGATTTGTCTTTAATTATACATGTAATGGAGAAACTAATTGGAAGATAAAGGGTATTTCGAAGGGCCAAAATGTAAATTCGGAAGAGAGTATAATTCTATCATTAAGCAACCAAAAAAAAATGCTTTTGAGTTTGTGGAAGATGATTTGTTTCCTATAGCAGGAATATCAGATCACTTCTTTTGGAGCTCCTTATTGTAGCAAAATTGATTCATAAATCTAATGACAACTGAGGTTTTGGCCTTACAAAATCTGTCCGGCCTTAAATGGACCACCTAATACAGGGACAAAAACATGGAAAACTTACTTGCAGAATAGAGGGCAAAGTATAAGTAAGCTTACCATTTATATTAGTGATTTCTAAAAGAAATATGCTTAGCTCAAGAATTTCCTGCTTGCAGAAAACATTGCTGAAGTTTCTTTTGTGTTTAAAAACCAGATTGAGCTGGTAGGTCTTTTATCAACTCTGTAGTGTATTTTTCTCCTTTTCCACGGATTTAATGGACAATAACAGTAAAACCAGCAATTTCCTGAGCATTTATAATTTTTGTTCCTGAAAAGTATATTTGGTGTGAGGTACTGTCAAATTCTAACCATGATTTAAATTTTGGAGTATAATGTGACTTTACACAGCAAAAAAGGGAGAAAAGAAATTATAGCTGTTCTATAAAGTTATCAGAAGAGTCTAATTTAAAAATATCTTGTTACACAAAAGGACATAAATCAACAAAAATTAAGATATTAGAGCTATCTATGACCTTTTGCATAAATATTTGAAAGGATAAGAATTTTGTCACCTTAGTGCTTTCTGACAATAGGAGAACTGAGGTGCAGATTTGTAATTGTCTTGATGAAAATCAGTTTTTTGTTTAATAGTGAGTGTTATTGTAGCGTATTGTTTGTCTGGTTTTTCCCTGTTGTTAGACTGAAGTTGACAAATTGCATTTTGACTATTCCAGTTCAATAAATATGTCTGTAACCATTGTCTTTTGTAGCAGAACCTTCTCAGAGACTGAGATGTGAATGAGGGAAGCTGATGCACAAGCTCTGACCCTCTCAGCCCTTTACCATGGTTTGTCTCACAGTCCTACTTGTTCATCTTTACTTTGTGCCTGCCCCAGAATTGCAGATATAATGGATTTTCTATTAAAAAAGACTAGCAGAAAACATTTGCAATAGTTTTCAAGCATTCAGTCCTTATCTTTGCTGATCCCATGGATAAGATAAACACCTTTGATCAAGTATGTGGAAAACATCCACACCAGATTTTCAGGTATTTTAGGAAGATTGAGTTATCATTTAATTGGATGCTCAAGTGCAGTTAAACCCAGCACATCCTTTTGGGCAAAAGCTTCCAGAAACCAGAAAGACACCCTGGCTCTTCAGCTCTATCCCACAAATCAGCTTCTGTAACTTAATGCTGAGGGAAAACTGCTGTCCCCAGAAAAAACACACTCTCCTCTCTGGGTACAGACTGCTTCTTTGCCTGGTCACATTCTCATCCACAAAAAATTAGACCAACACGTCCCAGCAAAGTGTCAGTGCTTTGCTGGGGTACAAGCCATTTTCTTTCACACAAAAGTTCTTGAGGAAGCTTCATTAAATGACAAACTGCAAGTTATTTTTCAGGAAAAAAATACATCAGCATCTACCATTTTTCTATATTTTAAATCAGAGTACATTTAAATTGTAAGAGACTCATATAAAATTTCTCTTTGGTACCTTCAGACCAACAAATAGCTGAAAAGAGTGGTGGCCACCAAAATCATGAGTTGGAGAGGACACCTTAAAGCAGGACACAGACAATAAACCTTACCTACGTGTTTAGGAAATACAATGTATCATACAAAGAATCTCATCTGCACTGACCCTTACTATTTAAACACAAAACTATAATAGCTGATATTTTTATTTTGAAATAGAAAGTCTTGTGCTAAAGGTCTTTCTAGATCTTTTGAGTCAGTTGTATTTCTTTCTGTGGCTTTATGTCAGCAAAGAATTTGAGCTAATGACTATCATGCATATCTTCTAGTTCAGGCAATATCAGGACCTCTCCTAATTTAGGCAACTTAAACATATCAACAACTATATTTTTTAATGACTTGTGCATCCAACGTTTCAGCCACTGGCAGCTGGGATCACAGCACAGCTAGGATTGTCCACTAATCTTCTTAAGAGAACTAACCACACAACAGGATGTGCCTTAAAGCTTGTTTTTAATTTTTTAATAAGTTATATTAAATAGGGAACTGGAGAATCAGAACACGTTCATACATTTTTTACTTCCTCTATCAATAGGACAAAACCAGGCCATCTACACAGAAGAAATAAAACATGAGTCAGTTGAAATATTAATTTAAAATAATATTCTGCACAGACATAGGTCTTTCATGATGACAAAATGTTCAAATTCAAAATTTGTCTGAGAACTTGCAATATTTGCTGAATAAGCTGAACAATTAACTTCCTCATGAGGTATTACATATTATTTCAACCATCCATCGGTCTTTTTGGCTGGTAACTTAAATCATCTGGTATTGATTACTGCTGTTGGAAGTTTAAATGTCAACAAATCTAAGCAGACCCAACCTGTACCTTGTGTACCTTGTGCTCACAACAACAAAACATCATTACTAGACTTGGGAAGCCTTCAGCACAGCCTCACAAATAGCTGGCAATTTTGTGAACATTCACAGCCATCAAACAATATCAGCAGCACTAGCCAAGCATGAAGAGGTCTGGGGTTTTTCCCAACAAGCACGTCCCGTTATTTAGCATGCCCTCACACACGCTGCACACAGTGCCACAAGCCATCCCCCAGGGGCTCACCACATCAAATGCCATCCCTGCTCGTGACCTTGTTGCTTTCAAGGAAGTATTGACTGCACCCTCCTGTGGGAAGAGGTCGGTGCAGATGCAATCTGTCCACAAATGAAGCCACAGGCTGGAAGGTAACTTTGGGACTTTTTAAAGAAGACTTAAATGGGAAAGATAATTGCCATCCCTGTGGGCTTCGTTTGACCTTCACCTAGTGTTTTTCCATGGGTGTATAACTGAGCGAGCCCAAATGTGGCCACACACCATAAATTATGAAAACATGCCTAGAAAAAATGCAGTGCAGAGGAGAATGATATGAACAAATCTGGATGACATTTAACATACAAGTTAATAGTCATATTGTTCTTGGGTTTTACTGAAAATTACCAGGCAGCCTCTGGAAAGTATATGCTGTTGGGAATCTGTTCAGAGTTTTTATCAAAGCTTCTTTGCAATTAGTGGCAAATTATTGTTCATTCCTCTGGAATTTCTTGAAAAAAGATCACTCTGATTTCAGCCTTTTACTTTTCATAGCCTTGCAATCTGTAGCTCTATAGGAAATGTGTTTCCATAATAGATGTAAGAGCAAGGACTTGTGCAGCAAGCAGCAGTGATAAAGTGTTAGTGCAATTCAATAGCATTTTCACTGTCACGGGACTTGCCAACCTTAGTCTTTGCAGCTCCCAGTGAGGCAAGTGTGCGATCAGTTTATCTCAGTAACCACCACAGTGATAGGAGTGGTAAATCTCTCCATCCCAAGGCTGGTGGGTCGCTCTGGTGTCACTGAGGTAGGCTCTGCTGGATTTAGGTGCTGTTCAAATGTGCTGCTCTTTCCTTGTTTAAATACTTCACAGCCCTGAGAGTTAATTATTAATATTTCTGGCCAGAGTGAAGGCACATATATGGGAGTTTCATGCTTAAAGCCAGGGTGCTGGAGCTGTTGCCAGTTTAGAAGGCCCATTGCCCTTTTCCTCCCAGTGCTTGCAAAGGTTCCACTTTTAACCTGACAGCTTCTGGGCTGCTTCTCCACTGCCTCAGAAAGGGGAAATATTTGACTTTGTAAGTCCAATTTGTCCCACGTGGTCACCCTAAGTTCTGTGTGGGTCTGGTGCTGCCTGGCCAAGCTACAGAGGGTGAAGGTCCTTGCTGGAGATGTGGTCAGCCCAGCTGCAGCTCTGCTCAACCTTTACTCCTTTCTTCCCACCACCATTGCTATCCAGGGCAGCAGGCAAAGGCGTGGAGGAAGGAAAGCAGAGATACTTGGCCAACCTTTCTCCCTAAGGGAAAGTTTCCACCCCAGTGTCATCCATGGGTTGTGCCACTTTATTCTTTTCAAGGGGACTCTGCAAAATCTTGAGGTAGCAACATATCTGATCTACAAGCATGGTGGTGATGGGCCACAAGGGTACACTAATAAAAAAATAGATTATTATTAGCTACACCACTGAGAAAAAAGCTGGCATTAAAAGTACTATAAATATCTGGGGTTTGTTGTTTTGTTTTTTTTTTTTTTTCAAAGACACGAGGTATGAGGCAAAGAAAATTAACCATAAGGGAAATAGTTGGAGTGGTGTCACTACTTTCATAGTTATTCCTAGCAGCATAATTGCCAATAGCATGAACAATGAGAGAGCATTGTTAATTTAAATTGCAAAATATTTTCCAGCAATTTATGCAGCAAAAAAGCAGCCAGAGTGAAGGCATGCAAGGATTTTAAAGGCAAAGGTGCAACTAACAGTTCTGCTAGAAACATTCTGTTTCTTTTTCTCAAGTAACAAAAAATGTTACTAATTTGATTAATTAGGAACCTTCAGAAATAAAAAATGCAGCATGAAAATCTTGATTAGCAATCATTGCTACCCAAAGTTAATGGCTGCTAATGATTAATTAACAATTGCTCAAATGAGTTCCTGCAGCAGTTGGATGAAATTATATAGGAAATTACTGTGCCATGGTACACTAGACAAATGATTCCCCTAGTGTGTATTTATAGAAGTAAATTGCACAAAGCAAGCAGCAGAACAATTATCAAAACTAATCAGTCCTGGAACTGAGGATGTTGTTTATCTTTTATCTGGGACTGTGAAACAGTCAGATAATAACCATGAAGACCATTTCACCTGTGGCAAGACTCAGCATCTGGTGATGGATGCTCACCCAGAGCACCAGTGTTACAACAACATATGCTTTTTGTGCCCCCTTGTAATTTTCCAGTTTTGAAGGAAAGTAAAAAAATTGTGGAGACACTTTTCTTCAGAAATCACTTTTGGGAGCTGCAATGATGGCTCTCTTTAAGGGCTTTATCCAGCAGAGAAATGCAGTTGGGCAATTTCATATACAGCTGTGTGAGCACTGGTTTCAAGGAGCACTACAGTTCTATTTGCACTCATCTTGCTGCATGATCAGTTCTTGGTCACTGATTTTATTGAGCTGTGCCCGCAACAAAGTGAGGCTGGAAACTGCTTTATATTACATTGAAAAGAAGAGGAGGAAGGGGTAAGGAGGAAAAATAATGGAATCATCAGAAAATTATTTGAGGCAGTAAAAAAACCATTGGTAAGCTAATGAAAAGGAGAGACAAACCTACAAAATGTGTCACATGGTTGTATTTTGTTTAATAAGAGAATTTATTTTTAACTGAATGGATGATTCACATGGAAAAATATGTCCTAAGTATTCATCATCTGTGGGAGAGTACTGTTACAACATGCATAATGCAGTTTCAGAGAGAATAGTTTGGCTTTGTAATAAAGATGTGGGTTTCAGCGGTACAAAATGTCTATGTTACTTTAAAAATCTGTCAAAGTTCCAGAAATTAAACTTTTGTTAATGGAAAAATGTACCAGAATTATTCCCAAGTTGTTATTACAACTTAGTCTTGTCATGCAGAGAAATCTGCAGTTAGTTATCCCTGCTACTGGATTATTAGATAGTCTCCTTGAAAGATACAATCCCATGCATTTTATAACAATATAGCAACACAGCTATGGTTAATCATCTTCCCTTTCACAATGTAAGAGAGATGTAACACTGCAGTGGGGAAAAACCTCTTCATTCTAAAACTTTCATTGCTCCTTCTGGGCTATTAACTCCTTACCTACATCTGCTGTTGTACTTAGCTCTCCTTACTTCCTGCATTCATTTGTTCAGCACAGAAATCTACTGGCAAATAAGCTTCTTAGTCAGTTTTCCAAAAGCAGAAGATTATTTTGTGGATGCAAAGGAAGGCCCAAGTTCATTACCTCATCCAAAACCAGTTCTGTCAATGATTGTATTTGATGGGACCCCTTGGACCAGTGTTTATTCAGCACAGGGTGTTTGTACACACTACATGGGGAATATACATGTAATATATATATATTATATATTTCTGGGCAGAAATCAACATATCCATGTGGTATTGATCCCCAGTTCCTTCAGCCGGGGTGCCTTGCTGAAATGGGTACCAGAAACACAAGCAGGATGCAGCTTCTGCATATCTCAGAACAGAATCCAGGTGAGTGCTGAATTGAAAATATATGTACAAATTATTTTTAATAGCCCTTTTTGAGGGAAAAAAATATAAAATCACGACACTTATCACTTTGATTGCTCATTCATTCAAAACATTGCAAATGGAGTGATTTTCTGTAGCAGAAGTACATTTACTGCTTGTACAGCATAACCTGGGCCAATCTGAATTTTTATTCCTAACTATACTACTATCTGAAAACAGATAACTTCTAGATTTCTCAATTAAACACAGTTACAAGGACTTAGAGAAATTGATGGATAGATTTGAAACAAATAGATGAGCTCAGAAAAGGAAAAAAGAGAGAAGGCTATTAGTGCAAAAAGGTCATTACCAGATCCATGCATTTCAGGCTGCCAGAGCTCAGGACTGGAACAAATAACTTGTTTAATTCATTAAGAAAAAAAGCAAAGATTAAGCATAATTTCTGCCCTTTGATCCTAACTTCCTGAACATTGTGCTGGTTTTGGCAGGGGTAGAGCTAATTTTCTTCACAGTGGCTGGTGTGGGGCTGTGTTTTGGATTTGTGCTGAACTCAGAGTTGATAATATAGTGCTTTTTGTTATTGTTATAGAGATTTTTTGGTTTTGTTATTGCTGAGCAGAGCTTGCACAGATCCAAGGCCTTTGCTGCTTTTCATGCTGCCGCACTGGTGAGGGAGCTGGGAGTGCCTGGGGGGTTTGGAGGAGACACACCCAGAACACGTCACCCAAACTGACCAAAGGGGTATTCCCGACCATCCCACATCATGCTCCCTGTATGAAGTGGGGGAAAGGAGGAGGAAGGGGGTGATGTTTGGAGTGATGGTGTTGGTCATTGCAAGTCCTGATGGGGCCCTCCTGGAGATGACTGAACACCTGCCTGCCCATGAGAAGTGATGAGTTCATTCCTGGTTGTGCTTTGCTTGTGTGCACAGCTTCTGCTTTCCCTATTAAAGTGTCTTTACCTCAACCCATGGGTTTCCTGGCTTTTACCCTTCCAGTTCTAATCCCAATGGTGGGGGAATGAATGAGCAGCTGTGTGGAGCTTGGCTCCTGGCTGGGGTAACTGTGATTAAAATGTCCATATACCTCTCTTCTAATTAAAAAAAAATCTAATACGTTTCATTTCCTCACATGACAGGTGATGCTAAGAAATCTTAAAGTAGGAGAATGAATCCACTGCCAGGCACTGTAGGATGGTGACTACATTTCTTCAATACTACTTTCCTGTTAAAAGTTATTAGGAATGCACAGTTGCAATTTTGTGGGTAAAGTCAAAAGTACTTTTGACCCAGGCTGTAGCTTTGTTCAATAAACATCACTGACCACACCATAAAATATCTATCCAGCCAAAAATGTAATCCATTAAATGTGTATTTTTAGTAAGTGATAGTCAGGAAAAAAATTATGAAACTGAAAACTCAAGAGCACCAGAAGCCATGTTAAAGGAGAAAAATGAACCTTTTAGTAATGTTTATATTAGTGACATGTATCAACAATCCTGATGCAAACTGAAGTAAAATCTCAGCAGCCAACTCTAATACATGCTATAGAGAATTTGGAAAGATCAATATTTTGACATCTTTCTTTAGGCTAAACTCAAATTAAGACCCAAATCCTATGCATTACAAAATGTTCCTATACCATATGGATTTTTCTCATTTGCCCCTGCTCTCAGTAATTCAAAGCCCCCTTTATGGTAGATGTTTGTGCAGATCTGTTTAAAATAAAAGAAATATGGGTTCCAGTTTCCTCTTGGGTATCACTCTAGGCCTGGGGAAATTCAAGTCAGGTAGAAAACTTTTCTTCTGCTGACAGGAGAAATCTCAGTTCCACAAAACAAAGCTGCATATAAGTCCCCAAACATGGGACAGCTGCATCAGATCTGGCAAGTAACCAGAATGCACAAACTGAGCACTGTCTCTAATGATGAAGTTCAAGGAAATGGCCTTAATTGGTCCCTTTGAAAATGCCAAAGAATTGAGCAAAGCTGATGAGCCAACGATGACCATGGTTTAAAAGACCATGGAAACAAGCCACTACAGCCACTCAGCCAAAAACAAGCAAAGCGATGAGTTGGCCAAAAAGCAGCTGAATTTTCTTGTATCCACAATGCTCTTCTGTGTTAAAATCCATTCTAGCTGTAAGCCAAGAGACCTGCCTTCCTGTCCAGCATACTCTTTACTTGTAATTTTGCTGTTCCCTCCCTCACTGTAAGACATCAAATACCAATGCTCTTACTCTGTCTATTCCTCATCTCATACAGACAAACTATCTGATGTTAACAGCCTGCTTGAGCAATTAGTAGCATGAGGACTTCAGGGTGTGGCCTGAAGCACACTGGTACCTCTCAAGCCTTCATCAATGCTGCTCACCAGCCTGCCCCCATCAGCTAAGTGCTGCTGTCTTTGGGTGGCTTCCCTTCTTTGCATCCAACATTCCCTGTCCTGTCACTTCACATGAATTCCAAACAAATCAAAGGACATCTCTGAGATTTCAAAGCTTTGATTCCAGAATTAGGAGATTATATACAAAGGATGTTGGGGCATGTCCTTCCTCTCAGGCCCCCCAAAAGCTGGGGGTAGAGCCAGAAGACCAGGTCTCAGGAAAACAGGGATGTAGGAGTACTGCATGCACCTGTGACACAGAACTGTCCACATCAGCTTCTTCAGCTGAGTTTCAGAAGATCCAGATGCCTAAGCCTCAAGTAACCACTAAAAGACTACAAAGTACAGCACTACATTTTAAGCAACACTGCCAGCTGTTTAGCCATCTAAATTGTAGAGATTGGGCACATATTGGATAAAAATTAACCAAGTGTTGAAACCTATTTTCATCCTCTGAAAATCATTTAAACTTTTGTTATCACAGCACCTGCAGCACAGGGCATCAATGACCCCCACCTGCTGCTTTCCGGAGGGCTGACTGAGATCCACGGGCTGTTGGAGTGACATTTCCAAATAAATACTGTAAAATATTTCCAATATTGGGTCTCTGCATTCAGGCTCTTCAAACACATGCTAATGCAAGCCAGAATTGTACCCAGAAAGGCTCCCTTGGTACTTAAGGTAAATTTTTGGGTTTACATTTGCTGAGTTGAGCCTTTTGCAGCGTAAGTTGGAACTTGTCATGAATGAGGAGCTGTCTCCTGGAAAACTGGATTCCTGGAGGTATTTTAATTGATTGGCATTTTAATAAGTGCCTTGAGAAAATATGGAAGTGCTTCAGTTCAAAAGGCTGAGGACTGAAAGATATTTTACAAGCCTCAAATGAAAAAATGTTTCAAGTCTACCACCTCCGTTGAACTCTAGAAAACAGGCCACAGCTGGAGAGTACAGAAAGACAGCAGAGTGCCATTTCTGTGCTATACATCCAAAGGGGTGGTCATGTCTTGACTCAGAATCAAAGCCCAAAACCCTCACTCAGCTCCAAGACCTGAGCCATATCATAGCAATACCAGCCCCCTACCGACTACAGCCTGAGCAGGGACAGTGAAATCAGGTCCTGTGGGTCACAGTTCTGTTCTGCAAAAAATCTGTGGGGAACTACTTAAGATTCATTCAAGCTTGATGGGGACTTAAGTATGTCCTTAAGCGGGCATTTTATCAGGGAACATACTTACTGACCAAACAATGCCCTGATCAAACAAAAGGCATTGTTGGCAACTTCTGCAAAAAAAAGCATCAGTAGCATAAGTACAGAGCCTAAATCAAGCAAATTGGTCTGGATTGTAAATCAGTGGAGCCCACTGACCTCCTGAGCTTCACAAAAGTCTGTATTAAATGTGTAACGGGATGAAAGCCTCAGCTGGGATCAAGCCCACAGACCTGGGAGCAGTACAGATGCTCAAACCCCTGTGGATGCTCAGGTCACAGTCCCTGAGTGATGCACTAAAGCAGACCTGGGTATAAGGAAGAGCAGGGTGGATAAGCCTTTATTCTAACAGCATGGGCCCCTTTGCACCCACAAGTGGCAGTCCCACTCCCACAGGTCAGCTTGGAGCCTGGCAAGGGGATGGCTGGCATCCCTTCTGCCTGGAAAGGGACCAAAATCCAGGTTTTCCAGACTCTTGTTAACTGCTCTAATTGCAAGGTTGTCACACACAGCAGCACCACAAGCTGCCTTCAGGGAAGCTGGCAGGGGTATTTCTGCAAGAACAATCCTGCCTGTGTACTAAGCAATGGCTGCAGGGCAGGAACATTTTGCTTAGGATCCCAGCTGGTCTCCAGCATCCTCCACACCCCGAGGTAACATTTGTGCCAGAGCTGGGGCAGCTCTGGGTCTGTGTAAATATGCAGGTCCAGCCATCTTAAAATCAGGAACTGAGGAAGTTTTGCCATCAGGTAAAAATCCCCACACTTTAACTGTCCAAGTCCTCTACCAGGTTTGACTCCAAGTTCTATACCATGAGGTAACACTTATAAGAGGAAAAAAAAATATTATTCAGCTTCTCCAGGTACTAGTGTATAGTATGAAAATCATATCTGACATCTAGTGAATGTCAGCAACAGTGACAGCTGCTGGTTTTAGACAAATGCTGGAGTGCTGACACTGCGATGTACAAGCACAGTATTGTACATTATCTGCTCACGTCCCCCTCCCACCCACCTGAAATTGAGCCTTCTGGGAAGACATCCAAGAAAGAGAACACCTAATACTCAGGCCTCTTGTCTCCTTTGACAAAACTCCATAGACTGGAGTAGATTTAAGAGGAACAGAAAACCTTAGCAAAACAAAGAAAACCATTTTTAAGAGCTGCACTGAGTGCCAAAAGGCTAAACAAAGACTTTATCTACTCCCAAAATAACAAATTGGTCTAGTGCCATGAGTAGTCTAGCAGCTCTAGAAAGCATATTACTATATGCCAAAAATAACAGACACCTTTGGTCAAATATGACCCCTTTAGAGAAATTTACCATATATGACTAATTCAGACAGCCAGTAGTAAGCTGAAAGCCTGTTCCTCATCTGTACATGAAATTATTTATAGCACAGTGAAATTCTAACATTAGAGTATATTGCATGATATATTCATATTGTAGTGGTATATTGCACAATAATTTTATTTCATATATATTGATTTTTTCCAACATTTCTTCCCTGAAGTACAGTTGAACTGCAGAAAAAGGACTTGAACTATAAAATACTAGATAAATTCAACTGCAAACTTGCTACTAATACAAACTAAAACTTCACATGAGTTATTTGAAAAGCACTGAAACTTTACATGAGTTATTTGAAAAGGTCGGGGCAATAGATGTGAGATGATATAAACCATGCTGTCCTCCCAGTCCATGTGAAAATAATAAGATTTTAACATAGATATGTTTACATGTGTACATGCGTCTGTGCATGTGTGTGCATTCCACGCCAACTTGAGGGCTGCTCTAAGGCAAGGAGGAGTAAAATACGTCAGATTAAGGCTTTGGAGTGAAGGTGGCAAAAAAGACTGCCAGGCACAGGGGAAAATAAAGGATTAAGCAACATGTTATGTCCTGAATTTTCCATACAGCAAGAGCAGGAGAAGCAAAAAGGCAATGAAAGCCAAATGAGTATCAGGAAATGCTTGTGTAGGTTAGTGAACAGCACCTAGAAACTACATCCATACACATTAATAAGGTGATCACCATAGAAAACACAAGGATTACATTCACACAGATTTGAATATCTTATAAAATTACAGTAGCTAAAATAAGCAACTCCAAGAATCACTGGCTTTCCTCATTTAAGAAGGAGTTTGTCTGGTTGTACAAGTCCAAAGCAACAAGAGCAGTTGATGCCTGATAGAAGGCGAGCTGTCAGTGGTCTCCAGTGGCAGGACCAGGCCACCCATTGTTTCCTCATTTATACAAACTCATTTCAAACGAGGCCCCAGTGATGTGCTGACCCCCACAAACATCCACAGGCAACTGCAGGGTCTCCATTCTCAACAGTGAAAGCCTCACTGAGCTGGCACAGGCTTGAGCACATACAGTCAGATCCCTGCACAATGAACAAAACACGGGCAAACAGGCCAAAAAATGTCTGGCTGAGTGCCATGCCAGCTGGGCTGTGAAACAATGGGCTGGAAGCAAGGAAAGAAACTGATAGAAATTTCCAACACCTCCAAGCCTCCAAGGTGTACGGATGCCCTACAGTAATCTGCTTGATCAAAAAATTATTTAGTACCTAACCAGCTTGCCTGCCATCTCTCCAAACAAGAGCTGTACTCCTGATGCACACCAGCTTTTAGGGAACATTTTCCTGAAATACCAAACTGATAAGAGCAAGCCAGGTTGGCTTAGAGAGGAGGCAATATGCAGAAGGGGGCTTCTGCTGTGTGCCCTAAATTTGAGAAGCCCTCTGCTCAAGCAAAACAGCTGATGGAAACTACTAGCATTGGTTACCCCAAATTATCAGTGAGAGTCTTGTCCAGTGGTTGAACACTCATCTCTCAGCTGATTTCCATACCAGTTTTGCCACCAGATTCCAAATTCACCACAGGCAATAGAATTGCCCAATTTCCTTCTCTGAAGACCATCAAAAGTATCACCAAATAGTAAAAATTCTGCTAACCTGCAAAGCAGCTCTATTTTACCCTGTATCTCTGCAAAAATAAAAATCCTCTTCTGTTTGGCATAAAATGGCTGCTTTTTAGGAGAGCTAATTTTGATTTCTGTTAACCCTCTTGCTGGGAACATAATGCCTAATTGGAAACAGTATCTGGTTGCCTGACAACAATGACATGTGAATAAATCAAAACAAATTTTAGCTGTGAATTTCAGGCCCACATAATTACTCTTAAAACATTAAAAGCCAGGTTTGGAAGAATGTGTACAATGCCAAGGGGCATTACAAGGCCTGATTCACACCAAATTATTATGGGCTGGAAAATAACATCTTTTATTTCTTTTGTATAGCAAACACAACAGTTAGGTTTTGGATTGAAAAATTCATAAGCTTTTAATGCTGCAATACCTGCTGAAATTTTTCAGTGTTTGTTGCACTTTTGCTTCACTGCTGTTTCTGCAGGGTTTGGCCTGAGTTGAGCTGAGGATTTGCTGTTGGACAAAGAGAACTTGTGGTTCACTGCAGGAGCAAGACTAAAACCACGTCTGGTGGAGGAGAGATGCACGGCAGGCTGCTTGCTCAATGACCAGAACCATAACAGTATTGCCTAGCATTAAATCTTCAGACTAGATTGTTGACCTTTAATTAGTGACCTTTAATTACAGCTGCAACCAGCTGTGATAGGGATATGGCTCTCTAAAACGTACTGCCCCTGCTCAGTTATCACCATGTTAGCTGCCATCCTCACTCAACAGGGGTAAGATGGCCAAGGAAACTTCTGTGATTAGTGGATTCTTGATTTGGCCTCAGCCTTGGCTAGATGAGAGGATCACCTACTCTTAGGAGAGTTTTGCAGGCCAGCAACAGCCAGCAGCCAGAGCTGCTCTAGCATGGCCTGCACCAGCCCCTGGGAGAGAGAAATGCCAAAAACCCTCTGTGGTTCCTCCCACTCTCAACCATGTCACTGAGGCTGTTATGTGCACACAAAGCATAGTATTAAACTGCGGGGTACAGCATGATAACTTATGGGTTTTCAATTGAGAGTAGAAATGTTTGGGTGATTTACATCAGACTGGTGGGTGTGTACTTGTGCTGAGCAAATGACAGAGAATAAATAATAATGTGTATAGCCTAGGATCAAAAAACCACAGACATCCATATCATAGAATCATATATTAATTTCATCTGGAATGAACTTTTAAAGGCTATGTAGTCCAACACCTCCTGCAATGAGTAGTGACATCTTTTACTAGACCAGGTTGCTCAGAAAAAGTCCCAGTCAACATGACCTTGAACACTTCCAGGAATGGGACATCCACAACTTCTCTTGCAACTTGTTGCAGTGCCTCACCACCCTCACAATAAAGAATCTCTCCCTAATACCTAAACTAAACCTACCCTCTTTCAGTTTGAAGCCATTCCCCTTGCCCTACTACATGCCCTTGTAAAAAGCCCCTCTCCAGCTTTCTTGTCAGCCCCCTTTAGGCACTGGAAAGTGCAATAAGGTGTCCTTGGGGTCTTCTCTTCTCTAGGCTGAACTACAACTCTCTCAGCCTGCCTTCATACAAGAGGTATTCCAGACCTCTGATCAGTTCAGGCTTTCTCTAGACCCATTCCAACAGGTCCACATCTCTATCCAGATAGATAGATAGATAGATAGATAGATAGATAGATAGATAGATAGA
>QUSF01000009.1:21349077-21432359 GCA_003676055.1 Chloebia gouldiae | reverse complement strand
TAGATAGATAGATAGATAGATAGATAGATAGATAGATAGATAGATAGGGTTATATACATTTCTGACCTAAAATTCAGTCTCTGATGAAATGTGCAAATTATTTTCAGTTAAGAGAACAGGCCTTTTGGTGGTAAGAAAAGATCACACTTAAATTCCAGTTAATGTGTTGTTTATTAAAGCTTTTGAACATCTGAACTGCTGCAGAAAAAAAAAACAACCTTTAGGACAAAAAAAAAATTAAAGATAAATCTAACTATACAAGCAGTAACATAACTTGCAAGGAATGCAGAAAATACCTGTATTTCTGCATCTCATAATCAGTTTGGAGTTAATAAACGTCTGAATTTTAAAATATTTTTAACCTAATACTAAAACCTCTCTCATGCTGACGACTGTCTCCCTAGGTCAGTCTCCAGTTTCAAACAGTGTTAAATGCTGGTTCTTTGTCCTCTTCCAAAATGTTTTCCACTAGGATCTTGCATATTATCTTCCTACTTATCTCTGTTCCAGTTCCCCTTAGTACCACTCATCTTGTTTCCCCTATTTACACACTTACCCTCTTTACTGTCTTTGTTTCCTATGCTCACTGTGAGCTTGACACTTTCTCTTCTGCCTGCCACAGTATCCCCACTTATGCCTACAAAACAACCTCCAAAATATTCCTTTTTTAAAACCTTTTTAAATCCCTGCCCTTTAGATAATAAATCTCAACCACCTCCCTTTCAATCTCTGTTAGTACATCTCCTCCTGGGGTTGGGTTAAGTCTTCCCAACCTCCCTACAATCTCTTTTATGGTGTAATATGTCTTTTAATTAAGTGTATGGAAGAACGTAGACTTCAAGGAAGACCAGAAATTACTCTGTGGTAGTCAATGGCAATTCCCTTATTTTTAAAGTTTTTGCAGATAGCTATCTCATCTGTCCTAGAAAAGAAAACAGTTTACTGTGGCCTAACATCTAGGAAGATAAACCGACTTCAAACACAAAGCAGAATCAATAAGAGACACAACAGCCTCATTTAATTGCCTTGCCTAATGAAGTGTAAAAAACAAACTGACAGCACAACAAAGAGAAAAGAATAATTGATTTCAAATTGTATTCCAAAGGTGGCATTTGTAATCCAATTAAGGAAAATATTGGAAATTGTTTGGGCTTTTTCCTGACCATGGAATTTCACTGTTGTTGATGCTGGATCTTCTTGCCAAGTGATAAAATTTCCATAAGAATCCTTTCAGCTCTTTAATTGCTTTTTTATGCCCACATTTCTCAACAAAAGAGATCTGTACTTTACAGGCACTGGTCTATCATAGCAGGATGTGTGGCTGTCACAGACCACGCATTACATGACAGTGGTTGTCATAATTTGAATGCAGCATTAACAATAATGACTAAGCCAAGCACTGAAAGCTGACCATCGGCGCCGTGCAGACGAGGTTCTGACACCCCCAGCCTCCTAGAGCTTCTGTATTTGTGCCAAGAAAAAAGGGATCACTGCCAAGACTGTGTGATGTGCAAGAGCTGGCCAAAGTGCTCTTCCCAAGCACAATTGTTTTCACTTGCTGTGTGTGGAAGGGGCCATAAATTGCTATCCAAAGAAACCACAGACAAGCAGAGTGCCTTGCAATGATTTGTTCCTGATGATGCAGCATTGCCTCTAGGTGGGATTTTTTGCATTTTGTTTAACTGGGTGTTGTTGAGCACCCAGATTAATGCTGTGGTCAATAAGAGGGGTAAAGAATGGGCAGAAATGCGAGTAGGAATGAGCATTAGGGCCAAGGGATATGGGAAGTTCCAATGTCAGTGCTGGGTGATGGATATATCTGCTGATGGGGGAAAATAACATCCCAAATGAGCAGTTTCTGCTGGGCAGCTCGCATTGGGCGCTCGCTGTGCACTACAATGGCTTTTAGGCTAATACAATCACAAACACATCTCCAAGCACTTAATCCTGACATCTTCTCCTTGCTGAAACCTTTGCATACAATCAGCATTTCTATGGTTGTATTATTACCTGGTTTTACTGGTTCAAATATTATTTATGATAGAGGTTATTAAAATACTCCAATCAGTGATGATAACTAAATTAATTAATAACCATATTAGCTGATTGAACTGACAAAGTATTCTTTCCTTCTCAGATGGCACTGAGGAGAGCAGTTCAGCTTCAAAATGCAGATGTGAGGTATTACTGTTGTGTCAACACTGTCACAATAATTAAGAGGGAGGGGGTGTCTTTCCACTGCAGGAGGTTTTCCATCTTCCTTGGAAGATATTTGTCTTTTAAACCAAGACAGTCACACAGCTGCTGCCACAGATCCTGCACACCAGGGATATGTCAGAGACAGAAATGGGTCCATCCACAGCTTAATGGAAGCTCACTTTAATGGCAGGAGCTAATGCAGCCTCACCTGTAGCTGGTATCTGCTGGAGAAAGGCATCACACAAATGCAGTGCTGGTGCTGGTTCACCACAGGGGCTCAGACTCGCAGCTGCTAGGCACCAAACCAGGAGCTCTGCAGGTTGGGAATGGCTCTCAGGCACAGGTTTTTCTTAGCAAGCTGCCTGCAGCCAGAATAGCCTTGCTTTTTTATATAGAGCCTGCTTCAGGTGCTTAGTTTTCAGGCAAAGGGATCAGAGGGGGGCTGTATCTTATGGCTGGTTCTTGTTGCTGCTGCCATATTCATTCTTAGAAGCAACACTAAGGTGGTGACCAGTGCCACCTATTCCCCTTCAGTTAATGAAGGCTGTTAATGAAGCACAATCATATTTATAGAGTCCTTTCTTTCTTCCCTGAGGAGGTTCAATGTGAGACAAGGTTTACCTACTCTTTCCTTTTCCACTGCTGGAGAAAAACAGGCTTCACAGCATGCTCATACATCCCCAAATGACATGTGCTTGTCACTGGCATTACAGGCAGTAAAAAGGAGTCTGATGCTGATGTTTTGTTCAGATGAGAACAAAATCCCACCAAGCCCCTCTGCAGAGAGTCAGAGCAATTAAAGCACTGCTGGCTGCAAGGAGTCATACTGGAAACTACCAGCCCCATCACACTCAATAGCTTATTCTCCTTCAAGGGGATAGTTTTCCTGACAAATATTACACTTCTTTTCTCAACATCTGATGTTCCTAGCCTGGGAAAGGTAAAGCATCATTGCATCCTAGTGTGTTGTGCCGCCAGGGGCAGGGACAGCTTTTGTAGCAATGGTTTGCAGCAAGCATCAGCACGTTGCTGGGTTTACTGCTGACCACCCCCTAGCTGTTTCTGTGGAGCCTGAAATGATTTTCCTTTGATGTAAGGACACTGGAAACTTCACGTAATGGCAACACAATGCAACTTGGAAACTGTCCGCCCTCTTCTTTCTCACAATACTCAAGCAGAGAGCTCTGGCACAAGACTGCCGGTGGCTCTGAGGAAGGTTGCTCACAGGTGATGTCACATCCTGGCATAACATGCCTTTGAGCTTCTTCCTCTTATCAGGACAAGAAGCTGCATGCAGAGATGCTGGCATGGTGCAGAAGGGTTTAGAATCCTAAGAGTTACTGGGAAAGGGAACAGTGTGGAGGTAAAAAAAATCATATGGGCTCTTTTTTTTTTTTTAGTTCAACCAGTGCTTTTGACATTATGTATTTGGAGAAACTCCCTCAGCAGCCTGATGGAGCTGAGAAGCTTTCTGAAAACAGCAAAGAGTTTCACCTGGCTATCCCCTCTTTGCTTTATATCTAATATTAAACACATTTCCCTGCCCTCATCAAAATCAGTAACAGTATTATTGGAACAAGCTGTGTGGGTCCTCAAATTCTGTCCTCTGCTAATGATATCCTGTCAGTCAGCAACAGAACTTGTACATGGTTGAGATTACTGAAGCTCTTGCCTGCAGGTTTTTCCATGGCACAACACAAGGGATAATCTGGCCTTGTGAGTGTACAGTGAAAAAAAATTGAGCTTTATTAAAGAAACCAATACTTTCAGCCTAGATTATGCCTCCTGCCAGGGAGGTGACATCATTACTAGTCCAGGTATTCATATTCTGCTGAGCTGGCACCTAAAACAGAGCTCATGTTTCCCCAGACTTCTCAGAAACCTCTGTTCAAACCCTTAGCACTTCAATATAGTAACTTCAATGTTTTGCTGGGTTTTTACAGTGCTGTGATCTGATAATTTCATCACTGGCAGCCTACACTGTGCTTTACCTCGCTAAATGTATTTAGGATTAGATGCAAACCATGTGTTTCATTTAGATAAGTCTCACATCAGGCTGAAGTGTTGCATGCAAGACCCTCAGGATGAATGAATCCATCTCCCTGGGGGACCAGAAACACACTGGGTCCCAAAAACTTTGCTGGACTGGAGAGGAATCTGAGAGCCTCTGAGTCAAAACCCACTGCTCAATCTCCTTAAAATCCCACCAGCACTCACTTGTAACAGCAGGCAGCTCTGAAGCTGCCTCCATTTCTGCTTGGAGCCTCTAAAGCAAAATAAAATAAAAACATGACCAATAATAAAGAAATCAATAACCTTAGAAAGCACAATCTTCTCATACTGAGAATGTTTTCCATATCTGTTCATTGGACTTGAAGAGACAATTAAAAACCAAAAATCACAGCACTGGTAAACTCTAGAATTGTCTGTTGTATTTTCATTAATTTGTGCAAACTTCACAAATTTATCATATTTATAGTAGAATAAGTGTATAACACTGCTGAGATGCATGGATGCTTAGACAAGGAAATTAGCTAAACACACAGTTCCTCTGTGATAGGACAAATCTGGGTAATGCTGGGCACAAATTTTTTTTCTTGCTGATATTGCCCTTGAAAATCCCTATTACGAGGGGCAAGTTTGGGGAATGGCCACAGAGAACTTAACTGAGGCATCATGGGCAGCACTACACAGTGTCTGACCTCCCAGTCTAGTAAACAATAAACTCTGTGCTAGCTTTGAAATAGCTTTCCTAATAGGCAAAATAGCTAAAATTATGCTCTTATGAGAGAGAATATACTTAGTCAGTAGTAACAGTATTTGGATAAAACAAGTTTGGAAAAAAAAAATAGTGTCAGAATATGAATATATTCCCTGCAAAGTAAAATCTAGACTAACTAGAATAAACTTTCAGAAAATGATAGCAAAGGTTACCAGCAGAGCAGATTGACTGTGCCATAAGCAGGCATGGGGCCATGCTTACCAGATCAAATGAGGATAATCCCAGGTGAGTGG
Source organism: Chloebia gouldiae (assembly GCA_003676055.1). Classification (NCBI taxonomy): domain Eukaryota; kingdom Metazoa; phylum Chordata; class Aves; order Passeriformes; family Passeridae; genus Chloebia; species Chloebia gouldiae. Next base: position 21,427,145 of record QUSF01000009.1, on the reverse strand, counting down.
AAGGTACTTAGTGGATGCAAAAGACCTGAGTGCACTGATGTGTGCCAAGTCTTTTGAGAAGTAACTAGGTCAAACAAGCTGAATCCTTGCATAAAATTATGAAATGAAACCTTAAGAAATTTCTTCTGAGGTGACAAACATGCTTCAGGTGAATTTTACATGTGAAGGGATAACTAGTTTTGTGTAGAGCCTGTGGGCTCTCCCATGGCTAAGGAAGCAGAACAGAGAGGAAACACACACACCCCCAACCCCACCCCCCGAGCTGCCAAATCAGCAGGGGAAAGGAACAGGAGCTGTTAATACACTTGAACACTACTTTTTAGAAATAAACTGTCCTAATTATAATCTGCTGAGCTCAAAATGGCAAAAGCCAGACAAAAAGCTGGCAGACTGCAGGAGCCAAGTTGCCTACAGGGGCCTGCCACGGTGGTTAGGTGGAAATTTTTCCCCAGGTAAGTGAGTAGAGGCATCATCTGAAATTTTGGGTGAGTCAGAAAGAATAACTTACAGCAGGTGTTAGGCAGGAACAGAGGGAAGGATAGGATCAGGTCAGGAGGGTGCTGAGGAAGGTGGAGGGGGCAGTGGGGCTGCTTGGACAATGGTAGGCATGTTCAGGATGACAGGTTGAAGGAGTGCAGGACAGCAAGGAGGAATGCAGCAGGGCTGGATCCAGGCTTTATCTTAAATAAATTCTGAGCTATGCTCTCAGGAAAGAAACAGAGACCTGCAGAGGAGAAAGAATAAGTATGCTTACAAATAAAAGAACTATGTATTTATAGATAACAAATATACCTATGCATACTTATATTTATAAAGTTTATTGATAAAAATAGTCAATATCAATAAAATAAAATATGTGCTAAAATTTTTAATTCTTTCATTTGTTTTTCTTCATTCCAAGGTATTATTCCCAAGTGCTGCAGTAATGTACCCTTAACATTGTTCCTATACTAATAGACTTAGTTGATATACTTATGTCTGACCCTCATGGTTACTCTGTTTCTGACAAACTGACTAAGTACTAAACATGAGAAAATGAAATACTGGATGTCAGACTGTCTCTGCTTCACTCAGCAGTGCCCCACCATTGAAAAGTGTTTTATTTCATACCAGCATGGCCCCTTAGTCACAGTGAGAATTTCCTTTCTTTGAGTATGGTCAGACCTTGATAGGTCTGCAAAGCTTCTCTCTCCCCATTGGGATCTCTGCTGTTTATTTTTTATAGTCTGTAGGAAATGTTATCAAAAGAAAAAATCTATTAGCTCTGGAGGCTACCCGAGGAGACATGGTAAAAAACTTAGCATCATCATACGCAGTTCCAGCAGGGCTGGGAGCAGGACAAGTTGGACAAGAGAGCACAGGCATTTCTTGCAAAAAATGGAGTCAGCCTGCTCTGACTCATAGCCTCTCTGACTTTGAGAAATCCTCTCCCTTCATGCAACCTCCAATTCAAGAAACAACAGTTGTTAACACTTCTGCTTCTCCTGGTGCTCGCTTCCCTCAAAGCCTAGCATAAAGTTTTTGCTATGATGCTTGAGGTCAGACTGTTGGTCTTGCTCACAGCAAACACCAACTTGCTCCACAGGAACAGATACTGGCTTTGCTTATGGAGCAGGACTCCGAGATGCCCATAAATCATGCACAGTCTGGTCACTCAAGATTCATTACAAATTTTAAAAGAAAATTAAAAACCGGAAAGCAAAAAATCTCAGCAAGTTTAAGCTGCCAGCACACAGGCTGCAGTACATGGGAAGAACATTTTAAGGGGGAAGAGGTAACTCATTCCCTGACCTGGTGTGGAGGTCATTTTCAGTCATCTCACAATACAAAGGCAGTTTGGGCCCAGGTGACATGTCCCAGCTGTCTGTGCCAACAGCCGGCCAGCACACAGCCCACCTCACTGCACAGTGCTTGTGCAGGAGGTGCTGCCTCCAGCCAGCTCGGTGGGCTCCATTCCTGGGGCTCCATCTCTGGTGTGTGTGAAAAGGTCGTTCCCGTGCCGCCTGGCGTTCCTGTGGGCAACGAGTGGGTGATTTGGTATTGGATTAATAATGAGCAGGGGATAAACCCGTATCTCCCGCTAGACACAGGGAGCCCAGTGCGTAATCCGGAAAGTGACAGAGCCAGTGTGAGACAGCCCTGGGAAACTGAGAGATGGGGACACTTTCAACAGGCAGCTGAAGCCTCGGGCAGCTTTTTCCAGCATGCTGTAGACTGCCCTAATTGCCGGCTTTTTGTGACAGCTATTGAGGCCCCTCCTGATCAGCCCCCACTGGAGCAGTGGTTCAGCGGGAGCTGCGGCGCCGAGTCCCACGAGCCGGGCACGGCTTTCTGCCTCCGCCCCTCCTCACGTCCTGGGACACCGCTTTCCCGACCCCTGCATCCTTTCCCTGTGCTCTAGGGAAACACGCTCACGGGGCCTGCAAGTATGTCAAGCAAAATCCCAAAACTGGGTAAAACCACAGGCTGGGGTCCCGCGGCTGCGGCTGGGACACGTCCCGCAGGCTCCCGGGCTGGCCCCGGCCGGGCCGAGCCCTCATCCCTGGCCCCGGGGCGGCCCGGCGCGGCGGCAGCGGGGCCGGCCCCTCCTGGCTCCGCCCCGGCTCCTTAAGGCGCCGCGGGGCCGCGCCGCGCTCAGACGCGCCGAGCCGAGCCGAGCCGAGCCGGGGTGAGTGCGGGGCCGGACCCGGGCGGGGGTCGGGGCGGCGGGCGATGCTCACCCGCTCCAGTGATGGAGCTGCCACGCACCGGGCTTCCCCGCCGAAAAAGCCGTCTAGGATAACCGCATAGCCTGGAATTCTTGCGTGTCTGTCTCTTGAATTAGAGCCGCTGTTAACAAACGGGTCGGAAGGCACTTGGCGGCTGCCGTGCCCTGTCCCGTGGATGACGTGCTGGGGACAAGCAGCTGCCACCAAGCCGCAGCCGACCGCCGGAATTGTTGGCGCTGGCAGTGCGATCACCTGGATGTTTAATTGCTGCTTTGGAGCTCCCCAGAGGCTTGCATGAACTAGCCAGGGAGTCCCGAGGGAGGCGGGGCTGGCGGGAGGGAGCCGGGGCAGCGGAGGCTCGGGGCGCCGCGCCGGGCGCGGCTGCTGCGGGCACCGGCCCTCGGCCCTGGGGCGCCTCCTGAGCGCCGCGGCCGGAGCGCTCCTGCTGTTGACTAGCTGAGGAAATATTGCCGTTCTTCCCACGCAAGCGTCATGGGAACATCATGGGGAGGATACATGGAAATACCTTCTCTGGAAGAGAATACGGTTACCTTGACCCTTGACGGGTACCAGCTTTAGTTCCTTTTTATCTTTCATGTAATGAATTCCCAAAGCCCTTATCATAAGTTTTGAGTTAGCTAATGGTTGTCGCGTCGTCTAGTATTCTGTCTCTCTCGGGGAAGAAAAGGTGGAGCTGCACCCTGTGTTGCCCAATATTGCATGTGAAATCTGGGGCAAGGCTGGGGAAACCTGATTCGGGTTCTCAGTTCTCGTGTGTGTGAAAACTAAATTATTGTTTGCTAACAAAACGATTAAAATTATGTAGGCTCGTGTAAATGCGCAATAGAACATGAACATGGTTGTGATGAGAGGAAAAGACTGAAGTAGTTCTTGTACCAAATGCAATTCACATTTTGGAAAACATGGAAAGGAATCTCATCTCACTTTCTTTCTTTTTTTTTTTCTTTTCCAGTCCATGCATTCCTTTTCCAAAGCGTTGTGCAGTCTATATTCTCTTTAACTAAGGACACTCTTTGCTGTGATTGATGTCAGCTGCTGTGCAGTAGCACAGCCAAGCACTTGGATAAAAGAAATGGAATCTTGATTTTTAGACTGTACAGTTGTGCCAAGAATGACAAATGCAATGTTGGAAATGTCATAAAACTAATTTTATGAGCTAGGTCAGGGTATTAGTGCTAAACCATGGAGCAGTAATGATGCTAATCCCATGGAAGTATTAAACAAAGGTATCTCAGTAATTTGTGTCAGTGTGCAAATGGCACTGCTCAGCCACTCTGAGGAAATTTCCTAAGCTGTTGCTTAGGAATGTACCTAAGTTGCCCCAATTTATGTTAATAAACTAAGCTTATTTTCCCACATGCCATGAATGGCTGGCTGCTTTTCTTGGACAGAGGTCTTGTAGCAGCTACCTGGCAGCACGTCTTACTTGGGAACCACACATCCTACCTTGCATCCCTAAAACTGCTGAACTGCTGCTGGGTGGGAGGCTTGTTTTACCAAGCAAGATGTGTCACATAATTCAGGCTTAGCTGCTCTCAGTTGTGATTTGCGAGTCTGCTCTACCTTGCCTGGGGTGTGGGGCAGCTTGCTCTGCACTGAGGCCTGCCCCACACATTGGGAAAAGAGTCCCTTAGAGAAAGGAGCTCTTGAAGCAAAGTGCTCCTCTCTGGCTCCCTGGGGTGGCACTTCCAGTTCCTCTCTGTTGATGAGAGAGGCAACTGGAGATTGGTAGTCCTCTGCTTCTGCTTCAGAGGGATGAGTGCAGAGCTAACTGAAGGCAGCAGGCTGTGGGCTTTGTGTGGGGATGTTGTGTGTATCTTCTCCTTGGCAGGCCTAGGAGAGCTTCTCAAGGTAACTGAAGGGGAGTTTTGCAGAGAAGCTCCCAAGAAATTCTTTCCCAGCCTTGCTCCCTGATAATTGACCTGTACTGCAGTGTTGCTGTGGGAACTGTGCAGGGAGGGAATGCTCTTGCTGGTGGGGTAGAGTTAGTAGGAGGTGCCCTCTGGGCTTCCAGTGGGCTTCCATGGTCCTCATTAAAAAGCCACGTGCTGACTGCTGAGCAGCTCTGCTGGGTTAAGCTCATGGAGGCAGTAACCCTGTCTGGCTGCTGTTGGACTCTGTGCTGGTGAGAGGTGGTGGTGCTGAGCTGCAGGAGAGCAAATCAGCATTAAACAGCAGTCACAAGCCAAGGGCAGCTCAGGGCTGACAGCGAGATGGGCCTTCAGCAAACACAGCTGTGTTTGCTCACGGTGGTGGCGGCGGGAGGAAAGCCCCAGAAATCTCGACGGTGATGGGCAGGGCTCTGCTTTGGAGCTTTAACCCCAGACAGTTAATGGGAGCAGCTGGAGGAGCTCCTCAAGGGCTGGGGATGGAACTGCTGCTGGTGGTGACAGAGTACAGGGGAGTTTGGGAGGGAGCAGATCAGCTTGAGATAGGACAACTATTGCTTCTGGCTTAATGGAAGAGATTGTTCCCAAGGCTACAGGTTGACACAGTGGGTGAGATGCCTGTCCCTGAGTGTACTGAGTGTACATTGCAAGTAATGCATGAGAAGAGGGGGTTTCACTTCTTTTAAATCAGCTGTCTTGAGCAGTTGGGTTTGGTTGATACACCAGCCTGGTAAAGGTGCAGTTCATGTAACAGGGGTGGAGTCCATGGAAAATAGTCTCCCTTAAACTTCTTTGAAGTGCAGGTGTGTTCTCAAAGGAGTTCAGAATGTTCCTACAACCCTAATAAGTGATTTTCTGGTGACATGAACTTTGGCTTGTACCACATCCCAAATGACAGGCCCTGCAGTAAAACAAGATGCCGTTGTTGGCACAATTGGTTTGCTTCTATCAGACAAGAGGCCCAGCATTAATGAAGCATAGAAACTGAAATTATATCCATCTGGGGGGGGGGGGGGGGCATTTGTTCTAGGTACAGTAAAGCTTTTGTGCATGAAACTGTAATTTGTGCATATCCAATTTATGTAACTTTCAAAATCCCTAGGGAGGGAGGACATGGCTTGTGAAGACTGTGTGTGTTTTTCTTGCTGTTCAGCAGCAGTGTTCCCCTTGCTAGTTTGTCTGCTTTTGTAAATAGCCGTAGAGAGCCTGCCTAAGCCTTTAAGTCTGGTCTGGCATCTGAAGAGCTGGGAAGTTGAACTGGTCCCAAAAATTTCTCACGCAGTGGAAGGTCGTGTTTTTAAGCAGTTGATGAAACTACAGGGTTGTGCTCTGATGCCACACAAAGTTCACAGATCTGTTCTAAAGGAGCCTGTAAGCCCAGCTGTCCTGCGGCCAGGGTGATGCAGGACATTTAACAAATGTCTCCCCTTCTCCCCTCCAGTCTGGCTGGGCACACAGAACTACCATGCCGAACTGGGGAGGTGGCAACAAATGTGGTGCCTGTGGCCGCACGGTCTACCATGCTGAGGAGGTGCAGTGTGATGGGAGGAGCTTCCACCGGTGCTGCTTCCTCTGCAGTAAGTATTCTCCTCCAAAATCTCTCCTGCCATAGCTGTGAGGATCACAGTAGCAAGGGGCTGGTCCACAGGACGTGTCCCAGGCAAAGGGGATGGCAGTGGCCAGAGGTGACTTTGTCCATCATGATTCCTGCTTCCCCATGTGCATCCTGAGCTTGGCAGTCCTGAGGGGAGAGCTCACCTCCTGGAGAGGTTTTGTCATGTAGGGGTGGGATGTATGTCTCAGAGGAAAGCACATCCATTTGCACTCTTGCCAGCCTTTTCTTCAGGAGTCCAAGGGATCCCGAGGCTGAAAACCTGGCTTAAGTGTTGCTCATGCAAAGGAGGAAGCCCAGTGGCAGAGCCTTGTTTGTACTGATCTGAGCTCAGCTGGGCTTCTCCCCACGGTCCTGGGGCTGGCAGAAGCTGAAGGAACAGTTATCAAACTGCTGCCCTGGAGTCCTGTGCAGACCAGGACAGCCGTGCACACAAGCACAGCTGAGTTGTTGATGCTTTAGCACAGCCAAAAGCCTAAACTTTCTTGGCACAGAGGCCTGTGGTTTATTTCAGATGAAAGGAGTCCAAAGCATTATTTTCCAGTCCAACCAACAAGCCCAGTGAGGCATAGAAAATCGCTTTCTCTGCTGAAAATACCTCTGCTTAGATGAAGGGAACAAAGGGTCTCTGTGAATTGGAGGCTCCTACTTTGCAAGCAGACAGCCTCTCTGTCTGAATCAAAGAATTTTACCTTATTGCAAACATGAAGTACTGTTTTGCCCCACTTGTTGGTGATTAATATGTATGGGCAGAGCTGGGGTTTAGCCTTCTTATATTGGCTGCAGTTACAGCTGGGCCTCTCAAACAAGTTTGCTGTTAAGTCTGCTGTCTAACCTTGGTGTGCTGTGCTGGCATTGAGAGCCTTGGCACACCTACACTCCTTTCCTTGAGCTCTACAGTGGACACAAAAAAACAAAGATTAGATGCCTTGGCTGCCTCATTTTCAGCCTTTTATGGGAGTTACTATTAAAAGAAACCTGGAACTTGCAATCAAACAATGGCTCTAGTGTGTCTGAATACATGGTTTTCCTTAGTGTATACTTCTGTTGGGGTTAAAGTCCATAGACTTAACAAACATGCATTAACTGATTTACTTATTGGATATTAGTGTCTTATAAAAAGAACCTTAGAGCTAATGATTGCCATAAGCAAAAGTCACCCAGTGTTTTGTAGACATTAAAATCTTTAAACAAAAAATTCATGAAGGCGTTCCTTTTTTTCTCCCCAAATTCTTTTTCATGGGCATAATGCTGTTGCAGATGGAAAGAGCATGCCAGTTGGCTTAGAAAAGGAGGTTTAAGAAGGAAATAGTTCTCCTTTCTACTGTAACCTTGACTAGAGGGCTTGCATTGTGCTGAAGGACAATATAGAAATGCCAGAAAAGCACAGCCCCTCCGGTGAGAAGCTGTGAACCAGCCCCAGCTCTGCCCTGAAGCAGTATTAGGGAAGGGAGAAACCTTGAAAGTTTGGGTTTTTTCCCAGCCCCACCCTGGTTAAAAGTGCAGGGCAGGGGCTATTCTGTACTGATAGGCTTTTGCTTCATACTGTATGGCATCTGTCAAGGGAATCTGCTGACTGCCCTCTCTGGGTTTCTGAGCAGGCTCATTCATCAAACCATGCCAAGTTTCCAGGCTTTAAATGTCATGGTCATGAAGAGAGGTAGGAGGGAAATAGAGCCCTTTATGGGGCTAAGCATAATTCAGTAATTCAAACAGCAACTCTAATCTCTGGTGGTCCCACTGCCTAATGGGAGTAATTTTGAACAGGGAAAACCATAACATCACTTCTCACTTGATTTTTGGCTTACTATTTGTGCTGATGGAATTAGTCCCTTAAGGCAGTTTAACTTTTTTTTTTTTTTTACCTCCAGTGGTCTGCCGGAAAAACTTGGACAGCACAACTGTAGCAATTCATGATGCTGAAGTTTACTGCAAATCTTGCTATGGGAAAAAGTATGGCCCAAAAGGTTATGGATACGGCCAAGGGGCAGGCACACTGAACATGGACAGGGGAGAGAGACTAGGCATCAAGCCTGAGAGGTGAGTGAAGTGAGTTGGGGGTGCATGGCCCTTGTCCTTCAATACTATTTTCAGAGGAGCCTTTCAGGCTGAATTTTGTTTATGTTCATGTTTGGAATAGAAATGCTGCAAAATACCCCAGTCTAATTGAATGCAGGGCATTGAACCTGCATTGCACAAAGCTCCCACTGGTGACTGTGTAAGTCAGAGCAGTAGAGGCAGGAGTTAGTGTGAGCACGGACACACTCATGAATGAGCCACAGGGGATTGGATTAGGGAGCTGCTGATAGCATTGCATGAGCTCACAGAGGTGACTGTGGGTCTCACATTGCTCTCCTGGATAAACTGGAAATGGCGATGTTCAACAGGTTCCTGCAGGGATGGATTTGGACAGCTGAGAATCTGGCACTACAAGCAGAATGAATTTTTAACTAGCAAATGAAGAACCATTTGTGCTTAATTATAGCCAAAATCAAAAGTCACATTAAATAGTAAACATTCCTAATCTGATTAAGTTCTTACTGTAAAGCAGAGCATGTGGAAAGAAGCTGAGGTATGTCTCAAAACTTGCCTCATGCAAGTGCCCAAATTATTACTTAACGTTTATATGATGTATGCTCTCCAGCCAGGTTCAGTGATCTATTTAGGTTCCTGATTATAATCAGTGGACAGGAATTTAACTGAATTATTTGTAGCTTACTAGCTGAAAAATCTATGTTCTGATGGAGTTCAGCTCTTCTAGTTAAGTGAAAAGAGGAAGGCTCCTTAGGAAAATAGCCTTTACAGTAGCTTCTTTTTATCCTTTAAAGCACAGCCTTCCTCTTTTTGTTGTTGTGGCTTTGGTTTTCTCCCTACTAAGTGTAATTGGATAGCCTTGCTGGTAACTTACTTCTCCAGTTTTGCAGCAGTACTGTATTCTGTACCACATGCTGGATGCTGGTCTGTACATGTTGCTAAGCAGAGCAAGAGGTCATTTTGTGAAAGCGTAGAGAAGACAAGTGTCCTGTTTCTTTCAGCACACCTTCTCCTCACCGGCCCACCACAAATCCAAACCCTTCCAAGTTTGCTCAGAAGTTTGGCGGGACAGAGAAATGCTCTAGGTGTGGTGATTCTGTTTATGCAGCAGAGAAAGTCATAGGAGCTGGAAAGGTAAGGAACTGCATGTGCTGTTTTGGACCTGCTGTATGTGGACTTTAAATTGAGCAAGGTGTGTTATGTCAATCCCAGCAGGGAACCAACTGCAGGGCAGTTAGTTACCTTAAAATTGCATTTCTTTGCACTGGAAATAGTCAAATCAATCAACTTAATTGAAAAACATAGCACTTGAAATGCAGGGTGATGAGTGATCACCTTAGATTTCAGAGGTGAAGATTTAATATTGTGTCATGCTAAGAGACTTGAAGCAAACAATATAAGCCCCTCTCACCCAGAGAGGAAACAATCTTGAAGTGTGCAGCTTGTGAGGGAGGCTGAATGTTTAATCTAAGGGGGGATGGTCTCTGAAAATACCATGTTAAACTGCATGTCAGTCTGCCAGCTGTCTGACTCACTTGCTGTGGAGAGCCAAGATGTGCTCTGAATTGATCACAGCAAGCCCAAACCTTTCATAATGCTGCTCTTAGCAGGATGCTGGGTGGAATCTGGGGCTTTGTGCTGCTCACAGAAATGCAGATGCTCGTGTCTGCTACTGGTTGCACTTCACCTAGCTTTCATTGCACCAGTTTCTAATCAATAGCGATGCAGATATCTCCAGTTAATGCATTTTTTAACCAACTCGAGCATCCTGTGTATTAATACTATCTTCTTTATTTTTTTCTCTAGCCATGGCATAAGAACTGCTTCCGATGTGCCAAGTGTGGCAAAAGCCTAGAATCTACAACCCTAACTGAAAAAGAGGGAGAGATCTATTGTAAAGGTGAGAAAAGAAGCAAAGACCATTTCTTTATGGTTCAAGATACCTTGCAAGGATAAATGGTCAATATATTGTTGATATAAGAAACTTTTAGGCTCATGTTCATACGGAAGTGCTCTGTAAGTCATAGGAATAGAGTAAAAAATGAAATAGATATTACTGAAGCTGCTGATGTAGTTGACATCTGCATCAAGTAAAACATCACATACTGAGAAATGCAGCAGCAGCCTTGCTCTGTGCCTGATCAGAGTAAGGAAACAAGCCAGCAAGTATCATGCTCTGCCTTCTCGAGTGGTTGTGAATATAAACTTGATCCACAGTGGTTTGATGACAACAAATGCCTCAACAGATAGCAAGGCACAGACCTGACCTGCAAATTGCTCTCACAGAGTGGGCTGGGAGCTACACAGACTGAACAGTCTTGGCTACTGAGTTCAGTTCTCTTAGTTATGCAGCTTAACAAAATGTTTTTAAGTGCTGCTTCCCAGAGGTATATTCTAGTGACTAAGGAGAAGCCACTGAGAGGCTTAGCCTTGACAGTGCTGTTCTTAATTAATGTGCCAGAAGACTCAGCTACTGCGTGTTCATCTTTCTCACAGGTTGTTATGCGAAGAACTTTGGCCCCAAGGGATTTGGGTATGGTCAGGGAGCAGGTGCCCTCGTTCATGCCCAGTGAGAAGGCTAAAAACACCTTCCAGCTCTGCTGAGATCATGCTAGAAGGACCAAGAGTTTCCTAAATGTTACTAACTACTGTGAAACAGATACTAGTTACTGTAGTGTACCTTCAGCTAATGATTTCAAAAACACACACATTGCTTTTTTCCTTGTGTATCACACTGTAACACTTTTAATACTGAGTATCAATTCAATAAAGCTTTGCTTGTTGATATACCCTAAATGTAAGCGTTGCCTACTTTGTCAGCAATAAAAGTGAGGGGAGTGTTGCTGGGTACTTCAGGGCTGGAAGAATGATGCTTTATAGACTTGATCCACAGCTCTGCTGAAAGCTGGATATACACAGTAATGGCCTTCAGAGCTGAATAACTCTCCTCCAGTATCACACCATAATATATCCTTGTGCAAAGCAAAGAGCTGCTCACTGCACAGAAGTAGGAAATCTTAATCTACTGCTCTGGATGGTGACACAGCTCTGCAAGTGATAGACAAGGAGTACCTACCTGTGTGCCTAAATGGCTGCCTGTCTCTGGCACAGAGTCTCTAGTAAATGAAAATAAAACCATAATATTCTGGGGGGCTCTGTGTGCTTTGGTATTGAGGTACTGTTATGCACAGAACTTACTGTGCAGGAATACTCCACCACGACAGCTGCAGATTAAGAAGTTAAGTTAAAATAAAAAGGAACTTTGAAACTCTTGTCTGGTTTGACAAGAAAGCTGATACTTGTTCGGGATAAAAGAACCCTTCACAACACTGAATTTATGGAAACACAATTAACTGGGACTGCTGCAACAAAACATTAAGCAAGTGTGTCAGCATGGTCTAAAGCAGTTTCAAGTAACATCTATGCCCACGGTCTGAGGCAATGAAGCAGTTCAAGCTAAAAGCCTAATTAGAAAAATATGTATTACTCAAAATAATACACAAAGAGCATTTTGTACAGGTTACAAAGGAACCATGTGGATAGGAGGAAAAACAAGCCAGCTCAGTGACCCAAGAGCTTGTCCAGTTCACAGAGCAGGAAAGATTAGAGCTGAAAAAGACAACTAACTCTGAAGTAGCACATTTCAGGTGGGAGTGAGGCAGCAAACAACATCACAGCCTAGGAAACCCTAGGAAAAACTGTCTTGCTACATACCATTGACATTGCTTTCATAGCAAGAAAGTCTGACTTTACTAAAAGGCAGCTAATGGGAGGTGCAAGGCACTGAACTCTAGTCGAGGCATAATGAGGGTGCAGAGGGCTGCCTTCTTTTAAAAAAACCCCAAACCCAGGAACCAGCTTTCAAATAATCAGGACTGCCAAGCACAGCAATTCCTCTGATGAAGCACTGCAAATCCTGGATGGAGATCTTCAGCACAGGTCGAAAGTCCTCCCTGGCCTTTTCCTGACAAGCCAAAGGGTGGTCAGCCTGGACACAGCCTCACCAGGAACACTGCTGGGGGAAGGGGAGAACACCACTGCTAATTCTCAATATCAATACCAAAACAAGACTCAGTAGAAAACACTTTTTTTCTTCCCTTTCGATGTGCTCCCAAATCCTAGCCTTAAACTTTAATACATATTGCTGGTTATAAATATCCCAATTACATTCAAAATTGGATTGTTACCTTGTTTCTACTCTAACCTTTAGCAAGGACCAGACAAGGTACTCTGTCTGCTGCAAGTGCCATCCAGAAGCAGACATCTTGGTGACGCATCCTAGCCCTACGTAGATGTCTGGCTGACCCTTAGAATAACTTAAATGTCATTATATAAGTACATTAGGCCACACAAAACATTTCCTAGATGGAAGTTCTCCCTTAAGAAATGTTACCTTGCCAGCATGCTTCACTCAAAAGACAGGAATATTAAATTAGTGAATGCTAACTTTAATTGGTAGTGCAAAGGTGTAATTTACCACACTGTAGTAACTCATAGGATTCCACATCTGTAAAAATTTGGGTGCATGCCTGTACATTTTTCCAGAAAGGCTTCTAAAAGTGAGCACAAACGAGACTGTATGAAATCACACCCCAAGTCAATACAAACACTGCATCTAAGAGTCAATATTTATTTGATTAATAACTTACAAAATTTAACAGATTTAATTTATGTAAGGAGAGCTAGTTTATTAAACATTTTACAGATTTTTTTTTGTTCACAATGTAATACACATCAAGATTTTGACAGTATTAAAATAATACTTGGCACATTTATAAATAATATACAAAAAAATCCACAGCTTAAAATGTAGTGATGCTGTTTTACACATTAATTGAAAAAAAAAAAATCTGGTGGACATCAAAGAATACAAAAACCTGCAAAGAAACAGCACATGTTTAGGGCCAAGACAAAATTCCTATTTATTCTACCTATGTCAGATTAAGTTGCTCTGATCTGCTGTTGGTCTGGATCAGCTTAAGTTTCAGAAGCAATGCAGTTTTGGTTCAACAAGTGAATTTTAAGTTTGATAACTTGACAGAAAAAATGCTGCATAGTTGGCTCCCCCCTGCTTGCTTTATGATTTCACATCAACAATTCAGTGTTACTCAAGGCAAGTTACATTTTGCACTGGAAAGTTAATACATCCCAAATCCATATATGCATGTTAATTTTCACAACTACCTGTTATCACTCAAATTCTGCAGGTCTCAACAAATCTGTCACCAGAGAGCTACTGACATGTAAATAGTGCAGAACTTGCTATGTGCTACCAAGGATCACCTCTTCTTTTGCAAACATTTTTGACATGGAGTGCATGATGCAATTCATGGCATTTAACACTACTGGGCAAATATGACCAAAACTTGCATCGTGCACTGAACTGCTCTTCTGGTGGCTGGGTGATATTTTATGAAGTGCATTGAAACTCCTCAAGTTCAACTGACCCCCAACTAAAATGTGAAAAAAGAAATGAATGAACAAATATGCAGAACATCATTGGTGACTAAAAAAAACCACAGTGTAAAGCTTTCATGCTTTTTTTCTGGTTAGAAAATAGATGAATAACAGAAGTCAATTGTTTTCACAGAAATAGAGCATGTTTTTGTTAGGATTACAAATTTTGTCTGACAACAGTAGCCAAAGCTTCTTCACCCCTATACCCAAACCTCTCCTGTTAAAAGTGTCCAAGACAACATTGATTTTTTCCAGTATTAAACATTCAAGGACTCTAATGCTGCACTCTGTAAATCCTGATATCTGGTACTTGCAAACTAAGTGTGTGTCTTGAGATCAATGAACAACTACAGAAAAAATGTTTACTTGCAAATACTGAACATCAACTATTTACAGTTTCACTGCTCCTCCTACTAAGGCAAGGGCCGGGAATACCACTAGATTGCTTTATTACCTGTAATCTGCGTATTACAGAAAACGCTAATTTTGCCAAGCATCAAACATGCAGTGAATTTGCAGGGCATAATGCCTATTAACAGCAATATTTATCATCACTAAAAGCTCATTAGATATCTTCCTATACTTTTTTTGGTTGAATAAAATGAAAATGAGCAGCTTTAAATACACTAAACACACACTCACAGAGAGAAAACTATTTGATAAATTATTTATATACAGATACACATTCTTTACACTGGTCTCAGACATCTGCTTTCAGGACCCTCCCCGAACTCCCCTCACAGGTTCCTTGAACCACTGGGTTGCTACAGCACTTAGAAGAGAACTAAACTGATTCTCAGTCTCTCTGTAAACAATAGTTAAGGAAGCAGTGAACAATTCACTATGAGTATATGAAAACACCATAACAAAAATCAGTGCATCACATTCAAGAAAAACCCCTTTGGAATGCATTTTCAGATCATTCCTTACCTTCCAAACATATCTGTAGCATGAGAAAAAAAAACAGAAATTAAGGGCAATTTCCACGTGCCAATACACCATCATCTTCAGAACGCTGCTCTGCATTTTCTGTGTGCACGTGCCATTACGGGGATTCGTAATTTTTGTTTTTGTTAAAGTTTGGGTTCCATTATTTCACATCCAAATTAAATAAGTATTTCAGGCAACTTTGGGTTCTTCTTCTCCAATTGCATTCGATTTAAAACCATCCTGTCTTTTTATAACTGAGACATTTGCTTTTACATCTGTGGTATCCTCCATGTAATTTCTCTTCCAACGTGTCTCCAAATACACTACACTGTACTGTATGAGGACCAAATAATACTAAAACATTGCTAGTTTGCAAGTTGCTTATACAATTCAAAGATAATTAATTTTTCCCCACTGTTTTCCCTGAACATTATATACTGTAAACTAATTTTACAGGTGTATCATGCATTTAGGCAGGGCTTTAACTTTGACAGAAAAGCTTTCCTTACTGGCGCAGTTGTTTGTTTCAGACTACATTATTTCAGAACAGGGTTGTTACAAGTATTTAGTTGTACCACTAAACAGTGGCAAAAACAACCACCTAAGACGTGGGCAGCATATTTTTTACTCAACATTACCTGACGTGCCCTACTGATATAACTTAACATGTTACAGGGGATCCCCACCATATGATGTTTATAACAGTACTGAAAAGCACATTTTTCAATGTACATCTTACTACAGAAAATCTGTATTTAAAAAACCACATTACAGGAACTACAACATAGCGGTCAGTGAACTCTATATCATGAAATTTAGTTTTATATTCTAGATTCTTGTTTCAGTGGAATTATTGATATTGGGATACAAATTCTTCTGCTCATCACAATATAACTACTTATGTCAATACTTCAATAATCTCATGCTCCATTGTGAAAGACCTTAAATAAAAAACCCGATAACAAATACTGTGAATATGTTGTCATGAATAATTCTCATGTTAAGAACTGTTAAAATCCCTTTTTGATCTTCCTCCTCTTCCTTATCAGATTTGGCAGTTTATTCTGTCCACTTTTACTTTTGTTAATAAAATTCTGATGAAGAGAAGGTATCTTTATGATTCATCATCAGCCCTACACATTGCATGCTACTCTTCAAGGGATGCGGAGTCGAGAGAGAGAGAGAGAATTTTTCAGGCACCACTCAGGATGATATGCACACAGGATGGAAGTGGTGTTACACTAGCTGGTAGCCTGATCCTGAAGTTTGGTCATATTCTATTGTATACTGCCTTGTCCAGTCCACAATAACAGGCCGAAAAAGACCACAGCATCTGAATTCAAAGAAGTCTATAATGTTCCTTATACATCCATGGCTAAAAACAAAAGGAAAACACACATTAGCAAGCAATATCATAGCTCATCTAACAAAGTACAGAATCTTTTGACTACCGACAAAATTGATTCTTCATCCTTAAAGTTTCTAACTTTAGCAAACCAGCTCTGCTCAGAATTTTTCTAGGACTTGATAAGCAAGTTGATGGGGTAAGTTCTGAAATAAGAAGTGGTCACCAGACTGGTAAATGTTTGATCCTTGGGCATAATCAAGACACCAACTTTCTTCCACTATCTCTCAACATATATTTTCAGCAGTCCATCACCATGTAGCACAACCTGGTAGTTCAGATCCTGTTCTAAGAGGACAGTTGCATTGTGCAGATGGATGCAAAACAAAACAGCATGAAGTGAATATCTTCCTAGAATAATTCCCATATTTATTGCTATCTGTTTCTGCATACATAACTGGTTCACCAGCTGCAGGTCTAGAATCAACCAGGTCCCTTGACAAAACAAAATTAAGAAAGAATGATCTGAATTAAATGAACTATTCAAGCACTTTCTGTAGCTGAATCAATTAACTAGCAAATATTTAAGAAACCTACATAAAAACTCCCAACATACATGGGCTGAATAGATCACAGCTTTCTGGAAGATAAGCTCATGTAATGATATGTGAGAGAGCAAGTCTAAGCAAAAAGGAGATTAAACTATTTGATGTCAATACCTCATGTGACAGGTGATGCTAAGTCAGTTATTTCAGACATCTGGTGTTATTTTCAGGCATAATTTTTATAATAGCAGCTATTTCAGTTAAAATAGTTTGTGAACATGACAGCAATTTGGGATCAAACCAGCACTTTTTTGCTATTTTGTGCACCACCCCATGTTTTCCAGGCAAAATAATTAACTGGTTTTGTTACAACTCTGATCTGTAGGAGCACTGTAACTACACAAAGACATGCTTGCCTGCTTCTCACTACAAGTTTTGTATCAAGAGATATTAAAAAAATACCACACAAATTCCTAGCATAGAAATCTATCTGCTACATAACAGAATCATGGAATGGGCAGGTTGAAAGAGAGCACAGTGGGTCCCTGGTTCAACCGGGGTCATCCTAGAGCACATTGCACGGGATTGTGTGAATTCATGCTGGCTGCTCCTGATCACAGTTCCCATCTCCTATATCCTTTACCCTGTGTGGCACCAGAAAGAGCAGCAGCTCCCACAGGAGACACAGCATATGCAGCAGGATGAGATGTGTTTTTTTCCTTTTCCAGCTCCTTTTGTAACATGCTCTCAAACCATCAACACACCAGCTTCATGCCTTCATTTTATGTCCTGCTTTGGCTCCACAAGCTGCTCCATGACCCCATATTCCATCTCAGGGCTCCTTCATCCCCAAGCCCCCATCCTTCATCTTGCACCCTCATCACTACAGAAACCAGAATCCCAACCTACTCTTTTAGAAAAACTGTATGCTTGCTCTCACTCATGCAACACCCCCTTCAGGTCCTGGGACATTCCGTCCCCTTCCTCACAAATAACTTTGGCCATGCTCTTCCTCATGAATAGGAAGAAAGTGAAGCTTCTTTTCTCACAGTGGAGAGAAAGGGGAGCTACTGCACCGGGCAACTTCAACAGCACACATTACTGAGAAGAAAGTGCCCAGCATGGAAATGAATGTCCAGGTCAAAAGAGACATGCTTCAGTAAGCAACTAACTCTGGTTTGAGCATCTGCTTTGTAAAGAAAATATTTACTTCACCATCAACTCTACAGTGAAATACAACCACTGCAGGAAAGCATTCTTTTCTGTGTTTATGCACCCTACATTACAAAACATTAATCACTTCCTTTAACTGGATAGAATGTGTAACTGTGAAAATAGCTGACTAGATTCAGCACTCCCAAGTAGAGAAAATAGTCTGGAATACTTAGGTGTATTCTGTTTCAACAAGCAACATGATTCAAATGCATGCAAGGCTACACAAATAAGAAATCTGTATATACTTCAAAACTTACTTGAATGGGCTTTCAATAGATGTGGTTGTAACTTTAAAGTGCTTATATCTTCTTGCATTCATCCTTTCATTTGTTGTGATACCCAAGCAAGATATCTTAAGATAGGAAGAATAAGTAATTTAACTCATATAAAAACATTCAACCAAGTACTGCATGAGACAGAAAAAGGATCAAATTTACTGGTTTAAAGTCCTTCTTGTGACAAATGAGTTTTTAACTAGGAAAATTATCAGAGGCAAACGCAAACCATAATATTTTAAAATTTATATATGTTATAAGTAACAAATACTGTAAAAATGGAGGACAAAATTTAAACTTACTGAAAAGTTTTACCTAAGCTTTAGAGGATAATTTCTATTTCCAGGAAATCTTCTGGGGATACTAAGTCTCATGATTCATTAATGACAAGTCATACTTCACGGCTTTCAGTATGACTTTTCTTTCCACAGAAAGGATAAAGAAAACTTGGGTTTGATTAGATTAGAGTATAATAATATGGCCTCAACTCACACTGAAGCAGTGTAAGAAATTTTTGCATCCTCTTTCAAGCAAACACTCCCTTTATATTAATAACACATGGCATTATTATAAGTTGGCCCCATGGTTCTTATCCTCTATTATTGTCTTTTTCTGGTCTGTTTTACCTTTTTGTCATTCTGAGAATGGAAAGCAGGAGGTAGCACAAAAAAAAAGGCCATGTGAATTAGAGCTGAATGATGCCTAATACTGAGAGACAGCAAATACTTGCCTCCTCCAGCAAGGCTGAGAGATTAAACACTTTGTCTAGCACAGTGAACATGAAAATTTAAATGACAGAACTATTTATTATTCTTATGCCACTCCTAAGACACAGCATTATGAATGAAGTGCTCTTCCATACCTGATACATCTGACACATGAGTAACACAGCCACCCACATGAAGTGAAACACACTGTTTAGAAACATCCAAAACATCCACGGAGAACAGGTAGCAATCTGTGTAACGTAGGTCCAAAATCCATCTTTTGTGTAACTTGTCTCACAGTGGAAACCCCAATCTAGAGAAAAAACAAAAGTCAAAAAATATATAGAAGATTTAAAGTATGCTTATTTTATAGTAACATATAATGCTCACATTAGAATGTGTTAAATTAAGTAAGAAAATGACAAGTGCTAAAATTCTGAGCTTTACTTGCTCTCTCTTCCTTTTCCAACTCCTTGAATACATGTCATATGCACATAATTGTCTGTGATGAAGAAAAAAAGATCTAGAACAAGAAAAACATCATCTTCTAAATTAAAATACCCAATATAATAAAATATTAATGCACAGTTCCATTCCAGGATAAAAATAACCAAAACTCTGATAAGGCAAAGATCTATAAAAATCCGTATGAGGAAATAAAGTATTTAGAAGCAATTTTAAAAGCATCAAAAAATCACATTTACTCACAAGAGATACATCCATAGATCATCCAGCAGATCATAAAAAGCAGGAAGAACAGGTATCCCATAAAATAGCGATGGTTCCCTGCTCCTAAAGTTGCACAACAGGGACCAATTTACTACATTTTCAGCAGCAGAAAGACAACATTACATCAGAAAGTTTAATTGCTTGCTTTGAAATACTGCTTATTATTGTATATAGAAACATTATGCTACAATATTAAGCCCCTATAACTTCAAGACAGTGAAATTAGCTGGTTTACTTATGATTTTTCCTTTATTTCTCAGACAACAAAGCAATTTTTTAAAAATTTTCTGTCATGTTACAACTGCAATTCACTAATTCACTTGTAACCTCATTCATGAATGAGTAAAATTATTGACAGACAATATTTAGAGCAAAGTTGGTGAGAGCTGTTGCAGAGCCCTTAACAGCCAGGAATTACAAATTACTATGTATTTTTAAAAACCACTGAAAAAACATCAAACTACGGAGTTCGCTTTCTTAAAAGTAACAGAAATATGAACAAATATACAACCTTCCTTGATAATAAGCTAACTCACATCTTATGTTTGGATGCTTGATGAAGCTAGTAAAAATGAAATATCTAGTAAAACTTTTAAAACAAATACATGTAACTGAACAGAAAAGGCCTAAGAGCCCAGCTATAACAATGAATGGGATAAAAATTATTCTGCTTTAGACAGAATTCTAATGCAAGAAAATTCAGTTACTAAAAGTCTGATCTATTTTTAACTGTAGTAGAGCTAAAAATATGCCTCTTATGAGAGTACATCATAATTGTGAAGTACTCAGCCTTCCTTCTGTTTGTAAAATATGTCCAGTGCTGCAACCTTCCAACAGCTCCAGGCTCTAAACTAAACCCACAGAGATGATAATGGGCTACAAAAGATTTGGCTGTCATAATTTACCAGCACAGCATTTACTTCTTTATTATGTCAAATGTTTTCCCTGCTAAAACAAGAGCATCCTCTGGAGGCAGAAAATAATCAAGTGCTTTTAGCAAGTGAGCTGAAAGACTGTATAAATAAGAGATGAGGAAAAATATACATGTAACACAAGCTAGACTAAACATAAGACACTTCATTGAAAATCAAAGTTCCTGAAAACACAAAATTATGTGGTAATATTGCCTTCTATTACCTAAGGGCATATGAGAAAGTGTCGGGAATGTCTCTAAAGGTGTCATTTTTATTTGCATTCTAAATTTCAGAACTGTTAAGTTTCATAAAAGACATTCTATAAAGACCACAGAAGTTAAACAGTGGTCTAGAAGCCCATCTGAGAGGCACGTGATGGGATGCTTCTTCCAACAACATCTAATGATACTAAACCAAATTCTGCCTAGCAGGAAATCCATATGTTAGCTAAAAACATGGGTGTAGCATTTAAAACTATAAATGAAATAGTACAAGTTTGATCACAGTATAAAAAGAAAAAAAAGTGAAAAAAGAAATTGGAGAAACTGTATTTTGAATAAATTTAGGCAAAACACAGTACTGTGCTCTACAGTTGCCTCCTGGACTGGCAGGAACAGAGTCATCCTCTGCAGTTAAAATAAAATTAAAAAAAAAACCTGTAGAATAACACAATGCTATTTCGATACACCATTTAGAAGACAAATATAATCACTTCCAGAAACATGCTTGCTGTATTTTAATTAAAATTTTGAGGAAAACAATTTGCCCTAGTTGCCAATTCATTTATTTTTCAAACAGTCTCCACTTTGTGTCAACCTCTTAAAAATGATAAAAATATTCTAGGTATCTTTATGTGCCAAGTTTTATCCCCAAAGGATTTATTTTATAGTGTCTGTAAACACTCTTGTAAGATTTCTCAGTCCTATCTTTAGCAGCATTCTTATCCCTTTAACACATTCCACACATATCCAAATTCCACCTTTCCAGAAAGGCATGATTCATGTTTCCCTTTTTGGCAAACATACCACAAATGCTGTTTTAAGAATGGATTCTGTTTTGCAATCCCATGCTTAGAGTGACCATGTACCAATCTGAGACAGAGAAGCCATATAAGGTTGTTCAGACCATCACTCCCTCCAGTTCAGCTCCAGTTCCCATACCATGATTCCTAATGCTTTTCTCCAGCATACTTTCAAGGACCCTAATGTTTACTTTTACCTCCAGTTACCCCACTCTGTATACCACCACTAAAAGACAAATCCTACTTTTCCATCATCACTGTTACTTAAAAACCATTTCCACCTACCCTAATCCACCACTCATACTTGCTTAATACACACACACTAAGGTCTTCCCTCCCCCATTTGATTTTTTTTCCAGCTGCTGATTAAAATACTGGATTTTTCTGTCCCATTGACATGTACTCCTCAGGACTCTTGTAAAACCTAACCCCATGCTCCCCTGTCTGCCTGAATTAAAAATTTCTTAGTTGTTCATTGTAAAACATCTAAAATATAAACCAAAAATATCTCAGATAGTAACATCTGTAGGAAACATATAACAGAAGGGGGTGATAAAAGTTGATCTCAATGAGACTTTAGAGATATTTTATTACAATTTAAATGCCAGGATTTTACTCTTGATTTTCAGACCAAACTATTCTGGTTATTCATTATTATATCTATTTGAAAGGACCACAATGAAGCATTTAAGAAACTGTCAGTTTCTTAAATGAAACTGACTTTTCAGTAAACCCAGGTCTTAATTCCTCCCCAATACTAAAGCTACCTCTGCTTGTGTCCTAAAAAAATTAAACACGTGAAGCAAGCTGGACTCATTTCCTAGCTGAGAGGTCTTCAATACTCCCTGCATAATAATGGTTTTCAAATATTTTTCTCAAAAAGTATGACTGGAAATAGCAGCATTTAGAGACTTTATTTCTGTTCTATATCCATTCCTTTCATAATCACTGGGGAGAACAAAAGACAACCTAGATGGTCAAAAAGAGGAGAATACCTCAATAGGAAATTGTTCTGTAGCTAACTTGTGTAGTCATAACAATTTTAAATATGTATACATTACCAATAAGTTACTGAATATTATTGGTCAAAATGATAGGTTTTATCTTATGTAAAGGATAATAAGCAGTTGTGGAATTGAGACATGTGTTTTCAGCAGTTAAGCTTTGCATTTCTTCATTACTAAACTTTATGTCAATTAAAATGTATATGTAGCAAACTGAATTAGACACAGAACAATTTTGAGGACGGGTATATAACAGACAATACAAATGAGAATAATGCAGAGAATCACACGTAGAAAAAGAATTAAGCTCAATAGTGAAAAGCTGTTCTTCAGAAGCCAAGTCTCTTCCCCTGTGAAATGAGAACAGGCAAGACCTTGCAGAGCATTTTAGCAAATTCCTCACCTACACAGTTCCCCACCCACGGGCAGTGGTGATCAAACTTCGCTATACATCGATTGCAAACACCGCAGTGTTTAGACCTCACTGGCTTCCGTATCTGTAATGGATAATAAACATTTGTTTAGAAAAGCAAGTTACCCTGATATATTTTAAATAGAAGAAAGCACAAACCCTCAATTTAAATGTAAATTGATTGTGCTATTGTTAATTCCTCAGAGAATGTCAAACTTGAAGCTAATTCTTAAGGCAATCCTAGATATTTAGCTTAATCTACACACTATTTAACACAAGTATCCTTACAACTGCACTGAAATGATTTTCACTTTTTTTTTCTTATACAGAGAATTATTTTTCTCATACCAAGTTCTTCTATCACCTCCAGCTATTGAGCTTTGTATAGCAACCAACTTAATTTCAGCTTTTAACAAAGAAAATAGAGAATAAGCTTGAGTTCCAAGTGTATCCATTGTGGATCATTCATAACCAAGCTCTAACAAACTTTTCAGGTTATTTTCTAAAGACAGAAATATGACTCAATTAGCAGAACTCAAAGAAACTTAAAATGCTAAATTACTCCCAAAATTTTTTCTTGAAGTTTATGTCTTGAAAGAAGTGGTCTGAAATATATATGTATATACACACACATAATTTTTAAGGTGTCACATCTGTATATAATTTTCCAGCTTCAAATTTGGAGATACAAACATCATTCATGTTCCATGCTTGAGCATTTTGTATCTGCTAGTTAACTTCCAAAGAAAAAGCATGTCATATTTGTTTTACAAAAATTAAGATTTCCCCCCCCCCCCCACTCCTGACTATTGCCAGATAGAAAAACACACTTGATTGTTGAAAAAATATTTTACTAGAAGCACAACGTAAGTTTACTGTGAGTTGAAGGTAGCGGAAGGTCACATGTGATTTTTATAACTTGCTAGGTGTATAACCAACCAACCTGGCAGACATACTAGATACTTGAATTTTGACAATGGCAAGTTATTTTCCTATCACTGTTGCATTTTTTTTGTATATATTATGGATTGAAAACACTGCTTAGATTAAAGAGTACAAATAAATTCTGCCTTTGAAACTGCAATAAGATCAAATATGTGTTCATTACAGGAACACTAATTTTGGTTTAGCATTAAAGGAAAAAAAATAAAGAGCAAAATTGATCAAAAAATATACTACCAAGCAGGTACTGCAGAATATACTGAGGTCCAGACTTCCTGTCTCTGCAAGTTCTACTATTGTCTGCAGGAAAAATAAAAATTAGAATTTAGCATATAAACAAATGGTGACAAGCATTTTCAGACCTGTGGTGGTGAACCCTTTATGTCGGGTACTTTCTACACACAGGAACAAATTCAATTCAGAGAAAACTGATTTTGAATCTACTTTATTAAACCAATTTACATACTTACTTCTAAATTAATTCTAGTTTATACTTATTCCTAGACACCTACTGTGATTTCAGTGCTGCTGGTATGACTTTTGATAGCCTGGACGATTTCATTATGAGTCTGATTTCAGTGGGAGTATAACACTATACTACAGACTCACAAAAGGATGCAAAAAGGAATATGCATGGTCTGACACTCAACACTGGAGTTCAATATTGTCCACAAGAAAAATCTCAAACTTCAGGAGAACAGAACTGAACAAGAGCAGATGAAGAGCTTTTAAATATAAGTCTTGTGCAGACCCAGGATCACTTCAGTTAGATTCACATCATTGTGCTTTGTGAACAATTGTCTACCTTCTATGCTTTTGAATTATAGGAATTATTTTATTTATTTATTTCTTCACTTGCTTTAAGAGTGACTTGGGTTATTTTGTAATACAGAAGAAAGGACATATATTAAACCAACAAACATCTGAAATGGTTGCTTACTACATGTTTCTAAACATACTTAACATGGTCATCTGAAATGAAAAGAATTTTCTTACTTAGTTATTTCCAAGCTAAAGGCTAACTCAACATTAAATACTTGAAGAGAAATTATGAAAATGTTAGGAAGTGCTACACTGCATTAAAGTAACACATATGTCCTACAATGGTTCATACCCCTGGGTAACAGAACATTTTACCACGTGGTCAGCTGCAATGTCAGAAATCCAAAACACAGCCACATGCATTTGCGTCAAGAAGTTGCATTTTGCAATTCCAACCCAGTTCAACAAGGCTTTTGGAACCACACTTGCCTACTTAAGCAAGTAGATCAAATAAACTCCATATCTGTGCAATTTGCTGAATCCAATCCAAAGTGTCATAGTTGTGTATTCTACTTAATTTAGTCCAGTCGAAGGAAGAAAATTTAGTTGGGAAATTACTTTGGCAAACTCGCAATAACAGAAATGGAATTTTCAGAGTAAATCCAAATCTGCACACTGACTAAGAACTCAGCTAAGAACTCAGAACCCTATTGCAGAATACAAAAAAATTTTCATTGACACCATCCTTTTAATGGCCATTCTATTTTCATTCCTACATAAGGACGTAACTCCAAGTGGTCTGATCTTGATCCATACAGCTCTTTTCACAAATAACCATGAAGTAGAAGCTCAAAGTTCATTTTAGGTGGAATGTTGGCTTCTAGGAAACTTAAACAAAACAAAACATTTTTGCTGCTTGTATAAGTTTGGCATATTCAATGCTTAGTTTGGCTGCTGAGAACAATGCACTTAATTTAAAATAAAAATATGAGATACTAACAATGATACAATATCTTAGATATCATTAGATTACCCATATTTTCTCTGACACTTATGCCAAAATAAAAATCCACCCCAAACTACCTGGGATTTGGACTGTTTTAGTCTCAAAATATTTGTCAGTCTAATACTTTTAGATACAAAGGTAAAGAAAATTAGAGGTGCTTAGAAGTCTGGAAGGTTTTCATAAAATTAACCAACACTTTTCCTATCATAGGCTACTTGTTTCAGTCTGAAACTGAAAAAGTCTGAAACTTCCTATTTCCTTTTTCACTTAACTGCTTTTCAAACTTTTAATATTGAAAATTCAAGTTACAATTTTATTTTGCCACTCAAAATGACTAATAAGCAATTTTGCACCAGTTAAGACTTGAAATGCATTCCACATGTTAAAAAATAAATCTGGAAGACTTTTCAACATTTTAAACCTTTCTTTATACAACTTACTGAAATGTAATGTACAGAATAGTAAACTAAATATTCTGATCAGCTGGTGGAAGGCTGAAGATTAAGTTCATATCTCTTGGCTTTACCTTTTTCTTTTGCTCTTCTGTGGCTTTGATGATTCCCGGATCAGATTTCCAGGATTTTCCAAAATTGTAGAAAAGTGCAACACTATTAGCAAGGAATGGAAGATGTATAAAGAAAAAATTGAGATGTGTTTACAGTCAAGGAATCTCAAGTGTAAAACTGAATTTCCCCTTGAACATTCTCACTGGTAATTCTGACACAAAATTTAACTAAATTTAAATTTTACTAATGCCATTGAATCACTGTCTTCAGAATTAACAAAATTCAGCACTGCTGTAAGAACTAGCTTGGTACTCAGCATTTTCCATTGCTTGACCTTCAAAACTTATTTTTAAGAATGGTCTGTTCCATAAGATATTTCTAAAGCATGTATCCTTCTAAAAGATGAATAACGATAGTTCAGTTTTTGTAACTGTTTTCCCTTTTAATTAAATTAAATGCCATACAATTTATCTTCTTAATAACTATTTCCTGTTTTCAGAATAAACATTTTTGAGCTCTATTTATAAGACAGACTGCCTATGTCTTCAGTGGTTTGACATTCCTGTGATATCACAGGACAGGCTGTTTCTGGCCATAGAAGGAATTTTGCTGCAATGGCCACTGTTGCATGGCAATCATGTCCCAACACCACTTATCTCCAAGAAAGGTAGTGTCTGAAACTTGGTCCTGTAATAAGGCAATACACATATTTTGCATCACTGAAAGTTATTTTTAACATACTAATATGTCTAACATGCTAATATGTCTAACACTTAAAAAAACCACAGGATTTGTTATTCTCCGGAAGTGTTTATAAAATCACTTACCATGAAGACAGAAAATAACAATTTGTTTTAAAATACATTTCCTGCATTCAGTGTCTTGCCATGTAACATGTTAACCTTAAGCACTTGACATTTCTTCAGAGAATTAAAACATTTTCAGTAGTGATGTTGAAAAACCGAGTATTTCAAATGTTTCTCTTCTACAAAAGGAAAATTATTTATTCTCATAAACCTACAGAACACCTGACAAAACTGACTGAAGACACTGCTATCACTGCTAGTTAAAACTGCAAGATGCCCTACTTGACAAATCTGTGGCAGCAGAAGCCTCTACAGCATTATCCAAACAAAAAGTACACCTAGTACTCAGGCAGAAAACACCCAAATTACACTGTATTTTGAGGAACTTATATACATTCAGATAAATAGCTTGTGATGCAAAAGAACCCAGAAATGCAAACAAATACAATTAGGCCTCTTTTTGACTTCTGAAATGCTAAGGAACTCTCACTGCTCATGTGAAGTGTATCCCAAATAATTTTTGTTTCCTTCCTGTTGGGGCAAGGAATTGGCTGTGAATTTCTAATAAAAAATGTTGGCAAACTAAATAAAAAATTTAATAATGTATGTTACATAAAAGGATGTTAGTATCAGCAAACTAAAGGCAATTAATCTTTCAAGTAACAAGATGTTTCCTGCAAGTTTATAATGAAACACTCACAGCTCTATTTTATACATTAGAGATAAAAAGCTCTGATTTAAAAATTTACACAACTGAACTTCTTCCTCTTTTTTTCTAAAGCTACCTGCTGCCAAAAATAAGTGGTGAAACCGAACTGCTTAACTAGAGAGGGGTTACATTTTCTTTAGAGTACTAAAATAATTGCTGGGTTTTTTACAACAGTAAAAACTAGTTTTCCATTAAATGTACCTTAATCAGACAACCATTACAAACAATAAAGGTACAACTGGAACCAATTTTATGACCCATTTCTAAATAATATACGTCATGTCTAGACTTTTAGAGAAGATGTAAGAAAAGACTAAGATGGTTTTTATAACCTTAATGCTTTGGAATTGTTTTTCTGATACCTTCAATTTTGATAACCGGTAACAAAGCAGCAGTCCATTGTCTCAATGGACTTCTCCCCCATTTACATTTAACAATGTAAATTGTGGCAGATAAGGAACTCCAGTGCTGCAGCTGGGAGACTGCATGAGAATTTATAAGTTTTCTTCGGGGTATTTCCAGCATGTGATGTACATAAACAACTTGAGGTGTAGGATTCATATCACCCACTTTAAATCACTCAGTATGCCTTCACAGACATCAGGAAGGAAAAAAGCCATGTCCCATCTATCTTCAGTATCAAGATATTTAAATTATGTAAGAGAAGCAGAGCCTTACAAGTGGCTATATTTTGCCACTGGCTATGAAGAGTGTTTAAACTGCAATAAAGATGCCTGCACAAGAGGTATCTGAAATCATACTGAACTCTACTTTGAAAGAGATCTTAGCAGCTTGCATCACAGACATGTCTCAAAACTCTTCACAAGTAAGAAATTCTTGTAGGTCTGCAATAGCTTCAGAGTAGGGAATTGCTTCTCTAGAAAGAGTGTCTCGTTTTGTGTTAACATCCTCATTTACAGCTACACAAGGAAAAAGTACATTACTATATTATTAAAGGTTGCAAAATGCATAATATACCAAGCATTCACACCTCCTGCCTTACCACCAATTTGCTCCTCTTTTATTCAGTTTCCCTAGTTTTCATTGAATGACAAATCAGAAACACCCACAAAACACTTCCTACTTTTAGTCTTGATCAATATTCTTTAATTATTAGAACAAATACAAGGCACTGAAAATTATTCCAAGAATTTGAACTAAAAAGGTAATCTCATTAAAACGAAAATTAAAACCAAAGTAGCACCACGCAACCCCTAAGTCAGGTAAACATGGAACATGTTAATTTTTCCTTGTGAACTGTAGTCTATTTAAAAGCCCCCAAATACATGCAGCTTCCTGCTATCAGGTATCATACAAGTCTG
This sequence comes from Chloebia gouldiae, assembly GCA_003676055.1. Classification (NCBI taxonomy): domain Eukaryota; kingdom Metazoa; phylum Chordata; class Aves; order Passeriformes; family Passeridae; genus Chloebia; species Chloebia gouldiae. The sequence goes on along the minus strand of QUSF01000009.1, from coordinate 21,398,274 downwards.
AAATCAAGCCAAAATGCACATTATAGATGCAGATGTGCCCTTTCACTAATCAAAAATCCTTTTCTCCTGCACAGAAAAATCTGCAGCCAGTGTAAGGTGTCAGAGATCAAATATATGCAAATAAACCTAACAATTCACAGAATCACAGCATGAACAGGTCAGAATGGGTCTCTTCCAGGCTGGAAGGGACCACAGTGGGTCACCTGCTCAAGCAGGGTCAAACCAGAGCATACGGCACAGAATTGTGTCCAGAGGGTGCTGGAACACCTCCACTGAGAGGAAACTCCAGAAGCTCCCTGGGCAATCTGTTCCAGTGCATGCTCACCTTCACAGCAAAGAAGCTTCTTCTCATACTGAGGTGGAACTTCCTGTGCATCAGTTTCTGCCCATTGCATCTTGTCCTATTGCTTAGCACAATTAGGAAGAGCTTGGAAACACTCTCTAACACTCTCCCTTCAGATTCTTATAGACATTGATGAAGTCCCCTCTAAGTCATCTCTTCTTGAGTGTCAACAGGCCCGACTCCCTCAGCCTTTCCTTATAAGAAAGATGCTCCAAATCCTCAATTCATAACAGCTGTACATCTGGATCTAAGAGTGCAGGCAGGTAACAGCAGATAGCTACATGAGAAGCCTGATTTCACTACGCATTTATTAGACAAATCAGTCTGTAATTAACTGAAGCTCTGCAAAAGCCCTCTACCTCCATTTCTAGCTGACATAAAATAATCCTTTTGCTTGCAAATAAATTCAGTTAGCCTATCTCCAGCCTGGAATTTTTGAAAAAAATTTTGTTTTAACTATAGAAAAAATTTAGATTTAAATTTATTTAGACATGGGAACAGAAGCTCTGGACAGCTGGGCCCAGAGTTTGGATTTTTTGGGTCTTTGGTTCCTGCAGCAAAATGGCTGCTGACATATTTTTTTCCTGCATGAAGGCTTTGTGCTCTTTTCTTGAAACTAATATTGGTAATAAAAATTTTTAACTGCTTAACTGTACCAATTAACTTGTTACAGCTTTTTTTAAATCCTATACAATTGTATCAGCTTTGTGAAAGAATGAAAATCATCATGAATTCTCTTATACCCAGTTTTAAAATGATCCCTAATTGAAAAAGTGTGCAATGTTCTTCTTTAACCTGAACCCCAGCAATTGGTGAAGTATATTTGAAATAAGAATCAATACAGTATCAGTCAATGATAAATTATTTTAAAAAACACAAATTGCCTTATATAATCTTACAATCTCAGCATTGCAGAAAGGATAGGATAGCCATAAAACATTGCTTAATTAAAACTACACACTCCCATTTTCACCAAATAGAAGCAGAAGAAAAAAAAAAATACTGTGAATATTCTGGGTTAAAGTTAACTGTGATTTTAGCAAAACAGAAAAGTGTTAAGAACCTTTTGACATAACAAGCAGTATTTATTCAGCTGGAAATGAAAAGACTGCATGAACAACTGAGGTATAATCTTGGCAGGACATTTACAATACACAAGAGAATATTATACCTATAAATACTGATGAAAAAGAATGAAATGTGAAATTCTAGTCTTACGTTATTAAAAGTGTAATTTTACATAAGTTTTGTTTCTTTTAAAAATAAAACTAAATTAAAATGTAGTGACTTGGTGTGTAAGATTTTTGAGGGCATTTTCGCTCCTACTCTGCAAACACTAGAAAAGTAAAATACACTAATGGGGCAAGACATAAGTATCCTTTGTTACAAGCAAAATATAGTTACAGGGATACAGCAAAACAGTGGCAGGGAGACATAGGACCATAAGCTCATACATAGACCCAAAAATACACAGATCCTATTCCTCATTCCTTGCAAGAATAGGATTTCTACTTCATCAAAGATACCAGACTCAGAAGCTGCTGAGAAAAATCCAATAGAATGGAAATATTTACAAAAAGATCAGTACATTTTCAATACTGGCTTTTTAAAAGGCACAGCATTAAACCTTAGAATTTAGAGAACTATTTTTCATGTGACCACACTGAAATTCAAAAAAATGCACTGCAAATCCTTGGTTTTATTTTTCTTCATGATACATTGCATCAACTGCATGTTTCTGTCCCATTAGGATTAAACACACAATAGGTGATGATCTTCAAGTACCTAAATATTAAAGCTGCACTCACAGCTATTAAAATCTTTACGTTATTTATTATAAAAGTTCCAGTAAGGCAATTCCTGATAGATGTTTAAGGTTATAAATTCTCTTCCCCAAGCAAAAGATAGTCAGAATTTGTGAAAACTGCTAGGACAGGTTTTATCACTTGAACACTATGAAGTGTAAAGTAGCACTCTAGTCCTCTGTAAGCAATCATATAAAGCTGTAAAAATACAGGAATTCTTTATCCAACCACAATGCTATGCCTCATGTTATAAAAATAGAGGAGGCATGCAATTTCTTTTTTGCAATAAAGCTACAGGGCTATTTTCCAGAAGAAGAATGCATTTGGAATCTTATTACAAAGACTTCCAATTAAAAATCACCAAAGGAAGATGGCTTCAAGCACTTTGTCTCTAAAACTGCTTCTCAAAGAATTGTGTCAGCTTTAATGAAAGTAATTAGTAACTGAAGGTCTTAGACCACTAATTCTCTGTATAAAAAGACTGTTGCAAAGGTTGTGAGGCACCAGCTTGGGACAGAAGTAGGACAGTATTTTATTGACATTCTGAAGTCAGGTTTTATTAGGGTAATTGTCAATATGTCTAGTGAACAATTAAGATTATTCTATGACAAAAAAAAATTGCCAAACTTCAAGCTATTTAATCAGAATGACTAACAGAAATAAAAATCTAAGCAAGTTGGTAGATATATGAATGAAATATGGGCATCAGGATAAAAACCTTACAGTTACAACTATAAGAACTGTATTAAACATTGCATCTCTACTTTGTTTTCTTGGCTACTGAAATTACAGTATCCAAGAATGTTGTTTAAAAGTTTGAATCTATTTCCTTGCCATGGAAAACTAACATTCCTCACTGAGCTCTGACTCAATTTCTACCTCCATGAGTACAGGAATCTGATATCTAGACAGACAATCAGAACCACAAAAATATGTCAATATGCTGAATCTCTATAAACTAGTATTGTTAATAAACATATTTTCAAAATAACTGAAAATATAGTTATCAAATGTTTGTACAAAATGGAATTTCCAAGATCTTTAGAAAGATCTAACTATGAAACCAATTCCACTGGAATTGATACAGACCATAAAGTAGCCTACTGTTTTCAGAATAGTGTCTTAAAAAAATGCAATTATATTGTTTCCCCTCACAGCCAGAGAATATTTTACAAAGTTGCTAACATTTCCTCCATGTAAGAAGCTGGTAAAGCACACGAAATTCTGCAGAGTAGTGTAGGATAGTTTTGAGGAAAATCTTTTACTTACCAAAGCACAGCAATAGCATGCACATTTTTAAAGTAATAAAATAATTAACATTGATATAGAAAGAAATGTTTTAGTGGCAATTCCCTTTTATAAATTATTATTAGTTTACTTAGTGTTATATGCAGGATATACCTGTGTAATTCTTCATACTATGAACATGAAAAAAAAAATACTACTGTACACAAAAAAGGATATCATTCCAAAACCAGAAGAACCACGTCACGTACATCCAGAATTTTGTTGCCAAATATATTCCAAGAGGCAGTGCACTGTGCATGGAGTGATCAAAGAATGACCTGTAATGTAGGAATAATGTCACACAGTAAGTTTCAATTTATAAAATGTAAATCCTGAACTACTGTTTCAGGAAAACATTTACTATTAAAATATGTACTATATGGGATATTGCAAAATATGCCACACATACATTTTCCTCACTTTTCTGTTCAAAGTTCACAAGAAATACCTTGTTTCAACCTGCCAAGACAGGCAGAATGAGTAAATATTCATGCTAAAACTACACTGTGCAAGCAGTTAGGAACCTGTGAGATTCTTAGCAACATGGACAGTGGTTGCAAATGACAATAAGTTTTGAGATTCCAGTGCTAAAGACATTTTGGAAACCCACACAATGAAAACTGTATGTTAAAATCAAGTCATTAAGAAATAAAACTTAAGAGACCTTGGTGTTATCAGCCTATATACTTGAAATATTTCAGATTATGCAATATTTTGCTTCTGCTACAGTTGTCAATATAAAGTTGAAAAAAAATTGCAAACTAATTAATTGCCCATATATCACTACATTTGCCAAGTTCTAGGATAAAATGCTGCTACATTAATTTAAAAAAAATTAAGCTATCAGAATTATTTTCACTTTCTGACACTTTTGCATTTTAAAGACTCTTCTGAATAAAGCAGTATACAGTGAGACAAACTAGGTGAATAACTAGGCTCCTTCATCTTCAAGAAGAAATTGCTACGAAACCTATGGAAAGCAACACTCTAAACAACTAACCTGCCTGAAATAAAATTTCTGCATCATCTGCCTAAACATCCTCATATTGATCCATTTTGCTTTTTTTGCTGGTGATTCCCTCAGGGCTGCCACAGACAAATGTGTGTAGGGAGTAGTTTCCATTTCACTTCTTTACTCCCTTACAGTAACTCTCCCTTCTCTAGTGGAAGCTCCTTAGATCTTTGGAGAAAACCCTGTAAGGAACATGAGCTCATTTGATGAATAGTAAGTGAATATACATTTGGACACACAGCAGTTACTCTGCACTGATCTTTCCTTCAGTGATTTCTGTACATTTTTGTGTGTGTGAAAGCAGGGAGGAAAAGACAGCTAAGCAGATTAGCTAAAATTCTATAGGGAAAGAAAATACTATTAGAAAAGCAGCACAAGTTTAATTCAAACCTGGGCTTTGTGTAAAACACTTCAAAAATTATTTATATTAAATATTAAGCAACAGATAAAATAAAAATGTTAATCCTGAACTCATGTCAGTTAGGCCAAAAATACAAAACTTGACAAAACACAGATCTTGAGAGATTAGAACAAATCTTGTCCTTCCTTTCTGTAGGAGGCACAGTTGAGAATTTGACAAATAAGAAAAATGGTTTTTGTAGGAGGAGGTCAGCAAATTGCAAAGCTTCAGAGGTGACAAGAAGGCTAAACAGATTATCTCCAAGATCCTGCAAAAGCTTGATAACCTTCTACTTCCCTCCTGGTCTACTAAGTTCACTAAAATCTTCTGAACTTGGTTTAAGGAGCAGATATATTTTCCTTCTTATACAGAAAGAAAAGAGAAGCAAGTGGCTCTAAATAAATATGACACCCAACTCCAGAAAAGCAGAAAGCTCCTAAGCATGGGGATACAACCAGTTCTCCTATCTTGGCCACACATGATAATGAAGAGCAAAGGAGAGATGATGTAGCCTACAGATCTTGAAAATCCACCAGAGCATGACTACACGTGTGTGCGTGTATATTTGTAGGTGCCTTTACAGACATTTAAAGTCATCATAAATACAACTAAAAGTCTTTATGATCAGGTAACAAGATGTACAAAAAACACTATTAGAAAGCAGCCTTTTTCTTTAGTCACTTATTTCCACAACAACAAAAGCTTCAAAACCTGATTCTGACTTAATTTCTCTCTATAAATCTCTTTAGATGCCTTTGTACAGTTTTAATAGTACACTTGCACATTGTCTTTATACTTTACAGTAACTTTTCGTTTGCCTGCTTTCTGCAATATGCATGCTGATAACTCTTTGCAGACAGACATTCAGCACCCTCCTCTGGATAATGACTGAATTTCTGTTCTGCTGTTAGCTTCTGTTAGCTCAGCAGTATTCACCCAAGATAATTCCAGGTTTTACAAGACATTAGAGCATTACAGGAGCTATAGTTGCACAAGGTCCTGTGCAGAAATAAAGACCAGTTCCAAAAAATGGAAATTTAAGGTTATCTATCCAATAAAGATGCCAGCAAAATACTTCTTGCATGCACACTAAACAGACGGTGTCTCAGTAAAACACTTACTTTGAAAGAAACTGTACCATAGCCCAAACGCCACCATACATCAGCCCTTTAATGAGCCAAGAATCAATGTCTAGGTCTGCTATAAACCCAACCAGCCAAATAACTAGGAAAGGAGTTCCCAGCATCACCTTCTGACGGAATTCCTATATAGAAACAAACACCAGTAAGTAAGTCTATTTTCAGGAACAGATTGTATAATAAACAGGACAGTCATGAAAACTTAAATTTTCAAGAAGCTTGACAGTGGGGGATAAATCTTCACGATTTTTCTCATTTCTTGTCTTTACACACCTCCAATGAATTTGCAAGGGAAATAAACCGTCCTAAAATTATATTACAAATCAATAACTTTGTTTTAGAACTGTCTTCTAGAGACTTTGCTGCTAATCCAGAATCAAGGCAACTAGGTCTTTTTAACAAACCCATAAGTGTATGTACTGCCACACAGCAGATGACAATGTCAGTAAATATTTATTACTCATGTAACTGCAGTTGTGTCATACTGAAGCATCTATGAATAAAGATAGGACCTTTTTTGTCTTACACTGTGTGGATACAACTCCTGATGAGAGCACTGAATTCTTTCCAAATAATTGATTTATTTCAAATCATTTCATTACACTGACAATGAAATGTACAAACCACTTCAGGTCAATAACCACAGCACTGTTCAAGTACCACAGGGTTAAAGCCCAGACTGTAGCAGTACTTTGCGCATCTTGATGCAATGTATCTTTATTTCAAAAAATTAAGTGGTAGCAACACATAATATCCAGCACAACACTCTGCCTGAGTGTTGACAGATGCTAAGAAGAAAACATTAACTCTTTTTAAATTATCAAAAAATAGGTAGGAGTACAGTTCTTCATGTTAGAGCAGTATGTTAACCCTTACACCCTCACTTATGGCCTCTTCCTGTCTGCAGTATTAAACAATACTCTGAGAAGCAAAAGGCCTCCACATGAGAGAGTCACGTATTACTTATCCTGCCAAGACTGACAGCTTCTTTCATTCAACACAGTAACAATAAACAGTACATAACTAGAGAGGAGATTGGAGTTCAGGATACCCAAAATGCTTCCTTCCTCAACTACCTGAGAGTCAGTTTTGGAGTGTCTCTCCAACAATACTCTCCTAATACTTTATTTTAGTTAGCACAAAAACTAAGAGTATGGAACCTTAGGGTTTTATTTCCTCCTGCCCTAAATAAAACAGCTTTTTTCCTTTTGCAATCACTTTAGTCATAAATAAATAAAAAGACATTCCTTAAAGTTGAAATGTGGGGTAACCAGAGTCCTGAACTTCTTTTACACAAACACACTGGTCCCCAAACCAAGAGCAGCCCTAAGACTGATTTACACAAGTGTTATGCTACTACTTACCTTATCTGCTTTCAGTTTTCTCAGAAAGGATGGACTATCATACCCCTTTGCCTGTCTTGCTTCTTGTAGATGATTGATCATCCAAACATTCTTCCTTTGTTTTGCAAGATCAAGTGGTGATTCTCCCTGTCAAGAGTATAAATGTGGGAAATATCCAATTTACAATAAAATGCATTTGGAGCACTTTTGAAACAGGAGACTGACTGTTAAAACTAACACATTTTAAAACAGTTTAGCTACATTCTGGCATACCTTTTGCTCTGAAGCTTACTTGACACCAAACATCATTCATTCCTTTTGGTTTTTCACTTTCTCATAACTACACAAGTATGCACAAGTCGCATATTAAATGTATGATTCTGACAAGATGTATGTCCTGACAGTAATAATTGTTGTCTTTAGCAGAGAACAAATCTGTGTTCCACTATTCTACACACATTCTACTAGTCTGTAAATGAAGGACTGTGCTTCCCCCTCAGCTATTGACAGGCAGCAGAAATCAAGCAAAGAATAAGAACTTGTGACCCACTGGATCATGGAAACTCTCCCAAGTCTAAAGCCTACCTTCTTAGTTAATTCTCTGCCTTTTGGCAGACTGATGTTACTAGTATTATGGAATGCTTCTAGCATTTTTTTTTCCCACAAGCCTAATGTTTTTAGGTTCATTTCCATTACGGAAGTCCTAGGAAGAAAACATGAAAGAATAAACTGAGTGCTTATGTCCAACTTATTTCAAAATTCCGAGCTTTTACTCTGAGCTTGTGTTTCATGCATTTTGGGTGCTAAGCCAGCAAAGGCTCATGCTTTTATTTCTGTAATTTCAGAAAGGACTAACAGATGAAGCAAAAGAGAAACACAGAGCGAAAGATACAGGGACCAAAGGTGCCTACCAAACTGATTTGATTTTAGTGCTTTTTAAACACTTAGGAAGAGAGCTAAATGAAAAAGTTATTGACTTGGTCTAAAATTACAGAGGAGGCAAGAGACAACCAATTGCAGGTACCTCCAGCTTCAGTTTTGCATTTGACTCTTCCTCTCTTCTACTGGAGTTAACTCCCCTCCTAAACAAATCATTCATGGAGGCTTGAAAAATGGCTGAATCCTCCATCGCTCGGCCCCCTCCTAAAAAAAAAGTGAGACAGGTACTAGAAACTGAAACTACCCAGAAAGGGCAATAATAACTATAGACAGAAGTGATTTCAAAGATTAAAAACTACAGTTAGGTACCTATATCCCATAAAAAGACAATGGGAACTGAGTACTTAACTGTCATCTCTGCCTTTGAAATCTTGCTCCAAATCTTTAAGAGAGTAAATAGCATAGAATATTAATTATGAGGTGAAGCTTTTTGCTATTTAACAAGACCTTTCACACCTTCTGTGTGAGAAGTTTAACTAGCAAAATCAGTTAAAAAAGAATAACCTTCTGACTTAACTTGGCTTCAAAGTTATTTAGCCAGATGTTTAAAAAAACAGATTAAATTAACTCCATTCTCAACAGAAATGCCTAAAATCAAACTATTAGTGCCTATTTCATCACAGGTTTAACAGCACCTTTAATTGCTAATATCTGGGAAACTCCAGAGATGCTGTTGTTTTAGTATCACCTTATATTCCAGACTGTAAAGATTACCTGTGGACAAGCAATCCCCTCTGGGAGTTGAGCTCCCAAGTAAATCCTGAAGTTGTCTTGGGGTCCAGCTGAGCATCCCTTCCACTAGAGGGCCATGAGACACCTAGGAACTGCCTAGATAAAAAAATTGAGGGAGCTTTAAAGAAATCTTTGACTACGCTTCTCATCATCTGGCCATTTTAATATTTTCCCTGTCTTTACAGGAGTAGTTGATGGCTGAATTCCCTAAAAATTAAAAAAAAAATTATTGGGGAACCTAATCAAATAACACACTTAAGATTGTCAGCCTCAATATATATATTTGAAGTATTTAGATAGAAAAATAATCTGAAGGGTCCTTACAATAGAGAACTGTACATGTAGACTTCCATGGACAAGCCTAATGTACACTGTATAATCAAGAATCTACATTTAAAGTTCAATAAATTATTCACTCATAGATTTAAAAAAATAAAAATCTTTCTTAGACCTTAAGAGCTCTTTTAGGTCTCTGTATCTCTCTACTAAAAAAAGGAGTTTCTTCTCATACTTAAATAAAATTTACAAGGTTTCCCCAAGTCCCAGCGATAACCCAGCTCCCTGGGAAATCTGTCTTTGTCTGCCCAGTCTATCTACTGGTGTGACAAGAAAATTTCCTTAAGAAAAAAAAAAAATCAACCAAACCAAAAAAAAAAAAAACCCAAAACCACTTTACTTTGATTACTGAAATGCAGCTTCCAACTCTAACATAACTCTAGTTCCCAAAAATGAAAGAAGTATCTTACTACCAAAAGAAAATATTAATTTCTTGTTCAACATAATAATAAGAGGGTAAATAACAAAATAGGACTGACTCAGTGCTTGTATCAAGCTCTGCTCTAGAATAGGAGGGCTACTGTTCAAATACTTTACAAACTGTCATGCACAGCAAAGAACACCTTACTGAGATAACTGGTCCCAATTTGTTCCAAGCCTAGGCAGCCAGCAGCACATGCCTTTCTAATACTGACTGACTAGAGATGATAACAATAAAGTCAAAGTTCACATCTAGTATTTCAGTCATGTCATCATTTGAAGAAGATGAACAGCTTTCAGCCAATACATATCTGTAATATCAGCTGTCTTACCACCATTCTTGGTCAATTCCATGGGCTATCTGAGAAAAGGACTTCACTAGATGGTGCTGCAGAAATCTGGAACTAACTGCATCAGAAAGAAGCTTCTCTCAATTCCTTTTATTTGTGAGGAAGCATGAGCCAAACAATTAATTTTTGGCTCAAAGAAAACTTTTGTTGAACAGTCAAAGAAAGGGCACCAAACTGAGTTTCTACTGGCCTTTAAGAGTGAACTAATTTTTTTTTATTTCCTAAATATTTACTACCACTTAAATCAGCATCTGTTATAAAGTCACTGTCTGGATGGCAAAACTGCCATTGCTCAAATGATTTTGATCCTCTGAAGATCCTGAAAACCTGGGAAGGCATTCAAGAAACCTGGACTTCACTGCAGAAGATAGGCAGTGGTCAGTGAAACCAGACACGTGTCTTCTGGCATGACTGGAAAGGTATCATGATCCAGCAGGTTCAAAAACCTATTTTTCTACTGACTGCTGCTGTCTGTCAATAAAGAAGGCAAGACCATGAACTGCTTCAGGTTAGCATATAGTTTTTCATAAAGGCAAACACAAAAATTTTTCTAACAAATTTCATAGGTGTCCAAAAATGTAGGTACGGTGATGACTTTAGAACTCTTGTCACACTAATCAGTCTGTCAAGACAAGTAAGGTATGACATACTGATTTTTTCCCACAAAAATACCTCAATTTTTTACCATAGGTGGCATAGGAAAATAACTTTTCAACACAAGAAGTGAGACTAGAATCATAACTACTTCACACAACTGACCTTACAGACCAGGAATAATTAATGTATCTTCACTTCAGTCCATGTAAGAGGCTAGATTATTTGTTTTAAACATGTATAAAGGTGACTCCTTGTAATGAGTTTTCATTCATTCATTTCTGATATTCTGAAGTGGATGTAGGACCTGAAAAGCTGCCAGCAAAATTTGGCTGCTCCCTTAAAAGGCATGCTCTCCAAGATAACTGATGTGTACTTTATATATATATATATATATATATTTCTATCACTTGTGGCCAAGCAAAATAGGCCCCGCCCATCTTAATCAGTAAGAAAAATGGTGAAAAGACAAAATAATTAAGTTACAGCTGTGTTTTCAAGCACAACCACTCTGCCTGTAACACTCTCTAAGCGGAAAATACAAATATTTGAAGAGAAACTAAGTAGAGAATTCTTTTTCTAAAAGTGAATTCTTCTCTGACACTACAGATGAAACAGCTTGGGTAGCAAAATGCATCTAATTTGATATACAGAGTATCTGGAAGTAACGGACAAAACCACATTCCAAAGGCACACCTTCCAAGGCTGGAGAAGCTCCAAGTCTATGGCAGAAATTCTAAGAGCTGTTTTGCTAGTCTAACATATGCTGGAGATGGGCTCTGTTAGTACAGAATCTAGACTGATTGCTAAGAAATTCTGGTAATCAGGCAAGTTAAGTTCGCATGCAAAAAAAGAGCCCATTTGCTTATTTTGCTTCTACTGGTATTTTCAGGCCTCCAATTTGCTGGGAGACAGACTAGAGCGTTTGTTAGCTCCCTGGACAGGACTAAGATGTCTCACATCTCACTCTAAAAAACACTCATCCCAGAATTTCACTAGAAGATATTTGGTCAGGTTTCCAGTTTTGCATCCAAATACACTAGTCTTCACACATGCAGTCTAATTGCACATCCCACTCCCCTATATTTACACAAAATAACTGTTAAAGAATTTACTTGAGCATCTTTTATGGTGCAAATCTAGTGGTTATGCATCACTGTTAAGAAAAAAATTGCCAAATGACACATTAGTGGCATTGCTTTGCTCCATCTTCATGATCCCACTATACCCACAACAATAACCTATTCTTGAGATTTATCATAGTCTCTGTTATTTCTGCCTCAACCCAACTAACAATAAAGCCAGATAAAATGTTTACCTTAATATTTTGAGCATCAACATTAGCTCCAGCTTCTAACAGAAGACTAATAACTGTAGTATTTCCTGCTAGCACAGCCCAGTGCAATGCTGTGTTTTTGTGGTACTTGTCTCCCAGATTAACTGAAACGTTAAATGTAAGCAGTAATCGTGTTGGATCCACACTAGAAAAGAAAATTCTTGTTAGATCTACAGATGAACTCAAATACATCCCAACTTATTGTTGGTGCATTCAACTTCTGTGAAGATCATTGATCAAGATCATTACACTATGTAATAGCAAAGTGACATTTTTTGCTGCCAATTATGAATGACTCAAAATCTCTTCCCACCAAAACCAGCCACCATTCTGTTGACTTTAAATGACCTCCCTAAGACAGCTCATTCTGAGATATCAAGAAACATTTGTTCTACAACCCTAGTTTTGTGTTTACCAAAATTTAACACTACTGACAGATTTGTAAAAATACGCACATGATTACATACTTAAACAATGAAAGTTCAAAACATGTTATGTTTCCACCACACAATCCAGAAGATGAAACTAAAATAGGATGTGAATGTTGGCAATGGCAAGTATTAGTAAGAGCCAGTTTGTGTTCCTCCCAACAATAGATAGAGATAGGCCCTTCCAAACAGGAATCTAATTCAAACATTTGTTCTTTGGAGAAGTGTTATTTTTCATCAATTTTTTCCAATCAGAACCACAGGAAGGATTAGTGAGCACTTCTTCATAGTACCCTCTCTCTTGAAAAAAGTCATTCTACTGAATTGAAAGTCATTGGCTGAAATGAAGTAAATCTACACCACAGTAGCTCTTACGGTGCTGTATTTTGGATTTGTGACCCAAGCAGTATTGATGACACAGGGATATTTTAGCTGTTGCTGAGCAGTGCTTATACAGGGTCAAGGCCTTTGCTGCTCTTCATGCTGCCCTGCCAGTGAGCAGGCTGGGGGTGCACAAGAAGTTGGATGGGGACACAGAAGGGACAACTGATGTCAACTGACCAAAGAGATATCCAATATTGCATGGTAGCATGTTCAGCAATAAAAGCTGGGGAAGAGAAGTAGGAAGCAGAGGACATTCAGAGTTACAGCATCTGCCTTGCCAAGTAACTGTTACAGGTGACAGAGCTCTGCTGACCTGGAAATGACTGAACTTCTGCCTACTGATGGGAAGCAACAAATGAATTCCTTATTTTGCTTTATCTATTCAACTGTCTTTATTGCAATACATGAGTTCTCATTTTTACCCTCCTCATTCTCCTTCTCATCCCTCTTGACAGCAGTGAAGAAGTGGCTGTGTGGGGCTGAGCTACCAAGTGGGATGAATTCACAATAACCATAGTGAAGAAAGATAAAATGGCAACTGTGCAAATAACAGAAAAAAAACTTCCAAAAAACTCCCCAAACCAGTCACTACTATATGCCACTTGGTTAACACTAAGATAAAGTCAAAACTGCATGTATTACCTATGTGTTCTGTAAGCTGCCCACATTAAAGGTGTCATTCCATTTTGATCCATCATATCTACATCCTAAAAAAAGAAAAAAAAGTTGGTGAGGTAAGTAAGCATACTCAAGATCCAGCATATGCAATGTTTCCAATGAGAAACAGTGTTCTAAAACTAATCATCTGAATTGAAAGGAAAAACTGGCAAGCTTTTAGCACTCAAACAGTGTTTAAAAAATGAAAACAAACATTAACGCCACCACTGCCAAAAAATAACTGTTCCAATCTATTTTGGAAACTATGAAACAGTCATGCTGTGTAAGACCAGTAATTTCTAGCTTACTATTAATCTTCAACATTAAATATACATATATAGGTAGTGTATTATGAAAAACCAGACATTAAAAAGCAGAAAATTAAAATACTGCAGCAATATTTGAAAAGATACTTAATAAATTACTATAAGTACCACTGTCTGAATCCTACATCCTACTAATCGCTCTTTGCACCTATTTTTCCACTTGCAAAGCAATTTTTTTTTTAATTCACTGAGATCCAAAGGTATTTATGTATCTGGATATCCAGTTAATGGATGCCAGAGAATTTTAAGATTGAAAAAAAAGCCATTATTAAAAACAACCTCCTCAGAAATCAAAGTGATCTATAATCTCTTTCCTCTTCAACCTAGGGAAATTGGTAATTCCTAAATACTTCAAGGCAGATTAGACTCTCAAACACGTTTGGGCAGATTTCACAGACCAGCACTAACAAAATCAGTCCAAGTTCACGTAATGCAGGACATGAAGAATCTTCCTTAGAGGTAACAGAGCTTTGACAACATTTCCTATACCACTTCTCTCAGTTCTTACTAGGCAAATTAGATTGGAAAGCATTTCAATGAAGTCTTCTGCTAGAGAAATTCCTGACAAAAACCCAGAAAGTGACTGATGTTGCTTTCTGTCATCCCCAGAACCTCCTCTGCTCCAGTAGTCTACAAAATGCCCAGCACCCTGCGATCCCTACTCACGCTGCTGCTAGCCTGGCCCAGGCAGCTGTTTCCCAGAAAATCCAAATTAGCTCCTCCAAATAATTGCTTTTAAAACACCTCTAGCCTGCAGATTACTTTGTATTTCTGAGTTTTTACTCTGTTTCTTAATTTAAAAAAAAAAAAGGATATTTAAAAATCACAGTTGATGGAGGAGAAGAACAGTTACTTGATTTACTTGCTTGTACTGTTTGGTCAGAAGACTTACGTGGTTTGAGATCAGGATCCAACTCTGTTTGCCCACAGTACCTGTATAGGTTAGATCATTCTGAGCCTACCAGGACTATACAACTGCTGGCATTGCCTTTAACCCACTGTGGTTGGAATCATGAAGCAAGTTAGAACCACAGCCCAATCTCAAGCTCATTCATCCCTGAGAAGTGTGACTGATTCACAGCTCACTGTGTGAACAATATACTTGGAGGATTGTACAAATTACTGCAATATGAACAATCACACTTTCATCTTTAGATTTTCTATAGAAAAGCGCCTCTTTGTGACAGTGGCAACATGTCTGGATGTAAGTAGAACAATTCCTTCAATGATTCTACCTGACAAATCCAAACTACATTTTGCAAACTAGATGACACACAGCTAAAAGAACATACGCTCCAAAGTATTTCCTACACATAAGTTACCTAAGCAGGCTACAGCTACTACTCATATTAAGCTACTACACTGGCTGAAGCAGAGCCCTTTGCAAAGGAACTATAATGAGAGGCAAAGCAGCTAAGATTCACTTGCACACTGTTGTACAGATGCAAAAAAGATGAGGTAGCTGTGGATAGCAGACGTGCTCTAACAAACGTCTCATTAAAAATTCCTTATTATTTCTCCAGATCATTACTATAACTACAGACTGAGTGAGACATTTTAGAAAGGAAACTCTGCTCCTGATTTTTGCCAAAGAGAGGGCTGAGGCAAAAAAGCTTCAGCAGCTGGTTCATATTAAGAAACTGTTCTTCCATTCTGTGGTGTTCCAACAGGCACTTTAGCATTACTTTCCTGTTTAACTCTTAGTGAGAGATCAGTCTCATGAGCCCATGGAGGGGCGTGCCTGTGCATGGTGCAAGCACTGCAAGAACCATTCAAATAGTAAGTGATGCAATGATCAAAAGTTGGACATACTGCTGCCCTCTGCACATGGTTCAAAAGTATGAATTCTGTGTATTACAAAGGGCAAAATATCCTCTTGTTTCTAAAGCACAACTCACATGCAAAGATTTAATCCTAGGACACTAATACAAGATTGCACAAAAAGCTTTTAGTGAGGCAAAAGTACCAGGGAGAAAGAGATTTCTTGCATGAAAAGGAGTTGCAGCAACTCTTCTTCTGCTTAATACTACTTTCTGAAAGCAAGAGTTGACAATGAAGGATTCTGAAGAGCAGCTAGAGATCAGAGCAGCATTAGGCTTACCAGGACATTTAACAAGCAATGGTCAAACCAGTATTGTGATAAAAGAAGAATAGAAAACATCAAGAGATCCCACTTAGAATTACATTAAATCACACAGAAAGGAATGAGGAGTTTGATCCTCTTTAGAACCATTACTGCTTATTTCACAAAACACAGACCTTCATAGAAAAGACCCATCACATCCTTGCTCAGAATCCTATTCTCCATAGGGAAAAGATCTCTTTCACATGAACTGTTGCCCAGGGAAAGGAAAAAAGGCTTTAAAAGCATATAGTAAAGAAGATTTATCAGTACGGCTGATGTAAGTCTGACAACATTTCTTAATTTAGTAAAGATGTGCTAGTTACCCACTAGAAGCAGAGATTTTGTAAGATTCCCTTAAAGCAGAGATTTTTTAAGAGTCCCAGAGAACAAAGACCAATAAAGAAGACAACACACAGAACTAAACCTACTCCATTCCTTCAAACAAAAGCTCTGTTCTGAATGCCCTAGTCTATCAAACACAGTCAGTCTTGAATCATAAGGAAGAACACAACTGGACTTACAATTCTCTAAGTAATGTGCTCTGAGTTGGTCTAGGAAAGAAAATACTTGGTTCAGTGTCTTAACACTTGCCTGAGTTTGGTGGAGAGAAGGAGCCTCAGTGGCAACTGAGGTGACAATGCTTAGGAGCACTGCTCATGGATCACAGCACCCAACGAACCACTGGTGGCTGCTGGTACCATGCTGATCTCTCAACCTAGATGCCACCTACTTCTAAGCCATAGCTCAGGTGACCCTACACAGCTCAAGACATTGCTTAACATACAAAATTGCAACTCTGAAAATAAAAAAAAAAATGTACTTGATGAGTAAGTGCTGCTAGTTAAACTATAACAGTGATAGTTCAACTATGAATATGAAATAGTTAAACTATAATTTTAGAAGTAGAATATTTCTTACATAATTTTACCCTAAGAGCAAATTTACAGTCACTTATTATCTGTGATTTAGTTACCTCACACATGCACAGGATGAGAACACAATATTCAAGTATTTGTATACCATATCTGTATCTTAACTTATTCCTGGTGAATGTTTGTGCATGCAAGCTCCCGATATGCTTCTGGCATTTTTAAAAGCCTAAGCACAATATCAAGCAGTCAAATTGTACATTGCACATTATTAAGTGCCTTCAAGCTCTTTTTCAGTTTTTCTTTCTCACAATTTTTTAAATAAAGATCTTACCTGAACTTGAATTGTGCTACAGATTCTGTTACTTGATCTCTCGTTGTATTTATATTGTGTACTTCTACTAGGCTTAATTTTGACCCAAGCAACCTACTGACACAAACATGTTCAAATCCTGAAACAGCCAGGTATCAGTGTTTCAGAATTCAGTAAGAGGCATGACTAAACAAAACGCAACATCTATCAGCCACTGCTGCCTCTTGGCTGAGTAGTACGTGCTGGCATGAAAATGGGTTCACTTCCTATCAAAGCCAGAATGCATCTGACCAAGAGTTCTTCCTCTTCACCACACTCCTGAAGTTGCAGGGCTGAACTCAAGCCTCAGATTGCCAATTTTACCATTGGCTGCTGCAGCCCAGAAGAAAGTGAAACAGCAACACTGAAGTTGGGTTCCAGTTCTGTCTAAAAATCGACAAGGTAGCAACTAGGAGCAATTTGTTAATCCACCTATCAGTCCTCTATTCCAGTATGAAATTTGGCTTTTCTTTGACCACACTCATCCACAAAGGCATCAGGATCTGAACCAACAAAACAGCCTACACTGACCCTCATTTTGACATTTATTTAGCTGTACCTAATTAGCTGAATTAGCTGAACCTAATTCTAGTACCACACAGGTACTAGAATTAGGTTCAAAACAAGGGCTAGCCTACTCTTTGGATATAAGGGAACCTGGTCTCTGTAAAGACAAGTGGAAAACAGGGTAAGCCCACATAAGAAGCAAAAGAAGTTCAAGTTTCCAAATCCAAATTTCAGCATCACAAAGAAGGTGGGGAAAGAAATAAAGGGAAGAAATTAAGGGAAGTACTAACTGAAGGAAAACTTAAAAATTGAATAATGTATCTCCCATAACTTCTAGATAAATTATGTAGTTTCTGTAGTTGAATGTAATATAGCTAGAGAACAATAATTTTAGGGATAGTTATTATAATGCTACTGATATTACTAGATTTTAAACACACAAATCAATACATAATTTTTAAAGTTGAACTTTTTAAAGCGCTGTGAAAAATTACTGTTAAAATTAATTTAAATTTACATCACAGAAAGAATACCAAAATTATACTTGAAAATATTTGAGGGATTTAATAAAAATCAATGTTTTAAAAGCTATTGATAAGAAAAGCTGTTTTCAAACTAACAAGTTTTAAATTTTAAGGCAAATTTTGTGTCTTTATGTATGTACTCATGCAAAGACATACAGCTTTTTTTTAATTGAAGCATTATATGTTCAAATAAACAGGACAAATCTATATACAAACATGAAGACAAACACAGAAATACTTCATAATCACATAGAATACTTTATGGGCTATTAGTACTTTATTAATGCTATGCTTTAAACAAGTTCAATACTTGTTTAATACCAGCAAGATTTTTCTTGTAACATAAAATCCACAAATAATTATAAATAATTTGAGAAGAAATTACAAAACTTGCTCCTCATAAAAACACACTCCTCTCCAATCATTATTTCTTACAAAACAGGAGTTATACAGAATAGGATCAGACTCTTCTTTTGCCTAGCTTACTCTTTATCATACACTAAGTTTTACCAGATGGATACAAACAAAATACTGCCTGGAGCAATAGCTTGGGGTTTTTCACATGTACAGGTATGAGTAATTTTCTGCAGCAAGTTCAGTATTTATTTTACACAGACCAAACTTATTGATTTCATATTCTATATGACTCACTGGATCATATCTCACTTAGTATTTGAAAGAATAAGCAGAATAGAGAAGTGTGAACAGCATTAGTAGGACTGTCATACAGGAGGAGTGTTTTGACTTTTCTGTATGGTTTACACAGCCAATGGGTCACTAAATCTACAAATTACAGTGCAGGGTGTGCAGCAAAAACACAATCAAATTTTTGAGCAGACAGAACAACAGCTGAGACATAAAAGGAACAGTAATGAATACACATTATAAACACACTTTACAGATCTAGCAGTAACATAAGGCACTAGCAAAAAGGTTTGGGGTTGTTTCATCTTCATTGAAGAATTCTACAACACTTGCTACCATTGTCATAGCTACATTTAAAGAGTAAATACATTAGAAATAAAGAATCAGAATTTCCATATACTACATTAGGCATGTGTGAATTAAAGCCAAAGTACTCAGATGACTGTTGCAGGAAAGTAATTTAATAGGTGGCACACCAATACTGTAGTCTACAAAGAAAGTAATGGAATTATTTTTATATTTATTCAAGCAAATATTTTGCATCTCCTTAATGACAGGTATAAGTTTCAACTGTGTTTCTACTCTAAAATTTACTAGAATCTATTTAAATATGGTATTACTTAAAATTTACCTGTCCCTTTGCAATCAGGTAAGCAACAATCGAAGTATGTCCAAACTGGGCAGCCAAATGAATACAGCTACATCCTTCTCCATCAATTAGTGACGGATCTGCCCCATACTTCATCAGCTGTACAACCATGGATAAGTGACCCTGTCTAAATGCAACAAAACACAAAAAACAAACAACTGAATAACTATATGCAGGAAACCTATTAAAATTTGAATAATGAAATACAACAAGTATGTTTAGCAGTTAATTACACTATCAGAACTCTCACACTTTAACTCGTACTTTAAAAACAGCAACTGCCGTGATCTGATTCTCCAAGTGAGTAAGCAAAGTCATTCATATGAGAAATTCTGTGCATATAGTGCACTCATCATGTGCAATTTGCTTAACTGTAGTGCACAGCAAAAAAGACAGTCAACAAAAAAACCAAGTAATGATTGAGAAATCTAGTCTACTGTGACTTGTTACAAAACACATATGAAACCTGCCATTTTAAGAGATGTCAGACTGGCTAGATAACTCTCACTTTTTGTAGGGATTAAAAACTGTAGTAAAACAAAAGCAGGGGAAAAAAAGAAAACTGAAGGTCTACCATTCCTCGACACTATCTTAAAAGCTTATGCATCTTTTTGGCATAATGAGCATAGGTGTATCCTTTTTTTAGACACAGTGGTTACGTGTCAGTACACTGTTTCTGACGTGAGCAAAAGGCCTTTTCAATTTTGCAGAAGCTGCTTCGGACAATGCTTCACAGAACTGATTACAGGTATGACCAAACACCAGGAAATTTAGTCAAGATTTTGTGCTATTAACACAGAATCACAGACTGTGTTCTGTAACAAAAAGAAATATAGAAGCTAAAATATTTAAGAGGCTAACAAGCAAGTCCTCACCTTTAGCAAACAGATTATTTTGATACATTAAATCTTCTATGAGCTAATTTTCCAAGTCTCCTTTTGCCATCTACAGTTAAAAATATTAATATGGACACTGTTTATTTCCCACCTATTTCTAGGTGGTAGTCTGAAGAAGCAGGTACTGCTTGAAGGCTGTCTTCAGTCTTTCCAGCAATTTATCATTCTCTGATCATCTTCTACAAAAGAACCCTGATTTTAAGTTCATCTTTGAAAAAAATCCACATATGCAATAGAACACTGCAAGGACAATGGCACACCAAATTATCCTACAACCCATCTGCAAAAGTTCTACTGAACTTCAGATGACTTGACAAAAATAAGATCTCAGAAGTAAGAGTAAGGTAAGTTGCCTATACTTCACTTGTTTTCCTATTGTAGCAGCTATCCTCTCCTATATAAAAAAAAACAACATGCTGAAAGCTCTTTTAGTTCAAACATACCATATTCACAATGAGCCCAGTTATCAAAGACTGAATTAGTTCTAGTACAAAGTATTTCCATAAAACACAACAATTCCATAAAACCATCAGTACTCCATGTTAAACAAAAAAAAAGAGAGAAGAAAATTTCAGATTTTTTCCTACCTTGTTGCCCAGTGAAGTGGGGTAGAATTTAAATCTCCTCCAAGCTGATCAACAATAGCACCTTTTGATATATAGTACCTGGAATAACAGAAATAGTAAACATTATTGATTGTTTTGGTTAAATAGAAAGGACATAGGTGAGCATGTTTGATGTTATGCAAAACAGACAGCTAGAGATCAGAGGACCAGAATCTTTTCTTGCCTTCATATAACCTTCATTTTCAGAGGTCATACATATACTTTCAATTTTCTTGCATTTCTGACATGGGTTGGGAGACTAGAGATGCCTCCCACAGTGTTTTAAACATTATGCTATTTCCTAATTTTATTCTAAGGTAAAACAGAACAATTGCTATATACAATGTACAGTATGTACAGTGGCACAAACTGTGCTACCACAGAAATATTTAATAAACTATTCTTAAAATATTATGGGGCTGTTGCATTAAATAGAATTCTGAATTACTGGTAAAAGACTATGGTGCTAGAAGACTATAATTTTTAGAGAATTTTGGCTAAATAGTAAAATTATATGCCATTAGACTTATATCATCAATGGAATATAACCCTGTTGAAGTCATTGATCCCAGAGATCACACTTAAGTTACACATACAGTGAAGGACTCCGATTTTTACATACTTTTCAATTGTTATCAAAGGACAAAAATCTTCTGAGTATTTTAAAAATATTTCTAAATTATGGGATAGAAATTGTTTTTCCCTCCAGAACATTTACAAAAAGATGAGCTATCTATAAGAACAAAAAAAGCTATCTATTTTTAACTGCAGCAATTCATATTCATAGTCATTTGTAATGTTTCTGTGAACTGTTGTCATTGCTGTTTTATCTGAGGCACTAAACTAGCAATATTACTTTTCCTTTGTAAAAGAAAATGCATGCTTTATAAAGATATGATTGTTTCCAAATACAGGCCTTCCCAGAAGGCTTCTAGTTTTTCATTCACCACTCTCTAACCTTTGTCTATACCTAGCTATAGATTCATAAGTGTTTGAACATTTCAAGTACCTGTGCATAGAGATTTTCACTTTGAAAATACCTGTCAGGTACATATGAACACTGCTCTCCCACCCACATGAGCTGTCCTTCAAATCCCCAGCATTGAATTTCTGCCATCTCAAACTCTCCTAAGTGCTTCAAGACATGGCAAGAAGAAGAGCAACAAAGAGAAAAACTTGAAAAACATTACTTTTAAGTAACTACCTTCATTTTCTAGAGTTCTTATTGATTCAGAGAATGAAATTGCAAGAACAGCCTTTTTAGGAACTTTTAGGAACAGGAACTGAAAAATGCATGCCAGACTAAATACATCTAAAGAAAAAGTTCTTATACAGTTGCTTTAGAGCCATCAGATACAATGGAGTACTTCAATAGATTCACCAAAGTAAAACAAAACAGTGGGAAAGACAAACAAGATCTGCTCTGATTGATGCAAGACAGTCCACTCCACTGGTCTCCAACACTACAAGAACAAAACTTTGACATTTTTCTGCGGAACTTTTTTTTAATTTCTCCACAAGAAAAAACAGAGATTTTATTAAAGTCTTTGTCCCACCCAGGTGAAAACACAAAGCACATTATATGGTAAAGAAACAAAGTAATTTTATTACAGTGAAATATCAGCTACTAACTGAGGAGCTATTTATTCCCCCTTGGGAAGAAGCTCCAAAGGCAATCTTGTCTAGATAAAAAGACAGCACAAAAAAATTCACAGTCTAAGCTTGGATTCATCTCTCTGATGTGACAGCCACTCATGGGGAGATGAACACTAAACAGATTGTCTTCATTCAAACACTGGTCTTTGCAGAAATGCAGAATACATTCAGATTCTACTGACAGCAGAACTGCTTACTGGTTAGTAGGTTTTATTTAGAAGGAAGAACTTGCAGTTTGACAACTGGGAAAAGACAAGGCAACAACCTCCTACCAGATGGTGCATTGGAATAACATTTTATGTTTCTTTAAGTATGTTTTGAGACTTGGTTGAGATTTATGACTACATTTTGGTTTCAGTATACAAAAATGGTGAGATTTTTCTGCAAAACCAGACTGAGCA
This sequence comes from Chloebia gouldiae, assembly GCA_003676055.1. Classification (NCBI taxonomy): domain Eukaryota; kingdom Metazoa; phylum Chordata; class Aves; order Passeriformes; family Passeridae; genus Chloebia; species Chloebia gouldiae. Next base: position 21,375,214 of record QUSF01000009.1, on the reverse strand, counting down.
GATCTTCCAGAAGGAAACTTGTGCTAGGTGAGAAGGTCTCTGAAGAAAGAAAGAACTGGGCAATCCCACTCTCAATGAGTCATCTAAGCTCCCAATAGAAGATGCCAGGCATGCAAGTTCTATTTAAGCAAACTACTTATACTCAAAGCAAGCAGATCTCATAAGAGGTTGCCTTAAGAAGAAAATACTTCCACTGATCTCCACATTAGGATCACTAAGTCTTTGGCAGGCATTTGAAAGCTACTTCAGCTTTCATTCAGTGCTTGAGGAATCAAAGTGCATGCAGTCACTGTTATTAGAAGAAGGTAAAGTAGAAGAGAAATCCTTGTCTGGAAAAAGCTCAACATAGGGGATGGGGAAATACTGTAGGAAGTAAGTAACTGTGGAGACATGAGGCCATTTTTTTGCATTTTTATAAAGATGAGTTGAAGAGATACCAATAGATCAGTGTCATGATGAAAACAGAATGGTGTTGTAGACACTTATCACTGATTCTACAGAAATATGAAAAGGTTATGTAGTTTTCCTTGTCAATGAGTTTCACCACTATGTACACTGAATCTCAAGTCTCAAAATAGATGGGATGAAGAAATACTAAAAATAAGAGAAGTCTAATTCCAAGCCTGCACTCCTGACAGACAAGCTGCTAAGCTACTTCACTGGAAAGAACTTACATAGTCAACACCCACTAAGCAAGACACTGAGATCTATTATCACAAGAGTAGACAACTTTATCTCTGTAGTACCAAGCTTAAGAGCCAACATATTTAATGAAATTATCCACTGCACATAATGGGGAAATTGAGAACACTTCAGGAAAGATTTGATAGACTTGAACAAAAAGAAAAAACTATAAATAGTTTAATTCTGAGGAAATAAAATTAACTAGTGCCTTGATAAAACAGAAAGAGAGAGCACACAATAAGGTGAGTGATACAAAAAAAAAAAGATCCTCAAAAGACAGAGGAATCTAAAGTGCAAGAACTGCATCAAGAGAAGGGAATTTTAAATGCAGTTAGACACATCAGTAGTTACATGCATGCTAGTAAACAGTGGAACGAAAATGCAATGCTGTTTGTCACAGTGGTAGGGATGCATTAATGGACAAGAGCTTTGATATACTGTCAAGGAAAAAAGCACAAATTAGACACATTAAATTTAAAGACATTCAGTTGTCTTAAAAACAGAAATCAACATTTCTAAGGACATAATGAATTTTAAACTTCAAGTGTAACTTCAAGTGTAATACATACTTCACCAGATCTATCCTGTTGTTGATTGCAGCCCAGTGGAGAAGCGTTACGTTTTCCTTGTCTGGTTGTCGAACATCATAACCAGCTTCCACCAACTCCCTACATCGCTCATATATTCCATACCTTGAAGAATAAAATAAGATCTGTCAAAATGCTTACCTTAGATTAAAATGCATTCAGCAAACACCATACTTTCGGTCACAATATAAAATCTTCAATAGAAGAGGAATTAAGAAGAAACGTTACTGTCTTTTTCTATATGATTACAAATGTTCTGCAACAAGAAGCTTCCACTGGCAAAAATGACACTAATCAAATCAAGGTATTACACAAAATTTTTGTCTACAGAAAACTGTACAACACAGCAAGGCAGTATCTACCAGTAGTATACTAAATTTAAGTAACAGTTCACTTCCCAGGGACTCCACTACATTTGCTTTTCCCACACTGGTTCTCCTTCCTTTCCAGTTCTTGAAGAGCAAATGAAACTTAGCTGATTTGACAGTATCTTCCTAAAATTCAAAAGATAAGATCATCAAGCCAATTACAAACACAAGCAGCTCAAATACTTCCCATTTTTCTTCTCAAGACAACAAATAGCAATCTTTCTGATACAAATTAGTATAACTTTCTTTTTTAGGGCACTTTGAAATTCTGTACATTAATATGAAATTTATTCTTCTATTAAAGAGAACTATTAAATGTGATGTACTGCCTATTGAAAAAAAAATCTGCAAATATCTGAAAGCTGAAACAAATCAGGAAGCATAAACATGACTTAGGCATTCAATGTAGGAGTAACTCTAACATTAAATAATTTTTGCCTTGATGTTTATGCTATTTTACCAGCTATTTTAGTGTCAAAAATGTAATGCAGAAAAGCAAGTAAAGATTACATTTCAAAAATCTGCACATCCCATAGGGATTGCTCATGTCTCAATGAGGAGAATGTGGAAATGCCTTGAAATCAAGGTCAATGTCTTGTGAGATCTGAGTTCTGCCAAAACAGAATTTTAACAGCCTCTCAAAGTTGGGACTTAAGTTTTTCATATGCTGCTTCTATGTTTTACTTTCTGTGGAAGAGACAGCCTTAGAAAAGGCTCTTCTGTGCCACTTGATCAGCTTGCATAACTGATGTAGAGATCTTCTTCCTAGGGTAGTTACCATTCTTACTTTTTCTTTCATATATTTGAATGGAACCTCAATCTGGATTGTGCTCCCATAATGAATGATCAAATTACTCAAGCCAACAAAACTCAGGAACGCTTTCTAAGCCTATCACAGATTTGAAGCACAGCAATTCGTTGGACACTATTAAAAAAGTACTTGATGTAACAGCTCACTTTCAATTTCTTAGGAAATCTGCATTAGAAACTATGAGAACTGCTGGAAATTGTTGTCATACTTATTATCTTGTCAAACATTACAAAAGATCAGAATAAAGACTATTGCATGCAGTATATACCAACTGCAACGCACTGATAAAATGTGGTCCTCCAGACTAAGTAAAAAAGCAGCAGCCATGAACAATTTTGACAGCAAAGCTTTTTTATGCTGAGGCAGGTGTAAAGAAGATGTTTGGGTTATGATGACTTAAAAATATGCAACCAGCTAGAAAAGACACACATACTCAGACAAACATAACTGCTAGGAAAACTGGTAAGGTGGTAAACCAATCCAGCCTTGAAGCACACCATCTACCAAATCCTAGTTTAGATCACTAGTGTGGCCTGATGAGGGCCTGTACGAATGGCTTAACACATACATACCATTCCTGACTTCTCATGTCAGTTGGAAGGGCCACTGAAATAGATTAGGACTACAAAAGGCAAGTCAGGCAAAAACAAGGAGTCAGAAGAAAGGAGGAGAGATGGGAAAGAAGGACTTCCGAAACCAGGACAGCAAATTCTGGTCCTCCTACAGTACAGTATCACACTGCCATATTATAGCATCTGAAGGAAGCCTGGAAAGTGATTCATACAGAATGCAACCATTTGTTGACAAGCTGTTCTACCCCAGTCAGCTGTTATGACACTCCTTCCTGCTGGAGATAGCCTGCTGCCTTCACTTCAACTACAAATTGAAACCATTATGTAAGAAATAATTTGCCTAAGCCCTGCTATCAGTTTCAACAGTCACCTGCTTAAAAAAATGTATTGCCTAAGGCTGAGTTTAGCTGGCTCTCATCCTGCTTAAGTAAGCAATATAAAACAACAAGTAGGAATTTTTTAAAGAAAATATTCTAAGTTATTGGAAAGATACAAAGAACACAAGGATACAATAATTTTAACTTCCTATAAAAAGCAAGAGGCAATCATCTAAAGTTTTCATGCCATGGATTTTAATTTTCCCTACATATATTTGTTTTTGGTGGGATTAAGTTACTCTTCTTCAGAGTGGTTCCTATGAGGCTATGTTTAGTATTTGTGAGCAAAACAGTGTTGATTAACACACCAATATTTAAGCTATTGCTGAGCAGTGCTTATACAGGGTCAAGACCTTTGCTGTTCCTCATGCTGCCCTGACAATGAGCAGGCTGGGGCTGCACAAGAAGTTGGATAGGGACAGAGCAGGAAGAGCTGATGCCAACTGATCAAAGCGATATCTAGTGTGCTCAGCAATAAAAGCTGAGGGACAAAGGAGGGACATCTGGAGTGAAGGTGCTCACCCACCAAAGCAACGATTACATGGATATGGCTGAACACTCATCTGCCCATGGGAAGCAGCAAATTAATTCATATTTTGCTTTGCTTGGTGTGCAGCTTTTACTTTATTGATTAAACTTTATCTTTACCCTTTTGGTCAATTTCTCCATCCCAGCAGAAGGAAGCAAGAAAGCAGCTCTGCAAGGTTCAGCTGCACAGGAGTTAAACCACTACAGCACTATTGGCCAGCTATGGCAAACTGCACATACACTTTAAGATGAGTGTCCTATCAAGTTGACTACACTACACAACATGAACCTCCTTGAAAGTAAGCTTTGTTTGCTACCCAAGTGGTTTTTAGGCCATGCTGCCAAGATAGAATAACCACAAAGCCCCCTGACAGTCTTAGGGGAAGGGGGAAGAGGGGCGATTATTCTTCGGGGTTTTTTTTGGGGAGGAGGTTGGAGAGATTATTTGTCAGGTTATTTAATTAAAACTCCAGTCTTAAAAGAAAATGGGATGCTTCTTCCTGAAGGACTTGGCTTAAGATGTCTGAAAACTAAGGAAAGCTGTCACAAGTGACCCTGCAGCCTGTTGATGCAGAATGCTGTTGCCAGTTCCCATAGAATGCTCCAATTATGCTCCACTGATGTTTACAAGTACCTCCTTCTAGAATTCACCCATACACTGTGGTGAGGCCCTGGGCAAAGACTCTTGGCATGGCTTCAGATGCCAGAAGGAATAGTAGGAATGGATTAATTCTTTTGGGTTTAGCATCATAGACTTCCCATTCTTCCCACTAGAAGGCAATCTACAAGTCACAGTACATGGTATTACTTTGCCACAAAACAGAACATGACATTCTGCAATACACCAGAACAGCCTTTACAGGAAAATAAAACTCTTTCAAAAGTGACACTGAGAATGAAGTATACAAAAATTTTTTAATTTAAGTCACCTTCAGTCTGTCCATTTCCAGCAATTTAAATTTAGTATTTTAAATACAATCATAACTGTTTACTGAAGATGCAGTACACAAGGTATATTTTTATGACTCTTGAATTTATTGTTAGAAAAGGACTTAAGAATCTTGACAGACAAAATCTGCCTGGAAAAAACATTAACAACGTAAAACAATTTGCTCCTCTTCCTGGAAACACCAGGCTCTCTACAATTAAATAAAACACTGAATCTGCTGCAGTTATGGTTTCTTCATATCCCTCCCAGAAGTGCAGCTTTCTTCTCTCACATACAACCTACAGTCTTGTTTCATCAATTTGCTGCAGCTGACTTCACCTTGCCTTCTCCAAAGGTTCATGATGCACTGTTAGGTTAGAAAATGACAAAGTCACCTATTTCAGACACTCAGCATAATCATGCTTGTAATGTTGTTATAAAGGGCTCTATGCCCTTCCAGGGTAATGGAGAGTAAGACTGAAATCCTCACAGGAGACTGATATATTAATCTAACAAACATTCCACATCTGAGTGACTTCTAGAGGGTGATGCTGTAAACATCAATATGGAGCATAATTAAAGCATATTATTCAGTTTGTCTTGTTCTGAAATAAATGGGATTAGTCCAGGACAAAAATACCATTGTGCAAGCTCATTTTGCTACCACAGCCTCCTAGCTGTTTCAGTAACTAACCTGTAACATTTTATTTGTCATTGCAGGTTACAGATATTCGGACCTTAATACCTTGAAAAACAGTACCCTACTGCCTTCTGCATTTTAAATATATAATCCATATTCTATTCTTTTGTCTACAAATACATAGTCTCTTGAAAATAGACACTGCCAGCTTTGCAGCATGATTAACATTAGATTTGGCCACAATAATAGGAAGGAATCTCTCTACAGTGAGCACATCACCATGCCAACAAAGAGTAGGTAAACCAGGAGCTCACTTCCCTCATGTTGCTATCATTGTAACTCAAATCAAAGCTGTTTGAACTGGCAACTGCAATTAACAGAACAACAATCTTTTTTCCTCTTTGGAAATCTCATTCCCATGAAAAATGGTGGTAAACACTTACAAAGCCTTTAACACATTCTCAAGGTTTTTGAGTTAGCAGTAAGACAGGTTTGTTTTCAAAAGAAAATGTTTAACTCAAGAGCTACTTAATAGACCATTAACAGTAGTGTTGAAAGACAAAAGAAATAAAATCTTAATTACAGTTCCAAAGCCCTAAATTGTCTAGACAGTTGTGGCCATATTACTAATGTGGTTAAAAAAGTCCCACCCTTCCACATGGAAGTCAGGTACATTTCACTTTCAGCAATAAAATAAACCCCATGGCCACAAATAACCAGGAAAAATGGATATGTACCTGTGTCACAGTCTGTCCACTCCTGTGACAAGCTGAAAACAGACAGGAGTTCCTTTGGCCAACTCTTACCAATTTTAATTATTCCATATATACCTTTTTAAAAATAAGTTACCCTATGACTGACAAGAACTAGTAATGAAAAAAGCATGTATATAAACATTTTTTCCCTCAGCCAGATTCAACAATAATTCATATTTTATACTGCACTATTTCACAACCCATACAACTTCATTATGAATAAAACTTAACAGAAAAGTTCATCTTGTGATAATGAAATCGTAACACTTGAGCACAAGGAATCAATCTTCCAGATGTCACAAAAGCACTTATTAATACCATTAATGTTTAATACCCATGTTCATAATGGTCATTTAACTTACCTTCAACAAAGCTGGGATTTGATTGAACTCCCTACAACTTGAAAGTGTCTATTCACTCTCAGCAAAAGAACATAACGTGAGGATTTAATGTCTCTCAGATTTTGTTTTCCCAGTAACAGCCCATTACATGCTTCTCTACATGAGATCTTTAGCTACTTCTCAGTTTCTCAGTTTGAAAGATTTAAAACAAAACAAAGACAGCAACTTTGTCAAGTTAACACAGGACCCTTCCCAAGACGTCATACTGAAATTATGACTGTTGCCTTGGATGATAGATGACTACTGCTGCCAGACCATAGAAATAAATAGAAACTCAACATATCACCATTAAGTTTCACTTTTAAATAGCTCGTGACAGTTTTGGTGGGTTTTTTTTTGGTTTTTTTTTTTGGGGGGGGTGGGTTTTTTTTTTGGTTGGTTGGTTGGTTTTCTGGGTGTTTTTTTTTGTTTTTGTTTTTAACAAGATTCCATTCCCTCCCTGGAGCTCCAGTGAGAACTCTGGCTATAACAGTGGAACAAAACCAAAGGCAAGCACGGATGATTTTTTTACTATTCCTCTAAAAATAATTTTTCAAATACAGATGAGTGGTCTGCTTCTGCTTTCAGAAACACAGTGGAGACCTTCTATGAACCCAATAATTTTGCTGTAACTAAATATAAGATGGCAAAAAATTACACACACATTGTAACATCTGCAAAATGAAAGGCCTAGACAGTACAACTTGTAAAACTATCTAGATGCTCTTGAACATGTTTACAACAAAGTCAGTGAAAAGTGCCCTTTGTATGAACAGGTACTAAAATCAAACACTATGACTTTTACTCCAGCAAAAGTTTCTGCAAAATAAAAACCAGAGACTGACTATTTTTGATACAGAATATGCCTAGGGCCCCAGGTCTTTGTGAGAAGTTATGAGAAGCATAATGGATAAAAGAATACAAATACCAATAAATTATTTTCAATGAGCCTAACCACTACTTTCTATATGAAATCTTTATGTGATTATAAGAAGTTATATTTGTAGCTCATACCGTATGAGCATGTTCATTTGTGTCCAATCTACAGATTAAAATGATAAAGCACTGAAAAAGTTCAGTAACATATGAAGCAACATACAAATACTCATGGAAGAATGTGAGGAGTTTGCAAGCTCTTGTTTTTCCTTGCTGAGAAGCAAAATTGAGCACAATATTTTACTAAATTTGTTTTATTTCTGTGTAATTTAGTGTCAATAAAAACATGTCAAAATAGAATTCTAAACTCAAACAGTGTATATGAAATATAGATGAGTTTTACGTGCTTTCATCCCATTTTCTCACCATTATCTTTAAGATTTAACGAACAATGCTCACAATTTTCATTTATGTTGGAACAATAATATAACTAATTATTTTTTTCCAGGAGAAACTGGACTTGGGCAAAAAACCCATCCAAACCAAGAAACTGAAAGTAATTCTTACTGTATTTTGCTACACCTTCCTTGAACTTACGGACTTGCTTGGGAGAAGAATTCTAGGAGACTGATAAGTGTCCCCCTTTAAAAAAAAATGTTGTGGCATCTTTCTTACATTAGCACTGAACTAAAAAGTAAGGAAAAATCAGTAGATACTTTAATCTCAGTGAATATTAGTAATTGAGGACAAAGGGTAGACAGTAAGGTCACCTGTTTTTCTACATGGATATGATAGGTTATGTTTCTATACCTACACCATTTTAGTAGGAAAAGTGTGTCTTTTCAAGAACACTGATTTAATATAGCAGCAGCATTATTTATTTTATTCTAAGTCTTATGATATTTGGTGGGTTTATTTTCTACCTGAAATTTCAGAGATATTTCCCTTTATGACAGACATCTTTTAAAACATGGCCCTCAGAACCTAGTAAATGCTTAAATAAAGGTGTACCTGAGAGGACACAGCCTCAAGCTGCACCATGGGAATTTTAGGCTACTTATTGGAAAAAAATTCTTCACAGAAAGAGTGCTTCAGCATTGGAATGGACTGCACAGGGAGGTGGTTGAATACCTAGAAGTGTTTAAAAAAGACTTGATGAAGCACTCCATGCCATGGTTTAGCTGATAAGGTAATGTCAGGTCACAGGTTGGACTTGATTTCAAAGATCTTTTCCAACCTAGTTTATTCTGTGATTCTGTGAACTCTCCTTCAAGTCAGGGAAGTGACTAAATACCACAACTTGATCATGTTGACAGTCCCCCTTGCCTGCAATTATAACCATTAGGGCTACAATAGGACTGTGGTGAGATGTCAATGGAGAGCTGTTGGTTCTTGTATGAGGAGACCAGAAAAGAAGTGTAACAACTCAGCTGAAAGCACAGAGCAGCCTGAATCTGAGGGTTAAGAGAGACAAAATATTTTAGGCTTTCAAACATGCAATGAGCATACAAGAATAGAAGTAGGTAACTTGTAAAACCACTTCATGCTTCCATACTTTGATAAGAAGCAGCTAGTTTGATATTGTGCCAATATTTTAATTTCTAAAAATACCCTAATGTGAGTATTATAGGTTGCAGTCCTACTATTAAGTATTTAAAGCAACAATAGCAGAGTCAGACATCTGTTTCAGCAAGCTAAACTCCTTACAACTCCATACAAAAAGTGAAGGAAAATATATATTTCCTATGCCTAAACTGGGCCCGTGTCACATGCAGAGCTGCAAAGCTCCTTTCAGTACAGACAGGGTGTTTATTTAGATAGAAAAGGCAAGAAAACCTTCTCTTAAGAAGAAAAAGGCAAATAGCTCTGCAAGACACATAAGGGTTTAAGTATTCAAATTAACAATACAATAATAAAAATCTTACAGAACTATCTCAGCTCATTGAAGAAAAGGGATGGTGTGATGGTTTCTGAATGGAAAACAGTAGCAAACTAAAAAATAGTGCTGTAATAACTTTCTGGAAAGTCTTGTAAATTAGTGTCTGCTAAAAGGCTGTGAAACAAAGAAATTTATATAATACATCTGCATAAAGAGAGCAATTAAACCTGCACTCTGTTTACTCCTACAGTCCTCCTTCAGTACTAAATTCAGATTCATAGTAGAACTGAGACTGCATAATCAGAGATAATGGAAGTTAGAGACACATTCTTTCTAACCTATAAATTGATCAAACCCTTATGTTTGCATATGAATGTTGTCTGCTTACTTATCACCTATGGAAAATAAACATCAGTACCATTCTCTCTTCCAACAATCTGTCCAGCAACGACCTGTATTTACAACTTACCACAAGTCCTCCCATATTTTTTATAAAATGATCACAAATTCGTCATAACAGTAATTTTGTAGAGCTTACTTCTGAAATCTTCCACTACTGGATTGAAAAGTACCATTTATCTTCTACTTTACACAAATAAAACAGCCTGTTTTTATTTCTTAGAAACAATATGTTCCTGATACAGACATAGATAAATATAACATTCAAAAACAAACTTATTCAAAAACAAACTTACTGTGTGGCTTTGACAATGTCCCAAGTGCTGTAATCATCAATGTGGCTTTTCCGTCCAAGAGATTCACTATATCCATGGTTGTAATGGCTTTGAGGTTTTATTTCCTAAAAAAGACAAACTTGCTTTTAGAACACCCAAATCAGCAAGTTTCAGAGGAAAAAAAAGAGTTAATTTAATAAGCAAAACTAAAGCCAGTGTACTATAAAGCCACCTAAATATAAGAGTTGTACATTTCTACATTTTGGAAAGCAGGCCACCATATTCCCCAGTATACTTTTCAAACACTTTATAGAAAACACAACTCGCAATCACAGGGTTCTGCCAAATCCTACACTTTTTTCCTACTTGTATTTTTACAGAAAGCAAATAAAAACTAAGAGCAAATTTCTTTACGTAGTATTTGGTTTGAGTTTTTATTTTTTCATTTGTTTTACTTTGCTTTTATAAAGGTAACATAACATAGGCAGAAAAGTTATTTGCCACAAACTGACAAAGCCTCACTCTGTTACTACAAATAAATGTTGCATTTCAAACAGCAGAGGTTATCTGTGCATGTTTAAGCTGTGAGTCCCAAACGTAAATGGCACAACCATGACGTGCTCTTCAGCAGATAAAGCTCTCTGACTTAATTCTGTTGATGAAGGGCAACACTTCCAGTGCTCCCTTTGGTGGAATCTATATTCAAACACTATTAACATATCACTAGGACAGAAACATACTGTTTTTCTTTAGACACATGAAAGCTCAGCAAGCTGAAATTGAACAATTAATTTTATACATCTTCTGGACAATTTTCTATGTGTTGCAGATGCTATAGCTAACTGCCTCTGTGCATCAGCCATTCAATTCAGCATAGCTACATAAGAAAGCATGAAAACTGCAACATGGGTGAAAAAGCAAAAAGAAAAGGAGCAAGTCCTCTACAAGTTCTAAAACTGTATTTCAGTTGATTTCATTAAAATGTATTGATTACTTTGTTTTCCCCAACATATACTTCCACTGGATAACTCTATCTCTCATCTATATCTGAAAATCTTTTAAACACCTTATGAAAGGTGTTTAATTAAAACAGTTCCAACTTCTACTGAAATGAGTGATCAACTTGTTCATTATGATACCCCACAGATTTTAATTTTTTTTTAAATAAAGGTAACTGAGTCAGGACAATGACCATGTAGTGCACCTAACCTTAACAAGGATTCATAGTCACAAATCTCCACTACCACCTCTCCCTAAAGGCACATGCTGCCCTGTTAGCTCAACTGACTAGGAGATATATTACAGCTAGGGAGAGTTCCAATTGCCAGCAGAAACAGGCCTTCCTATCTCTCATGTTCTCTCAGCTGGGCAGTAATTTTTGCAAAAGGAGAGGCTGGGCACAGTGAGCAATAACTTTGTACTGTGCCCAGTTGTGGCTAGTGAGCCAAAGTGTTTTCTTGCTTCCTGGGGCATTAACCAGCTCTCCACCGAATGGATGGGAGTTTAAGTGAACTGCCCTTTAACCCTCAGATGTTACTCATCTTGGCCACTATCTTAAAATAAATAGTTTTACTCTAAACTTATTACATACATTATCTCTTTTAAAGAGGTTAAAAAAAATTAAGTCTGAAACCCACATTTTAAGTATTTCTAAATTTCAATATGTTGAAGTACCACTTCGGCAAAAGTCTAAAAACTCTGGATATCAGTTATAACTTCAGAGTAAACTATTAAGAAATTAGTCTAGTTGCAAATCTGAAAACTCTCAATATTTATTTAAAAACTGTGGAACTTCAGTTGAGCATGTTTGTATTCATTTCATACAATATACCTATTCCAGACAGGAGGAAAACAAATCCAAGTAAGAATTTCTAATGCATTAAGTACATTTTGTTGCACTAAATTAATACAGTAATTTATATAATTAGAAAAATTATGAAAATTTATACATGAAAAAAAAACTTTCAACAATTTGAAGCATTTAGAACTTTAAAACCAGAACACAATTAACACTGATGACTAGTGCAGCAAGTTTTCATTTTCAAAACAGACTTATTCTTATGTATGACTTTTCTTCAAAAAAAACCCCAAATTTTTCCATTTCACACAGTACCTAGGTGATCAGCAGATTATATCCTTTTTTTTTTTTAATCACAATGTTATTTTGCAGCATTTTGTTTTTCTTTCCTAGCCTGAAAAATTACCTAGATGAACCAAATAAGCATTGCCAGCTCAGCAGGAAGGTTGCTTTGTTGCCATCTCTACAAGAGAGACAACCTAAAAATGTAACAGGGCATCTGCTGTCATCCAAATCCTATGTTATAACCAATCCTCTTACAATTCAGAAACATAGCTTTGCTTTGTATCTGAAAAAGGCAACAGCTTAACCAAACCTCTTTTTTCCCCAGCTGCTAGATAAGACAGAGATATATAATTCATTGACAGAGTTGAGTTCTTATTTTATGTTTAGGAATAACTGAAACAATTCCTAAAATCTTCAAAGTTTTATGAACATCACATACTCCAAAATCATACCATGGAGTCTTCTATACCACACTGTAAACTGTGGTAAAAAAGGATAACTTTAGATGTGCCTGAGAAGAATATGCAGACACTGACTACTTTGGAAGTAAATCTTTAACACTAAATGATCACTCATTACAGTAAAGTATATAAAATCTGAATTCTCAGCCAATATCGTCAATTCTCTGCAGCCTGGACACAGATTCCCAATCTTAGATTCAAAATTTATTACTCATTATTATCTATGCAACTTGACAATTGCATGCTGGCTCACAGTAGCATGCTGGCTACTTCAAGTGCCATTCTATGGGGGTAACTCTTACCTTGCATTATGAGTGCCTACTTTATGACTGTAACCTGCAAAATAACCTCTGGGCTCCCAAGTCAAAAAGCTGCCAGGAGAAAAGAAAATCTCATTTTGTGAAGCACAGTAATACTTGATTCACAGGTGATAGGTGATTTGGACCAAGGCAATGCAAATAATGCTGTTACACATTACGCCTGGCTGATAAAGCAAAAATGAAAGAAGCAAGGTAGCAGCTAGGAACTGAAAATAATTGTTTTAGGGTTCTGAAACTTCCATGCAGTGCTAGGGCACCAGAATATAAATGCAGAAGAGTAGTTTTTCCTAATTATTCTAGAAAGAATGATTTAGAAAAAAAATAATCAAAGACTAAGAGAATGCAACATAGGCTTATGCCACTAACTGGGCAAGCTACCAATAACATGAAAACAACTGACAGCCTGAAGTAGGAGACCTTTAGAAGACCTGCAATGCAAACCAGCTATCAGCTCAAGGGGCCACGTGTCCCATTTCTAAACGTTTAGCACAGCAATTTAAAAACTGCCATTTAAAAACCTGTCAGTATTAAACACAATCTCTTTTTACATGCATTGTTACCACAGACAATGGTTTCGGCAGACACTGCTGTAACACAGACAGGTACCCCTCTAAGTGGACAGCAGGCTGCCTGAACAAAGCTCCTGTGCCCAGGCATCACACAGCCTGCTCAGCCCCAGCAGGACCAATACTGGTGCTACACTGGGGGGAATCAGCCCAGTGTGATTAATTTTGCATTGGCAGCTAAATTAGAAAGAAATCACACCTAAGACATTTACATAGTATCTCTTTTCAGAGTTAACAAAAAATAGTAACACACAAAATAGAGATTACTTCCTCCAACTTGCTGGACAGAAGAGAAAGCTCAACTTTTAAATTCTACAATGATCTAGATTACCTGACTTCCACAATTAGAGGAACAGAAATAAGTATAAAAAAGTAGAGTATAGGCTTTTAAGTTCCCACTTAAAAGAATGAGCCTCCCCTAAATTCATACACCCTCACACAAATTTTAGGAATATACTTTAAATTCTTGAAACTATTTTTTAAACATATGATATGACAGATTGATAATAAAGTAGCAACATAACATTTTCAGCTTAGAGTATAAGCTATATTCAAAAAATGGTTTCAACAACATTTCCAAGTGTTAAAATATTTTCCCTTTTTTGATGAAAATATTTATTCCAGGAAAATTTATTTTTTCAATGATGATCTGCTGTTAAAAAACCTCAACAGCCAAATAAAAGATGGAAAGCCAACTGAAACCCAAGTGCATTTGTTTTTTGCTATTTTCATCTTTAGTGACGATGGCTCTTCCTCAGCTGAGTCAGGCAAACCTGTAAGAAGGTAGTAGAGCAGAGGCCTGATGTCACTGATTTAAAATAGGCAAGTTGCAAACACTGGATTTCTGGTTCTGTTTCAAGGAGCCATTTTCAAGCAGGACTTGAGCCAAAATTGTGACCTTTGCTAGAAAAGAAAGGTCATTTCCTCTTTGCTCTTGGTTCCACACTCCTGCTGCCTAACTCAAGCCAGCTTTGGTACATGGAGCTGTGGTCACACCACGCCCACTCCTCTCATGACAGGAAAGGAGCAGGGGGGATCAACAAGAAACAGGAAAAACTCTATTTTTTAGTAGGACAGCGAGCTGAATCTGTTTGTCCTGTGAAAACACAGGCTCCAGATCCACTGACAGGGAAAGTAACCCAACAGAAGGTAGCAGGAACATTTCTACACTTGCCAATTGTTTATTTGACTAAGTAATCACGGACAACTCCAACTTTTAAATAACCAAGAAGTTGGGCTGACAGGTTGAAAAAATTATTCTGCTTAGAAATTGCTAGAATTGGCTGGTATGGAAGGTTGCAAGAAAGACAAATTTTGCTCATCTTTAAGAATGATATTTGATTCCCCCATTCCTACCAAGGATCACTTCTAGATGAGTTTCCCACTTCAGTGGGAGATCCTTTGACAAGGCCCTAATAACTCATGTGCATCTGGTACAATTTTGTCATTATTCATTAGTCACAAAATGTGCAGACTGCTTGCACAGACGCACAAGTAATGCAATATAGAAAAAATTCAAAAGAGAATGATGTTTTAAAAGCAACAACAAAAAAGATATGTTTTGGTAAAAAAAGAAACAACACAGAAAAAAAAGCAAACCTCATCTGGAAACAGGACCAGTTAAGATGGGGAAAGAGAAGATAATGCAATATACGAAATATAACTCCCAAGGAAAAAGTATGAAGCACAAAGGAGACGAGGGGTGAAAAGTATTTATTCTTGGAAGATCTGCTAATATCAGCATTCCCAATCAGTCCTCCTCATAACCAAATGCATAAGTAAAGTTATACTCATTTCCCCCCAAAACTCAAAGTTTTTAATTGTTTCCAAAAAAAAAGCCTAAATGAAACAAGCTTAAGAAGGATTTTGAGAAAGAATTTTAAAAAAAAAAAAAAAAAAAGAAGTTATGCATGAAGGAGTAAGATGACCAAGACTGAATTATTCTGAGACGGCAATTTCATAATTCACAATTATACATAGCAGGAGGATAGGAATAGGTCAATATGCCTGCTTGGACATAAGGAAGGGAGGAAAGAACTGCTGCTTACAGCTGCCACACATGGCCCTGGGAGGCACTAACAGATGGTTAGGACTGCTTTTCCTTTAACATTATGCAATGTTGCTGCAAGGAAGCTATACCATGACCAAAATCAGATACTTATCCTGAATGGTGACCAAGATCATTGAGACTTAAAGAAAAAACACTAATAGGTTTCAGAATAAAAACTTAGAAATAGAAGTATTACCTTCCATAAAATATTGCATACTACTGCATCTGTTTCTTAATAGAAACAAAATAATTTCTTCTTTACTTGATGACTACACTACTTTCATATCTGGCTGTAGTCAAAGAATCATAATCAAATTGGAAGTGACAACAACTGTTTCAGGGAAGCTAAATAATAATCCTCATGTATGTGAATACATTTAGCAGGAACTACTGGAGGTTAGTATTAAAGAATTCCTTCCCCCATATTTGTGTGTTCAATTTCTCTGTACATTTACTACAATATAGTGGTTAATAGTTTTCTCTCACAGTTTTCCTCCTACTTTTAAAAAGGTGCAAGAATCTATACTGACAAATTTATATATAGTTATTTGCATATTATAAACACCCACATTCATTTATATACACAAAGACTAGTCACTCATGACCTAATATTAATAGAAAAATGCTCCCAAAATAAACAAGCAAATTGATCAAACACAAACAACAACAAAAAAGAGATACTGCTGGTATTTTAGTATTTTTACTGAAAGATCCTCTTCCTTCCCTTACCCCTACCCCTGGAGCTAACTCTGCAACTCACAGAGTTGCATAAATAAAGGCTAAAATTTGCTAGTATTAGAGAGAATCACAATTAATTCTTACAGGCATAAGAGTAGCTTTTTCTTCTCTACTTGGGAGAGAACTTTTCTCCCAACATCTGCTCCAACAGCTAATCTAACTGTTGACTGTCAAGCGAGAAGAGTCTGATTCTTCTCATATTAACACAAACACCTAGCCTACAAAGTTAAGAATTCTCTAGGGCTATGTAGGTTCATAACTTTGAGGTGCCAGAGTGTTCAGCAGCAATAAGCTGTTAGACTGTCTGGCCCAGGATGATTCATATACCCCTTCAGTTTAGCTAATCTGTGCTAGAAAATTTCCACCTAAACCAGACTACATTCTCCATGGGGGAAAAAAAAACCCTACCATGCCCTAACATTTGTTTTATTAACTGATCAAATTATGCATTAAAAAAAAATGTTCAGTGTTTGGCTTGCAAATATATACCATCAGATTTGCCTTATATTGATCCTTAACCATTAACATCAGGATTCTCCCTGCCCCTATTACAGCACAGAATTACACAAAATGAGTATGACATGATAAAATAAGCTTCCATTCAATTATATTTCTGTTACTGTTTTCCATTACCTTTTACATTTTACTTCATTTTGTGAAGTCTGTTCAGTTTACCTCCTACAATTTTGGTGTAATTGTACAGTTTCTTGACTAAAAGAAAAGATGCATTTATGAAAATCCCTAGAGAAGCTAATTATAGAATACATAAACAACAGAAAAAAATCTTTGCCTAATACTCAATCTTTTTAAAATCAATATACAGTTTAAGTAGACAATGCTTTCTTTAAAAAGTGGTGAAACAGATTGAGAAATGCCTCACCTCAAACATCATAAAGCAGTCCTTTTGCTGCTACAGATTTCCACCCACATGTAAGTCAGGCATCACAGAGAGACCATAATCCTGCATACTCTCCAACACAGATCTAATTTTTTACATAACGAGTTAGAGATGCTCAACTAGAGCCCTTAATCCAACCACTCTATGCAGAGGTCAGAGATCATGTGATTTAAAGTACAGCTGATAACGATAAGTTTCATTTCTTCAAAACAAGCACCCACAACCAGTCAACTGTTTTCTAGTAATTTCCTTGAAGATGCTCCTAAATGGAACTATGGCTTCCTATACTTTAGGAACATAAATAGGCTTTTCAAGAGGCTTCTCACACAGCATCAAAAGCAAGCACTATTATAAAAAGTTACATTTATTAGCATTTGTAATAGTTAAAAAAATTAAAAGCTTAAAATGCTATGGTGTAAAGCTCACTATAAAGCTTTTGTTTAGTCAGCAACTTACATTGACATGTACATTTATCTTTTTGGCTTTCAAGGAGTGTTGAATTATGTTCTCAGCCAAAAAACTCAGGACTTTGGCAAAAATGAAGCTACTCTTTTCCAAGTGATTTACACAGGTCTAGGTCTCACAATACAGACGCTTACAGAGGCATCAACCTAAAAAAAAAATCTCTGAAAGACCTAGCATTAAGAGTCAGTCATGAGATTAATGTAAAACCATTTATATATTTCACTCTTCTAAAGTGCTAAACTTCAAAAATGCACCCAAGTATGTGTCTAACCCAACACTGATACTCAGCTACTTGGAGGAAAAAAACCAGTCCTCCTTTTCAAATTCACCAAAAAGGATATTCTTAAAAGTATTTTTCAAAGGTAAATGGTTTTTTTTCCCATCAAGAATTATATTACCAGCAAGTGCACATGACAGAATGAGCAGTCAGCCTAGCTACAGATGCCCTTTTCTCCTTGGCAGATACAAAGAAAAAAGTTAGTACAAGTTGTGCTCAATCCTTACAAAAAATTTCAATTCACCATTCCCATCTCAACTTTTTAGCAGCCAAAGGAGCACACTCCCATTCCCACTTATAATAAAAACAGGCTGGTTAACTCACCACAACTAGGAAGTGCATGAAAGGTGTTTCTAGTCATGCTAATAGACAATTTCCTACAGCAAATGAGACAGCTCAGTGAATCCATGGTCTAACACTGCAGAAGGGTCCCATTCTCTCCAACTCTCAGTTTTCAAACCAGGACTGCTAGCTCACCATCTACCTTCTGTCAGTGCTTTCGTGCACTTGACCCTTCCATGTGGCTTAGTGAACTGGCAGAACATCATTCACAGTGGTTTTTTTACTGGATGCATTTTCTACTGATTTATTTCCCTGAACTGGCTCATGCTGGGACCAGAGAAGCACCACTGGCATATAACTGCATCTGGAAGCACCTAAATCACAATCAGCTTAAGACAAGCAAAAAGTGATCTGCAATCAGGCATTGATCTGCATCATACTCCTGGTCCTGGCTGCACCTTCTCCATTACCTCTTACTCATTCTCACAACAGCACAGCAAAGGTGTCAGATCAGGCCACAGACTCACCAAGCAAGTTCCACCCCAAGTGACCTACTGGCCACACAATTGCAAGAGCTCACCCCAAGAAGGGAGAGGAGCTGTGTCTGGGTTCCACCATGGCTTGAGACCAGTTTAAACTCAATCATAAAAATCACATCCTTCAGATGCAGCAATGCGAGTGTTCTCAGAGTACACTCTGACGTCCTCCCTCTCTTGCTGCTGTGCTCCCTCTTTCTTGAGTTTTCTTCTGCAGATCTTGAGCAGCTTTCCAAGCTCTGACCACTGCATTCCCACTACCCTCCACTTTTGGTACCACCTCCCTTATAGAGAGAATCAATGAAATAATTCTACATACCTCACGGCATCCTACAAGTGTAGGAAAAAATTACTAATCTCAAAATTGCACAATTGTAGTCTAATGCTACACCATGTACTGGATGTGATAGGCCCAAGGCTTCAATTCAGCCAGACTCCCTTTGACTTCAGAAAAAGCTTTCTGCTTTGCTCCACAGCCTCATTTGTAATATACTCCAGTGTTTACCTCAACTACAAGGATACCATGAAAGTCAAATCTTTATCTCATACTGTCTTTGAAAAGCCACAGAGGACAGTGCACATGCTGAGGCTGCTCCTATCTAAACATGTCAGTACCAATGGCAATATTTTTCAGATTTCAAGCAAACGGCAAACATTTTCCTCCTCAATTCTGTAAGTTTTCTTCCACATTCATTAAGTCTTATTACTTTCCTAAGCAAATAGACAAACACAGTGAAAGAAGCACTCTTGAAAGACTAATCTTCTGTGAAATCTGAGAGAAATAAGGCCTGTGCTTAGTAAGTAAAAGCAAACTGAATCAATAGAAATTGGGATCAAACCAGACATTTATCTGTTATGCATTAAGAGGGCCTGTCTCAAAACAAATTTTTAACTTTAAAATAAACTACTGCCCAAATCAGAAGAAGATACATAGAACAAAAATTTTAAATAGTTGAAAATAGTTTAAGTGTTTTACTAGATGCCCAAGAAGCCACAATTTTACCATTGACAAGAAGACCAGAGTGGTGAAAAACTGCACCATTTACAAAGTAGCCTTTGGCACAGTAACAAAACAACTGTAAAAAAAAAATTTGGTAATAATTGCAAGTGAAGCACTGGCAATGAACATGACAAATTAGAAAAATATGAAAAAAACAAATGCTAGCAAAAGGATACAATACCTCCCTATCCCCAGAAGGGCAAGCACCATCCTAGCAATAAGTTAACAAATGTTGTTAAGATTACAAAGTAAGAATGATAGAACTGTCAATAAAAACACAAACCTACAAAATTTGAAAATGCTAAGTGCAGAACAAAAAGAAAATTTAAATTGTCCCAATAAAATGCTTTCTACAGAACAAGTATTAAGCTTCTGAAAATTACAGGTTGCTTGGGTCAACCATATAGTCCAAAAGATATGAATATTACTATTCATTATGCCAGAAGAAACTCCTGCAGTTTAGATACAAGATCACATGGGTTATAAACATTTCCCATTTTAAGTTACTGCTGGCTTTTCTAGGTTTTGATATAAAACTGACAAAAAACCAAAATACTTATAATATAGCAGACTACAAAGACTAGTACCATGGCTTCACAGGAAATTTAACCTGTCACTTTCTTTTGATAAATTAGTAGCAATGGTCAAATACAGTTAATGTCCAAAGAGTTTGGGTTAGTAGTGTCTGATATTTTAATTAAGAAATTAGAATACAATGAAAATTAATGTGGTCTATCTTGCATGTATTAAAAACTACAGGTATCAAGTTTTATTCTTATGATTTGCTTTGTGACTACTATACCTACTCTCCTAGTCAAGGAATATGCTCCAAAAAAACCTCATTTTGTTTTTTCCAGTAGCTCCCATTTTTAAACCCCCAGAAAGTGTCAATATGAAAACACCAAGCATCCTTCAGAGGCCTTGACCCACCCTTTTTCATCATTGCAACCCAGAAGTAAAAAACAGAGATAATTTTTACTAGGAGGGGAGGGTGGGGAGTGTTTGGAGAGAGAAAAAGGGGAACTAATACTCTCTTTCTGATACAACTTAGGGAATGTTGGGACAGGACAAAATTAGGGTTTTTAAAATACCAACAAAAGCAAAGTCCTATCTAAAATAAAGACCTACACAAGAAACTACCTTGAAGGGATGGTCATTATCGGAGTACAAGTTTCCAGTGTGATGCAGTTCCCAACAAGACCAGTGCAAATATAGCTATGGAGAATGAGGAGCAGGAATCACAGGATGGCCTTGGTTGGAAGGGATCTTGAAGCCCATCTAGCTCAACCCCTCTGCCACGGTCAAGGACAAGAGCTTAGAGCATCCAGCCTGGCCTTAAAGACTTCCAGGGATAGGGCATCCAGAGAGTGTTTACTGCCACAGTCAGAATAGTGCACTGCTCCCAGGTTCCTGCAACAGCTACTGCACTGAGAGCAAAGCCATCAAAACACTGAAAGAATGAACACAAGAGACTCAAAATGGTCAGGAGGACTGCAGACCATAACAGTAGTGTAGGGATCTGATAATTGTCACCATATTAAATAGATACAGACAGACCTATACTTGGACAGATATCTTGCAAGATGTAATGAACAGAAATAAATTAAATTCAGACTAGAAACATGTTTAAGTCTTAAGGAGACTAATTAAATTTGAGGGCAACTTTCCCAGTTATGACCTATTAACATAGGATTTTGTTTTATTTTTTACTTTATAACTAGCACTTTGGAAATAAAAAGAATTAGTTTAAAAAACTTTAGCCTGTGATATAAAGTTGGATTAGATCTGCAGTGCTCTCCATCTTCAGCCTCTGAAGCTACCCAAGATACACAAAGTAAGGCTCAAGCCTCAATATCAAATATGCTAATTTGTGTGAGACTTCACAGTTCTGTTGTCCTTTCTAAGCAGTATAATAAGTGATACCTTATCTTTGAATGAGCTCACAAATTCAAGACTAGTCTCTGGAGTGATCCTAACTAAGCAACACAGTAAGTTCTGCATCTGTACAGGACAATCAAGAATAATCTGCACTCCAGTACAACAGCAACAATATCTGCAGAACTCTACAGAGAATAGAGCTGGATGTTAAAGTCAGGCCTTTCACTGAAATTTCAAACAGAAAATATTAGAGCAAAGCTATTCACAGTATCTTCAAATCACCAAGGAATACAAGCATACATGCTTCTGACTTCCTTGGTAGTTACAAATTGAACCACAAGGAGAGAAACAAAGATAAGAATGATGGCTTCCATCTGGAAAAAAATCCTGTCAAACAGAGCCCATAACTGTTAAAACTGCTTTTCAACTTTGCAGAAAGATTGTTCTTGGACAAGATTTTTTTTAATGCCAAGAGGTGTCTAAATAAACAGTAACTTCCACCTGACACTAGTAAATGAACTACACTGAAGTAACAAAACAGATCTTCCTTCCCAGTAATACTTCTTACCATTTAGGAAGTGATGCAACTCTCAACAGCTGCAATACCTTTCGGTATACTAGGTATACTAGGACCTAGAATATTTTTCAAATACAAAGAAGCATTATGAGCAAAATCCATTTTCTAAGAGTCTTCTGCCTCCCTGCCACTTGAATTTCAGAATAAAGTATCCAAACCTACCATCACCTACCACAGAAGAGTCAGGAATTCACTCTTATTTAGAAGATCCAAGGAATTTAAAGTCAGAAGGTCTGTTGGCCTATTAAAATAATTTAATCAGAGGATAACAAACATAATCAGCATGAGCAGCATTCCCATAGCAGGGCTACACTGTATAAAAGGAAGCAGAGCTTGCTATTTTGTCACTAGAAACCTAAACACTGGGAGAAGGAAACAAACCAGCAGAGGGGGACTACTTAGCCCAGTGTTACTCTGCCATGGCAGGGTGCTCTGCATCCCTCATTATGGAGCTACCATATCACACTGCAGCTCAACCACTGCCATGTCCACTCCAGACAAACACCCACTGGGCTACCTTTGGTCAACCATGCACTTCCCAATCCTGCTGAGAATTCCTAAAAATTCATGTCACTCCAACAGTCTACACTCCTCTATACTCACATATTTGACACATAACTCAGTTATCCATTTGTGGAATTAAAATCTTGCACTGGGTCTATATTAAGATCTGTGAACTCCAGCTGAAAACATCAACAGCTGGATAATCTACTACTGCTTCTTCCTTCACTGCTTCTTCCTTCACTACAATGATTACTCGCCCTCCAAGTTTACTACCTGTGCTTTTCAATTTGATCCCATTCAACTTCACTTTCCAGTCACTGGATCTTGTTAAGCATAAACTGAATAAAGCACTGGGTTTCAGTAAGAAAATATTCACATGAGGAAAAAAAGATACCTCTCACTTTTTCAGATAATGTGAACAGGGCTTTTGCAGGCCTTTTACCTACTGTAAGGCATTATTAAAACAATTTCTAATTCTGTCCCATATTCTTCACTATTTAATATATTTTAAAGAAAAAACTTCATCATGAGCATTACCACATGTTCAGCCAAAAATCATCTTGTTCTTATACATTTTTAAACAAAGCACTTCTGCTGAACTGCTTGTTCATATTTGTATCCTATCAGTCAATAACTTTTGGGATACAATCCCATGCATATGCTTCTTACCTTCAGCAACATACTTTGTATGTTGCTTCTTTAAGGTGTGCCTTGCTTTTTAAGCATAATTTCACGTGAATTCTAGATGGTTTTGTACAGTTCCATCATCCTTGCTTAGCAATCATTCACATTGTTTGTCTGCAAGATTTATTATTCACAATTTTGGTATTGTGTCTAAAACACTAAAGAAAATACCTGAGTCTAGTAGACCAGCTCCTCCAAGACTTTTAGGAACAATGAAATTCAGGAATAATCCTAACAGCTATTTCCAAGATGTATCAGTTAGGCAGCAATTCTCCATGCATTTACCACATACTATAAGATCCTCCTACAGGTATCATGTGTGCAATTACTATTATTTGTTGTATTTCACCACTGAAATCATCTTCAGAAGCTTTGTTGTTCCACTACCAATCTTACAGCTAGAAAAGTAGGATCTACATTGTCATACTAAACTGAACTTGTCAAAAGGCAGAATAAATATCCTTGGAAAGAAGAGTCTATTACTCAAGTTCAGCTTTCATTCATGAGGGAGGGAGCAAGGAAGGCCCAAGAATTCAGCACAGTATCACACAAACCCCTTCAAAACACTCCCACTGGAAGTTTCATAAAGCATCTGTTTCTACCCCTTCTTACTGAATCACTTCAAACTGAGTCTTTCACAAATAAATAAATAAACAAATCTCCCAGCATGACAGTATTTAAGTAAATTTCAGTATTCCTTAGAACCTCTTTCCTACAATATGAATATTGTATTCATAGTATTTCATGGCAAAATGCAAAGCCTTAGAGCCCACATAAAAACAAACACATGCCTTCAAAAAAAAAAAAAAACAAAAAAATCTGCAAAAACTTCAAACAATTTGAAAGTAATGCAAATTAGTCAATACAAAAAGACAGTAAGAAGCAAAAGCCTCATATGAAAGGCATACAAAAATACCTGAAAAAGATACCGAAAATAAAGAACAGCACCATGAAGCAAAAAAAAAAAAAAAAAAACAAGGTTAAGATTTTGACAGTCCTATAAAAAGCATCGGTTTTAAATGTACACAAATGTTGAAACTGATTATATGCTCTAACGTCACTACTTACATAAGGACATGGTGCTATTTTCTTAAAAAGTGGAAATCACCATGTATTAGGGCCCCTGACCTTCAAAAACGACTGAACACAGATGCACTGCATTGTTCAGTGGGCAGGTCTGTGACAATACAGCTCTGCTATGGCACACAATCCATAAGTTTTTCACAGAGCATTTCTGGAGTATCTGTTAACAGCCAGTCTGTCTCACCACCAACATGAAAAACATCCTTCTAGTTTAAAGTTAATCTGTACAAAGACTTCAGGGAATAAGGAAACACTCACTGAAATCCATGTAGACACTATCTTGTGAGTAAGATCTACTCATCATTTCTGGAAAAATTGAATAAAACTCCCTCTAAACTAGTGATGTGTATTGCATATTAAAATATTCCAGTGGATGTTATAGCACACAATATATATTAACTTCCATCCCCATCTTTTGTGCAGACATTCAACTCTATGCACCAAAGGAACAGTATAAGATTCTACCAGATTAACTAGCTAGACTACAAATTTAAATTGAGATATTACATTTCCTGTACAGTAAGTATTCCAAGTTAAAAAACACTAGTCTTCAATCTTTAAAACACAATAAATTGCTGACAAGCTGTAAATGCTTTTTATTCCATTTTCCAGTCTTAGATTGCCTATCAAAAGTTTCCACAAGTTAAGAACACTTTCTTTCAAAGAACATCAACATCCTACAGTCTGGATCACTACTGAAAACTTATTTCACTTCTGAAAATCATGAGACACTGCTCGGTAGAGGGTACCGCATTTAGTCTGACTCCAGTTAGGCTGAAAAAAGGTCTAGTAATAGTCTACACACATCCCTTAAAATAAATCCCCAAAAAACAACAACAACAACAAAAAAAACCCTAAACAACAAACAAACACCACAAAAAAAAAACAAAACAATAAAAATATTGAGACACTTACTTGGAGTTTATTGCTAGCTAATTACCTTTAAGAACAGACTGGTCTATTCAAAACTCATGAGCACAGTTTAGAGAGGTATATAGCCTTTTCAACAATCAAATAAACTACCCGTCTTTTAAGACACTATTTAAGAAAAAGATACCATCTGTTTAGCAAAAACTGGAGCCTGACATATGCACTGATCTGTTCTGTAGGCTGAAAAAAAATCAATTCTTACAGTCCTTAACGTATCAGGTGACAAGTTCACATGTAAAAGCTTTTCTAAACTGTTTAAAATACCTTACAAAACAATCATACTAGTCCTCAATAATACACACATGCTGCTGACAAAGGTGGGCGGCACAAAAGGGTAAAAAAAAAAAAAAAAAAAAGGCACGAAACGACCTCTACATGTTACCTGTAAACATTCCTCCCACCATCAACACACTGGAAAAAAACAGACCGCTGGCTCTCTCTAGGTAAGCCCACGCCACACAGGGAGCGCTGGGCTGGATGGGGCCGACCTGCGGGTGAGCTGCAGGCCAGTGCCATCTAAACCCACGGGGAAACACTTATTCCTGCGAGCCGCTTCCCGCGGGGCCGGGGCGGGCTGCGAGCCCGGCCGCTGCCGCTCAGGGCCGGCGCCGCGGCACCGCCCGGGGCGCCTCTGCCCCCGCCGCGGCTTCACGCCCCGGCTCGGGGGCGGCCGGGACTGCCGGCCAGGGCGCACGGAGGGCCGGCCAGGGCGCACGGAGGGCCGGCCAGGGCGCACGGAGGGCCGG
>QUSF01000009.1:21298239-21348977 GCA_003676055.1 Chloebia gouldiae | reverse complement strand
CCACCGCCGCCGCGCACACCCAGGCCGGCGGCGGGGGGCGGCGGCGCAGCACCTCCCGCCCTCCGTTCTCCCCGCCTGCCCGCCCGCCCGCCGAGCCCCGCTCCCACCCGCCCCGCGGCGGGGCGCCGTGCCGGCCGCGCCCCGAGCTCCGCTCCCGCGCCCCGCTCCCTGCGGGCGGCCGCTCGCACCTCCGGGTGCAGGATGGGCACGCAGCCCGCCTCCTTCTCGTACTCCTCCAGCGGCGCCGCCATCTTCCTGCGAGCCCCGCGCCCGCTGCATGCCGGGTAGCGCGCGTGCCCGCCGCGCCCCCGCGCGCCGCCGCTTCCTGGGGCGGCCCGGGCGGGAGGGACGGAGCGGAGCGCGGGGGGCGCGCGTTACTCACGGGTGTGCTTATGGACACACGGAGCGTGTGTTCTGTGTGTGTGTATGTATGTATGTATGTGTATGTGTATGTATGTGTCCTGTGCGTGTGTCCTGTGCGTGTGCGCACCCCCCCCCCGTGCCTGCGGGGATACCGGCATCAGTGCTGGAATCGACGGTCGCTATAGCGCAGGTTTGCCGGGGTACTCCTAGCGAGGAGCAAGGTTCATCACAAGTTGGAATGTGAGCGAAAAGAGCGCCCTTCACCTTCTGCCTGTAATGGGGATTTGGTTCCATACTAAGCAATCGCTGTCCATCTCTCGTTGGGGGTTTCCTTCATGCCCGCTGGAGTAGCGGAGAGAGCATGGGAAGAAAGCAAGAAGGGTTTAATTAGGTTTTTGCTCCCAGCTGCAGGAATGTTTGAAGCAGTCCTGAGGGCTCCCTGAGGAAGCAATTCCTTCCAACCATTTGTGCCCTACTGGGCCGGTGGTTCCTCGCATCCCGGCACACACGCGCTGCCCAGATGGCTGCGGATTTGGGGACAAGTTACTAAATAGCTCTGTTTAGCTGGTCATTTCTATTCTCGCAGGCTGAGCAATGTGCATACAACCAAGATCAGGAATCCTAAAGCGCCTTTTTTTTTTTTTAATAATTTACATTTTTATCCAAAATGGCTTTTCAATTACAGAATGTTATTGCTGCTTTGACTACTGCTCTATTTTGCTATATCTATGGTGCTCTCATTTGCTTTTGTGAGAAAGGGACCTTTGGATAATACATTTTGTTGTATCATAATACATTAAGCTCATAAGCCTAAAACCCTACAATGATATCCTCTTCATTACCCTTTCCTATCTCATGCAAAATGTAACAGAGAAGCACTAATAAAATCTGACTGCAGCATTATTAAAATGTTAAACCATAAATATCTTTTTTTTAATGGATTTAAATTCAAAATTGTGAAGAAGAATGACATAAGATTTAGAAAGCGGGGGTGTGAAACAGGTCTCAAAGCACATATTTGAAACCATAAGGGCTGAAGTGCTAAAAGAGCAAAAAGAGCAGAACAAGACACTGAGTATACAGGAGAGGATCTTTTTTTAACTGTCTGTATTAGTAAATGTACTAGGGCTTAGATATAATTTGCAATTTGATTTGCATGAGGAAGAGGGTTTTCAAACCCCTACAACCTCCAGAAATAGAAATCCTATTAATCATGACAGTTCATCACTCCTATTTATAATAAAAACAAGGGTGATAAAATAACTAAAAATCTGCATAGTATTTTTACTATTCAGATTATTTTTCCTTGGAACTCTGAAGAAGTTATGCTTTGTCCATAGCTCTGAACCGGATTGTAAACAAATACTCTGACATTTGTCTGGTTATTTATAGCCTGTTCTTCACAGATCTACACATTTGCAAACCAATTCTGTTCCCAGATATATCTGTACAGAGAATTTTTGCTGTTTGAACTGGGGCTTCCTCTGTAAGTATAGTTCATGTGCAGCCTATTATATCTTTCTTCAGAGCAAGTGTCCCTTTTACTGACAAGTAACAGGAGAACTAGGGATTGTGCTACTGTGCCTCTGCACTGGGGCTCCTCGTTCAAAAGCTAGCAGAAGTTTAAAAAGTTTTCTACACTTCAAGCATTCCCTGTCCTTTCCTACTCTATGTATACAATCTAGTGTAATTACATGGAAATGTGATTCTTCATTGTTTTGCATTGTCATTACAGAGAGGTTATGGTCTGTGCAGTGTAAGCAAATGGCAGATACAAACCCAACAATCTGCTACAGTAGCAAAGTTTACTCCTACTTCCTACAAATGTAAAAGGCTGTAAGGCTAGATGTTTTTCTGGACTCTGCCAAAAAAAAGTTACTATCTGACCTTAGGCAAGTATTTCACTTCTCTGTGATTTACTTAGCTCACTTTTAAATCAAGAACTTCGTCATCTCATTCAGGGGAGTACTCTGGGAATTTATTACCATTGGAGAGCAATTTTATCTCTGTGATTAAAGATGCCTTGTAAATGCCAGGAATTGTTGTTGATCAATGGCAGGAAATGCTCTTCTGTGTGATTGCATCGAATGCTCCATAGCTGATGTGTGAAGTGCTCTCCCTTTTGACCCAAGAGGTTTTATCCAGTTCTACTTAACTAGGCATGCAATAGGGACAAGTCTATAATATTGGTTAAACACCACACACACTAGAAAATTATTTTAGGTCATATTCTCACAAAAGAAAAACAGTTCGCCACTACCACAGACACATAGATTTTCTTGCTTTGTTTTGTTTTATGTTAATCACTGTGAAAAGGGACATAAGATCTGGAGATGTTTTAATTTTCAGGTAAGCCAAACAACAGCCAAACAGGGAAGTAAGTAGTACAAAGTCTTACGATTCTCTATTCTGTAACATGGATTTTATCTTCTTTAACAAGTTATTAGGAAGAAAACCCTTTGGCAGAGACAGAACATATTTATGGAATACACATCTGTACACATGATTCAGTAATAGGCATGACTGTGGAGCTTTTTTAGCTTCTGTCTTCTACTAGACTATGAAATGTGACAGTGAAATAAAAGACTTTTAACACATATTTTGTAGTAGTAGCTTTGTATTATGCTATCAACACTTAAAACAACTAAAAGTGTGCGTAAACAATGTTTGACGTTGCAATGAAATATTGCAATTAAAGCTAAATGTTTATTCTCTTGGCAGGTCAATAGTTAAAGTAAAAATGTTGGAATGTCTTTTAGTACAAAAACATGTAGTAGGTCAAAAGTACCTTACCTAACCCTACAAAAATGTGTATCTTTAGAACAGTTGTGCATATCCTTTACTTTTCATACATAGTTTTGACTAATATTATTCTAATTCATAAATCATCAGATGGCTTTGCCACCATACTGAGGTACCTCTGAAATTTTCTCTTGCATAATTGTCACTTGCATAGTAACCCAAAAAACTAGCTTCACTATCAACAGCTGAAGTATCTGGAGAATTCATGTCATGGTCCTGCTCTCTGGGTATATTTGCAGAGGGGCTATGAGTAATTATCTTTATTATTCTCTACCTATGCTTCATTTTCTAATCCTATTGCTGTTTGAGCCTTGTGCTTTATGTATTGGAAATGACACCCACCTATCTAAATGTGTATACCAAAATGAATGTATAAAACATGTCATTCTGCATGGGTTTATCTAAGTCTACGATTTCTCTCTGCATTCACTCTGACACGGAGAGCATCCACTTCTCACAGTTCAGACCAGTTTGGGTGACTGAAAGCCTGTGACTTTGCATGACAGCTCCACAGAATCTGTCTTTAAAAATATAATCTGGCTGAAAATGCTCTCTAAGCAAGTGCATTAAGATAATATTAAATATGCATGATTGAAAACAGAAATCAGACAGTGAAATTCTTCAATACGGTGCCTCCTGTAGCTGCAGGCACTGCCTCTGTTAAAGTATCTCAGGGCTCTGACAGCTGTGTGGATATGAATGAAACCTGTGTGACTAAACCTGGTTTTGATCCCAACTGGCTGCCTCACCCTCTTGAGAGAGGTGACTGTCCTAGAAGGCAAATCCATCAGATCTCACTGTAGGTCCAATCCTGAACTACTGCAGTCTTCAGTCCTCTCTTGTAAGCTAATGTGAGATTTCAGCATCCTGGGCTGACAGCCATGGCAGTTCAGGAGAGGACTCATGAGGGGATCAAGTGTCCTTACCAGGAGTGGCAGCATCTGTCAGCCAGGATGGCTGGGGACAGCAGCCGTGTGACCATGTGATGTGCTGCCACATGTCAGCCAGTGCTGCCGTGCAAGGCAGCAGTGGGTGATGTGATTTCCCTCACTACCTGCGATTTTCCTCACCACCGAGAGTGGTCAGGCTCTTCTCTGCACAGTCACAGGGGCTGCATTAGGCAGTTTGTTCCTGAGCATCACCAAAGAGAGCCTAGCAATGCTCTTATATCTGTTTACATCAGTGTGTTTTTGAATTACAGTGGTGGTCATCTTGATTTACAATATTGTGAAGAGAAGAAAGTTAGATGCTGTGTTTATACTATCCTTTACTACTTGCCAATTAGCACAAATATTGGCCTTCTAGGACAGTCACCTCT
Source organism: Chloebia gouldiae (assembly GCA_003676055.1). NCBI lineage: Eukaryota > Metazoa > Chordata > Aves > Passeriformes > Passeridae > Chloebia > Chloebia gouldiae. The sequence goes on along the minus strand of QUSF01000009.1, from coordinate 21,344,494 downwards.
CTCAAGAGGGCGAGGCAGCCAGTTGGGATCAGTTTTAGATACCATGAAGCAATCCTCCTGAAACAGGGGGAAAAAGTTGGAAAAATTCCAGCTGAACTATCATCCAATGTCTGGGTACTCCCTGTAACCTGTAGTGTAGCCTGTAGTAAGTATGGACAGGGGTCCTAAAGGGAAAATCTCCTTCTCCTCTACTCCTCCTGGGTGTATCTGTTGGGGGCAAGCTTCTTTTGATGGCATAGGAAGCCGTATTGTCTGCTGGTCTGCAAATGATAGGTGCTTTTATGAAACAGGATGACTCTGCCTTAGGAAGTCTTCTCTTTGGCTACATAGCCTCTTGATCCCTTACAAACAGTCCAGGAAGTTGCTAGTCTTAAAAAGGCCTAATGGCAATGTTTGATATAAAACATCAGAAAAATAATATATTTGTATTATTTCCCCCTTCACTTTCCTTAAGAAAACAAACTTTCCATTTGACTACTGGAAGCTGGAAATGCCCTTCCAGTGGTGAAATTGTCACCCATTTCATTTAAAGTGAGCCTTTTCTACATGTAGTTTCCCACTGTGTAATTGGACCCCAAATCCCTGTATTAAATTATATTCAGGGAGATTTCCCCACAGAGTTATTGTAATATAATGCTGATGACATAAGCACACAGAGAAAACAGGGACAATCTGCAAGACACTAGACATCTATTAAAAAATTGTATTTGTTGAATCCTAAATGTCTAAATAAATTTTGTGCTTTCAAAACAGTAAGCACATCAGCCTGTGAATTCAATATCTCTTTCTGGAGAGATTCTTTCTGTCACTTTTGTTGTTTTCAAATGAGTTTTTTGTAGAAACATTACTTAATATTTGAACATAGAGGGGTAAGCACTAAGCATAAGCTGCTCCTAAGCATAGCACCATTGCTCATCATTTATTGTGGTTTTGCATTTTATTGTCTTTTTTTTTTCTGCCAAAATAATCTCATTAGCATGAAATATGTATAGCCCTTGAGTGACATAAAGCAATCATATTATTTCCCTAGATGATTATCTTTGCTGATGCAATTCCACTGCTGACAAATTCTGCATTGATTTAAAAGTGCAGAAAATGAGTGGGGTTATCTAACTTGACTTTTTATTCCCATTTTTTTCTTTAAGATGATGTGCTTCTGTTTCCCCACTCACTGTGTTTTAAATATCTGATCTTGATACCATATCATACTCATGGATGACTTTGCTGCTCTCTTTTATGTCAAAGGATCATCTCTCCTTTCTTTGTTCATTACAATCCAAGTGGCTATTAGTGTTCGCATTACTTACACTAGGTAGATATAATAGGTGTACTAAAATAATTTTTAACTTACCTAAGTCTGTTAGTCTCCTGTGAGTTTTCCCCCAGAGCTTGTTCTTGGCACATTCAGTAACATGCCACTCATACCAGTTTGTTCTGCTAACACATCTGCCTGTGCTCGGTTTTTGGGGAAACCCAGGGCTACTGTGATCCAGCCCTGTACAACACCTGACACTGGATTATACAACATATTTATAAAGGAAAATGAACAGACTTGAAACTGAAGACTGGATTACACTTTATGAACTTCTTTCCTTTTCTATTTTCATCTTCATTATCCTTTGTCCTCTCACAGACCTCCCTTTACATCTTGTGCATTGGGTTGATTATTCTAGCTGTCTTTGGAGAAGGTGCAGAATATATCCAAAGAATGAATTTTTGAAACACAGGCAGTTGCTGAGGCAGAAACTCATTGCCAAAATGAAATCCAGTGACAAAACAATAAAATAAAATTAATAGTAATTCTACTACTTTGGAAAGATGTCACTGAGAATAAATATTCAACAATGGTTTTATGGAAGTACTGCATCCTCAGGAATTTAGCTTGAAGGGGGCTGAATGATAAACTAAGAGAAAACCTTTAAGAGTTTCATTTACAATCTTTGGTTGAAAGCCAATAGATGGAATCTTTCTGGTATTTTAGATCAAATTAAGTAAATATTTTCCCTGCTCAGATATAAAGCAAGGTCTGAGAAACATGGTAGACTAACACCCTCCGCCTTTAAAAATGAGAATTTTCTAGCTGCATTAAAATAATTTTCAGTAACCAAGGTGATACCCAAACATAAATTAATTAGACGCTTCTATAAATAGCATGGTCCTAGAATACTACTGTTTTATAATCCTCTTCAGGAATTGTTTTCATCATGGTCATGGCAGCGAATATGTAGAGCCCATTGTCACGGGAGGTGTATTGCCAGGGATGGACCTGCTCATTCATCAAGCATGAAAGGTACTTTGCTTTCATGTAAGAGGAGAAAAAAGGAATAGTACAGGAAAAAAAATATAAAAGAAGGAAACTTTATCAAATGTAGTAAAAACGAAAATGAAATATTAAATCCAGAAAGTTTCTGATATTAGAGAAGAGCAAGAGATGAGAAGTGCTCAGTTGGAAGAGACCTACAATAATCAACTAGTCCAACTGCCTGATCACCTCAGGGGTGATATCTGCTTTCCACGGGAGATGTTTAAATTCTCTATGGTTGGTTTTGTTTGAGTTTTTTTTTTTTTTTGTAGAGAACAATTAATTGGCTTATCGAAGTCCTTAAATCATGCCATGCAGGTATTTTAGATTTATTATATTACTGGAATTAAGGACAGACAAAATAAGCCAACAGGACTTATGAAAAACTTCCAAAATTGTGATGGAAAATGTTGCATAAATTACCATCTTGTGTAGGTTTTTGCTGAATTTAAGGTGAATTAATAATGGTTGCATGCAGGCAAGTACTCTAAGCATAGGGGCCAATATAATTTTGACTCTGTTTTAATGGGAAAGAGTGGTAGCAGTTTTCTGTCCTTGACCAAGCAAGGATATATAGCAGCAACCTCTTCCACTGACTCATTGATACAGTGGGGGAAAATTCCTTTATTAGATTCATATAAGGACTGCCAGAATACTGAAGGTATAACCAAATGAAGAAATAATCCCCACAACCAGTCTTTAAAATAATAAAGTAAGTAAAATACATCAAATATTCATAAGGTTTGGACGTAAATGGCTAATCTGAAATGCAAACTCAAACATCCCTAATATTCAACACACCACGTTAAACATCATGCTGTGAACTCCAAGCCTGGAGTTCAGAAAGTTGTGTATTTAGATGGTATGCTTGGGAATCATAAAAGACATCAAAATGTATAGGAGGTGCATAGCTGGTATAATCAAATCTTGAAGCTGTGGGGAATGAACCAGTGCCACTGTTTCTGTAATAAATGCAGGTGAACTGAGCTATCACAATAAAGCTGACAGCCGTGCTAAGCAGCTCCATTCTGCTGTGCAAAGATCTGGGTTAGGAGAGGATGGCAATCTACAGATGCATAATTCCAAGTCTGCCTTTCTGAGCTTGCAGATCAAAATCATGCCTGATCAGAAACATCAAAAACCGTGGGCCATGTAGATAATTCCAGAAAGAGGCAGATGATTTAACCCTCTTTCATGATTCTTCTCTGAAAAAAAAAGGTCTCTAGATGCCAAGACATTTCCAATGCAATTACTGTGTTATCTCACTTCAGATGCTGACGTAACACAGTCAAAATAGCATCAATGATTCTTGCAGCTTGATGAGAGAGACTTCCCTTGAATTGCTGAAAGTTTAAGACTCTCATCCCCTGTTCTCAAGAGAATCATCACTTAAGAGATTTCCCAGCACTCTAACTGCACATCTTGATGGTAATGGGAAGTGTCAACTCTTCTGAACTTGCAGGACCTTGGTCATCTTGGGTTTCATTTACTGCTACTGCTTTTAGTGGTCCTTAAAAAAAAAAAAAAAGAAAAAGAAAAAGGCTTACTCATGCTTTAATACAGTGGAAGTAAAAGGCTTGGCACACAGAATAGTATTTAATAGGTGAGTATATATATCTGGGCTTTAAAACTGCTACAAATGGTCATATATTGTAGCAAAAGAAGTAAGGAGTTTATTATAGTAAAGCATGCTGCTGCTAATTTATAAGCTCTTTCTCTTAGGTTTCAGCAGTAGCTAGCAGCACATGAATGTTTCTGTCACATCTTGGAAACAAACAACAACACGTCTGTAGGGAAAGTTAGACCATAAAATTGAATTTTAATAGAGCAGGAGAGGGCTGACAGCAAAAATAATACTTTCATCTGCGAAGTTGCAGGTCGGCATATTGCAGCTGAGAATACTCTGGCAGTTGCGTAGATGTGAACTCCCCTGTGTAACACTAACCCAGTCCCTCCCTGTCTCACAGGGAGAAGGGGCAATTCTGTGAAGGTGAAATGCAATGTAATACAGACCTAGTAGCCATATGCTTAGTTCTTTATGAATATCTTCATTTTTGCTTGATAGCTCGTCTCTGGCATTCCCAGTTTTTAACTCAGTAATTTTTCCTAGTGTCATGTCCTACAGCTTCCAGCAAAGGAGCAGAGCTGCTGCTGCCTAGGCACCCAGTGGGCTGGTAGAGGAACAGAAGGGGGCACCAACATCAGTCACTGCCCTGGGGACAGCATGGACAGAGTTGTAGGATGTTGCAGGCTGGTGCTGCTGTGGCATCTGTGGAGCAGGGGCTGATGGCCCTGGGGGGCTGACATGGGGTGGGCAGTGTGGGGGAGCCCCAGAAGTGTGGGCAGCGACAGTCAGGGCTGGTGGTACCATTGGGGTCCTCATGTACTGAGTAGATCTATAAAATCCTCTCTCTGACTCCATTTTCCCTCACAATTGTATAGCAGATATTTTCCTACCATTTCTGCCCAAGGTGGTGTACTGAAGCAGATAAAACTATAGAAATACACAGTCTAAACCTGCACTTTCTGCAGACACAATTGTCCAGCATCACAAGGTTGGTTCTGCCACCTGCAAGTACAACGAAGTACAGAGAATCAAACCCATCTAAACTGCCTAAAAACCTCTCTGTGTATTAGTGTGTCAAGGAGGGACAGGCAGAGCTCTGCTGGATGGAGCAGGGCATAGAGAGCCCTGGTGTGGGCTCACCTGAGCTTGAGCATCCCTCTGCTGCAGCATGGAGCCATTGTGCTGACTGAGCGGCGCAAGGAGTAACGCAGCAGCACTGCTGCAGATGCCAGCTGGATGACACCCTAAGGCTCCCAGCTCCAGAATGAGCAGAGCCAGTTCATGTGAACCCACCTCGGGGTCAGGATCATGCAGAGCCAGCTGTGCAAGTGCTCGAAGATGCACATCAGAACCAAGTCCCAGACATTTTTATGACATTACTTTTACAAGAGAGAGACAACAAATCAAAAGAAATCTTCAATTTAAAGGAGAAAATGAAGGGACTTCAGACACTGGAATGCAGTCGCCCCGCAGAAGCACATCTCATGGCAAGCTACATTGTGTAAGGCACTGTGCTGTAAGGCTGCAAACTCAATCAGCCCTCATAGCTTGCCCTTCACAAATGTTCAGTTCCTATCCTAAGACATGGGTAGATTCAAATAGAAGGCAGATCAGAAATGCAAAATATACCGAAAGGAGCCACATGTAACTGTATTATTCTTTTAAAGAAGCTATACAGGAAGACTCACAACATTGTGGTTGTGGTCATTCTAAACCTGAAAGCTATCTCTTATTAGGCTTGAGCACTTCAAATCTATGGTTATGAGCTCCTTTATTGCCAAGACATGGGTTTTCCTACACATAGGCAGCTGCCAGAATCGGGAAGGAACCAGTAGGTAACCTTTGCAAGAAATTCGGTGGGAAAAAACCCAAGAGTTAATTTGAAACACTAAATATTTTAATATTAACCACGAGTATTTATCTCCTTCTCAAATTTACTGCTTGGCAAGAATGAAGCATCTCAGCGTTTTACTGGTGAGATAGGTGGTTAGTGAGGGACCTGGTCTGACTTCTGTCATGCACCCAAAGCAGATAAAAGCCAGTTTCTAGGGTGGTGAGAGAGACACTACATCCTGCCTGTGAAAGCTATAACATTGTTCAGACATCAGCCTACCAGACCCTTTGTTAGGGTGGGAGAATTCATAAGTGACCCTCAACAGAGACTACTGCCTTTGGCACTCCACTGGAGAGTGATATAATTTTACCCTGTCACTCCTCTGAGTGGTATTTTTAAAAATTGCTTTGGCTCCAAAGTAACATAGGTGTTTCTGAAGATAATATATTTATGCAAAAGGATGATAGCTTGAATATGTGTGCATTTGTTTTGTAGTGGTATTTCAAGTGCTTGTCAAATGCATGGCAAAGAAGGTGTTTGGAATTAAGGAAGAATAAATGAAAAAACTTGGCAGCAGTAGGCTCAAATTGTGAGACTTTTGCAGACATAAACCTTATATTTTTTTCAGCAAAATCAGTAGAATCATTGTAGTGATTGGCCTTCTAGCGAAAAATCGAATGCTACACTCTTGCTTCTGTAAGGAATGGAACAATGTTAAGTCTATGGTGAATGTCTTCTTGTTTCATTTCTCAAAGTATTGTTGACTTCTGGGTTCCTCATCTTCTCCTTTGATCCTAAAGAATGTCAGCAGTCTGTAGTCTTGGCAACTTCATAGCAGCCAGCTGGTAGGAAATCTCCTAAGTACTGATACTGAGAAGTCTAGCCTGATTCCTTCACATGCTGTCCTTTCAATTCATTAAGATATATATTCCTTAAAATATCTGTTTGAAAGTGCCCATATATGAATGAAACAGGTCATGTGCAATGCTTCTAAGTCTTATTTATCTATGACATTACTACTGTGATGACTGGAGGAAAGACAATGGAGGTTTAGACTTAATATTAATTAGAAAGCTGATTAATGAATTTGGCACCTTTACCTGAAAGACAGGAATCTATTTATGTGTAGTTTTGCTGTGGAAAGTGCAAGCATGACATCTGAAATATCGTGTTCTGCGGACAGCATTAACATGCTTTTTCAGTGGTGATTTTTGTGGAGTTAAGACTACCTATGGTGGGTGAAGTTTTTCAGATATGAAGAGGATGAAGTAAAAGGTATGGGCAGAATGAACAGTGAAAATATGAAAATTTGCAAAGTTATTTGCCACCCTGTAGCCTGTTATTCTGCAGTAAAGAGGCTGGCTAAGAGAGGAGCCTGGCCTCCCTGATGCATTATGACAGAGGAAAAAAGAGATATGTGTTCTGTTTATCTGCCATGAATCAACAAGAAACAGGTCAGCAGGAAAATGAAATGAATTTTTATGAGAATGTTGGACATCAAAAATTGCTCACTCTCTCTTGTCTGGATTATCACTCCAGCTTTTCTTTCTGTATTTATGTTTTTGACTTCTAGTGGGTACAATTAAGAAGAAACAACGAGCCTCTGCTGTCCTGACATAAAATGTGCAATAAAATCTAGCCTCTGGAAGAAAAGCTCATAATCCATCAGGGAGAAAATACAATCCCCTGATAATTGTTTAGCAAGGCAGAGCACTGAGGACCCTCTGCAGATATGAGGCATGAGATTATAGATCTAATAAAAATGTCTGTAAAATAGAGAGTAATTGAGATGTTTTAGAATATATTCAGCAGCTATGAATGGACACAATAGGACAAAAAGCTATCAGTCTGCTTGAAATAACAGAATCAGCAGCCTTGCAGTGTTTCCTTCAAGGACAATAGTGTGGGTTTGGGGTTCTTTTCTGTACTATACCTTGGAGGAGTTTTCAGCTTTTAAAAGCACAGTAGTGCCAGAGCAGGTTCCATCAAACATGAATAATTGAATTTGAACAGAAATGCAGAGACTGAAAACACAACTGAAGACTTTAGAGAACACTGAGAAAATGTACAGGCTAGGTTTGTTTTTCCTGGTCTCACATCACTAAACTTGCCACATCACTAAACTTGCCAGATACCCCCTGAAAGTACTGAAGTTCTGCTGGTGCAAAATTTCAGCAGATAGCTGTGAATCAGGCCCAGTATTTGCAGGGGTCTCCTCTTAAAAGGATCCTCTGAAAGGATCAGTGGGTATCTTCGCAAACACTGGTAGACAATATGATAACGTTAATATAAATTGAGTTGCTTAAGACTCCCATTAATCAGTGCTCTGAGATCAGCATCTGCGCTTCCCTTTTGCTCCAGTGACAAGTTGCCACTCTGTGATTATGCTTATTGCATTAGGCACTAATGAACCTCAATGCTTTCTCCAAGGGCACAGTGCAGATTACTGAAGCCTAATGGCATCCTAAGTTGTTTTTTCCTTAAAGAGCTCACCTGTGTGGTCCTGCCCTCTGCCAGTAGCCTTGCCTTAACCTGGCAGCAATCTCAATAAATAGGTTGAGGTATAAAAAGAGGAACAGACAAGGTGCAACCATTACAACAGCAAATGGTAGAGAAAGAAGGGTACTAAAGAGGAAAAGAAGGGTGGCTAGGGAAAGAATAGGGGACTTCTTACCCATATTCTCTTGAAACAGTTTTCTTTTTCGTGTAGCATTTGTTAATCATAAAGGCACTGCTTTGTAATTTTTCACTTGTACTAAATCTTCTGCTACAGAATGTGTACAGCCTGCAGGCTGGAGCAAGGGAACAAGGGGTCTCATGCATCTGAAGTACAATAATAGCCATGATTTTTTCTTTCTCTATGGTTAAGCAGTGACTTCTAGCTTAGCTGACTTCGAAATGTCATGAGTAGCATCAAAGCTTTGGCTAGTTTCTAGTGTCTCAAATCCCACACACTCAAAAGTGGAAAAGAATATACTTTCTTCCTCAGGGCTTTGCAGATAAAGGATATTTCCAAAAACAGTGCATACAGAATTAAAAAATCAGGAAACAGAATGTCCTTTTTAACCAAGCAGCTGCTATTAAAACTGAAGACTGTATTCATGGTGTGCCACTAGTTCCATTGTCTCAGAGGTGCATGTTTAAGAGCAGCTTTACACTCCACATGTGCCCCCTTGAAAAGAAAGCCCCATGCAGACAATTTCTTAGATATATATATATGCCTAAGTATATATAGGTATATAGTGTATATATATATAAAAGTATATATAGGTGGTATATAGTGTGTGTATATATATATATATATATATAGGTATATAGGTATATATATATAGGTATATATAGGTATATTTCTTAGATACATATATGTACATATATGCAAGTCTGCATTTCTTACCCTCCCACACTATAGCAACGAAACCTATTTATTCAGTTGACTCCTGCTGGGTAGCCCTTACTTCGCCAGGGCTGGATGATATCAGGTAAGGGGTTCAAGACACTTGAGATGCAGAACACATCTTGTTGTGTCCAGAACAAGGACTGTGTGTTTGCCTGATTTGAAAATTCATTGACTATTGATGACTCAGGATATCTTTAAGAACAAAAATCAATGCAGTATGCCACTAGAAGGCTAATCACACAGCCCAGCCTTCCAAAGATGTACAGCAGTTTGTTTTCTAGGCTCAGTGGTTCAAGAAAGTTTGAAGACAAAAATCACATTACTTTCACTAACATCCTCTGTTTGCATTGATTCACTGATTCTGACCCAGTTTAAGTGGCTGCTGCCTCCAAGTGATTTATGTTCTAAACAATGCCATGTTTCATCTGAAAACATGTAGTCACAGCTTCCAAGCTATATGAAGCATTCACCTCCAACTCCAGCACTTTGTGGAAATACTGGCTCCAAAGCTAATTCAGGAATTTAAAGATATGGGTGAGAATTGTTACAATAGTACAATTTCCAAGGTTGCTATTATTAACCATATTCAATTATTTCAGCAATGTTCTGTTGAGACTGTTACATAGTCTTCTAACCAGTGCTTGTCAGAGCAGCATGTATGTAAAGAAGAAAAAATTGAAGAGTATCAGATAAATAGGAAAATTAAACAGAATGGGGAGCACAATATCTGTGAGCTCGCTGTGGGTGAGGCAGCAGGTGGGACTGGGAAAGAGCCTCTGCATCACTGAGCTGAACTCCCTGCAATCACACTGTCATGGCATCAAAATTAGCATCAGACAGATCCTCAGTCTATCTTCTCCCTCACCTAAACCTCATACCACAAAGCAATCTTTGAGACCGTGCAAGACCACTAGTCCAAAAGGCAAAAAGCCTCAAAAATTACACCATGGCACCACTTTAAAGAGAACATAAGAGAGGCACAGCACTGCCATTCATGAAACATCCCTGGAGAATTTCTAGCAGATGGACCCATCATTATGCCCTATAGGAAATGAAAAGCTGCTGAGCCTCTGCCAATCTGACATAAAGGAAATATTTAACCCTCAAATAAACACCAAAACTGATAAGTAGCTTGGCCCTGGGAATGTGAGCATGCTACTGTAGCCAGCAGCCTGAGAGATTTGTTAGACTGCAGTCCAAACCTAGCTCTTGTTGTGGCCAATATTATTACATGTGAGAGAAAGTGGATCACAGACCTTTCTCTGTGCCAATACCTGGTGGTAGCATTGCCAAATATCTCCTACAACAGAGGATATCTGGAATAAGAAGCTCAAATGTTGTGGCATATATGAAATAGCACTTTCCCTCATTTGTCCTCTGCTTACCTGCTCAAGGTCAGACCTGAGAGTTGCTTCTCCTAGAAGCAAAGCAAGAATGGGAGATTTGTGCATCAGCCCCAAAAACCTGACTCAGTCACACAATCAATGCAGTGACTACCATGCTGTCCCTACACCTGACCCAGTCCAAAAGGAGCTTACCCTCTCCTCTGCAGATCCTCTGCTGTGAGGCCTTCACTGTGCAAAACTGAAATAATAAACTTAATCTCTGTGTTCACTTGCACTATTATACCCAGACAGTTGAGGACTCATAGTCATCCAAGCAGCCCATCCTCACAGTCACCCAAAGCCAGTCTGAAGACCATCCATCTCAAAGGCTTCTTTCTTCTCCTACTGGAAATACCCCTCCTCCAAAAGATCTAGCTCCAACTCCAGCCGAATTCTAGCCAGACAACCTTCAACAGTAGTGAAAAGGACCAGAGTCCCTTTCCATTTCCCTAAATTTGAAAATACAAAAGTTTAAGACTCGAACACTCCAGCCCAATCTAGGCTACTTTCTGCTTCTCTAACTGGTGATGTTCAAACAAGCCCAAGAGAAATGAGCTCATTGGTCATAATTATAAAGAGAAATAAGATCAGTGCACAAACAATCCATTTTCCAACTGCACCTTCAGTGAAATGCCAGTCCTCTTCAATAGACCCAATATTTTCACTTGTAAGGAATAGCTCAAGCAAGTCTATCTTAGAATTAATTTGCAGACAGAACCAAAGTTGAAGAATTACTCAAGTAACTGAACCACAGGAAAGGATAATGCTGTAGAAGAGGGTGGTTTAATTATAATGACTCTAGGCATTTTATTTATTTATCTCAAAAATATCAGTAATGTAAAGATAAAATATAATTTAATTTTGTTTGTTCAGTTCTGAATAATTTCGCCATCCTATCTCCAACTAACTTGCTTGTCATTAAATATATGTACCTGGTCTCATTAGATTGTTTGCTTTACCAACTGCACCAAGTAAATTTACTGACTAGTCTTAATGTAGGGGAGTCAGTACCATGTTATCCCATTGGGGAGCAGCATATAGCACCAGCAGACACTTAGTACCATTTGCAAGTCTAATAAATCCCATAGCTCCCGTTGGAGGTAGCCTGGTTCCACCAGTTCTGAGTTTCAAAGAGACATGTGTGTTTGATTTGGGGAAGGGGGAGAAAGGGGTAATCAATCTTGAATGGACTAAAAGAGTTGATGCCACACTTCCTCAAGGTCTTTTGTGACTGACTTTCCCCAGACAATGACTTGTACTCAGCAGGATCACAGAAAGGAATGTACATTGAAAAGTCTGCTAGATACACTGCCTTGTCACTGAATGGAGATGAGAATCTTAGCAATACAGCAGGAAAATAGGACTGAATAAGAAAGGAGTAAGTTGTAGACTGAGACTGGAACTTTCCATCTTAATACACTCTGGAGAACTTGAATAAGTGCTTTCTAATTAGCTTGCATTTCACTTGACATATTTATGGCCATCAAAGCACAAGTAGACCAATATACAGGGCTTTTTATTAAAGGGCCTCCAGAGAAAAGCATCCAAACCTGCCAGCAACCATGTTTCATAGGTTTAACCTCTCTAATCTTTATGGTTCAGTTGAAGTTCTTCCTTCACACGTGCCAAATATATCATTCTGCCAAGTGAACTGTAAGAATGACTTAGGCAATTAGCTTCTCTATTTAACACACAATTGCATTCCTTCTTATTTGTGGTAAATTTTATATTATTTGCTTATAAAACTTGCCTAATTATATAAAGTATGGTAACAGAAATGCTAAACGTGACTATTGATTTAGCATTGATTTAGGAAGCAGATGTAGCAAGCAGACGCTGTTCATGACCAGAAGATCACTATACATTGAGGCATGAGGATCCACAACAACATCTAACCTGAGCAAGTGTGCCCTGCTTCAGTTTGGTTTTCTGACCTGTGCTGTGCTGCACAGGTCCCTTTGCTTCAGGGTAAACTTGGGTGCTTGCTTGTAATGGAGGAGCCTGCAAGCAGCTTGGTAATCACACCACCTGCATGTCCTCACCTTTATCTGAAACTGCAGCAACGAGGTCTTCTGGAAACATCCTTTCTATCTGGCAGCGCAAACAATGAATACAGTTTTGCTTTAAGACAATCCTGAAAGAGCAGGAATTAACAAAAAATAAAAGGTGGTGTAAACTTCTACAGGGATGGGATCTGGAGGCCTGTCTGAAGCTGCATGACCCAGCATCAGCAGCATCTGGAAGAACATGAGATTACCTATGCTACTTGTCTTTCTCTATAGCACTGATGCTAATAAATAGCAGTGCTTGTCAGAATCTGAATGCCTTTCTTACTGGGATTTTAAAAATCTAGCACCTCCTGCTGCAAAGCAGCAGCTAATAAAGCAGTGTCCAAATCTGTACTCTTCTTTATCTACAGGACTGGTGTCATCACTACCATAATTTTTCTTTAATTAACAAGGTTCTTAATTAGACTGGAATAGCTGTATCTTGCTTCAATTTCTTTTTCCTCATTAACTGGGAGAACCATCCAGTTTGACTTTTATGCTCCTAATTTTGGTGGCTTTTGTTTGCCCAGTACAGGTGGTTGAGACTTCCAATACTACCCTAAAAAGCTCTCTCTTTTATTTTCCCCCTTTTCTTAAGGTTTAGCGTGACTTCATTCTAGCAAAAAAAATTCAGGTCATCAACCTACATGTCACCAACCTCCTGGCCACTCAGCCCAGCATTTTCCTGACAGACTCTTGCCTAACCATCCATGTTCATCTTGGTTGCTCAAATTTTTTTTTAGCATTGACTAGCTACTAAGCAAATGAGTCAGCTGCATGTTTTACCCTCAGAGTGAATATTTTCCAGCCTATTTCTTTTCCTATTCTTCACTGAACTGGGATACAGTGAGTTAAGGTGTTTGTATCTGGCACTTATCAACAAGTACCACCCATCAGAACTGCTAAATGTAATATTGGTTTTATCCTACAGATGGATTCAGTGATTTTGTTTCATGTAGGCATTGTGCCTTCCCTCACGATTGTTCCTCCATTTTCCCCTTTGGAAGAGCATCATCTTTTATATCATTTGCTTTCAGCCAGAGATTCCCTAAGGGAATCCCTCAGCTATTTCCTCAGATGCCTCCCTTGTGTCCATAAAGCACAATGGAGCGTGATGTAGCAGTGCTGACTTGGAGTCAGCTCAGCAGAGCTCAGCTCCCTTCCTGAAGGTGCTCACTCACTTGGCTCTGCTAAGAAACAAGAAATATTCAATCCCAGGCAATAAGCACAGGGGTGCCACTTCTTTTTTTTTCCCCAAAATCTAAAGTGTGCATTGTGCACTTTTTTTTCCCCAGAACTCATACTCATTTTTTGCTTGCACATCCATTTTTGAGCAATTGTGTATGAAAATATTCTTTGAGTATTGTCACTATGCTAACTATTCTGAAATCTGTTCATATATATTGGACACCTATTTTTCCAAACTGAAATCCTACTTTTTTCTTGATTTGTATGGTGCATTTTTTTCTCTCTATCTCTTCATGTACTGTCAACATTAAATCTTATGCAAAGTGAATATGCCCTTCCTCTCTTGCATGTGTGTCACAATGAACATCCTGAGTCATCTGACATGAAAATTATGAAAGTTCATTAACTTTGCTTCCACTGCTTATGTTCAAGCAAAGGTGGGATGAAAATGCTTACAAAGCATAATGGTAGTGGTTTGACCTGGCTGAAAGGACTGGTAACCATCAAAGCCACTCTATCACTCCCCTCCTCAGTTGCACAGGGGAGAGGAGATACAAGCAAATGCTCATGAGTTGAGATAAGGATGGCAAGAAATCACTTACTTATCACAGGGAAAACATACTCCATTTAGAGAAATTAGCTGAATTTATTATCCATCAAAATCAGAGTAAGATAATGAGAAGTAAAATAAATCTTTAAAACAGCTTTTCTCCACCTGTCCCTCCTTTCCGGGCTGAATTTCATTCCTGATTCTCTACCTTCTCCTGCTCAGTAGTGCAAGGATACAGAAATGGAGGTTACAGTCAGTTCATCACATGTTGGTTCTGCCACTGCTTCCTCCTCAGGGAAAGGAGTCCTTCTCCATTTCCAGAATCCTTGACAAGCTTCTGCAACATGAGTCCTTCCCACGAGCTATAGTTCTTCATTAATTGATCCAGCATGGCTCCCTTTCATGGCTCAGTCCTTCAGGAACAGGCTACTCCAGTGTGGGTCTCCCACAGGGTCTCAGGTCCTTCCAGCAAACCTGCTCCAGTGTGGGCTCCTCTTCCTATGGCTCTGTCCCTGCCAGGAGCCTGTTCCAGCATGGGTTTTCCACAGGGTCACAACATTCCTTTGGGCATCCACGGGCCCCAGCGTGGGACTCCTCCATGGGCTGCAGGTGGATCTCTGCGTCCCCATGGCCCCCATCAGCTGCAGAGGGACAGCCTGCCTCCACCACAGGCTGCAGGGGAATCCCAGCTCTGGTGCTTGGAACACCTCCTCCCTCTCCTTCCTCGCTGACATTGGTATCTGCAGAGACTTTTTTTCCACAGTTATCACAGAGGCATTACTTCCATCACTGAATGGATGGGCCATGGACAGCAGCGGGTCCAGCTGGCATTGGCTCTGTTGGATATGGGAGAAGCTTCTGGCAGCTTCTCTCTGATGTCACCCCTGTAGGTCACAGTGTGGCTTGAGGTGAGGGAGGATGTAACTAAAATCAGCTTCTCTGAGCCTCTACACTCCCCTGCTACCAGAGCACTTGCCATGCAAATGCAATACAATAACCAAACAAAACATGCACACAAATAAAAAAATCAAAAGATAACTTTCTTCAGTGGTGACTCAATAAAAAAGAAATTATAGTAGATGAATGATATCTAGATAAGATAAAAAACAATCCTTAGGCTGTGGAAGAAAATCAGTGTAATCAAATTGAGCATGCTCAGTATCCATATGTAATTAATATACCATTTTTTGTACAGGATAAATATATTTCACTTAAACAAGAAGTTTCAGCCTTTCATTGCAAGAACTGGGCAAAATCCAAATTGCTTATTGACAAGCTGCACTAACTATGTACAAAAAAGAGATGAAAGATTTTTAGCTGTCATTCATGATATATCCTGAAAACATATAAATGAATCATTCTCAAGTAAGCCCTATGCTGACTAAAGCAAAAAGGGAAATCTAGCCTCAATTTCCATAAAATAATTTTTAAGAAGTGCCTAGAACTTTTATCTTTGGCAGTGGTTTAGTGCTTAATACTGGTACAGGAGATCTCAGAGATTAAGTGTTGCTTCCCTGCAACAAGGAATAATTGAGGCATCATGAATATTAACTTTTTAGGATGGGTAAAGGAAGAGAAACAGATTTCAGGAAAGATCATCTGTTTTGTGAATTTAAGCAAGGATTTTAAAATTTTAATAAACTTAGGATCTTGGTAGCTAAAATTAAACATGTCTGCTGGTATACAGTTTGGGAAATAACCTAGCAATTGAAGTTAAAACCCCATTAATAGTTCTGGAAAAATTGGATGGGTAAAACTGACATGAGACACAAAAGCAGAGAGAGAAGCTGTGTGAGCAGGGCAGCTGCAGGTGGTAACATCTCCATATAGGAGGGAATTGCTGGCTGAGGGGTTTATGCTGCTGCTGCCATCCTTTGGCTGTACAACATGACCAAGGAGAGGAAGTGCTCTTCATATTGAGGAGTTTACACCATTTTAAGCTACCCAAATCTTGCATGGCCATGTAACTGAATGCAATAGCCAGTAATTTCCCTTTAGTTTTCCCTTTCCTGTCAAAAATCCAGGCTGCAGCTATTAAATCCCCCCTGGGTTGATACAGAAGGACCTCTAGTAATAGCTTGACCAAGTTTACTTTCTTTCTTCCTTAACACAGGAACACAGGGATTTGGCCATGCTGTTGCATGTATAAGTCTGGGTGATTGTGTACATACATACACACTTACATACACACACAGACTTCTCTATAGTTTGATAACTACTACTGTAGTAAGGATGAACCAGAGACGTGTTGTGCATTAAAGATAGCATCTCAGTAAATTCCAGCCCGCCTTCTAAATTCCATTTTGCTGATTCTGGTCTTCTAAACTGCACATTTGAGGTGAATTGCCTTGAAATATTGGAGTTTGGAGAAAAAAGTGGAGGGGGGGTGGGGGGGAGGGAGCAAAAAAAATAGTAATGTTCCATGAAAGCTATCTCAAGTCTTGGAATAATTTTAAATTTTTTGTAAAATGCCTCATTATAACTCAGAAGCCATTTTCTACCCAGGGTACAGTAATTATGTTGATTGTCATTAACTGTGCAATACAGAATTGTGTTTATTATGAAGTCAATCCTGTAAACAACACAGGCATAGCTCATGAATACCGTACACTTAATTGGGGTCTGGGCTTGAAATATCCCCCAGCTGACAGTGACAGACAATATTATCCTAGATGTAACCCCATTGAAGTTATACACCACAAATATCTTACTCTTCCATGCATTTAAGGGAATTGGAAATAGTATCCTGAAAATTATCTGAACAATATGCAAGTCTTTTGTACTTTCAAACCTGTGTCATTGATTCTCATAGGACTCCAAATAACTTTCACTGTATGCACTCAAACATTTCCAGCCTGAGTACTGTTATTAAAATGCTGAGAATTTCTTAAAGAAACTAATTTGCTATTTTCTTTATTATGTTATATAGCTTAGGACATAAACACTTACATGCGCTGGTAAAAGAGAAAATTTGAAAAGCTAGCACCATCCTGCAGCACAGAGTTTAAATTAAACATATATAAAATATATATGGATAGTGGGCCTCAGAGACCTCTATTACCTCCTCAGTGGGGTCAAACAAGTACAGACGCTGTTGAGGGTTACAGTAACAAGAAACCAAATGTATTTCCAACAAGTAAGGCAATAAAAGCATCTTTTATTAGCTATCTATAAATAATGTAAATTCCTATATATGACCAAGCAGAGAGGGATTTTCTGCCAGGATCATAGTCATAGAATAACTCAAGCTAGAAGAGCCCTCTGGAGGTCACCTTGTCCATTTGCCTGCTCAAAGAAGGCATGGCTAGAACAGATAATTCAGAATCCCATCAAGAGTTAAACATCTCCAAGGAAGGTGAGTCTTTAATCTCTGAGGATCCTTTTTCCAGTGCCTGACCACCTTGACACTCAGCCACAAAATCAAACTTTTCAAAGCCTTGAGTAACCATGGCCTTTCTGTGTTACAGTGATGGTTTGAAAGTCATCTCACACACAGTGGTCTCTACAAAACCAGGGAAGTCTCCAGTGATGCAGTGGATGAAGGTGGCTGAATCCTGCATCCTCTGTCTCAGCAGTGCTCCAATGCTGCTGTAGTGCTTTGAGGCTCCAGGGAACTGCTGTAGTTTAGGTTAATGAGAGACTACTTCTGGGGAAGGCAAGTGCAGAACCACCGTTGTTCACACATTGATTGTTTTTGCTACCAAAATTCAGAATATACAAAAGAAGCCAGATATTTGTAGTGCAGATTTTAAAAAAGAAAACTCTGCTTTTCAACCTTCTTTATAGCATAAAAAAAATACCTGTCTAAGTTTTGGAACTAGCTTAATATTTACATTTATGCAGTGCCTTAATGCCAAAATACAAACACGGGGTTTATAAATATAATATGTAAAATATAAATATCTAATTATGTTGAATATTTTATTTATATGGCACTTCTCATCCTCTAGATTTTCAGCACTTTTGCCTTCATACATATAAACAAGTAAAACTTGAATAAAATGAACCAAAGTCCTAACCAATTGCTTCTGCTAAGGATATGAGTTCATGGGCACTCATTTCCATGTGGGCATCATGAAAACCTCAATAGTTATCATAGTCCTTTCTCTTCTGCTATACATTTCACCAGAAACATGCAGACACTGATCATGGAAGGACTGAGGGCCTGTGGAAGGGCTTCAAGAGACTTTACTCCCTTGTCCCTACAGCAAACCTGTTGACTCACTAAGTGCTTTTCACCAGCTGATAATAGCCAATTTTTTATGGCTTCACATAGCAGTCTTTCTTTTTCTCTTGGGCCTGGGCTGACAAGAAAGTTCACTGATTCTGAAGAATAACTCAGCTCCTAGCACAAGGATTTGAACATGGCTCTCTCTCCTGGTTACTCCTGAAGCTGAATGATGTAGCGTTCCAGTACCAAACCCTCCTCTTCACAAGAGAACCTGGTGCACAGGTTGCAATACTGAGAGAAAGGAGCATCACCTTCGCCATTGGAAGGTGCCATCTCCTGGTGGCCACCTGACAGGTATTTGCAGGACTTCCTACCTCATCTGTAAATCTCTATTTCATCTCTTTGCAGAAAAAAAAACAAACAAACAACCAAACAAATGAAAACCACAAACAACTCAAAAACAAAACAAAAACCCCCAAAACCACAAAAAACAAAACTCCTGAGAATGAGAGAATGAGAGAAGCTACAACAACCACAGAATAAGGTCATTTCACTGAAATCCACCCTGGCAGAAGCCCTTCTTGAGAGACCTTCTCAGACTCTCCCTGCTTCAACACTTGGCTTCAGGCCTCTGCACTGTGGATGCCACATAGTCACTTTTCTGCCCAGGCAGCTTTTATCCTGGGATGTCCCACTGCAGCTGCTTCCTTTGATGCCTTCCTTTCCTGTTGCTGGAGGCTCATGGGCCCCAGCAGGGAGCAGGTTATGCAGGCTTCCACATAGAAGAACAATGAGCTCTTTCCATCCCACTGTTCCTGCAGGATAATGTTCCTCCATTATCCTCTGCTCTTTGGCACAAGTGAACATCTGGTCCTCTTCTGTAAGGAACATTTTCCTGAAAACTAGAGCAACTTCTCTTGCACTGATCTAGTGGCCAAAGGGGACAGCTAAAATGTGACATGGCAACATCTCCTGCTGCAAAGATGTAGCTACAGGCTCTAAATTTAAAGCCGCATTTTAGTTGACTGAGTTATCAGATTGTGTTTAACAGCAACAGTGGTACTTGTGGTAGACAGGAGGTTTTGGAGCAGATACTGTTGTAGCAGAACAATTTGCATGTGATACTGTGTCAATGAATACAAGGTCTAAATTCGGTTCTCCACCAAATAGAGTGGATCAAGACTAAAAGCCATTACTATTGGGACCACTGTCTCCCTGGCTGTCTTTGGAAATGTACCAACAAGATCCTGGATGCACCCCATGCAGTATGACTTCTCTGCTATGTTAGCCACTCAGTATTTCATGAATGACTTTTTCTTCTCCAGTTTCTTCCTCTTTCATGGAATCATTGAATAATTTGGGTTGGGAGGACCTTTAAAGGTCACCTAGTCAAAGCTCCCTGCAATGACAGGGACAGCTTTGAGTAGATCAGGCTGCTGATATTTGGTAAATATAAATTAAATACCACCACTCTTATTTATATTTATCACAGCTTTGCTCCTCTATGAAGAGGAGGTCACTGTGAGGTTCTCAAACACAATGATCTGGCATTTTGTTGAAGATTAGTATAGTTATTTCTGTGAACTGTTCTCTGTGGGACTTCAGTGGTGCTAAGGAGGTCCTTTATATCAAATGTTCTATTTGTAGCACAGCCTATATGCATATAAACAGAACCAAACCCATCCACTCATTAAAATCTAACCAATAATTAAATATTTAGTAGCACCAAGTTAAATCTTCCTAAATATTATTTTGTACCTTTCCAGAAATATAAAGTAAAATTTAGACCTTCAGAAAATCAGGAAATCAAGAAGTAAATGTGAAACCCTAAATTTAATAATAACTCATCCAGACACCTCTTTCATAGGTGGAACATAAGAGGAACAGATGGAACACTAGAAAAATACAGAGGCCCTGGTTCTGTATTTAGTTACATCAATAAATTATATTCGCTTCCTTCAAACAGCACAATGCTGTCATAAAACCATTATCATATTGGTTGATTTGACAAAAAATAATGAATTCCAAGTAAACCTTCAATGGGAACATTTTTGTATTAGCTGGGTAAATACTACTAAAGTTTGCTCTCTGTTGACCACAAACTTGATTTTACCTCTTGAATTACAAATTTGCCCAGTTGAGCCCCAGTTTATAATGACCAGCAAACTGACTATGAAGCTTCCTTCCCTCAAAGCCATAGGCTGCCATAGGAGATCCTGCCAAGCTCACATTATCTCCCTTGTAATTACAGCTTTTTAGTTCAGTGGGGTGTGATTAGCTCAAGCTGTAACTCATTAAGTGCACTATAATTACAGTGCACTCAGCTTCACAGTTGGTTTTGACCTAGAAAGGGTGTGTTCCTGGGGTTATTTTAACAATCTGTTGGCAGTGCTTGTAGGCACTACCAAGCCTCACAAGGAAAACATCTGAAATTCGACAGGCACTTGACAGTCTCGTTAGTGGCTGCCAGTGTTAAAAGTGTCTGGATATTTCTGAGTTTTCTGCATGTTGGTCTCATTCATATGTCTTTACCTAACATATCAAGATTAGCTCTTCTTTTAGCAACAGATGCCCAGTGGAGAAAAAAAAAAGTTTATTTATTAATGATGAGATTGTTAGTTTCTGAATAGAATAATCAAAAATATAAATACACAGTAAGTGATGGAGTTGTAAAAGGCAGCAAAAATTACAAGCTCTGCACAGGAGAAATCTCATTTTGTGGTGAGGAATTATATTTTAGGGCAATTAGGGCAGCAGGTGCTTAATGTCTGGTCTGAAAAAAAATAAACACAGTGTCCACAGAAATGTCTTTTATGACAATTTACCATTATAGATGTGTATAAAAGAACGATATTACAATCACCTTCAGAAGATTGTCCTCAATTTTTTTGCATTTATTTTTAACATTTAATTTGAACTAATGTTGCTAGGTACCATTACATCAATTTAACCACATCCATGAAGAAAAGCTGCCAATTCATTTCCGTTATGGTTGTGGCCTGGTGACACAAAACCTTACCTACCAGTCACATCAAATGTTCTCTCTTTTTCTGTGTTAAAAAACAGAAAAGATTTTCAGTCTTCCTGAAAATCTCTTCTCTGTCTCTCTTTCAATAGGTGTTGCTTTCACCAGTGATTTCTGGACATATGAATGCTGATAAACTGCTCCTGCAAGACCAGAATTGCTTTTCACCAATTAAGAAGCAAGAATTGTTCACATGAACTATAGAGTAAAGATAAAATTAAATTGGACTTTTCTTTGATCAGTAGGGAAGGAGACTTTTCCATTCAAAAAACTGTGGAGGATAGGCCAAAGTTTTTAAATCACACATAATTAAGACAATGGCCTGCAATATTGTGACAGTTTTGTATGCCCTTCCCTTGGGATTTGATACCTTCAGGTGGCAGAAAGGGGTGCAGAAAAGCAGCCCTAGTATAAACGTGACTGAGAATAGCCTGTAGCATAATAGATATACAACACTATGTTGCAGAAAACAAACTTTTCAGCTTTGATTCTATGAAAAATACCCCTGCTCTGCAAGAAATTCTGTTCCCATCAGGGAAGCATAGTGGAAGAGCTCAGAAAAGTGGCTGCCAAAAATGTAACAGGTGGACTCTTCTCAGCAGTGGGTTAACTTCACTCTTTTGTGTGCAAGACTGAGCTCTCTGAATTGCTCTCTGAATCGCTCTGAAGTTCCACTGGCACTTATGCCTCACTGTTCTGCTCTTTTAACCCGAAGGCCTGCAAGGCACCCCCAGCCAAAGCATGAAGAAACATCCCTCCCCCTCTGAATGATGAAGTGTCCCAGCAGATTAGCACAGCTCTGCTCGTGGCAGGTGATGTCTGTGTGAACAATGGATTACAGAGCCAAGGCACTGTGCTTTCTTACACGGAGAAATTGAAAGAAAACTATCAGTCAGGCCTGCTGAGGCAATCTGAAAGAGAAGAGACCCAAGGACCTTCAAGAGCTCCTTTTCTTTATGCTCTGCATTCACGTGCATGTTGTATGATGCTGGCTAAAAGCAAGGGGAAGAACATGTAATCCTTCTAAAGTGACATTATTACAGATGGCCACTGTGGGAAAGCGATTCATTTACCATCCCTTATAAACACAGTGGCTACTCTTTACACATCACAAGGCTTTTCTTACACATCCCATAGGGCTGTGTATTTCTAACAAAAGCTTCTGCTGCTCTAGCCCAGGATAGCTGGGATTTGGGGAAGTTTTCCCAAGGTCTTGTCTGGTTAAATGTGCCTTTTATTAAAAGCCCAACTCTGCTACTGTTGGCCATGCTGAGAGCTGTTGTGGGCAGTCAGGACAAGGTCTTGTGTCCTTGTGTCCTAAAAAATTAGGCAATGGAAATTTTAAAAGTTGACGGACTTGATTCAAGGTAAAAATATATTAGGCCTTTCTTTTTGTCCTCTCTTCATTTTTCCCTTGTCACTTTTCTAAGACATTATTTCAGAAATTCAGTTTTTAACTGGTTATCAAAGCAGTTACTTCTTAATGAAACATTGCCCAGCTGATATTATTATTAGAGCCCTGCTAAAATAAATAAATGATTGTGAAGAAAAGGAGTGTTTCCTTCCAAGCAGAGGGTAGAACACATGTCATGAGCTAGTTACTAAAATAACAATGTGCACTAATACAGATGGATTCACCAATCAGGTGGTATTTAAATTATTTTATTAACACTTTCTGTTATTATTATTTTCTAGTGGTATTTTAACTGTTCCAGATACCAAGTTAAAAAAAAATTCAATCTTAGGTATTAGAGTTCCATAGATGTACTCTTCGAAGAAAACTTATTTAAACATGAGTTTTATCTTTAAACAGGGTGCACTGGAATCAGCAGAAATCTTGCAGGAGTGAAATCAGCTTCTCAAATGTTTAGGACATGCCTAGTGAAGTGGTTTCTGCAATTCAGTTGCTGCTGCAGCAGAGTAGGATGTATGCAACTTGCTTCAAGTCTCTATCTTGGTGTTCTCACACAAAATCATCAAGGTTGGAAAACACCTCTAATATCATCAAGTCCAACCATCCACCCAGCACTGCCACTGTAACCACTGAACCACATCACCCAGTACCAGATCCAGCTGCCTCTGAAACACCTCCAGGGATCATGACTCCAGCACCTCCCTGGGTAGCCTAGTCCAGTGCTTGACCACATAACAGTAAATTTTTTTCTATTATCTATCATGATATTGACAGCAAAGAAGTTAAGAAAAAAGAAAAGATAATACAGACTACCTGTTAAAACCATAGAGCAAGAGGCAACATGAACCTGCAGCCCAGTGAAAAGAGAGCTTGGTTTGATTTGCCTTTCTCTCCTCCCTAAGCTACATGCAAGTTCTTCCTTGCCACAAAAATATCAAATTTCCCTCTCTGTTGTGCCTCTCTAAAAGGCAGAGTGGGGAGGGAGGGTACCCAAAAGTTGGACTAGGTGCCTAAGAGAAAAAGGGAGTTCACCCTAGCATTAGGAGAGAGTTGAATTTGGGAACATCCCCTGCAGGATGCTTTCTTTGTGGCTGTGTTTCCCTCAGCCCATCTTATCAGCAGACAAGGTTGTTTTCATCCCATTTCTGACTCACTACACAGAGAAGAAGTTGCTAAATTCTATGTTTGGATTTTAGGATCTGGCTCCAGCACTGAAGTTTCATGTATCCAAATCAGTAAAAAGTAGCACATCAAAGAGGACATACTGTTTAGTTACTGGGGTATCAGGGGCCATTTTCATGCCATTTTCATCTGCCAAAAATAACGCTGCATCAAGGCCCTCCTAACATGCAGCAACTACTGACAGCCACTCTCTGCCTGAGAGCAGAGTCATCTCAGACCTTCCTGGTCTATTCTATTTCCTTCACATTTCTTCTCCTTTATGTGAATATTTCCATATAGCACTTATAAGGGAGGCAACAGCTTAGCACATTTACTCTTTGCTTCATCCTTTTTCTTTTCTCTTCTGAAATACATTCCAGCTCCTTACCTACTTGAATTGACTGGAATAATGAGGAGACTTATTCAGCATCTCGGCTGTTCTCTGCCTTATGTTTCACTTCATAATGAGTGGAAAGGATCAAATTACTAGTATAAATTCACTCCAGTAGCTGGTCTAACTATCCATACTTTCAGCCAGTGCTACTTCACTTGGACCAATTACATTCTTCTAATTTGCTTTTCCTTGCCAGCATCAGTGTTTTGGTGCCTGACAGCTTCTTACAGTTTCCACTAATATATCCCTATCCAGCAGCTCTGACCCAAAGGTACCCTCCCCTTCAGGAAAATTCAAACATCTTCATTACATTACTGGAATCATTCTGTCTTCCTTCACTGTGAAATGTAGTCAGCCTCTTTCCCCATCACACAGAGGAGAGAGTGTGCCCAAGAGAAACATTTCTCTTGGTCTGCTTTGGGAAGTACAGGTTCCTGTGGCACACTGCAGACACATTTGCTGGCTGCAGAGCTCAAAAAAGTAACTCAGAAGTACAATGAGAGCATTGGAGGTGATAATTCCTCCCACCCTCCACCCCCCAATTGCGAATCACAATTTAAGGCAAAGAAAAGATTGAAAAATACAGTTCCTTCTGTTAGTCTACAGTTTGAAGTGTCTTCTAATTTGACCTTTGCTCTCTAAATGTTGTGGATGTAGGCGAACCCAGTGGGAAGAAATGACGATGTCTGACTCAGTTCAGAAGGCTGAATTATTTCTTTATTATAATTATGGTAAAATACATTAATATACTATATAAAAGGAGGATACTAAAAACTACATACTACTTTCTCCTACTCTATCTCTAATCTAACTAACTCGTGACCCTGCTTGCGAGAGTCCAGACACAGGTGGGTTGGATTGGCCATCAGGCTCAAACAATCCTCACCAGAATCCAATCAAGCACTCACCCCAGGTAAACAATTCTCCAAACACATTCCACATAGGAAAAACAAGGAGCAGAAATAGAAATTGTTTTCTCTCCCATTTCTCTCTGTGCACCTCTATGAAAAATCCTGAGAGTGAGAGAAATGTGCTTGCCACACTCTAAATCCTTGATCTGTCTGGAAACACAAAAAAAAATTCAGAGAGGGTTAAAAGTTACTGAGAGAGGCTCTTTTGTAGGTGAAAATTAATTTTTTCATTGATTTTCTGTACTCACATTACACTTTCTTGTGCATATCAGTTTTACTCATGTCTCTGTAAATTGAAATGAGCAAACATTGCTCCTTATCACTGCCAGGACAGTAGCAGCTATCAATCAGTGTCACATTAGGTTGCTGGTCTGGTTATTTCCCACCCAAACCTGTGTCTTGTATAGATATCCTTTTGAAAGGTGTGGCCTTTCTTTACTGACTACTTCTTGGAGAAAATTGCTAGTTTAGAAATAATTGTTCTTTTCAGGGATGCATGCTTCTTGCTTACTTTTCCAAGGTATTACCTTTTGGGTACTCCTTGGAAACCTATGGAGGTTCATCAGGAAATTTGCATACGCAGATTTGAAAAGAGACCAAGGAGACCTCTCTGTTTAGAGGGCAGTATAACAACATCAACCAGTGGATTATTTTGATTTAAACTGGTTTCTGTGCTGTTAGGTTCATGGTAGATGCCACAATTAATACAAGACATTTAGTGCCAAGTGGAAATATACAGTCATAATAAAAACCAAATGAATAAGCACTTTTTAAAATAAAAACAAAAACAGTAACAAGAACTAAAAAGAAAAGCATTTTCACATAGTTCTACAATCCAAAATGAGATTTTGATGAGAAGGTGATGGGCTAGCCAGGGATGACTAGCATTATTAAACACATACAACTTCCTTTACTTGAGTAATTTGGTATTGGTTTCCAGTCAAGGAGAAAATATTAGTAGAAGATCATGCTGCAAAACCATAACCTGGATAGGTAATTTTTTTTAAGTCTAGAAAGGTCATTCAGGGATCTGCTGAGAACATTACATTGCCCTTTATTGAACTGAATAACACACACAAATTCTAGTCCCATCTGTACCAGACATCCAGAAATTAGTATAGGATTGCAATATTATATTTGTCATTGTAAAGCCTTTCCTCCAAAGATAAAAGAACTTCAGAGTCATTAGTGAGTGAGACCATACCATATTCCAATGAAAGAAGCTTTGCAAAGATGAAACACAGGAACAGCAGCTAAAAGGGCTCACAGAGTTTCTTCTTGCTTTGAGAGGAGTGGTGGAGCTGTGTGTCCATTTGTAGTTTCTTACAGGGGCTTTTATCAACAGCAAGCAAAACATAATTGCTGCAGAATTGCTGTACACAACAGGAATGGGAAACCTCACTCTGTTATGGAGAGCTCTGTCCATCCCTGTTCTTCTCAGTCCCAGGCAATGTGCTCCTTAACTCCTGAAGGACACATGTGGCCAAAGAGTTGGGCCTGGCACAAGGAACAAAGTCTCACTCCTGATGTCCAGAAGCAGAGCAGAAAAATAATCCTACACAGAAGTTAATCATATAAACAGTATCTTTTACTGTCGGTAGCAAAACTAAAATCAGAATCTCATTTTTCTTCCACCCAGGCACAATTAATTTATATGTTTACTACAAAGGAAACATATATTTGAGAATGTCAAGGCTTTCTTCAGTACTGCTCTGTCTCTGGTGGAGTCAATGGATGGGCAGCAGGGATGAAATTTCTTTTGATCTAATTCACAGTGCAAGATGGTGCCTAATTAGCTATTTGCCAAGGAGTCAATTTTCACTTTTCTCTTTGTTCTTATTTTACTCTCCTTTTCCATTTCTGCAGTTAATCCTATTCAGTCTTTCTGCAGGAGCTCTACAGAGGAAAAATAATGAAGTTACCAGTATGCTGTTAATTAAAATTCCTCCCTTTATTATTTGTGCCAGGAACACTCAGAAGTGAAGGTACAATTTTTATGATTTTGTTGATGACCAAACATTACGAGTTCCTCTAAACTGTCAACAGATAAAATAAATGGCGTGCATAATGTGCTTCAACAATTAGTGTAGAAAGCTGGAGTGCAAACCCTTCTGGAAAGAACAGTTGAATGAGATATGTATGTGGTGAAGTCCTGCAGATGTCTAGGAAGATGGTGTTTCTGGTTTTAAATCTGTTCTGTAAAGCTTCACAACAGCTCTTGTCATCTTTATGTTTATTTTGTTCGTCCATCATAAAATATGATGGATAAACATATTTTAAATTACTTTCCTTTTCTCTTCCCTCTGCCCCCTTAGTATCCAAATATTTCCAGCAATATCTTTGCAGGTCTATTTTATTGATAGTCCCTCTTCTCTGTCTCCTGTACTTCATAATTTCCATTACTAGTTATTTATTGTGACTCTTGTTTCCATCTTATTTAGAAATAGATTGTTGGTCTTTCATGCTTGCACAATGTGGTTTCTTTTGCTTAGGAGAAACTAATTTTTCTTTCATCCCAGATTCCTTTCTCAAAGTACATGAAACAGTTAAATCCTTATCCAGTTTTTAAAAGGTTCTAGCATTTGTCCTCTTCCAAAAACTCCCTTCTCCAGTCTTCTTTCTAGGTATCTTGCCCCTTTTCACCATTCTGCTTCACCTCCCCATCACTCCCTGCTGTACTCCAGTTCTTGTCCTGTTTCTGCCAGCATTGATAGAGTAGAGGGAGACCTGAAAATCCCAAATAGGCCAACTCTTTACTCTTAGCTGTTTTATCAAGGACCACAAAGTCTTCATCAGCCAGAAGCAGCATCTGCAAGGCTCTTACTCTCTATGTCTCAGCTTGGGCAAGAACTGTGCTTACTTCAGATCAGATTTCTTGGGAAAATGGGTACCAAAACTGTGAAAAATCTTTCTTCAGTTCACAGTAACCGAGCTACCAGAGTGCTTTATAACCTTTTCAAAAGCGGTCTGTTGTCAGGAGACAAGCAAATAGCAAATATCTGACATGAGGCCATTCCCCTGCCAAATATCAACTTCCATCTCTAAAGCAGGAAGGCAGCAGAGAACTTGTTTAATATGGAGAAGCACTGACTCATGCCAGGGAGTCAAGTGAAGCTGCCAGGATGGGGAAGCTTCTGTGTGACAAGCAAGGTGGCAGCAGAAGAGCCTGCATGCCTTGCTGGTGCTGGTAGCTGCTCTTCCTAAGTTCAGCTGAATGAAAGGGTTGCTTCCAGTGAAGTACCTCCAGTGAGAGACTGGAATGTTTGTGGTTAATGACTCGAAGCAACCACCCATTGCAGAGGCTGCAGGGCGCTTTTCTGTGGCCCGGTTTGAGGAGGGAAGCAGGATCTATCAACAGGAACCTGAGTTACCCTCACCTGCAGGGGCTGCTCATACCCCTCCTAACGTGGATGTTCACATTACCCAAAAGAGGCTCTGAAGACCACAGAGAAGGGTCAGATTATTACCCAACATGACTGTGAATCAAATTATGTTGGCAACATTCAGTGCTACATTGTTACAGCACAAGATTCAGAATACCTCCTTACCAAACCACTTTCAGTTCTGCTGTCTTAAGAATTTTGTTGTGCTCTACTCTATTTTTGCTTCCTCACCTTTTTGGCTTCTGGAACTGTGGATGGATGTCTCCCTATCCATCTATCTATATTTTCTTCTTATCATTAGGCTTACTCAGCCTCTGAGTCGCCCATAAAGAATCTTTCTGTTTCAAAGATATGTTTCCTGATGCCATCCCATCATTTCAACACAATCATGCAATATCCCAATTCCTGCAGTCATTTACAGATAAAAGTAGCACTAGGAAATAACGGTTTGGCTGTTTATTGATGCACCATAGTACCCAGGGAAAAATAAGAATGAGTACTCCAATACAGCTTTCTGTGAATTACCAGTAATTTCTCTATGAAGTGTGGATATATGAATGTAGCTGTGGCAGGGAGGCTGGTATGTATGGAGAAGGATGTATGGAGACATTCTACCGTCTTCCTTCGATTTAGAAGGATTTAGAACTTACAAGGTGAAGCACCAAGGAAAGGAGAGCCTATATGGAAACCATGAACTACCTAAGTGCATGCACAGCTGAAAGATTAATAAATTCTAGGACTCTGTCCCAGGCCTGAGGTAAGATCATTAAATCAATAGATATTATTAAATTTTTTTGCATATTTTTCCCAAGTCACTCTCTCTACTAGCTCTGAGAGCTTCTTCTCCTCTACCAGTATTTATCCCACCCCCTAAAGCACAAGAAACTATCTGCCTCCACTCTCCACTCC
The DNA here is from genome assembly GCA_003676055.1 of Chloebia gouldiae. Lineage (NCBI taxonomy): Eukaryota > Metazoa > Chordata > Aves > Passeriformes > Passeridae > Chloebia > Chloebia gouldiae. Next base: position 21,314,855 of record QUSF01000009.1, on the reverse strand, counting down.
CTCTGCACTGTGCAGAGGCTTTAGGTCTGAGCAACTGAGGGGATAACTGGCCATCTGGCAGATAGTTATGCCAAGAAGACACAGCAAATCTGCCTCCACCCTTCCACTTTCTCCATATTCCCAGATCTCAGGGCAGTAAATTGCTTTTGATTTGCTACCTCAGCTGGTCTGACCAGCGAGTACAGCAAAATGGAATCAAGGCTCTGCCCTCTGCCTGGCTACCCATGGTGAGGGGAATCATATTAACAGCTCTGAACATTCAGGTGCCAGGTCCCAGTAGCACTCTTGAGGTTGTGAGTGAGCTTCTCAATTTCCAGGACTAGTACATGGCTTTGACCACAGTCTAATTCTGAGTCTAACCCTAATCTGCAGGGCTCTGAAGCTGTTAATTCCTGATTCTTGCCTGCCAGCTCCCAGCAGCACCAGCACACAACAGAAGGCTCCAAATGTTGCTCTCACTGTCAGGGAGAGCAGCAAAATCTTCTGGGGCATGTTAGTACTGCTGATAGGTGGGAAGGCAACAGATGGAAAATAGGTTTAAAAGCTCAGGGGACGTCCATGATGCTCCAGGGACTGCAGATGGCTGGGAATGAGCACAGTAAAAGCTGCAGCAAAATTATTCAGGGTTTCTTACTGTCCTAGAGCTGAAGGAGGAGCAATTTGGCCACCATGTAAGCAATGCCCATGACAGATGGTTGAATATCTATTTATTCAAAGCTTGCTAATAGAAGTATCATGGCAAACCTTGAATTCTGCTAATCCACATTCTAAACCTGCACAAAAGGTACATGGTAAGGTTACCTCAGAAGCCAAACAGCATAAATAAAACCTACACATCTGGAGACATGAATTAGTACTTCCTTAGTCTTATGTAATGTGGCTCATTAGAAGAACATGAAATATATGACAGCTGATTTTTTTTGAGTGGAATTCTGTATGCTCCACGACCTTGATTTTGAATAAAATGTATGAATTAATACAGAGCCACACTGCATTCAATCCTCTCCTTCTACCTGCTCTAAGAGAAGGGGAAAAGTTCTTGAATCCCTATCTATTTAAAATTCTGCTTGTATTAAGAGAGCACAGGCAGAAGAATTAACTTTCATTGTAGGGTTTCACAGCTGGGCTACAATCGTAGGAAGACAAAATCTGGTGGCAAGGCAGGGAACAGCACTCTGCCTATCAATTTTAATAAATTGACTCGAAGAACAAGACATCAGATGAGAAATGGGACAGAACTGGACTCTGAAAAAAAATTATTTGATCACATATATCTGTAGCTGAAAAACATCCTATTTATTTATCATAAAAGATTCAAGCAATGCAATAAAAAACAATTTTGGCACAAGTTGAATGAGTACCTGATAACAAATTGCTGTTCCCAGTGGAAGTAAACTCCTCCTACTCAGGCTGTTAAAAGAAGTTTCTAAACACTCAAACATCAATTTCAACAACAAAACTAGAATAAATTGTTATCACTAAAAAACATAAAATGCAGTGTTTGCTAGAAGATGAGATCTCAGGAACTATTTCAAAGTTTAGCTAAAAGGATGTATTTAGATCAAGAGTTCATGCTTACAGTCCATCTTCCCAGTCATCATTCTAACTCTTCTCTATTGTATCAAGCACCTAGTAAAGACAAATTCATCCAAAGAATATGACTTTATCTCTTGAGGGCATTGCACCAAATTTTTCAAGTAGAAAGTTGTAAAACTCACTGATGAGTGGCTTGCCTGAAGATATATGGAGAATAAGGTACTGATGCCTGGAGTTAGAATCCTGTTGCCTTACCCAGCAGCTGCTTAACCACATAGTGCTGAGCAAGGATTTAAAAATATCTGTAGCAATATATTATTTTCTCATATTATTTAAACAATTTACTAGAGTCAGTAACATAGCATAGCATCCTAGGAGTAGCCATATGATGTCATATCAAAGGTCTATCTAGCCCAATATCCTACCTTCATCAGTGGCTGAAAATATATGTTGAGAGCTGTCACAAAAGCTGGAATATCCTTCTATTACCAGTCTGCTCAGCACATTTGCTTGTTTTCAGTCTCTTCCTCAACTGCATGTCAAAGCTATATGGAAAAGCTCTGAGGGCTTTCATGTGTATTGTGATAAGATATGACAATTCAGCTGTAGGGTAAATCTGAGCTATACGAACTGTTGCTGGCTCTGCTGCCAGGTGACTTCCACATCTCTTCCATCACAAGATATTATTTGTTTTGTTATGTACGGAACTCCTAACCCCACCAGATCTTTCAGGGATCCGTAACTCAAAAAAGGTTGGATGTTGCTTCCTGAGAGATCAGGTTTCAGGTAATTCAACCTGTTTCCTCTTTGTAGCTGAGAAAATTCTGCCATCTGCTGGAGAGAAGAAAATCCGCTCTGGTTCCTGCAGCTGTAACTACTCCTTTTCCGGCATCTCATGCTCTCTTGTGTCGTTGTGGTTTCAGTACTTTTTTTTTAATTTTAACGTTTAAGAAGATTTAATTATCCTGTGTGCACAAAAATTTGTCTAAGTTATTTGTGGGTGTATTAACATTAAATGTGATATTAACACATGTTAATGTCCTGGTTAATGTCCTGGGCATTAACTTTGGTTTTTAATTCTCACTTCTGCTTCACAGTGAGGCAAACATTACCTCACATAATTTCTACTAATTAGAAGCTGCATGCAGGGGAGAAAAAGCTTACTTCAGCATAGTTTATTACTTCTTGAGGTGTAAGGTGACTTGATCTAGTACGTTTCTGAAAAGCAGCTTTTGCATGCTGACTGGAACAGAATAGAAGAAAATTAACTCAATAGTAGCATTCCAATCCAGTATGGCTCCTTACTTATCACTTTGCAATTTCTCAATAGCTTATTCCTAGGAAGCAAGACCAGCAATTCTACCTGTGCCTTTGTTTGGGAACAGAAATGGCTTTAGTCAGCTCTTTAAATCCTGGTCAGTGTTGCAGGTGAACTGAGCCACCTGAAAAAAGCACTTATCACAGCAGATGCTCTTCACACTTTAAAGGCCATCTGAGACTGAAAACAAGGAGAAGCCTCTCAACTCTATAACCTGTTGTGAGGTTTGATACTATTTTTTCCTTAAAGTACACAATAAATGCAATGCTGACCCATGCACTACCTGTCCCTTGCAGCGAAAGGAATGCTGTGCAGGACTAACATGGGCTGGCTGTGTTGGGGGACAAGATATCTCACCAAGAATCCATTTCTTTGGATCCTCTTCACAGCCAGACTTCTTCAAGACCCCAAACCAGTACAGAACATATTTAAAGCATGGTAACAGTTTTTCTCTGTCCATTTTGCCAGCCTGGTATCTGTTTCAACATGGTTCAAGTTGTCTGAAGGATGAAGACATTATGGTGACATTGCTGCCTATGTGAGTGCATTCAGTGGCAGACCCTGACAGAAAACAGAAGGTTGGCATCCCTGCCACATGATGTTTGTGCCCTGTGTTAAAACATGGGACACTTTAATGCATTAAACAGAGGACATCTTAAATGCAAGAACACTACATTCCTGCAGGCTCGATCTTTTTCCTTTATTCTTCCTCAGTTTCACTATTTAAGCCCCAAATGTAACCCCAAATGTCCAACATATACCTATCGAGACTGCCAGTTTTTAAACATTATTTATAATGATATACAATCTATGACTCAAACTCTTTGATAATTCTGCAAGTCACAGGTTTAAAAAATACGATTTTATTCTTTCAGCCATGTGTAAAGCAAGAAAACCAAAAGCAATGTGACTCCTCTTTTGGACATGGTTATTCTGCTTTAGTTATCTGCAATAAAATCATCAAAAGAAGCAGAATGATTTATAGCCTAATATATAGCTGTCTGCTTTATGAAACAGTAAAACAAAAACAAGCACATGAAAACCCAGGAAAGTAGCTGAACTGTCTTGGATCTCACATGTATATATCATGGATCTCCACAAGTACATAAATGAAAGCAGTAGGTTTCACTCTGCATTCTGTTTGTCTTACACCTAGAATAATAAAACAGAACCATGTAAAAGGACATTTATCTAACAATCCAAAATTCTTTATTTGAAAAGGTGAAAATCCATCCAACCCACTGCTTGTACCTTCCCGAAAAGCTGAAAAAAGAAATGGTATTCTGCAGCGTATCCAAAGATAGAAAGATAGAATAATCTAACTCTGGCAGATCATTCAGTTCTAGGGAATTTTCTGCAAAATGGAAGTCAAGCACATGCTGGCAGGGAATGAGGGCTCTGAGAGACTTTATTGCAAAGTTACAGCCTGGAGTGGTTGTTGCAAGATGTGCCTCCACTAATTTCTATTCCGTGCACTTGCAGCAATCCAGCAGTTACCATAAAACTTCTGTCTGACTAAAATGCATTGGGCATTAGGCAGGATATTTTCCTTTTTCTAAGATACTGCTGCAGATTAGAATTTATTTTCATTGTACAACTAGGTAAGAATACAATGCTGGAGTCTCTTGATGCTTAACATTTTAACAGGAATAGGTTCTTCTGACCTAAAGCCACATACAGAATTGAAAAAAAATGCTAGTAAAATAGCTTGCACCAAAATTTTTCCCTTGGTGTGCCTAAAGTATTCTAAGCAACAACACAGTAGATTTTCTCAGAGAGTATCAGAAAGAAATTTAATTTGTAAATAATTTAAAATACATACATGCAAGAAAATGCAGGAAAGATGCAAAAATTAAAAAATGGAAGAAGCAGAACTGCTAATTCTTATGATGTTTAAGTGAGGACAGAAAATCCACTCTAGAATCTTGCTTGCAGACACATCTATATTACTCCAGGTAAATTATAGCTTAAATTGGTTTATCTGATTTAACATCCCTTTACAGACACCTACACAGATTTTATCAGCTGTTTGTTTGGATCATCAACTTGATAAAAATAATCATAAAATAACTTAGGGCAATATACATATTAACCTGTACTGGTATAATTAAACAATTTCTAAAAATGTCATTGAATTCTGTATATGGACAAGACTTGAAATATCTTACTGGGTAGTGCTCAAAACAGCAAAAATCTCTTTTGAGGAATTCATTGCTAATGTTTCCATCGTTCTGGAAGCCAAGGTTACAGAAAAATGCATTGTCTCTCATAGGTCTTGGAGTCAAACGGCTAAGCACATCCTTGTTTTATAGCTCTTTGATCACTCTTGCTCCTGTGAACCTCAACACTGCTCAGGTTTATGCATGCAGGGCCATGCATCCCCAAAAACTGGGTTTGGAAGGGCACTAGGTGTTTGAGAAATGCAGTCAGAGCCAGGAAGTGAGCAAGAGAAAGGTGCCTTTGCTGGCTTGTTTTAGACACATGCAACCCTCACCTGTCTGAATCAGGACTGCTGCCTGAGCACAGCACAGGGAATGTACCTGCACTGGGGATAAGCAGTAAGTAAACAAAAGGTACTTTGAAAGATCAAAATAGGGATAATTTTAAAGGTAACAGATGCTAGTAAATCATTCAGACGCTGAGAATGTTCATACAGTTTTCAAATCATGTTAAGAAAGCCACCATCATGAAAATTGTGTATATATTTTTAAGTAGAAAAAAAACCCTGCACCCACCAGTAGAGATGAGAATTCTCAACTGAGCCCTCCCTTTCCAAATTGTCAGTTTAGAGTCCCTGTCTCCCACAGCCACTCAGTTTAGTCATGCTCCAGCTACAGATGTCTTCCTCTCACCATGAGTTCTTTTCCTCACAAACCCTAAGGGTTTCTGTTCACTGTATTTTTTATATATATAGCCTTTTCTCTCTCAGACTGCATTCTGCCACATTGCTTTTCTTTCTGTAGCTGAGACAATTTTGAACACTCCCCTCATCTGGTCTTGCTCCCTCATTCACCCTCTTAAGTAAAAACTTTCTTGAGGAAACTCAACGTATAAGACAACTAATCTGCTTTTCATGTCATTTATTACAGACATGATTGTAGAAATCCAAAGAAAGTCAAAGCCCAAACTACTTAAAATGCATTGTGAAAATAGCTTCCTATTATCAGCCAGAGAGTAAGAAGCTGTGAATTCTTTGTTTCTGACTATTTGTTATTTATAGTAAGCAGGCAAGCACAGGGATGACTTCGAGTGACTCCAGGCCAAACAGAATGATGGTGAGATTTGCCAGGATATGACCCTTTCATCACTCTCACTCACTGTAAAACACCGCAAAATAGGGAATGAGGATTTCCTGCTTGATACCCCAGGCTTTTGAACAGCCTGTTCTCTACCTCAATAAAAAAAAACAAAATGTAGCAGGCATTTCTTCCTGCAACAGTGTGCTAGCAAAATGAGGAGGCATTGGTTTTTCTGCCAGTTGAAAGTCTTGTGCTTTTCGGCAAACTCCTTGTTGTTTGAGATGAATTTCCCTGCCATCTCCTAAGGAGTTAAAATGCCCAAGGCGCTGATAGAAATAGCAGGCAGATGGTGCTAGTGATTTATGCATTGTCGGGCACAGAGGATAAGTGAGAGTGCTTACAGGAGCCATCTGCACTTCAGACACTGATCCTACAGTCCATTCATTGCATTTGGGTTTGACACCAGCACGGGGAGCCTTCAGTACACAGGCAGCTGCGAACTGTAGTGGAGGTGTAGGGAGACCAGCTGTAATGAAGATTTTGAGCTCCCTGGGAAGAGTAGTTTAGCTCAGCTTTGCTCAGGTACCCCAAGGCATCACTCACAGACAAAACAGCCTTTTCAGGGTAAAATTGTCCTCTGTTTGAGAAGCAGCCATAAATCCTGACATGCTTATTCTTTGGAACTTGGGTCAAGTCCTTTGACTTTTTACTTCAATATTTCAGTCTATGAAAAAAGAGGATACTTTACTTAGCTCTTGGAGATATTGTGAAGATATTTCTGTATTATTATATTGCTATTAACATGAAAATGCACTCTGCAATGAAATACAATTCATATTACTTCTGAAAGGCCACCAGCCCATGTTTGGGGACATACAAAGCATGTGTTTCAAAACTGTTTTTCCTATGCACACTACTGATGAGTCCAAATTGTAATAATTCAAACAAGATTCATACTATACCAAAACATTTGACTTAGTTGTTTAGACTTGGAGTTCAGGGTCAGGTCTATCTACTTAACCAGGCACTGACCACGAAGGAGAAATACCATGGCTTTCAGATAAGGGTAAAATTCTGGCCCCATGGAATTTAATCAGAATTTTGACGGGGCTCCTAGTTTAGCACTTCAGGATGGAAAGGTTGACAATGTCTTTTTGTTGTCCCTCAGCCCCTGGCTCATGGATCTAGGTAAGAAATGTCATGTTTGGGACTTAAACCAGCCAGAGGACTATTGCAGTGTATCCCTACAGCTCTTGGAAACTACAGCTTGGAAAACACTGAAACAAACATGGAAATTTATCAGAAAGACAATTTGTCCCATAATTCAAACACAAAGGGAGGGCCCAGAGATAAAGCATATCTTCATAAATGCAGACAAATATTCTTGCCAAATTCTGAGCAAGCTGGGACAATCCTGACCTTGAGAAAAAGAGAAAATACAAACACTGTGGCATTAAGATATCAACTTAGCAAGGGGAAAAAATACCCCACACCAAACCCTGGATAACACACTAAGAATATATTTTTGGGAAAAGTATTTCTGGGACTGCCCTTCAACTAAAGTCTTTGCAAACATAGGAATAGAAGGAAAAAGCTTTGTGCCTCTGAGGCTTTAGATTAAGATTGCTTAAGAAAGCAAGGCATTTTCACAACCCATCACCATCCTCACAGGCTGGTATCACAACAAATGTTTGCAGCAGTACATGCCTTGCAGAGATAGAAAAAAGCACGTATGTGAGAACTTTCTCTTTTTTTAAAGAAAAAGCTTAGACTTCTGGGGACAAAAATAACTTAGCTTGGTTACATTATTGTTCACAAGTGTTTGCACTAGCAGGGATGGAGTACCTGGAAGTATTTTGCCTCGTTTTTGGTTTTCACCACATAGGGCCACATTGCAGATAGGTTTAGTAAGAGGCTATTCCCATCACCAACAGGCACATGGCTGCTTTTAGTAGACACACAAATATTACCTCATGGAAGACAGGGGAGGGTGTTTAGGGACAAAAACATAGAATTGCACCTAGATTTGGTTTGGATTTAGTCAGTAGCATTTTAGAATTTTTAAATTTAAAATTGTTTAAAGGCAACTTTTTTTTTCTAGATTTTTTTTCATGTATATGAATAGTGGTACTAACAATTCTATGGCCTGCCTAGCCATTTTTGCAGTACCAGAGAAAACTATGGATTTACCAGAAAGAAAAGGTGTTTAAGACCTCTGTTACAGCTTGGGATGTCATGTAAAATATTGGGGATATTAGCCCCAGAGAGGTCTGAAGGGAAGGAGTGAGAAGGGAATCACACAATCAAACATTACCTCCCCCCAGGGTGACTATGCATGACCTGCAGTGAAACAGGAGACTAGGATGGAGGCAGGAGAGGTGTTTGGCCAAAGCAGATCCTGAGGAAGGAAAGGTGTTTCTTAAGGTGTTTAATGATGTTCTATTTTTTCCACCCAGTACCTGAATCAGTGATCAGTCACTGGTGCTACCTGGGAGTAAATGAAGTAAAAATCCTCCGAGTTGAGAGCATTTCACCTGAAACAAGACAAAGAACAAAAAAAAAACCTCAAACCCAGTTATCCCCCACTACTTGGAATTCCAGGAAATTCAAAATTGCCTCCCCCTTCCTTTTTCTTAATCCTAGCAATGGGCTGGTTTCTCAGAGGCTCACAGGCTGGGTACCTGCCAGCAGTTAGCCTCCCATCTCCCACTTGCACAGCTGTCCCACTGCACCTCAAGCTCTCTCTTTTCATCTCATTTGCTTTCAGGTCTCAAGTCCACATTTTTTCTCCTGTTCCCATTCCTATGCCTCCCTCTGCTGGTTTGTTTTCTTATTCCAGACTTCACAGTTGCATCATCTGTATGAAGTACAGCAGTTCAGAACACATTCTCCCAAGAAGCAGTGGTTTTCTGAGGGAAAAAGGGGAAGGGGCAGGTGGTTCTAGTCATATTCACAGTTATGCTATAATGATCACTCCATTGACTTTACAGAATCCTACCCATGGAGGCAGGATTGCATTGAGAATCACTGCAATTTATTAGAAGTATCCATCTAGGTTTAGACTCAGCCATTTTTAGTTATGAGAAGAATGATTTAATGGAGCTATTTGCTGAGTTAAAACTTTCATGAAAAAAATCAGATCTTGAAACTATGTTTTCAGTTTTCAGGATACAATAAGCTTGAATCCACACCAATTCCCTCTGGTGAAGCTCATTAGGAAGAGGTAGATTCATTTCTGTGGTATAAAAGTACCACAGTGCAGAATCAGGCCAGAAATGCCCACTGGAGAATAATGTAATAAAGTGTCCAACTGCAGTGGGTTTTGTTCACTCATATGAAGAAAACTTACATTGTGAAAATTATTTCCTTCAGCAAATAAAAGCTGTAGACTGGCTGGACTTCATGAACTTTCACATTTATTTCAATAAAGCACATGGAATTAAGGATGCTATTCTATTACCTTTAACCATTTTCTAAAACCCACAGGAGCCTCTGTTAACTTTTCTGTTTTTCAAGCCAGAAAAATAAAATTCAATATATATTATATTCCCACTTTAGAGATGCTGTATGTAGACTGTATCCTTGTACTTACTAAGGTATTACCAAATTTAAAATATATCACATTGACTTTGTCCCATTCAGAAAATTTCTTGAGTAGAGAAAAGGAGGGTAATTCCACATGATTCGTTCTAATTTATTAATTCCAGCTGTTGCTCATTACCTCGTTATCTTCTAGGGGTTACACATAGATGAAATGCTGGGCTATTTCTAGGAAGGGAAAAGGAGCTAATTGTATTTTCCTTGGCTGTTTTCTTCTTCCCTTCCATCTTTTCAAGGGTGGCCACTGTGATTTCCATTTCACAGGCCTCTGGAATTTTCCCTCATCCTTGATAATGTATATTCTCTTCTGCAAATAAATAAAGGGTTCAGGACTCAGGCTGTTGCTTGTGGACAAGTTTCATGACATCTGCACACACACAAATAAAACCTAAGAGGAAAAGACAGCTCAGATATTCCATAAGACAGAAATGCAGAGGCATTTCCAACCAGCTTTGCAGACAGCAAGGCTACAAGCAGAGAGGAATGACAAGAAGTTTCCTGTAACTGGGGCAATGGTGAGCATACACATCGTATTTCATTTGTGATGTTTACATCTATAAACATAGCTCTCAGCATATCAAGATCAGCCTGTCAAGGACCAGATGTGAGACACTGGCCTTTTATATCAAGAAGATAAGGAAAACATGATGAAGGATGCAAAATAGAATTGCATGACATGGAAGGCACCTGAAAACAATGGGGTGTGTTACTTTGCATACTTTTATCTGTATCGGGCTTTCTTATGATATAAACAAAGGGTCAGACAACACAGGAGCTGTGTGGTACAAGAGCTGAAAGAGAGAAAATTGCTTGAGTTGCCTTTCCCTGATTAGAAAATGTTTCATAAGCTTCTGACAGGCTGGAGACCATGTAATCACAACACACATTTGCAGAGGTGGATGGAGTCTTGATTCAATTGCCCTACTGCTAAATAAAATCCAAACAAGACTCTGAGAGATGTCTGTGCTTTACAGACATCTGAATTTACTGAATTAATGTTTGTCTGTGAGAGGAAATCAAATGTGACAGTACACTTTCTTTGACAAAATCCCTCAAGCACTGACTATTTAACTACCCTGAGTGATGAATACGTGTTTTGTTTTCATTAATGATGTGCTGGGGACCAAGCATTTACAAGCTAACTGAACATAGCTATCTGCCAAAAAAATGAAGGAACTGAGACATGACCAACACTGCTTAAGGTTAAGATGAGGTCTGGAAAGAGAATGTGTTTTGAGGACTATGCATTAAAGACACACAATAGAAAGACAAAACCTACATACATTAAGGGTATAAATCAAGCTGGCAGACAAGGGTCAGGAGGCAGGTTTACAGAGACACAGCCTCTGCTAAGGACCAATTGCAGTTGCTGCTTCAACTGAGGCATCAATCTTAATAGCTAGTCACAGGGAGCATATTTGTACATGTTGTGGTCCAGATGAATGGGCTTGCATAGTCAGCAATCCAAAATAAGTCTGAGAAAAGGGAGGGCCTGGACTCACCCTGAATTAAATTAACTTTCTTTTTCCAATTTAGTCTATAGAATGGCATTGCATCTGATATAGAAGAGAGTTATTAAAAAAATAAAAAAAGGGTGCAAGAATCATCCCAGGGAGCAATAACACTCGCAAAAGGAAACAGAAGAGAGCCTTGATAGAAAGCCTGTAATGAAGGGACCAGTGGATATTGCCCACTGACTTGACAAGGGAACAGAAAGAAGCCTCACAGCTATGGAGGTCCCTTCCTCCCACCACTAGTAGGCTCTGTCCTTTTGAAAGCCAGGTTTATTACTTCAAGCATATTTATTCCATTCTGTAACTGAGGAAAACACAACATATCAGCAAGAAATTCTGGTACAGAAGGTTCAGCCTGGAGCATACTGATCTTACGGATCACACATTTTTGTGTGAATGTCTTCCTTCCTTCCTAAAAAAATTTGCATGTGGTAAAGGAATTGTGCCAACAGGTTATCCCAGGTAGCATCTTGGCCCCATGCAACTGCTCACTCTACACCTCACACCCCCCCTCCCCCGTGGCAAGGGAGAGAATCCAAAAGGTAAAAATGAGAAAACTTGTGGGTTGAGATAAAGAGATTTTAATAGGGAAAACAAAAGCCATGCACATAAGCAAAGCAAAATAAAGAATTCATTCACTGCTTCCCAGCAGCAGGCAGAAAGAACTGACATCCCACACCATGTGAATGTTTTACATCCTTCCTATTTACCATTTAGTGCAAGAGTTGATGCATTGCTGTTTTCTATTTCTTCACAATACCAAAACTAATAAAAAGAGTTCTGAGAAAACTGACTGCAAAGGTGTGTAAGCTAAGTGGCAGGTGAAACAGGTGCATTAGGTCTCCTTGCTGGAAGGACTCCTTCTCAACAGGATTACTGGATTAAAATCCTACTGATACAGCTAAATATAATCCTATCAAGCTCAGTTCACTGTACAGGAGAAATGTGAAGTTCTCTACATGAAAGTTGGAGGCTAAAAACAGATGCATGGGGGGAAGGAGCTTCTCCAAGACAGAAGAGGAGCTGATAAAGCAGATATTTAAAGAGGAGCTCTTGTCAGACAAGAGCATACTGAAAACTGCAGAAATGACAAACCAGATCAGGGTTAAGAATACTTGAACTGGTGATTCAAAAGAATAAAAATATGCGGGTACTTGAAAAATGCCTGAGTTGAATTAAAAATCTTGTAACATAATGTCCTAAATAACTAAATATAATGCAGAAAATCAGGACTGACATATCTCATAGAGATAAGCTTAGATCTAAAGGAAGGAGGAACATTCTGCTGTGCCAAGGTCTGTGACAGAATGAGTAGTTCTGCATCTAATAAAATAAAAATGTGATCTAACAGTGGAAAACTAAGCTTGACTTCTTTTATTCTAACCCCATGAATGACTGGGGTAAAGGATGGATTACTGCAGCAAAAGTGATTTCCTAAGGAAGGCATTCGTAACAGTAAAGAAATTGAGGACAGTGAGAATTTCTGCACTGTGAAAAATAAATACTTCAGATACCTCCCATACAGCTTTTAAAATCAAAGTGGAAATCTTTTAATCTAGTTTTTAATTAGCATAAGTGTGTGCCGACTTTAAATTAAAGACGCAAATAATTAGCAGTGTCAGTGGTTTTAAAGCTTCAAAACATTTGTTCTAAACCAACTGTGCATTGCCAAACTCCATGATAAAAAGGCTGCTACTAAAGATTGCTTCCTAACACTTACTATGTACTTACCAACCAATAATAGTCCTTTCTAATTTTAATTAAAATTCTAATTTCACTAATGTCAGAATGCAGATAATCGCTCCAAAATACGAAGCTATGCAGTGAGGCCACAAGAGCTCAGAGGCCAAAGAGCTGATGGCTCTGTCAGCAGCACTAAGGCTCTTCCACAAAGGAGGGACCCCAAATGGAGCTTCTTTCCAACAGAACAGGCTAAAACCACTCTAAGTGAGCATTTTCCTATCAAGCTTTTTGCTTCTCTGCCAAACCCCTGCTGCATTTTAATTAAAACCAAGTTTTGTTAATTAATTTAATTTTAACTTTAACTAAAAAGGATATTTTTAAGCTGAGAACTAAAGCCTCTGTTCTCTTTGACAGATGTTGGAAGCTGAAACTTCCAGGAAGAACAAGGAAGACAGCTTCCCTGAAAACACAAAACTGCTGTATTTTTCCTCTTAATATTTTAATACAGTACTTTTAGAGGCTTTTATCTGGTCTTGTTAAATTTCCCCGATGTTGTCAGAGTTCTCTACACCTGTAGATGTAGCAAGAAACTACTATCCACTTCAGAAAAACCAAAAAATAAAATGAATGTGTGCAGAAGTTTCCCCTGCCAGGACTGCAGAATTCTCACTTTACTTCAGACTCTGCTGTTGCTTTTAGTCTTTGTTTTCCTTTACCAGTAAAGGCCCATGTGGTGTCTATTAACACTAGATAATAAGACACCACCCAGCACGATTACAATGAATATCCTCTAGGACTCTTCAAGCAGGTTATCTAAGAATAATGCAAATTTTCTTATCTTCTTTTTGAACAGAGCTTCTTTGTGTTCCCACACCCTACCAGCCCTAATCATGTGCATATCATAATCAAAGATATGCACAACCACAAAACAAAACACTCTGCCTTTTTGTTGTTCACCTTCAAGTCTGAAGTATTTTATCTTGTTTTCTGAGAGCAGATGCACTGTGGTTCAGATTCATGTCTAGCACACAGCTCTTCTGTCACCATTTCACCCCTCCTTTTGCAAGAGTTGAGTCAGAAAGGAGCAGCTGTGGGTAGCTGAAGTGAAAAGCTTGCTTCAATGTATTATCGCAAATTTTATCCTTTAAGGAAAAAAGGGACTAGATGAACTCTTTGTGGTCCTGGGTGCACTAATAAGCCTTAATGGCTCTAAGCAGCCTCATCTGCAGTTTCTACTTATATCCATAGCCCCAAGAGCTCTATTTAAGCACAGCCCTGGGCCCTTGCTTCTTACTTGAGCTGTGTTAGAAGAGTATTAAATCTGTGAGAAAGGAAGTCTTGATTCAGGCTTCAGCCTCTGACCTGCCTTGATGTCAGCCTGGTCTTGTTGCCTTGGTGGTTGCTGGACCTCATCCTAAACACAACAAAGGGGTTTTGCTCCTGGCTTCACCTTGCATTTCTCTCTTCTTTGAGATGTTGCCTTATGATCTGGACCTCTGGCTGACTGTGGCTGTCTCTAGGTCTGTCTGGCTCAGCTGAATGCAAGAGTGGGTCTTGGATGGCGAGGTACCTGCCCTGACAGGTATGGTACCAATTTTGGCTCCCCACTCATCTTTCCCTTAAGGAACAGTCCTGTCCTTAAAGGAACATTCCCTGACAATCTCAAACACCAGATTTTCCTTTAAGTTACTTGAATCCCTGCTATTTTAAATGGGTTGGAAATATGCCCTAATTAAAAGCCTACATCAAAGATGGAAAGCAGTTTCTCCCCTTTCATAGAGCAGTTTTCACATCCTTTTTCTGACCCCCGTATTAACAAGACTGGTAGTTCTGGTGTTTCTACAGGACAAAAAAATAGATAATTCTTTCATTCTGCTAGCTGTGGGCTTCATGTTTGTTTATTCCTGGTCACAGATGTGAACAGTGCAGGCAAATGCTTTCCCTAGTCCAGAGCATCCAGCTCTGGGATCTGCAGCATAAGAAGGATCTAGACCTGCTGAAAAAAAGTCCAGAGGAAGGCCATGAAGAAAATCAGAGGTGCGGAGTACATCTCCTCTGGGGCTGTGAGAGCTGAGGCTGTTCAGCATGGAGAAGGCTCAGGAGCCCTTATGGCACCTCCCAGTACCTGAAGGGGACCAACAAGAAAGCAGGGAAAAGAATTTTTACAAGACTGTGTAGTGGTAGGATAAGGGAGGATGGATTTAAACTGAATGAGGGCAGAATCAGACTAGACATAAAAAAGAAATCCCTTACAATTAAGGGAGGTAAAGGATTGGAGCAGGTTGTCCAGAGAGGTGGTCGATGTCTCATTCATGTAAAAATTCAAGACCATGTTGGATGGGGCTGAGAACAACTTGGTCTAGGTGGAAGTATCCCCACACTTGGCAGGGAGTTTGGACTAGATGACCTTTAAAGATCCCTCCAACTCAAACCACCTGTGATGCTCTGCATTTGTGGTGGTAGTTAAGTATTTTCTCCACCTGGCAATCCTAAGGAGTAAGGTGCAAACTCCGGCTATTCATCAGTTCTCTGTGTCCTCAGATCTCAAGCTGTGATACTTGAGGGGCATTTCACCCCCATTTTCCCTGTAAGAGATCTTTTAATTAAAAATATCTGAGGCATAATTCGGCATTGTGCAACCCATGAAAGCATCAGCATGCTTATGATTCAGTGTAAGCCCTGTGAGGAGAGGCCCAAGTTCTGCATGAACTCTTGCTGCTCTGGTGCACTGCCAGCCTCCCACTTCTGTCTCCGACAAGAATACAAGAACTCTATAAAGCTGGGAAAGCACTCTGAGGAATAAGTAACAAGGGTTTACCAGTGCCCTCCAGAAGAAGCGAAAAGCATAGTGTGGATTCACCTGGCATACTCACTCAGCTGCACACAACAACCTGATAACACATACTTTGTATATCTGAAACTGTGACCCTTCCACGGGTGTTCAGCCTGACTTGAAGAACTCCCTGTTTTTTGTGGAGCTCTTGAAGTACTAAAGTATGAAATGTGGTGTCCTTGAAAATAGCTTTTAAAGCATTGCTCTGTCACAAGGCAAGACATAGATGAGTCATGAATTGCACACACGCGCAGGACTGCTTCCCAAAGCTAGACTCAGTCTGTTCTGTAGACTGCAACCACCCTTGTGAATTAAAGCTCCACAGTAAGAAAGGCTGGGTGAGTGGCTCTTGTCAGATTGAACTATTTCATTCCAGAGCCCTCCTTTGGGAAGAAGTATTGTTTAATTATAAAAGCTTTGTACAAAGAAACTTCAATTTTGTTTTCATCATTAGATATATTCTCTGTACTATTCAACATTTTATACCTCATAGCTGAGAAGACAAAGCAATCTTCCACAGGCAGGAATATATACGCATCTTTCTACAGAAGCATTAAAAAGTACTGAGGAAAGAATAGTCAGCCTTTTAATTAACTCTGATTCCAACAGAATGAAAAGATTGTGAGTGGAACATTAGCCCAAGATAATGGACTCCTAGTCACACTGCTGCATAATTGAGATACAGCCAATGATTTTATGAAAATTGGATGGAGCAAAAGACTTATTTCTGGAGTTGGAAACATTAATCCTCTGTCACCTTTTCTGAGTCACTCGAGGGTCAGTGCTGAAGGTGTCAGATATCTTCTGAATGCATTGACAGTACTTTCCCTTGAAGTCAGTGAAGATGCTCTGCATTTAGCAACTGTTTTCAGCACTGTCAACTGGTAGGTGAT
>QUSF01000009.1:21214000-21293239 GCA_003676055.1 Chloebia gouldiae | reverse complement strand
GCTGTGCAAAGAGCAGTGCTTCCCACTTGTCTTTGTCAGGTCTGTTGAGTGAGTGTTTAGAGATGATGCAGGTCTGGTTTTCAATGATACAGAAAAAATGAGAAGAGAAGAACATAGCTTTATTGGCTATCAAGTAACTGTAGAATGGACTGGTGAAATTTTCTATGTGCTGTTTTGTTTTTGAATTCCCTGCAAACTTCTGTTGTTTTAGCTAAGTACTAGTTTTTAGTCAAAACTCCTGAGCTTTGAAGTAATTTGTTTTATGATTATACAACTTTCCAAAACCTGGCCATAGATCCCTCCTTTCCAGATGCTGTTTTGATGTGTCTACTTCAGAACTGAAACTAGTTGAGGAAAAAAGAGATGTGTGATTGTGATTACTTGTGGATCCTTTGGCTCTTTATTTTTATTTTTTTATTATTGTGGAGTTGTGAAGATCTTAGAATAATTTAGTTTGGAAAAGACTCTAAAAATCATGTTGTAATTAAACCTAATATTTTGAGGCTGATGTAGCTTAGGCCTAGCAATGCATAATTCTTTTTCTACTTTAATTATGGGTCAGGGAAAGAACTCCTTTTAAACACGCTACTTTATCAAATTAGTTTGAAAAATTACTTTTTAGTAAAGGTCTATCAAGCTCATATCTCTGCTGCATGTGTAAATCTCCAGAGTACCTCAAACTCTGTTCTATAAATGCCTGTTGATGTTTGTTAACTTTTACAATAGAAGGAGGAATTTTCTGATGTTGCAGGAAAGAATGTTGGACTTGTACACTTTTTATGGGGAACTGAACTGGGACAGAAAGTCAGACTTCAGTGGTCCTGTTTTTTTAACAATGCTTGCTGCATTATCTCAGGTTTTACTCCAAAGAGAAATAAGATGCAGAAATGAAAGTAATTTTGGGAGAAGGGAAATTTTTTGAAGATGGCTCATTTTTAGATTGCCTTTTCTTAAACTGAAGTGATTGAGAAGGGTCTGAGGCGATGCAGCACGTACCCATTTTCTTTCCTCTGGTCTGCTGTTAAACTTTCAAATAAATGGTTGTGCAACTACCTAGTAAAGAAACTATGCATACTTTGTATTTTGTGAAGTTGTGTTCCACCCTCCTCTCCCAGTAAATCTATGCATAGAACACTCAGCCAAGTTTTAATGAACTGTATTGAGTCAGTTATTAGGCTTTCGTCTCTTCACTGATTACTGCTTTACCACCTGCTTCCCCACTAATTCTGTTTCCTGAAGCATGCAAGGGAGTTTTCTAAGGGCCTTTTCTCCCTTCTCCCTTCCTGTGCTGTGTAATTCCTCTTGCTTTAGACTGTCTGTCAGATAACTTCTCTCTTTGTCTCTTGGTCTTCTGCTTCAGAACAGAAAATAAATTTGTTGGAGAATTTACATCATGTCAGCTACTTAAAACTTCTTAATGGGCCAAGCAATGTGGTTTACTGTAGTTCTGTTAAATTTCTTTTTCATGAACATGCATCAAACTCTACATTACTCAAATTTATGATTAAACACAGAAGAACAATAACAATTTTTATTGTTCAACAAAACAGAGAATTGTGAGGGAAACAAAAAAAAGACCTTCAGTGAAGAAATAGTGATAGCTGTAGGAAACAGCATAGTCTTACTCCCAACAAGTGTGGGTTTTTCTCCAGTCTATGCCATGTAATTAAAGTAGTATAAACCCAGATGTTGCTGATCCTCTTCTCTGAACTGCAATGTGAACATCTTGGTCAGGTAAATTGTGTTTCATAATAGACTATGCTGTTAATGAAGATCTTGCTTCTACAGCAGATGCACAGTTGGGAAACTGAGGAGCAGTACAAGGGAGGTGTTTGTATAGTCACTGTTTTCACAGGAAGGGTGAAGCAGTGTAGTTTGTTTTGGTGAATTGGTGTGGAAGTTAAAAATGCTGCTTTTAAGTGTGAAATGATTCTTTAGATTATTTCCTCAATGAACTGCATTTACTATTTAGTTTTCTTTTTCTCCCCTCTCAATATTCTGTTGATGTCAATGATGGTGAATTAGTTAATCTTTTCTGGTTTGTTAGACAACAGTTATAATCATCTTCTATTAGAACAGGTGGTTGATGGTAGTATAGTTCAGAAGTAAATCTTGTTTAAGACAGAAGAAATTATGGGTACAGTCTTGGTAAGTTGTTTTGTTTGAAAAAACCCAGCCCAACAAAAAACCCGACAGCAACAGGAAAATATTTTTCCCAACACCTCTGATTCATTTTAGAGGACTGTCTCTGAATTTTACTTGAGTGATTCTTTTGCTGTTTTCTTGTCTTTTGAGTAAAGTTGATATCCTCTGCGTTTAGCTTCAGCTGGTAAATAGTTCCCTTCCTTTTATCTGCTGCCTACACCTCTCCCACTAATACCAACTGGAGAATCATGCTTTGAGTTTAAAGCTGTAGCAATGTGAAGGGCTTTGTAAGGCTCTTGCTTCTCTTGAGAATGTGTGAACAAATATTGAGACAAGTATGACTTGCACAGGTTTTCTAAGTGCTAGAAGGTCTAGTTACCAAAAACTAGACAAAATGAGTTCATGGTGTTGAACTCATGAACTAAAAATACTTCATGGTATTGATAACTAGTAGAGTTCTATTGTTGCTGCCTTGTGGACTAATTTGAATCCTAGACTTAAAGAATCTGTATTGCTTTTGGTATGATTTTATAAATGAGCTTATGATGAAGGAGGTGATTTCTCTGCCTAAGAAACTCCCATCAATTTAGATGCAGTAGAAGCAGCTCTGTGTAGCTTTGTCTTAAAACCTATGCTTGTCCAGCTTTTGGGAACAGCAAATTGCATGCTTTTCTGGTGATTTTTCTCATTTTGGCAATTTCAGACCATGGTGGAGCTTGATTGTGTGAGGGCTGGCATTGGCTTTTAAAAGGAAGTCCTATATAGAGTGTTGAACTCTATAAATGCAGCAAGTGAAGTTTGGGAAACAGTGCTCACAACAGGCTGCTGATTAGTAGCAGATATATTAAAAGTGTTTTATTCCAAGTAACTGGTTCTAGATTGTACACAGTTGAAATCTGGAGTGGTATTTTGCTATATTTGTTAGAAAACAGTGTTTAATCCCATCTGTACTCTACAAGAAGGAAATCTGTTGCAGATGTAACATGTATAATAGCATAAGAAGCTTCTTGAGAACAGCTAAAACTGTTTGACAGATGGTAGGAGGCATTTGGGAAGTAAGATTTTCACTTTGAGGAAATAGCTTGGACTTCTGGTGTTAGGAGAGGAATAAATAAACCTCATTTTCTTCACACTCTTTAATTGTGGATGTGAGATTTTATCTTAGCTTGTTCCCTCAGCACAGGGTACAGCACTTATTCATCCACTGAAAATGCTACATCTGTCTCTCGAGAAGTTCTTAAGGTTACAGTGACTGACACCATATGGGAATGTGTGTATCTGATCTTACTTTTTTTTTTC
This sequence comes from Chloebia gouldiae, assembly GCA_003676055.1. NCBI lineage: Eukaryota > Metazoa > Chordata > Aves > Passeriformes > Passeridae > Chloebia > Chloebia gouldiae. The sequence continues at coordinate 21,289,795 of QUSF01000009.1, read as the reverse complement.
ATTTAACCATTCATTCATCCATTTGAAAGAGTTCTCATTGCATCTAAGCTTGAGCTAGTTCATATGCTAACTGTATGTTCAGCTGTTTGCCAGTGCTTTAATCCTGTCACCCACTGTTTGTGTTTCAGTACTGCAGAAGCTGTTAATATGACTATTCAGTTGAGATAAGGAAAACCAGCATGTTTCCTTCCAGAGTTATCTCTTTTCTTGCCTGCAAATGGAAGCCATAGTATTTTGAAGGTTCTTTCAAAAGACCAGTGAGTTTCTTTTGAATAGACTTGGACTTGGAATTGCAGGTATAATAGTGGTCATTTAAACATGTGAAAAAAAAATATTTTATTGAGTATTCTTGTTTAACTTAGGGTAATGTGTGTTGTAGGGAGACTTTTTTTGGTTGACGGTTTTAGCTATTTAAGGAATTACACATGAGAAAGTAAGTGGGGTTTTTTAGAATTCACATGTTTAAAGCTGATAGTCTTTAAGCAGGTGGTATAATAAACAGAGTTGGGTCCTTGACTGTGGCTTGGGTATTATTTATCTATTCCTAAGCATTCCCAAGGCTTAATAAATTAAAGGGTACTTTTCACCTCTCATTCCACCTCAGAGTAATTAATTAAACCCGTGAGTGGTTTAAGTGACTCTTCAAGTAGCAGAAGCATCACTGCAAACCTGGCTTTGTCTCATGTACTGGTCTTTTTCTAACTACCTAAGAGGGCCACATCTCAGTGATTGGCATATTTTTACTCAAAAATGTTCTTTAGATGTTTTATTTTTACAGATCATTTGTAGACTTAAGACAATTTATTACTTACAACAGGATGGTGATACTTAAAAAGAGAGCCATATTGTTGATAGAAGATTTAGGAGAGTAAGTTATAGATTTAGTTGGTGTTAAGTTCATGAATTATAAAAGATTCCCGCCTTTATTCTAAAGGTGAAATGTGATGTATTAAGATTCATTAAACACTTGGCCAGGTACACAGCAAGTTGATTTGCTTGAAATTTCATGTGGATTTTTATCCAATTACTTTTAAGAAATGTAGTGAAAAGCAACCTTTATGGTCAAAGTGAATACTTTTTTAGGTAAAAGATGGGTGGCATTTGCGTCAATATTGCATTGACCTAATTTTTTAGTTAATATATTCATATTTTGTGGTCTTGCAATCTTTGCAGGTTTTAAAAATTATTGTGTTAATGCTGTAAATATGTGAATAGATACTTAAACGGCACTGAATTGAGAAACTCCAAACAGTAGTTTTCCCTGGTCTGGTTGCTGTGTGGCAGAAAAGGTCACCTGTTATACAGTTACATGGTGATGGATATAAACTCTTTTCAGTACTAAATAGCATATTTTTTCTTTATTCTTGGATATTTAGTTCTGATGTAAATAGCTGCTTATGGATCACTGTTTTTTCTTTAAAGCAGGCCATACTGTGGTTTGTTTCTGCAGGGCATGAAAATACTGCAGAGTGTATGACTGGAGTTAGGGAAAAATACTGTTCACAGCCACATGAAGCTTTCAGAATAAAATCCCAAGTTTGCCACTCCCTATGCAAGCTGCTCCTTCCAGTCCTGTCTCAGAGGTGACTCTCCAGAGATCTGCAATGTGTGTGGGGATGGGTGGTGGAGAGGAGCAGGGTACGAGGTTTGTTCTCTGTGTGGTGGGATGCTGCTGCTGCCAGAAGAGTAGGCAGTTTATTTGTAGTGGAGGCTTTGGCACAACTTGTGAACCTTTGTGCTGTGTTAGTCAAATATTGTTCTTTAGCACGGAAGAGATAGTTAGAATATTGTTTAGGCATTAAAGCAGTGGGTCTGCATAAACTGGAGTTCGTTGTTTGTCAGCTCTGGGACTCAAATACAGCAGCACCATACTGTACCAGGAGAGTGGGTTTCCTATTGTTCCTCACTGGAGAACTAGTCTAAAAGAAGGACTGAAACATGCTAGAGGTTCAGTTTGAAACTAAACACACAACAAATACGAAAACAAATATTTAACATGGCTGTAGAAGGTCACCAGTCTCTTTCCTTGCATGACTTTACCTTTGTATCATAAGAGCTCTGTTAGAAGGCTTTAGATGTAATCAGAGCTCTTGTGATATTTCTTTCAGTACTTTTTCCAGTGGAAGGCAATCACAGGAAAAGTTTATTTGTGTCTGTGAACGGAACTGAACTAGTTTAGATCTCCATTTAGAGTAGTGCAATTAATTACATAATGCAAGGAAAATGTTTTGGTCTAAACGGAGATACTATAGCAATGCATATAACAGTCTATGTTAATTGGTTCTGACTTTTAAGAGTGAACCACTTAGCTTTTTCTTCTCCCTCATCCCCACGCTCACATGTAGGGAGGGTTCAATATGGAATTTTCCACTTCATATGGAAATGAAGCAGCTCAACTTCTTGATGGAGGTATTTATTTGTTCTTAGGCAGTTTACCATTAGTGCTTCTCCTCTTTGTAGACAGGCACAGATAATCTTTGTGCTTCCTGTGTAGAACATGTCAGTCCTGCCGACTCCTTGCCACCTACACCATGGCTGCTGAACATGAAACTGCATTTGTGTGCTGTACTGAATGCTGGCTCCATAGAGTTACAGCTAGGAGCTAAATTAGATGTAGATTGTAGGAGTGGTGCTGGGTGGAGATGGTGTGAACCCCAGAACTGCTTTGTTTCAGGCCTTGGTCATTTTCAGATGAAGAGTACCTGTGAAGGCACCCAAGTGCTCTTTTTCCTCAAATAGATGGATGTATAATTTAATTTTTTTTTTGTAGAAGTTGAATACTCTAATATGACTAGTGCTAGTGCTGTCATTTTTCCACATCTTGGAAGATGCTGTACTGTACTTTTTGAGGGACTACTGGACTCACAATTACTGGATTTTTTATAAAGAAGATGGAGTAACTTTAAAAAAAAGAATATATATTTTAAGTACTTGAAACATTATGATGTTATTAATGCATAGTCCATGCATAAATATGGAATAAGGTAGCCAAAGACATCAGGTTGGTACCTAAGGGAAGTGTTAACTGTGTTCTAGTATACCAGTTCTAGAAATAGAGGAGTGGGTCTGAGTTGAAACATTAACAAGATGAAAATGATGAGACTTGGAAGTGGCACTTATATTGCCACTAAGGACCATTCTAAGGAGCTATTGCTCCTTTTAAAAAGGAGTGTTTGAATAATTATGAATGTGTTGAATCCAAGCCTAGAGGAAACAAGATTTGTCTAGATACAGAGTTAAATACAAAAAATCTTAAAAAATATTTGTTGAAGATGTCAGATAACAGTTAGTGTGATTGGGAGGAAAAACTACAAAGGATAAGTTCTGTAGACTTGGGCCACAAATTGGCAATCAGCTCAGTGTCAATTCATTGTTTTGAATAGCTTGTTCTCCTGAACAGTATTGGCATGGGGAGATGTACACCAGCTAAACATGGTTAATAGTCTGCACTGTAAACCTGGGCCAAATGCAGGGAAAATTTTGGTTTGACTCATCTCAGTGGATTTGTTACGTGTAGTATACAGCCACCAAACATTTATTTTGGGTATGGTATGCCCAACAATGTAATTTTGCAAAACATCATAAATATTGCTAGCATGACTGTCCAGTTGAGTAACTGACTATGCTGCAGCAGAAGATAATGCAAACATGCTCTCTTCTCTTAATGCTCCATATTTTTAATGCCTGATTTCTACTTTGGGAGACAAAAAGAGATGTGTCTGCAACAGAAATCATTTAGGTCTCATATTGAACAGCCAAAGGACAGCGTCTGCAAAGAGAAATTTCCATATCAATATTAGATTTTAGACTTGCATATTTTCCAGCTGTCTAGGTGGCTGATCATGATTGATTCTCTGAATAAGAAATCTGCTGCTCTCCTTTTTGCATTTTTTACGCGGGAACCTTACAATGCTTTATTGGGTTCTGATTTTTGTCACTGATAATATACTTTTCCAGTTCAGGCAAAGTCACTGAAGTTATGGTAATATGCAGTAGAGGGAAAGGAGGAGGATTGAGGAATACTGTTAAATTGTTACCTGAAGTAGCAGATAGGATTAATTTAGAATTACTGAACATCTGGCCATGCTTTGGTAGCTGATGTCTAACGTACTTAAAGTGGATGTCATGTGCACATTGCTAATGTATCTTTTGTGAGTGAAGACCGCTTGCATCACTTTCCTAACCTAATAGCAGCTGCTCTGCCAATGTTGAGGTGGCCTTTTTTCTTCTCTTCTGTTTTTGTCTGTGTAAGTAGGATGGTGAGGGCCTCCTTCTGTTAGGTTTATTGAGAAAAAGACATCTGGGATTGCTGCTTTTTCAGCAGCAATGAGATACTGAGATATGGCCTGTCTACTTCATCTGCAGTTCAGCTCCATTATCTGTTCCACTTTCATTGGGTACTTACCATCTGTCTTCTGCCTTGATCTCCTACAAAAATCACCATTAAAGTGCTGAAGGGAATTTTCTGTCTGATTTCTTGTAGCTCTAGGCACCATCTAACTAACTGTGGCTTTTGCTGGTTTTCAGGAAATCATAGTTTTAGAAGAGGGCATGACAATACCCTTATATTCTCTCCATATAGATTTGACACTGTGGAGGACTACTAGCTGCAGGAGGGTCTATTTTTTAATTTTCTTTAAGTGATATGCTTGCCTATGTTACTTAGACAGTGGTGTGTGTACTGTCTGGGTGTGATACAAGGCCTATGTAGAATCTGCTTTGCTGCAATGACTTGCTGAACCTGTAGAATATAATTTGCATGTGTGCATGTATATATTTACATAGGTGTCCTAGCAAAATATTAGGAAGAGATAACCTCATGTAAACTGTGAGCTGACAATTCTTAGTGCAGGGCTCCCAGCTAGGTCTTCAGCCTAACCCAACAGTCAGGGTAGCTGTGACCTGCAGTCCTTCATTTTATTTGCAGACTCCTTTAGGAAAAAGAGAAGTTTTTGGTATAGGTAAGTAAAGCAAGTTTGCTTATCTGTTTGATGGAATTGCAGACTTTGAAGGTATCTCTTCTTCAATTAGTGCCTTTAAAAAAATCTAAAATGAATCTGCACCATACACGAAAAGTTACAATTCTAACACTAAGGGTCTTGCTGGGCTGTCTGTTATGATCTCTTGGAGGCTGGAAGATTTATGTTACAATAAATATTTCCTGTGATGAAATCACAATTCTGTAATTTCTCATCAGTAGTTAAAATGTACTCTTTGTGCAGAGAAGCCAGTAAGCTGACATTTGGATCTTGTTTTGTACACAGATTTAAGGACCCCACACTAAGCTAGCCATAAAGATTTACTGCTTGCTGTTTTTAGAACCAGTACTTTGATTCTAGCTTGCGAACAGGATTGTAGTTAACTGTTAGAAACCTCTGCTGCCTTGAAAATGGTTAGGATAAACCTTAATGCAAACAGCTACATTAAAGTGCCTGGGAAAGAAAGTCATCAGAGGATAGCATGGATTTGAGGCCTGTGATACTGGCAAGCAGAAAGCATTTCCCCTACAGAAATGAAAATTCCATCTATTTAAATAGCACACAAAATTACTGAGCGTAAGCAGAATTTTTAAGGCACATTTCTGAAATCGTCAACAAGAATAAATGTTCTTCTTTCATAAGAACATTTTTCCTTTGATTAAAAAAAGTCTGCTAAGGCAAATGAGCGCTGAGCAGAAAGCTTATAGGTTCTAATCAAGGTAGAATGCAGTAAGCAATGAGCTGCCCTATAAAGTGAAGGAGAAACTGGCAAAAAATAAACCTGAGTATACAGACGAATCTGTACCATGTCAGTTACTTTAATTAAATATTAACTATAACCATTTGCTGTCAGTGCTTCAAATACCGCTCAGTATTCATCTCCATGCACTAACAAGAATATTTTACTTTGAAGCTTAATAATCAGTGTTTTTCAATGTCATCTGCTCTACTTGTCTGTCGGGGAAACATACTTTCTTTTTAAGTAAACTAAGAACTGGTGTAAGGAAATGAGGCCTGTGGTCTGAGAGAGCATGGTTTTTGGTGGTTTTGCTTTGCTTTCTTTTTAAATTTGTAGAAGACCTCTGCTCTGGTTACTGTCAGATCATGTTACAAGTTGTGCTGCTTTGGTGTTCAGACCTTGTTGAATTAAATCAAGCTTTTGGACTTTCCCCCTGTTTTTGGCTTATAAACAGTCATATGTATATATTTATATATAAATATCTGTCTTCAGTACCCTTAAAACTTAAAAAGTTTCATTGTATATCTTATTGTTGATTTCTACTTTCTTCTTAAACAGAGCTTGATTTATGTCAAAAAGAACATTAAATACCTGGTCGGTGGTGGCGATGTTTCAAGCATAACAAATCTATGACTGCATGTTGTATCATTTATTGAGTATAAATATTTATTTTTTGTTACTAATTGACCAGAAAAGAACTTTAATACACATTTTAGCTGTTTATTTTATCAATTACCTAATTGTATTTCATCCTTCTTTATGAAATGACAAAAACTGGGGTTTTTTTGCTTATCTTAAGTCATTTTCTTCTGTGATTGATTGTTTTTGTAAATATAACTTACTTACGAAGAGGACTTGTGTTATCTTTTAATGTAAACATACTGAAACAATATTAATCTTATTAATTGCCATATTAGCAGCATAGATGAAATTGAGGCATGAACAGAATATGGCAAAAGTCAACATTGAGCTGTACTGTTTCAGTTGCTGTATTCTGTGAATGCTTCAAAATATGACCTGTAGTCTTTCATTCAAAAAGAGAAGAAATTATTTCTTTACATCCTATATTAATTAAATATTTGCCAGTAGGAATCTCTGACAAACATATTGCAGATGTAGCTTTGCCTATCTACCTGCATTTTCATTCTTTGTTTCCTTACGTGGATTTATTTCTGACCTCTGTTCCTTAATTGTTCTGGATAATAATTTGTGGATTACTTCTTGTTCGTATTACAAGTACAGGAATTCATTATGCATCTGAAATACTTATCAGTGTGACATTTCTCATGCTGAGAAGTTAAAAATCATATATTCCTGTCTTCATCAGAACTTGCAACAGTATATTATGCATCAGGCTGATGAAGATCCAGCAGAAAAATCAGATGGCTTAGTCTGCTTTTGGAAGAAGAAACCAGTAATTTTTCTGTAACAACATGGACACTTGGTATTGCTGTGTAGCAGCAGGAGGCTCAGGCTTCTCAGAGTGCTGGCTCTATTGGTTTTTGGGTTTAATTTTAAACTTCAGGAAGCTAAGGCTTGTGGCATTTTAAGAAAACAGTGTTAAGAAAAGAAAACAGTGTTTAAGAAAACAGTATTAATGCACTTCACTGTGTATTGTTCTTAAGAACTAAAGACAGTGAGTTTTAATTTGTTTTTCCTTTTCATTCTGTATGTGGAATATTGTCTGGCAGTTGACCTTTTGTGAATTTAATATGTAGAAAAGCATTTGTGCTGGCAGCCCAGGAAGAGGAAACGGAAATTAGAGTGAGAGAGACCTGGTGTTGGTTTCAATGTATAGTGTTCAAAAGTAATGGCTGAAACATGGCTGCTCTATTGCATGTAAATTTGAACTGTGATTCATTGTAGGCATTTTGTAGACATTTCTGTGTGTTTAAAAAAATGAATTTGTTTCCAGCGTTAGCTAACAATTTAATTTAAACAATTTGGTGGTTTTTTGGTAGTGTGGTTTGGTTGGGGTTTTTTGACTGCTAGTTTCTTGTAAGTGATTAAAACATAAACTGCTTGCTTAGCAGATATTTCTATCTTACAAATGTAGATTTTAAGAAGCGTGGGTTGTCTTTCTTGCCAAATGAGTAGCATCTGTTGTGAATCATTTGACTTTAAGATGTTGGGGGAAATGTTGTGGAAGGAAGCTCTTGGCTCATAGAATAATTTTCTGAATATAGTTTAGTGCCTTAGTGTTTGATTTTGCACCTCTGCCTGTAAACTTTTGGACGGAGGGAAGGAAGAAAGGGATGTGGGGGATTTTTTGTGTTTTTTCCTTTATTGTTGTTTTTGTCATGGAGCAGATGGTCTTTTAATGACTTGTAACTTGCTATAGCTGACCACCTGCAATCTGCACAGTGTGTTCTGCAGCAGGGCAGCCCAGACAGGGGAAATTGTAGAGGAAGGAAAAGTAATTGCTGAACAAGTTTCATGTGAAGTCTTAATATCTGTCCTCTTCTTGTGACACAGTGCTGCTCTTGCCATCAGTACAGGACAAAAGCCCCCTTGAGCTCTGCCAGCCTTAGCTGCCATCCTGTTGCAGGGTCATGGTTGCTTGAAATTTGTTCTGTGATTTTAAAAAAATACATTTGTCTCCATATTTGTCTTGCTGTAGTCCTCTTTTAGGTCATGGCCCTGTGTCATTAATTGTTTTGGTTATAATTGTCTATCTCTTCTCAACATCTTTTCTCCATCCCAGCTTTATTATATGTCCATAAAAGTTTTTATCTTTAGCCACACACACCTCTCTCCTTTCATTTAAACATATAGCAACATATTTATTTTTTCTTTCTTGCTGCTGTTCTGCGAGTCTTAGCAATTCAGAAACTTAGCAGTATTATTCTGAATTCTTGTGCTTTGCTTTACTTTCTCTGCAGAAAAATACAGGTGTTCACTGATGGAAGCTTGCATGACGCGTGAATAGTTTGCAGTTGTAAAATTTTAAATGTCTCTACGTGAGTCCCATTCATGACAGACTCTGCTGCTTACCTTGCAAAGATCATGCTATTGCAACAGTGTGGGAGAAGCTGCAGTTCAGGTGCCTGTGCCAATGTCTCCTCCCTCTGCAAACAAATTACTGCAAGCATAAGCTATAAAGCAAAATTAGTAACACACTACTCCTCCCAGTACTGAGTCAGGGAGGGTGTTATCAGCATAAGTTTATTTGCTCTGACCACTGCTTGTAAGAGCCCTACTGCTGATACTCTGGCGGAATGCAGTGATATCAGTCTGCTCTCCATTACAGCCTTGAACTTTGTTTCCTGAGTTAATGAGGATGACATATTATTGTGTCTTGGCTTCTGCTCCTCCTTCATCGCTGTTTCTGGTGTCTCATGCATCTTCTAGTTCCCAGCAAATGTTTTGCTGAGTAGGAAAGACAGTATTTTTGATCTTCAGCAGGCTGTCCTTCCTTTTAAAGGAATAGAAATGCTTGACTCCTATGGATTCTGATTTGTGAGCATTACAAAGACAAGCTGGCATGCTCAGTGTTCTGGGAGCTAGTTTTCTATACTTTGCTTGAGATGCATAATGAGGCTGACAGCTAGAAGCTGGAATTTATCTGGGGGAGCACTGAAGTTGCTGTTGAGGTGGTTCCTAAAGCTACTGACTTGCTAGTGATGAAGTCATTTTTCTACCCATAATGAGATGTGTAGAAGCCATGATGGTATTATGGGATTTGCACAGTTTGCCCATCAGTCTGCTTCTAGCATGTGTGGCAGAAGACATAAGAGTTGTAGCAATGGGATGTAGCATACTTTGCTTTTTTCAACTCCTGCTAAAATTTTAGGAAGAGAGGGAATTGGAAGTGAAAGCAATATATATATACTCGGATCCATGTTACTTATGTTTTCCAGGAATGAGTGGTAGTTCATTCCTGTGAAGCTCGTGCTGTGCATGCCATGATGTGAACAGTCAGCTTCCAGACAAAAGTGACTGCTTTTGGGGGGTTCTGCGTGGAAAGTGTGTTTCTGACAGACTAGACCTATAATTTGGCATGAAATCGAGGTGTTTTCTCTGCAGGCAATTATTTTCTGAAAGTGCCTCAATTTCAAGTACTGTGAAAACCCAAGCAATCCAGATGTACACCTCCACTAGAACAGCACTTTGTAGTCTGTAGTGTAGAAATATGAGGTTACTATGGAAACCTTGATTTTTCTTCTGGTAATCTGAAACAAAATGTCTGAATGTGTTCAAATCCCATACATGGGAGCAGTTTATTGTGGATCTCTGTTTTAAGGATGCTCTCACCTGCAGTAACTTAACGTTTTTGTTTGGCTTGGCATTAGGGTACCTTTCTTTAGTCATCTGAGAAGGTTGCTTTTCAAATTAAAGCAGTGTGTATACTTTCTTACTGTGTGTGGTATGCTGTGGAAATGGCTGAGCTGAGGATTCTTGAAGCACCCTTAGTATTGCCTGTATTGCAGTCCTCAGCTGCAGGTTAGGGCAGGGAGGTGAGCTCTGTGAAATACTGCCATCTACAGCACTGTCACGGCTAACTGAACAGCGTCCAGAGAACTCCTGGGAAGTTAGAAGGTTCTGAATTTCTGCCACTTCATGAAGGACCTGTTTTCAAAATGAAGAGCTAATTTAAGCTTATTGAAATACTGTAACAGACGCCTGTTAAGCAGATATATTGTGTATATTTAAAAATATAAAAATGGGGACTAAAAAGTAATTAATGCCACTCTGAACTCCAATAGTGAATGAAGTTATACTAAAATATAACACTGGAATATATCACTGGAAACAAAATGTTGATGTTGAAACTGAGTACTCATCAGTTCAGATTCACTAGAAAATCAGAAATTACCTGCTTTTCCTTCTGTTGAAATAAAGTTATGAGAAGAAATGTGATCATCAGAGTCACATGCATCTAAATTTCACAGCAAGTAGGTATGTTTTTTTTTTTTGTAAGAGGAAATATCTATGATGTAGGAAAGAAGACAGAAAGAAAAGTGCGAGTTCTAGCTCCTTCTGCCTGTCTAGTTGTTCTGCTAATTTCAAAATGGCAGACATAAAAAAGCAGGTTGATCAACATAAATTCTAAGCAGATTTCCTTGTCAGTAGTCAATCTAAAAGGCAGAATGAATGAGAGGGCGAGAAGTTAAGCTCTTTGAATGGGAACTGTACTGTATAATTAATATCTGTTGTTAAAGATGGCATGAAAAGGCAAAATCAAACTTCATAGCCCACCTAGATCATCTTTATCTTTTTTCTCTGTGGCTGTTTTTTTCTGTTAAACCTTCAATTTTGCCTTCATAAACCTTAAATGTTTCAGGATCTTCATGAAGAATTGAAGAATGCGATTCTTGTTAAAATGTGATTTATTTTTTTATTCACTAAAACAGCTAACATATCCTTGAAGGTGTCTAAGGAGACAATTGTGCTATGCTTTTTTTTTTTTTTTTTTGATTGAATGCTATTCTCCAGTCCCAAAGTAGACAGACTGCTTAGCATTTTAATTGGTTTTCAGGATGAATTCAGGTTTAATGTTCAAGGCCAAGACAGGGTTAGAAGGTTAATTATACTTATCAACATTTGGGAACAGTCAATTTTCACTGTATGTGAAGTGCTGCCATAGTGCTTTTCTCTTGGGGGAAAATTGTTTATTACTTGATGCTGGAACTGGAATGTTTGTGTGCTTATCTTGGTTAGGTGGTTTTGATGGGTGTCTCAGTTTACAGTTTGGTGCTTATAAGTGGCGTTGAAATACCTAGCTGGCTATTCACTTTTAATCTGGATTTTATTAAGTTAATAGCAGTCCTAGACTTACAAGCCTTAATTTCATATTGCATGTCTGCTGCAGACAATTTGGATGTGAAAAAGCTAAAGCTGTGAATTTCACAGACTTTTTAGAAGCCAACATGGGAGTGTAAAACGTGCCGCTGTATTAAGAACTACTGGTATATGGTATTTTTTCTTAGGTTGTGATCATCAAAAATATAGCTCATCCTTCTCTGAATTCTGTTGAGGGTTACAAAATGAAGGAACAAAATCCTTTCTCATGGAAAAGATTATGTATGCTGAGCTAATTTTTAGGTTAGAGGCTCTGCATGCTTGTTGCTGTCATTAAAATCAGTATTACTTGGGCTTTAGCTTTACAATTTCAGAAAAAAGGAACCACAAACCATTACATTTTCACTCTGCTACATGTTTTCTTGGACAAATCATAGTTTTTAAAAGTTAAAGACTCTAACTGCAACTACAGGGTACCTGCTGAAGTTGACCGGTTTGTATGTGTGACAGCTGTTTTTGGATACTTAGTAATGGATTGGAAGTGCAGGACACAAGGCTCCTGCAGTCCCCCTTTTAGCACTGTGCATTGGAAGCCTGTGCTGGCAGTCACTCTTACAGCTGCTCCAAATGGGTACCTGCACTTCTCTTCCCTCTGACTTGTCAGTGAAAGCGAGCGCCAGAGATGGAACGTGCCCCAGGAGCGCACTCTTACACTATGGGGAGCTTGGGACATACATTTTTGTCCAGTTACAGCTTCCGAGCTATTGCTGTCTGGCTCCATTTACTTTATGAAGCATGGAAATTAGTGTTTCATTCTTTTCTTACACATTAGACTTGGAAATACACGTGTAAGCTGCCTTCAAGGGAATAAAATGTGTAACGTTATACATAGAGGTGTAGTTAACTGCTTTGGCAGAGATACAGAGTATTGAATTGCTATATGCTGATACTATCTCCGTAGTTAAGCTTGTGTTATCTTGGTATTGTGTGTGATTTTAAATATGAGAGTAAATTATAAAATGCTGTTAACTGATAATTCTTGTCAGTTTGGGGGACAATATTGGAATATTGTAATGCAGTGAAAGGGAAGGATGTAGGTTTTTTTACTTAAAAAAAAAATATATATTCCCTCTTGGAACTATTCTTCCCTTTACTTATCATCAAAATAGCAATTGAATTTGTTTGAGCTTAGGAATATTGTATCCTTTCCCAGCATTTGTGTCTGTTTTCTCCATTCCTGAACTATGTGATGGCTCTTGCTCCTTAACTACCTCCTTTAACTAACTGATTGTTGAGGGGCTGGATAGAGGATGGTGGGGGAGGCAGGATTCAAATTTCCTGTCACAGTCCTATGGGATTGCACAGCCAGAGGATTGTATTCACTTTAAATCAGGTGCTCAGGCTATCTGATGGCCCCATTAAACCATTTTAGGGGAAAGAGAATTCCCAGTACTTGAGTAGACTGGGTGAAAAAGCAGGATGAGGTTCCTTGTCCATTAAATATTTTTTTAGCCTTGAACAGAATAACGCTTTGCCTAGGATGTGTTTTTTTTCTCTCTTTGTTTTCTTCTCCGAAGCATTTCAAAGAACTTCCAGCGAAGTGTCAAGACTTTGTTTTCCTGTCTGTGCTTACCACCACTCTCTGGTTGTCAAGGAACAGAACCCTTTATCCCAGCCGTGATATGTTCTCAATTGGTTGAAGCAGAAAAAATGGAATCTTCTCTATTGGTCCCTGAAGCAGAACATTAAGAGTACCCACATAATACGTGGTTCTTGCTACAAAAAGTCTTGGTGTCTCCTTGCAGTACTGGGAGCAAAAAGTATTCTGCTCTTCAGAAATGGGATAGTTTTGCAAACAAATACGTTTAATTTCTGTTCTTGAGGGCTGGCTTTAACGTGTGAAAGGCTTGACTTCTATTTTCATGTCCGTCAAAAATACTTATATAAAAAGTCGTTTGTTTGTTGCAAATAGTGTGAGCAGTGGCCTGACTTACATTAGACAGTGATATTGACCTGATTTCTGAGGGCTGTGAATTGCAGATAAGTTGTCACTTGATGATGCTTGTGATTTGTCCACAGCTGTTTGTTGTGGCAGGCCAGGTGCTTCTCATTGCCCAAAGAAATGTCATAGAGGAGCTTGTAATTTATTAAATAGAAATGAGTAGGTAAACAAGAGGTTATTGTTAGGTCACTTGCCAAGTCTGCAATGCAATAATGTTGTACAGTTCCTGTGGATCAGGCTATATTATTTAAATATTATTGGTTCATCCTATTAAAACTAAAAGCTCTGCAGGATTGTTGCAGCAGTTCCAAATCAAAGTGGATCAGCAGTTACTCAGTAGCTTCAGAAGACAAGCCTGACTGTTTGGTGCTAAAAACACTAGTTCTTGTTAAGCCTGTATGAAGTCTATTCGTAATATTTTTCTCCTGTATTTAAAAAAAACCCACAGAATAACAGTGAAAAACCTCCCAGAAGAACTCCAACTTTCTTCCCTTGGATCCTCCCAAAAAGTTCACAAACCATAAACAAACACAAATAAAAAACCAACCCTGCCTGAATTGTGATCAGGTAGAACAGCACTAGCATCTAAAAAGCAAAGTTGGGTTCATCAGCTCCTTTTACTTTACAGTGAAAAAAACCAAACTTGGCATAACCAATGGAAATCTAAATTAGACTTTCTAAAGCTTTTTAATAAACCATGATGTGTAAACCAGATACTATTGCTGCCTGTTTGAACCTGCTGCTGCTTTAAGTTAGGATTTCTAGGGTTTTTCCTATTGCACTCGGCTACTCTGACCTTTTGTTCTTAAATTCCTGTACAGATATCCTGTATCGTAAACTTGTGTAAACTACCTTCTAGTACTTGCCAAAAGAAATTGAAATAAAGGCCATTTATTATGTCATCAACTCTGTTTTATTATGAAGAGACACTGCTGCTAAAATAAGAAAATTAAATTGTACATGAGAGTAAACATAAGGTTCCTGTTTGAAATATCTGCATTTAAGCCTGCAGAAAGCCCATGTTTTAGAAATCTCCCACACAACACAACTATTACAGCCAGTACAGCTTCAACTGAAACTTGTCTGGGTTAAGACTTCTTTCATATTTTTGTTCTTGAAACTTGAATTGATTTTTCTATTTTATTTATTTCAGTTTAGAGCAGAAATTAGGATTGTAGTTGCTCTCTTAACTGAGTTCCTGTGAAGTGTATTCATGATGCTAATTTTAGAGGTAGTCTCTTTCTTTGCTGAAACAGCCTTTGGTGTACAGAAAAGTGGCTGTGTAGTGGTAGGTCTGTGGGAGAGCTGACACTTAGCATGTCCTTTCAATATCTATGAGAATTTTTTTTAAAAGAGGCCCAAAGGTCTCTTTCACTCTTGAAAGTATGTTGGGCATTCTTGTCAGTTCTCAGAGGCAGCAAAATACACAATGTGAAGAAAGGACTAAGAACGTGGTAGAATTGCCATTAGAAAATTGGTCTTTGCACTGGCTCAGTTTTGGAGGTATATTATTAATTTAATGGAAAATCATATGGATCCATTTAGGATGTCAACTGCAATAGCACCTGATGTGGCAGTGAACCATCTCTGTGTTGGTGCCTATTTGTCCAAGCAAAATCACTGCAGCTTCTGAGATACTTTGTGGTAGTTTAAAGCTGACATTTTTACTTTCTTTGCAGTAGGCAAAAACCACTCACCTAGTCACATATAGCTGATCTAGCAGGTAATAATTAATTGATCTGTAATAGTATGATTACTTGAAATAGTTTATAAATACTCTCAGAATAGCTTACTGAAACTTTATTCTTATGAAGTAGATGGTATTCTTGACCTGCAGATGAGACTCAAAATATTTCTGTATCAATGATCTCATTATAAATAAAATGTTTAGATACATCACTTGATGTACTCAAGTAGACTTTTAAGGTCCCTTCTTATTGAAGCTTTTTCTGCACAATGAATTAATTCTTATATTCTCAAAATGTTTTTCATAGTATTGTGTTTTGTTTTGAAAAGTTCCATGCAGAAGAAATCCAAATCTGTTTGCTGTCTCAGGAGGGCAACTGATTCCATTTTGGCATCAGCATCAGAAGGATTTGTTCTGCCACTTATCCATCTTGTCTGTGGAGACCTCTCTGGTGACTTATCTTACTTGTTAATTTCAGAAAAATCTGTATGCTTTAGCATGATTCCCTTCATTTCCTGAAGTAGCTTCCAGGTGATGTTGGGAGAGTCTCTAGCTGTAAAACAGTGTGTGCTTACCCAGGCTGTTTTGCTTGGAGTGGAGGTGAGTGAAGAGGTTTATCAGCTATTTGTCACCCCTGCAGTGTCCCTCAGGTGTTTTTCACCCCTGCAGTGCCCGGCCTGCAGAAGTCCCATGACCTAGCTCAGTTTAAATGATTCACATTTTGAGAGTGTCTGTATAAAATAATTTGCAATAGTGGTGATTCCTCTTGACAGAAGAGGGTTAGGGAGTACCTGCACAGACAGGTCTCCAGGCAGTTCAGAAAAACCTCAGCCTCAGTGGGGTAAGAGGTGGTAAGGACCAGGTGTGGAGGGCTGGTAATCACCTAATCCCTTCCAGCTGTCTCCAGCAGTGTCACACTGCCTCATCATACAGCTGGCAAAATGGGAGATGAGAAAGACAGTACTGTGTGAGTGACTATTATTAGTAACTTTACAGATGTAGAAGAAAATCACAGGGTGGAGTTCTGAAAGGAATATGGTTTGCCATGTCTCTAACCACTTAGTTTTAGCCCATCTTGTTTTATTCAAAATCAAGACTGTCATTGGCAAATTTAACCTTGTATGGTTGTGTATGATGCAGCAAAGTAACAAAAAAAAGTATATAAAAACACAATGCTAGATTTGGTGTTGTAAGGTTTTAATAAATCTTCTTTGCCTACTTCACAATGAAACAAACAAACCAAAAAATCTGAATATTTTATGAAGCTTCATAGGTTCTCTCTTAAATGAACAAAGTCAGTTTATTAGTTCTCTTATATTTATGCTCCAGAGTTAGACTGAGCCCTAGGTAAAAATGGCTCATGGAGGTGAAGTGTATAAAGCTGCAGGTAACTAGACACCTTTAAGTGAAGAAATAGACATTTTTACCGTTAAGACAAAGAACTTGTTTGAGTCATGGGAACAATCTTGCAGATTACTTATCGTGAAGACCTTGCTAAGTTTGAGAGCTTTGAAGTGTATTTCAATGGCAAAGGGCTCCAGAAGCCTAGGAACTCAAGCTTTTAGAGAGAATGTTGGGATTTAGTACCTGTATGTGAATCTTACCATATTTTCTGTATTCCTTCATTTTTTTCAGGACAAGTTTGTTTGTGGAACCCAGTTTAAGGTAGTAATATTGGAAGTTGCAGTGGGCATTCAGAAGTTTGTTATGCTTTCCTTGGCCTTCATTGCCAACTAACTCTCTCAAAACATAGCTGAGGTATCTGGACTGTGCCAGGTTTTTTCCAAATGAGAGATGTTTTCAAGTCCTGTTCTTAAACATTTCAGTTTTCCTGGGTTTTTTTTTGGTGTTTTAGTATTTGATATTTTTTCCCCTTCTGAAAACAGCCATACAGAAACAGAGGAAACAGCTTGTTCTGCATGTGGACTGTTTATTCAAGAAATGAGAAGGCAGGTGATGAAACTCAGGGTGGAAGGAAGTGTTTCATAAGGGTAGATTTGGTGGCTGATAGCACTGAGTGATCACAATGTACTTGGGGAACTTGAGGCAGTTGTTGGTTCTGGTGTGTTTATATTTGTAGCAGACTTTTGAGCATTCAGACATTGTAATTGAGAGTTAGTGTAACTATGCAGCTTGTCATCTATGACTTCTATATAATTACTGGTTTTGTCAAGCTCTCCTGTTTGGACTGACTTCACAGAAGTAGGACTTGAACCTAGAGATTTTTTCAGCTCTCAGATTTCTCTTCTAGAATTGCAGAATACAACCAGTTCCTAGTTCTTCTGAGTTCTTGTTAGTTAAGAATGTTAGTTTGAGAGTCAAGAAAAACTTGTGATTTCTTTGTTTACCAGGTCTTCTACTGACTTTTTTGACCCTGTTATCTCTCCTCCATTTTTACTAGTAACTGTGCTTCAGTTCCTGCTTTCTTGAAACTGATTTCAACAAACACAGGGTACTTGGCATGCAGTGGCACTGTGTCATGTGCAAGAGCTGGCCTGATCTGTAGGTTGATAATGAAGTGTACTTGGTGTGCAGGCTTGTTAGCTGAGAAAGATGATCTGTGGCCTTGTGCTACAACCAGAAGGCTTTTCTTCTTCTGGTGCACTGTATTCAAAGAGCCTTGAGAGCAAGACATGCTACCTCTATTATCTTCTGTGCTATTGTTGCTCCCCTGCTGTATGGAGCAAAGTGAAAGTGTCTTCAGCAGTCACAGGACAGCCTGAAAGACATTTAGATTTTTTGAGAGCCCTAGTTAGATTTAGGGTACAGATTTCCTTTAATTTCTTAAAACTGATCCTATACCTCTTAGGAATTATAGGTGACTATAACTGTTATAGTTAGATCTCAATATCTAGGAAACTTGTTTGTTTGGTTTTTTGCAGCACTTGGATACCTTTGTCAAGAGTGTTGCCTTAAACTTCCTTGTGGATCTTATAGAACTGCTTACCTGGAGTTCACCTGGTTATCCTGACAGATAGCTGAAGAAGAGTCAGTAACATGCCCTTGCCATAAAGAAGATGCGTGGTGTTCATGAATGCTTTAGACAAAGCATTGCCAGCAGGTTGAGAATAGCAATCCTTCCTCTCTATGCAGCACTGCTGAGTTCACATCTGGGTGAATGGGTACATGCAGAGTGAATGGCAGCATCAGTGCTGGGTACTGTCCAGGGCTCCTGAGTACAAGGGGGATGTGGATATACAGGAGAGAGTCCAGTGAATGGCTGTAAAGACTATCAAAGGCCTGGATCATCTCTTGTTTGAGGAAAGGCTGGAAGAGCGGGGTCTGTTTAGCCTGGAGAAGAGAATGGCTCAGGGTGAACTCGTCAATGTGTATAAATACCTGACAGGAGGGTATAAAAGTGACAGATACAGGTTCTTTTCAGTGGTGCTCAGTGATACAAGAGGCAGTGGGTACAAACAGAAACATGGGAAGTTCCATCCCAGCATCAGGGGATCTTTGTAACTTTGAAGGGCGACCAAGCACTGGCACAGGTTGGCCAGGGTGTTTGTAAAGTCCTCATCCTTGGAGATATTCAAAAGCTGTCTAGACATCCTTCTGCAAAGAGGGGCTTGGGCAAGATGACCTTCAGAGGTCTTTTCCCACCTGGACCATTCCCTGATTCCCTGTGAAATAGCATTTCTTTGTGCTGTTGTGACTGTGCTTTCCAGCAAGGACCTAGGTGAATTTTTATACTTCTTGACATCAATGTAAACAACTTGTTTTCTTTTCTTCTAGTATGCCTTGCCTTTACTTGCTGCCACATTGATCTTTAAAGTCAGTGTGTATTGTTACGCTTGTGTCATCTTAAAAAAAAATACAGTATATTCTTATCTGATACTCATCTTGGGCAATTTTAATGCTTCTACTTTTAGGCTACTAGGGAAAGAAGGCAGGCATCCAACAGAGCTTAGGTCAATTGGTAGGTCAGAGCCCAGGAGAACACTTCCCCTCTGGAAAGGCTGGGTCAGGAGGCAGCAGGCAGTGGCAGGTCACAGAGAGGCTGGGCCTTGCCTTGAGGTTTTGGTGCTGGATGCAGGAGGGTACTATGATACTAGAACTGATCACAAAACAGTGCTGCACTGCACCTGTCCCATCTAAGGACCCTAGGTGATAGTGCTTAGGAAGAAAGCTAAAACCTGCCTATATAATACAGTATGCAGGTGTTCAAGTAACTTGGTCCCTTGACTAAAAAGAAAATGTATTAGATTCAGGAGTCATCTCTACCACTTGCACTAGGTGGCTGCACCTTGACTGAAATTCAGGAATTTGTGTGGGGGCAGTGGGGACTCTGATGAAACTCCCCAGATTTAGTGAAGTGTTTGAACTGAAACTAATCTTGTGTGGGAGAAGGGGAGGAAGAGTCCTTTTGTGAGTTGGATTACGATTTAATGTTATAGATATACCACCAATAGGGTATTACTACTACGTTGTCAGGGCTAAAATCTCTTCTGCCTAGAACAAATATCATGTCTGGTGATGAGCTCTTGTTAGGCTGGCAGAAAAAGGGCCTTGCATTGCCTAATAGCGCCTTTATCTAGTTAAACATACCCTGCAATAAAAGCTTATGTAATCTGGTTAACATATCCACTTCACTGTTGTCTATAGGACTGAACAAAAGCTTGCTACCACAGTTTCTCTCATAGCCACGGCACCTCAATTGTGCTGCTTTTGATCTGTGGTTCATGTAACTATATCTAAGAGAATATTGGGTAGCAGCGTAATACTGAGACATTCATTTTATGATTTTTGAAATGATTTTTTTTAATGATAGGAGTTGTTTTCTTACCTCCTCCCATAGGACTTTCCAGCATGCACATGTGTAAATAGTTAGAAAAGATCCTGTTCATGCAGAGTAGTAGCTTTCATTGATGCATATTTTTCTTTCCTTCTGTGGGAGACCTAAGGAGGATTTTCCTATTCTCAAGGTGCAGTGAACTGAAAACCAAATTTTTACAAAAACTGACAATGGCTGAAGTAGTTTGTTAAAACCATGGAACCACAGAATGCTTTGGGTTGAAAAGGCCCTTAAAAATGATCTAGCACCAATCTTCCTGCCATGGGCAGGGATATCTTCCACTAGACCAGGTTGCTCAAAGCCCCACCCAACCTAACCTTGAACACTTCCAGGGATGAGACATCCACAGCTGCTCTGGGCAGCCTGTTGCAGTGCCTCACCACCCTCACAGTATGTAATTTCTTTCTAATATCTAATATAAAATATAAACACTGCGAAAGTTAAGTAGATTTGTGAATGACCTGGTGGACTGACCTGCTGACCACACTTCTTTTGATGCAGCCCGGGATATATTGGCTTTCTGGGCTGAAAGCACGTGTTGCTGGGTCATGTCTAGTTTTCATCCACCAGTATCCTGAATTCCTTTTCCTCAGGAGTGTTCTCAAACCATTCCCTACCCAGCCTTGGGTATTTGTGCTTGCAAGTATTTGTCCTGGGGATCGCCCCAGCCCAGGTGCAGGACCTTGCACCTGGCCTTGTTGAACTGGTGTCCTGAGGTTCACACAGACTCAACTCTGAAATGTGCCAACATCCTCTGGATGGCAGCCCTTCCCTCCAGCTTGTCAGCTGCACCACGCAGTTTGGTGTCATCAGCAAAAATAAGATGGATTACAAGTGTTAACAGGACAGGTTATGGATTGTGTGATGATAAGAAGAAAACATTTCCCTTCTGCTTTGACTATACGTTTTTGACTTGTTCAACCTTCTTTGCAGTTTGAGAGAATGAACTTACTTTGTGGCAGGATTTTTCTGATTGGTAATACCTTTCTGTGTGCCTGATTGTATGCAATATATATAAAGGAAAAATAGCTGACTAGCTGGCTGCCGTTATTGAGTTATTTTTAAATAATTTAATTTTGTGTGTGCCCTCCTGAACACTTCAGCTTTTAAGCATTAAGATTGTGAAGGAGCATTTGTTAATTAAAACCTCAAGCTGACCAGACTGCAAACACTTGTGAACGTAACAGAGAGCAGCAAAAGCATGTCATGAACATTACACAAAAGCTAAAAAAACACCCTAGATCAATAAAATTATACATTTGGGGTTGTATATTCAAATCTAATGGTTGGATTAGCTAAAGTAGAAAAGAGCACCCTTCATAATAAACTGGCTGCATTTACAAATAAGACAATTCCTCTTCTTTGCATTGGTTGGAAAATAGTTTCAAAGCTTTGGGGCTCAGATGGTTAGAAGCATTCTGTAATTTTCAAAATAAATCTGTTCTCCAATTTCATATTATTTGACTCTTTGGCAATATCCTTTTGCTGAGAGAGCCCTTTTCCTTCCTTTGTATTTATTTTGGCATATAACAGAAGCAATATTGTTCACTTTCAGCCTTCATTTTGCCAAGAAAAATAAGGCAAGCTGGCTGTCTACTCCTAAGCTAAACAGCTTGGGGGAAGGTAGTCCTTAACCATTTCTGCATCTGCTTTGCTGTTTAAACATGAGCAGGTAGAATTTTTTCCTTCCTTTTCCCAGAAGACTTCTCTGGAGCCTTTGGGAGCATGCTGTATTAAGTCTTTGCAGCCACAAGTGATTATGAATGCTAGGAATTAGACCATAGGGTACCTGTCTGATGGCACTGCTCTTGAGACAAGATAAAGAAGGCTGTGGTCATGTGAGCAGATGGAGGAGCAGAATATGCCAGGAGCATTGACAATAAAAAGAGTTGAAAAAATATTAAATACAAAAATGGGTTTAATGTGTTTTAGGCTAAATACTCCTGTCAGCAAAGGTCTCTCTGTTGAGATAACTTGAGTATGGTTAAAGGTTTGTGTAACTAAAAAAAGCTGAAAAACTGCTTTAAATGGCAATGCTCACATCTGTATGTAATAGCACTCATTTTTCATCCTATTTAAAAGAGTTTGGTGTTTCTGCAAATTGAATATGCATGCAGTCTGGTGTTGCTGAATTTCCTGCTAATAAGAGAACCTAAAATGGGTGTGTGTGGGAGAGATGACAAGCAACAGACATCAAAAATCATCACCCAGGTCTGCATCTCTTGTTTGGGTGTGGAAGGTAAGGGTCACAGTGCCTGCTGCTCTGGGAAACAGAGCTTTAGGGTGAATTCCTCTATCTGTGGTGATGGCATCTTTCCTTTTATGAATGCAAATTAATAACTTCTAGTCATCGCATTTCAGATGTCTACTGTTTCTAATTTATGTGAGAGCATCTAGCCAGGCTTCCCAATTATGTGCCACTTCAGTTAATTACTCAGGTGCTTGAGCAAGGTCCTCCTCAGTTCATTGGACTAAGTCATAGAAAACTTTTAACTTTGCAATTTTGTTAGCACACAGTTTTTTTAAACTATTTTTAATGGTTCCTTTTGTAGTTTATTGGCATATGTTATAGTAATTATCTAGAGTGTATTAATACTGTATGTTTTTTCCTGAGGGAAAATTCTAACTTGCTTTTTAGAATACAAACCCCAAAACCGATTATAATAAAACATTGAAAGCAGTAGAGTAAATGGTTATTCTTTTCAGTGAGATTTGTTTTCCTGAACGTCTATTTCCTGAGACAGACCTTGAACCAGAAGATCCTGTGTATTCTGGTTGTCTGTTTACCTTTCACCCATCCTCCTGCATTCAAGATGCTCCTCAGTTTCCCTGGGGGGACTGTGATGTGTCTTCCCACCTCATCCTTCTGTCTTCACTTCATCTGATTTTACTAAAATTTGCCTTTAGCTTAGTGCATAGATTAAGCACAATATGCAAACCTTATAGCGTAAAAAAAAAAAAAAAAATTACCATCTCTATGCTACCCTGCTCTTGCACAAGTGTTAGTTTAGCAACTGAGTTTGTAATTTAGCTGCTTCCTGCCCCCTCACCCCACCCAAGACAAAAGGAAAGAAGAAAATTGTCCTTGGGCTGTTTCTCTGATGAAGCACTTGCTGTGGCTGGCGGGAAGGGCAGAGTGAGCGGCTCTGTGGAGGGTGGGAGCTCAGGGTCTGTCCCTGCGCGATACCGACCGCGCTGATCCGAGCAGGTAAGCACGGCCTCCTCTTCCCCTGCTGCCCTGTAGGGTGGAGGTCTTGGACAGAGACAGCAATGGGCTCTGGCTGGACATCTCAGTAGGCATCCCAGTTTGATATCCGCCTCTCCTGAAACCTGCTTAACAAATCGGTGGTTAAAGCAGTTTTTTTCCACCAAGTTTTTTTGCTTGATTCCAGGTTGTGTGCTTGTCTCGCAAATGGCTTTAAATATGCTGTCAATACAAGAATTCGTTATAGGTTTCATTCTCTTGCTAAAAAATGTAAATAGGAAATGTCTAGAGAATGAGGCATTGCTTTCTTGCTGTGTGTGGTGACCTCTAGATGAGCGCCCGCTGTGCCACAGAAGGTGCTGGCTTGCACATGCTATTTAATTTTTGTGTTTTGGTTCTACAGAGCAATACATAGCCGTTTCTGGAGTTATGCTGGGAAGCCCTCAACTCTGGCTGCTCCAGAATAGCTTTGTTTTGTACCCAAACAGTTGGCATGCACATGCTTTTGGGGCAGGAGCGGTGTGCTGCTGGAAACTCTGGAACAACGGGAAATACAGGGCAAAACCTGTGGGTTTCTTTTTTTTTTTGTGTAACTCTTCCTTATTTTCAGAAGTAAGTGCTTGCCTCTGTGAGTAGCTTTTGTTTTGGCCATTTTATCTGAAACTATTCTCTCCATTCCTAAGTTGATTTTTCTGGGTAAATGTTCGTGTTTTGCAAGGTACTGTAAAATGCAGAGGTTGTTACCATGTGAGACTATTTAGTATCTTAGGACAGAGGGAAGGGAAAGTATAGTCCTCTACTGGATTTCAGCCCTTGGAATTAAATTATTGCATTTTTCTTTTCCTCTCTAGGACCTTGAGTAGCAGGATGGAAGAACACTAACTGATAGAGACAGAGAACAGGCCCTTGCAACATGGAGAACGTTCCAGTTGATGGGGAGCTGGATAGAAATTCAGTGAGTAACTTAAGTATGCCTTTGTGTAATGAGATGAATGTGAATATTTTTGCAGGGAGAGGGTTAAATGACTTCAATCTGTGCACTTTCAGTTTGAATTGATACTTTTTTTTGTGAGTGTATTTGGAATATTATGTAGTATGATTATCTTATACTAGATTCTCATGTCAGGAGGGCTGGATGTCAAAAAACTTTCAGATTTTGGATTTGATTTTTGGATTTTGTCTCAGAGTCTCAAAGGAAAAAGGTATTCCTCTTAGTCTAACTGGCACTTTGCTAGTTAGTGACTATAGACAACAGAAAAAATAATATAGTTCTTGGTGGAATGAGGAGCAGAAAAGACAGAAGGAGTGATAATTATATGTTATCAGAGTAATCTGAGGTGTAAGAGTTGATAATCTATACTGATTATAAAATTTCTGAGGCAATGAAGCTCTTTCTAAGCACAATTTAAAAACAGGAAAGGCTAGTGTGGACTATTGTGCTTCATCGTCATCATCATCATAAATGTTGGAATTATTTAAGACTTTAGTTTTTCCACAAGCTGTGTCATGTAAAAATACTTTAATAGCTGAAGCAGGAAATGTTTTATAGTTTCCAAAGCACTGTCTCCCAAAGGCAAAATAGGATATGTTTTTCTGTAACTGAGGTGAAGGTCAAATTTAACACCTCATTACTGACAAACTTTGTGATACTGAACTATTACATGGAGCTATTAACTTGATCAAGTGTTTTATTACTGTTTTTATCTTAAGTGATGAGTTTGGAGACAAACTGTTTTGCAGTGCTTTAAGAAAATTCTTGGCTTTTTTTTTCTGTAATGAACAAATTCATTGGTTTGCTGCATGGCCCATGCATTTATATCCCAGATGCAGCATACTTATGAGTAACAACTGCCAACTGTGCAGTAGAGTATTATAATTTTTTAAAACATGCTGTCAGTTCAGTTGCTGTGCTCCTTGTTTCCTCAAAATATATAAAAAAGTACCAATTTACAAAACACTTCAAAGTAATGTAAGATGTGCTACTTTTCTTTTTATGACATGCCTTCAGAGTAGCATGATCTTAAGGAGGTACCTCAAAATGAGTGAAAATTGAATATAAAAAATACCATATCTATTTTAAGAGAGATTGACCCAGTAGTTTTGAACACCTTTAGTCAATGCAAATCCTGACACTTCCCAGAAATTTAATTTTTTTAAAAATAATGTTTAAAATTTTTCAGTATTCCAGACTTTTAGTTGTAATCTGTTTAAGTTCCTTTGTCATGATAAAATTAATGAAATATATGTGTTGTAATGTGCATAAGGAATACTGATAATTTTTTTTCTCCACTTCTAATTCCTTTGGTATGTTTTTAGGAGGTGTCTGAAAAAACCTTTTTTAGAGGTTTCAGATTTCTAATTTGCTTTTTTGGTTGGCTTATTAAAGAACAAAAGATGAAGAAATCACAGGCCAAAATGCTGTGCTTTTTCCTTTCCAGAATCAGTATCAGAGAAAAGTCTTATATTAAATGCTCTTCCTGTCTAAAAATTAGGTTGATACGTACTGAATATAAATTTGAAGACGAAGTCTGTTACAGCTCAGCAAACTATTTTTGTAGTCTGACACCATTAAAACAGTGCAAAATAATAGATGCTCCGAATTCTTGTTTGAGAACAATTTTTGTCTACTTCTCTATAAAATAATAATTTAATCAAGTCTCACTTTCCTAGAACTTAGACCATTACATGGAAATGTATGGTATAAACTATTATTTTTTGAAATATTTTTAGTAATTCGCTTCTAATTTTTTCTAAGATGTACATTTAATAAATAATTTGCCTGTGATATAACATGTACAGTCAGTGTCAGTCCTTGTTACTTAATACATCAACAGACATAAAAGTACCTTTTTTCCTTGAAGCATTGAATCATTTTTATTGATCAGATTTGTAGGTTGGGTCAGTGGTCCTGAATTTAATTTAACTGGATTAATTTCAATGGTTTACACATATCAGAGACTGCCTTCAGGGAAAGTCTGTCTTCAGCAAGGTGAAAACTCAAACTTGGCTTTAGAATGTTCATTTAAACTATTAAAAAATTAGCTGTATGTTTTGGTTCTAAAAACAGTGTTTTAAAAAAACTTTTGTAATAAGAGATTTACACACGCTAGTGTGACATGCTTTTGCTTTTACCCTAATACTCAACAGGAAAAAGTTGTTTTTTAGAAGAACTTGGCAGATATAACTTAAAGTTTAGCAACAATTGTTATAAGCTTTATTTCTGAGAAATGAACATCTAAAAATAGTGCTTTTTTAAAGCACATGAGCTGCCTTTGTATAAAAACAGTTACAGCTGCTGTCTCATGTGATATTCTATATTATTGGTTTTACTTCTAAGTCTTAGAAACTTTACTGGGAGGAGGACTAGGCAATCATGTATTTTGGTAGCAAAATTTTTAAGTAATTGTGCCTCTGTAGAAATGAAATCGATCATGTAGTGTTGAGAACCTGTCAGAGGACTTGTTCTGCAATCTGTAATCAAAGTCATAAATTATATAACTTGAAAATAAAGCTAGGTTGTGCCTCTGGGAATATGTATATGTTTCTCTTAATTTTCTAGATTTAGAATAAGAGTTGTGAGTGGTGATGGACAGGAATGTTCTGAGAGCATTCTTTTCAGAGAAAACCCTGAAGTAGTAAAATGTTTTGTTCCCTTAGTTGTTTGGAACCCTAGTCTGTAGTGATATGAATTACAGATGATAGAGGTGCAATAGGCCATTGGAAAATGAAAAGGTCTTTTTGGCCAAAGTAGTCTCATTTCAGTACCTTAACATCTGGCACCAATGTTTAGAAATATATATTCTGCAGGTTTTAGGTGACTACACAAACCCAAATACCTCTGATGAAGAGAGGGGGTTGACCAGCAACAGAGAGAGTTTGGTGTGTAAACAGAATGTCAATTGGAGAAGATAGGGGACAGAATTAGACAGGCTTGTGTTTCAGCCTCTGGCATAGGAGCTGTTTGTACCAGTTCATAGGATTAACCATGCAATGCTGAAATATTTACATGAAAAGCCCGTGCATTGCCATCTCGGGTGACAGGTTGCCCTGGTCTCTGGTGTCACGTTGTATCTTGGCCAGGGCTGCTTGCAGGGCAGGCAGTGAGACAGGACCTGCAGCCGTGCCTTTTCCCTCTTATTTCTTCCACACGTAAGTAATGCACTGCAAGTGAGCATCTGGCTGAGCCTCAGGTACTTTTGATCCTGTGTATCTGTTCACACTGTATTTTTCTAGTGCTGTTGTCTTGCTGTCCAACTCCCAGTGACCAAAAAGCAGCCCAGTGCTGAGCAGCAGTGCTCCCAGTCCTTCAGTCAGTTGCTGGGTCTCTGTAGAGTTTGTGCAGGCTTCTTGTTCTCTTGTTAGCCACTGTTCTCTTCAATCTAAAATCAGCATAGGGTAGGACAGTTCCAGTCTGAACATAAACTGTTTCCTAGTCTGCAGTATGTTATCTGTACATTAAGAATAGACATTTTGCCTTGGCAGCCGCTGAATTCTTGAATACATGTCACGTACAATTACTCAAACCTGTCTGATAAGTTCACTCTTTGACCTGAATTTAGTCTCTGACAGGAATAGAAGATTACTTGGCAATTGTGGTTATATTTTATTTCAGTTTTTCCTGTTCAGGCAAGTCCTGTTCTAGAAAGGGCAGAATTATGAAAGAAGGGTTCCCTCACCTTTCCAATGATGTGTACTGCAATTGCTGTGTATACATTGCCGTACTTTGCACTTGCACATTGCACTGTTAATTTACAATTTAGCACCCTTAGGCAAATGTGAGAGATAAAAAAAAAAATAACCAGTGTTTTGAGGTCAGGAGTACAAGGCAACATTCCTGCTTGCAAAGATTTTGATTATGATTTTTCTTTCTTACATTTACTGCTGTTAAGTCCTGATAAGAGAGGCAAGATTGGATCCTCTTTAAAGCAGAGCAAGGATTTCACTACTTTATGGAGCACAAATTTTTCATTTCGGATATACAAGATATGTCATGTTTGGATTTATTTTATTTTTAAGGAGGAAATGTTCATGCTGATGAGTATTCTTGTTTTCTCCTTTTCTATTATTCACAGATTTCAAATGCAGTAAATCCTTAAAGAAATAAGTGGAATTTGCCTTTTATCTGTACATGGCTGAACACAGTGGGATCTTAGTCTTGATTGTGGTCTTGGTTAGCAAGGATTTAAGAAAGATTCCAGATCAAATATCAGAAAGGTGTACAGGATATTACTGTGTAGTTAGCCTCCTTTAGTGCCTATATTTGATGCATTGAGTGGGAGAGAAATTTTATACAACTTGGTTCTATGGAAACACTTAGATATAAAATATCCTCTTAAATTTAAAACTCCGCTGTTTGTCTTGCATCCTAAGCAATTTCAAATGTTACCTGTATTTGTAGATGAGCTGAATCTGTGGCTTCTAAGCTTGTGTTTGTATGCAAAAGCAGTTAGGCTCAGATCTAGCATTAGTAGATGCTTGCACATTACTTCTGGCTTTAAAGATTTTTTTTCTTCCAAAACACTTTTCTGGAAGTGGAGTGAAAACATTTTGTGTTATTTCAGGTCTCTTCAGAGCTTCATTCTTTTGAAACCACTCCAGACTAAAATTTATTTTAAAATGCTGTGTATCAAGTTATACAAGCACTAAATTTCTGCTGGAGAGATTCCACTCAGAAGAAGTGGTTGAGGCAGTTGCTGTTTACTAATGATGGCTTCTAATAATGGCTTTTCTATAGGCATATTTGTCAGATTTGTTGCTTCAACTTTTCTGAACTGCAGAGTCTCTTGAGGTCTTGCCTTTGGCATTGAGGTGCATGTTGTATTTTAGTTATGAACTAACACTGTTTTCATTGTCCTTCTTTCCCGCTGCTGCTGCTTTTTGTGCACTTGCTTCTTCCTGGCCTGGATTTTTATGTTTGCTGTTCTTCATTCCTCAATTGTATGTGTACACAGCATCATGGTGAGAACGGAGACTCTCCTGGATCATCAAGTAAGTGACTCCTCTCTCCTGCATTCTGTTTGCACATATGTATCTTTGCATATATTTGCTGGCATAAATACTAGGTTTTCTTCTGTATCATAATTGAGGAGTTGAAGTGTGATGAAAATTAGCTGCTGGAAAAGTATTTTGCCTGGCATACCACTCATCCAAATGTTTCCCTACCATAGCCTTTATTTTTTTAGTGGGAAAAGTTTATTCTTCACCTCTCCCAGTCATGGCCAGGAAAAAAATCTTTTATATTATTTATCTGGAAGAGAAAAAGCTATTTTTATCAACTTAAAATACAACTTTCAAATACTATTGTAGTGTATATATAGTAAAGATATGGAAATAATGGTTCAGAAAAAGGTTTTATTTTTGAGTTTGTCAATTTCTAGTGCTATATGTGATTCCTTTAATTTAAATAATTTTCCATAGTCAGAATTGAACAGGTATATATATATATATATTGTAATTCTTCAGGATTGGATCTGGTGAGGTGCTAGGGAAAACTTCAGGTGTATGTATGTGCTTATATGCAGCCAGAGACTTACATGGTGTCATTGGTTTGTGGGCATTGGTATGATAATATTGGCAGAGTAATTTTGCCTGGGATTAAGAGTTTGTTTATGTGGGAAAAAGAAAGGTAGAGGCACAAATTGTTTCTTTTTTCTATGAGAAATCTGTGCAGAAGCTGTGGTCTTAGCTGATATAGCTTATTATAGACATTAAAAAACAATGTTGAATTGAATTGTAATAAACCTCTTCCTGTATATGATGTCCTTGTGTTATTTTCAGTGGTGTAGGCACTTTCACAGGCTCATTATAGAAATAGAAGTGGGAATCTGACTATTCAGATTTTTTTTTCATAGCTGTACCTGAAATAAATCAGCTGTAAAGACCCCAATTTATAGTTCTTCTAAGGTATGACTTGTACTGACAAACTTTTATATTAGTAATTTCATGACCATTATGAATATGAACAAAGTTTTTTTTCTCAACTTTCAACAGTTCTGTTGGTATTGAAATGTGACCTCTAAAGAGCCACAAGGAGGCTTTGATAGTTACTATTTGTTTATTCTCTAAAATAATGCCTTGTCTTCTCCCTCACCTCAGAACAAACGTCTGAGCATTAGGATGAGGCATTTTGCAACTTCCTTGTAGTGGCTGCTATGATGTGAATAAATACTTACGTTCTTAACTGATTTATTTCCATTTGTTTAATACTTTTATGTTGCTTTGTATAAAAAGGAGATTAAAAACCTCTCCTGCCATCATTCTTTAGCTTTATAAATGGAATTTCTAAAAAACCCACTTGGTTTTAGAAGTTCACCTTGAACACCCAGGCATTTGAAGTGCTCACCACATGGTATTCTGTATTGGGTGATGTGTAAACTCTGTTCGGTAGGAAAAGAGCCTCTCTGACAGTTCTAGGAGTTGTTGCAGGACCTAATTGACTCCTAATGAAGGAATATGAATTTTACAGTGAGCTTGAAGCTTGTAGTCCCATTAGTGTGACAGAGTCCCCAGTGCTGAATGTAGCTCATGCTTTAGTCACTCTTGTGTGCAGAGATTGCTCACGCTGCAGGTTACTGGCTACTACTGCCTGAGAAATTACTGCATTGTGACAGCTTAAAGAAACCTTTGGAATTCCCAAAGCTTAAAGCCTAAAAAAGTGTTAGCAGTGCTGC
Source organism: Chloebia gouldiae (assembly GCA_003676055.1). Taxonomy (NCBI): domain Eukaryota; kingdom Metazoa; phylum Chordata; class Aves; order Passeriformes; family Passeridae; genus Chloebia; species Chloebia gouldiae. The sequence goes on along the minus strand of QUSF01000009.1, from coordinate 21,258,976 downwards.
ATGCTGCCTATTCACAAGCAAGCCTTCTGCACAGGTTACTCAGGAGAGGCTTTGCTAGTGCAGTTACTGCTGTGGAGCCCACAGTGTCACCTGCTGCAGTGGCATAGGGGCTGGTGGGGGGCACCTGCAGAGCACAGTAGGCTGAGAAATCCCATCCCTGCAGAAGCTGAGTGGCCAGTAGCTTGTCAAAAGGAGTTTTCAGCTAGTTGGGTGAAAGCTGGTCCTCCTCCAGTGCACTGTACACCTTAAAACATTAAAATAAGTATAGCTCACTCTCCTTGCAGTGACTCATTTTATGCAAACCTGTGAAGCAGCTGTTTCTTTACCCCTTTTTATTTTCACATAAAAGACCTTCTGTGGTACGGTCTCTTCCCAAGACTTCAGCAACTGCCTTGCTCTCCCCTTTCCCTTACTTGTAGTTGCAGAACAATAGACAGCTAGTTTGGTACAAGAAGAAGAGCAAAATCAGACACTACTTTGAAATATCAGCCTTCTGGCACTGATTGATTTGAATTCTGAAGTGGTAATATGAGCTTGTTGCCTCTCTTGTTGATTTCCTCACATATTTTTCCTCAGCAGCAGTTCACATAGAGTATAGTTTGTCTGGAGCAGAGCTTTAGGTGGCTTATCTGATGTAAAAAAATAATACAGGTGGGTGTACTGCAATCCTTGCATTCTTCATAGAATAATTTAGGATGGAAATCACATTTAAAAATAAAGTCCAGCATTGCCAAGTCCACCACTAAACGATGTCCCCAAGGGCCACATCTGCACATCTTTTTAATTACCTCCAGGATTGGTGACACTTCCCTGGGCAGCCTCTTCCAGTGCTTCAGAAGCCCTGTGGTGAAGAAATATTTTCTAATATCCAATCTAAACCTCTCATGCCACAACTTGAGGCTGTTTCCTCTTGTCTTGTCACTTGTTACTTGGGAAAAACTACCTTTCAAGTAGTGGTAGAGAGCAATAAAATCTACCCTGAATCCCCTTTTCTCTAGGCTAAACAAACACAGCTCTCTCAGCCATCCTCATCAGACTTGTGCTCCGGGCCCTTCACTATCTTCCTTTTCCCTTCTCTGGACACTCAAGCATCTTTTTATTTTTTTCATACTGCTTTGTGTTCATTCCAGGTTTTGCTGCAAAATGTTTCCACTACTGTAATAAGGGTAGTGATAAAGCTAAGAAGGCCTTTGTACTTTGCAGAGTCCATCCAGAGAATAGAACTTGTTTGGTTTGACTCAAATCTTCTGCTGAACTTTTAAGGAAAGCTTGGGAACTCTTAAAATCATCCATGTTGTAAGTTCCAGTCTTTTATTTAGTAAATATTGCTTGTTTCCCTCTTTGAACAAATTGTCAGTATATCTGCTTTCACCCGACAGGTATTACAGACACAGTCATTCTTTGATTATGAAAAAGGTACAGTTTGTTGTCTGCAGCTTAATGAAATGTACAGAAACTATAAACAGGATGGCTGGCCAGGTGATCCTAGAAATAGGTAGGAAAACACCAGACAAGTCTTTCAGACTGATGAGGTTCAAGGAGAGTAACTGTTCTGCTTTAAGCCTATGCCTTGACAGAATTTGTACATGATTTGTATTGTTAAGACTTGTTTCTTGTGATGTATATACAGATATTCATCTTGGCTTTCTGGGTTGGTACAGCTTGATCTGTCAAGCTGTTTCATGGGTTGGCTGAGTTGAGGCTGGTTAAACCAAAGCTATCTCAAAGTGGCAAAGAAAATAAGTGTTCCAGAAGATAAGCAACAGCTCAGTGCTTTATCTCTATTGAGTATCAGGCTTTCCAACCTCATGCTAATTTTTGTTTTCATCCTTTGCTTCATGTCTTAAAACAGTCTTACTGGCTTCTTTCTGCCATCCTCTCCAAAGCAAATACCTGGTTTGAAAACCTCAGTTTTTAGAATGAAATTTTGCAACAGAGCAGTTGAATACCAGTTTCATAAACAGCAGTGAAGTTCTTAATAAAAATCTATGCACAAGCACATAGCATCTTTGAATGAGCATCCATTTTGTATTTCAGCAGTGGTAACAAACAGTGATGACCAGCCTATAACTCCAGGAAAAATGAACCAGCACCAGGGGAAAGAAGCCTATTTTACTCCAACTAAAGAGTTACTCCAACCCTGTCTCAGTCCAGGAACTGCCCATAGTCATGGTAAGACAAAGTTATTTTTTACAGAGGTTTTAAAGAACTTAAATTCTGACATTATATGCTCCAAATATTGGTTCAAAATCACTGCCTTTTACAATAAAGGGGTAAGGAAGAAAACATATTTAAAATTTGCATGTAATTATTTGTATCTTTGTGTTAATCCGAAACAGGGAAAAATGCATTACATGACGCACTAGATTATTAAGGCATGATATGATTTGTTTGATGGGAGAGCAGTTCACATGATGTTAAATTATTATTTGTGTAGTCCTGTAAAACCCACAGTAATGTTATTTTCTCAGTATTCAAGTTGTGTCTTCATGCAGCAGTGTTATGATGTATCATAAGTGGAACTTTTGTGGAAAGATACTTCAAATTATTTCAGTAATAAAGAAGTAATTAAATGACTTCTACTGAAAGATCCTTCTCTTTAGACAAAGAAAAAAGCAGTCTCAACACTATTTTTTGCCAGCTTTCAAGCAGTCCCTCTGCCTTGCTAAACTGGTTGAAAACAAACTCTGGATCCATGAAAACTGACTGAATGGAAAGTGCATCTCACTAGTAGACCTGGCATGCTAACAGACTATTCAATAAACAAATAAACAAGCAATGGTTGGTCTCCTTGTGCTTATTTGCATTTGAAACTACTTGCATGTGTTGCTCAGGAAATCATTGGACATCTTTCTTGGCATGTGTAAAGTTCTTAGTGAAAACTTCAGATTTTTAAAATTAATATTCTCTTCCCTTTTACTATTGGCAGCCATGCTAGTCATCCATTCTTCCTTTAGTTTTTTCATGAGTAGTGTTCCTGACATGGTTTTATATTTTTAACTGGTTTTGGTATGAGTCTCCCTAACTGCCATAGTTTGCTTTTGTCAAAGATACTAGTGTTTCAGAGTTATAAAGCAGTGTCTTAGCTAAATTTGAATCATATTCCTGTTTTCCCATTCAGTTCTATTAGACAAGAACAAAACTTTGAAACAAAGACAGTCATTACTATGCTGAATCTGATGGTATTTTAGTGTATTTTAAAGTTATTATGGTAGTATTTTTGGTACTACACACAGCTAGCTTGGATATATTTTCTAATTCCTGATGTTATCTCACTGGAACAGCACTTGATGTCCTCTGGCTTATGTCAAGCTTAGTCTGGAAATATTTTCTGTATAATATAAATATAACTAGTTTATAATTTTTATTATATTGAAAAATAAAAATTGAAAGAACTTTTAGTTATTTTCTCTCTGTCCTGTGTTGTAGCCTTTACTAGATAAATGCTGGTGTTATCTAAGTTTATTTGAATATTCTAATAAACTCTTCCTTTTAATGTTGATGTTCCCACTAAGTTATAAAGTCAAACTGTAGTGTTGCTTCAGGAATTTCACTCACAGGAAAATCATTAAAATGGGCTTGAAAAGCACTTGATTGTCCCATGTCAAGCTCCTTGCAGATATTAAGTTTTCTTTCCAGAATTTTTTTTCTTTTGAATATTTTAGGGCTTATATAAATGAATTTAAGCCAGTTAGATGTATTTGTGCCATTTTTAGCATCAGTCATCACTGGCTTAGTTTTCCAGGAGTTCTGCTACATAAAAGGCTGTACTTTCATGAGACAAGAAATTTGGATTGCATTAAATTTTAGTAGAAAAATGGTACAATGTGGGCTAGGCTTCAGCAACCCACAATTACTGTCTGGCAACCTACATACGGCTTGGGAGCTGGAGTAGGTTGACCAACATTTAAAAATTGGTTGACTATTCAATGGTAGTTATTCCCATGGCAAAATTACAGTGCTGGCAAAAAGGTGAGTTTATTATAATGGAGAAAAAGGGATGTATTGGAAGCCTGAATAATATGAACTCGAACAGAGCTTAATATGATAGAGTGAGGCTGTTGTAACTGAAATCCAGTTAACCAAGGTTTTTACCATGTGCCTGTGATGTGGTATAATGAGCTAGGAAATGTTTAGATACAGAATTTGAAGGCATATACAAGGAACTAAATGGAAAGATTTATAGTCACTGACAACTGAAGTCATCCTTAGGAGACGAATAATGTAAGTAAACAATTCAATATCATGCTAGGCACAGAATAACAGAGAATTGAAGCTGAAAATGTATGCTACTGTCTACAAAGAACTGATATAATATATATAAGGGAGAGCTGTGACACAGGTACTTAACTTTTGCTGCTGGGCGGTTGGATGAGATGCAGTGCTATTTGGCCACTTTTACCTAGGTTGTTTCCTGCAGCCTGAATAAAAAGCACCTGTGTTGCAAGGCCACTTAGGCACAGAACCTGTAGCTCAGAATCAGGTGAGTCAGAATGAAACAAAGCCCATGATGGGGCAGTCTCTCGAACCAGCACTAACTTCGGTGTTCATGTGGAAACCACTATAGCTGTCTAGGGACAGACATGCTCAGTGACCATTTTTTGGAAAATCTACTGGAATAAGCTTAATTTGTGTCATCTGCCTGTGTTTTAAGTAAGATCCTAATGACAAGAATTACTACTATGGTTAAAACTACAATGAGTCTTAATGCAAGGGTGGGGAGGTGAACGTTTAACATTAGTTTGAGCCACTCACCACTTACTTGGAATGAAGAGAACCATGTAATATGTCAATGTAAAGTGGTAAGTGGTATTTTATTGTTTTAGGTGCTGCTGTGTATAAATAATGTGTTTTCATTTCTGACCACAGCTCTGGATTTCAGAAAGCTTCTATTTTCCTGTACTTGGTTTCTTAGTTTAGGATATATCTTCCTCCTTCGTGATTCTTGTCACTCTTGTGAGATGGAGGACATATCTTCCTCCTTCCTGATTCTTGTCACTCTTGTGAGATGGAGCTTAGTATGTTGTGTGAGACAGAGATGGGGTCTTCTTCTTGGAGTTCAATACAGATTTATTTTAGAAATGTAAAGTACAGTTTGATCTGGCAACAGTGTCTAGTGGTTGTTTAGTAAAAGTCTATTTAAAATGTCATTGTTCTATATAATCTTCGCACTGTTTTGCAAAATATTTTCAATATACTTGAAGTTATACTGTCCTTTAATTCTGAGGCTGAAGTAGCTTACCTGTGAGGCTACAGACTGGCATGTGTAGGTTTGGAGAGCCCACTCACGTCCATAGGAAGCTTTAGCAAGATTGTTTGATGGAAATGTATTAAAAATAAAAAAAAATGGTGGAGATTTTTCCACAATGATTTTAACTTCTTTAGGTAGAAAGTTTAGAATTTCAGTGGCCAGACACTAACTCGGCCATATATTGCGTTGATCCTGAGATGGGCTTTGAATGTTAGTTTTTGTGGATTTAACTTATTCCTGCCTTGTCCATCAGGCGGTTAACTAGAGCGTCAGAATAGCCTAGTCCTGATCATAATGCTACAACTAATGTGTCTTGAACAGACTAAATGGTTATACTATGTTTTTTTGCTCAATATTTTATTTAGACTTGTCAGACTTGGAGCAGGACCTAAATAATTCAGCAGCCTGTTGATGGAAACTGCAATGATTGTGGAGAGTTACTTTATCTGTGAAGCTTTACTTATATTTGTGGGATGGTGTGTCTTTGGGCTCTAGTGGGCAGCATGGCCTTTCAAACTCACCAAGACCGTATTTTTTAAGCATAGTGCATATAGATGTTAGCACTGCTAAATCAGCGTTCAGTTCTAGCAGCTGACACACAGATAGTGTGATGCTAGTTTAGCTCATATTCTGTGTCTGCATTGAGTGGTTAAAAATGTTATTAACTATTAGTGAACAAGCAACTAAACTTTATCAAACTTACTTTTGGAATGTTTCCTTTTTTAAACTAGCATGTGACCAAAAGGAATAATTGACAAAAAATTTTTTTTGCAGTTTAAAAATTAGCATTAAAAATAACAAGTACAAGACTGCATTTTCAGAAGTTGTAGAGAAGAACTCTGCTTGCTGTCATCTGTTTATGTCAAATGATCTCTGGTAAATTAAATTCTTGTAAATCTTATTAACTCAAGCATACCAATTTATTTCTTTGATAAAATGAATTAGTGCAGAAATAGCGATCATATAAAATTAATGGAAAAAGCCAGCAGTCTCCTTATAAATGATAAATGTTTTTAACTTAATAATATTTTCTTAAAACATATTTCAAACCTTTTATGAAGACACCACAGATGTTTAAATAGCAATATTTATGTTAAATAGAGGAATCTAGTTAAGATAGTACTATGAAAAATTCTGTAATAGACTGCTTGAAAATGTCAGACTTTTCTATATTTTTCCCGTCTTTATTCAAAACATGAGTGAGATGCAGATGAGGTGAAAATGTGGGTGTGTCCTTGTGGGGATGTGTGTGCCCAGAAGAAGCCTGATGGGAGATAAGAAACAGGATCCGCCTTTCTTTTCCAGCAGAGCAGTGGTAGTTGTTAATTCAGTTTGCAATGTGATTAAAAATATATTGTGTTACGTGACTGAGAAACAGAAGTGACGAGGTGCAGGGAGGAGGGTTGACAGTGAAAACAAAATTACACGTCTGCTAGTGATGATGATCACCATGAATTGGAAGGAAGTGAAGGTGATTTTGGGGAAGAGTGAGGGCATTTTTGGCTGTGCTGAACTGGTACTTTAAACAACTCCAGAGGAAACATTTAGAGGATATGCTGGTGCTAGGATTTTAATCCACGGGATGCTGCATTTTTGGAGAAAATAGGAATTTAACTATTTTTGTATTGTGAGAGAAGATGGAAACTGAAAAACAGGTATTTTCAAGCAGTAGGTCCTAAAGAATAGTTACTAGCTGTTGAAGGGATGAGACGCCTTTGGAGCTTTAATGACCCAGAAAATATCACACTCAGATGTTACTGACTGTGTACCCAAGGCAAATAACAAGTTAAAGCTGATTTGTTGCTGACCTGTGCAACTTGCATCTTAAAAAAACCCATTTGTTTCAGTTTTTGGCTCAGCTGACATCAGGAGCACAGTTTGTTACACTGGGCAGTAACAAAGCTCTTGGAGTTCCTGACTGGCATCCCTGTTCTGGGTTCCTGGTGCTCAGTGTGCAGAAGCCCTGAAGAAACAGCAATGCATCTCCTCTTAACCGGCTGTCAGTGAAAGGCAAATTACTGTGGACCTGTAGAAGGAAAGATGCAGCCCTGCAACAGTGAACTCAAAGCCTTTTTGAAGTATTAGCAACTCTTCCCGAGACAGACACATGGCTAAGGTGCTCTGGGCACATTTCTGCCAAGGGGTCACGAGAGCCTTTTCTTTCCTATGCATGCATGAGACTGAAGCCACACAGCAGGGAGCTGCCTTGGAGCTGGGGAGGAGCACAGGTGAGGCTGTAACTCCACTGGGAGTTGATTATTGCTAAAATGCCAGTTTGGGCTGGTATTTTTTTTTTCCAACTAGTGCTTTCAGTGTCTTAGTAATTCTTTTTCATAAGAGTATTTGGCTTGCAAAATCTTGCCAATCTATCTGATTCCAAACCATGCTGTTTCCTGGATGGTTGGGTTATGTTTTATCTTTAATAGTGATTTCTGTTTTTCTTTTTAGGTTTCCTGTGTGTTTAGTCTCTACATGTAGGCAGACTTAGTCATGCAGTCTCCTCTTTCCCTTCACTGTGTCTGTTCTTTGAATAGAGAAGCTGAAGAATAGCTAAATAATTTACTATCTTGACACAGTAAGAACAATTTATTACTAAGCATGTCATGCTTTGTTACTTCACTTCATCTTCCCATGAGTTTGTCTCATTGTCTCCCTGCTAAAGAAGAAGTTAAAGGTCTACTTGAGGATCTCCAAAAAGCTTTTTTCCTAATACTTGAATATTAACAGTAAGTGAAGTAAGGCACCTTCTCTGCAGAGTAAGTGCATTTTATGTCTTAGGAAAATGTTAACACTTGTGCTTTCTCCTGCCACATAAGAATTCTTTCTAAAACCTTGAAAGCCCTCATGCTTGGAGACTCTTAGTCTTTCTTGTTTTATTAGGAGGTATTTTAATTTATCTTGCCTTGCTTTTGATGATGAGGAAGTATTTTGTAATCAGCAATGTGTGGGAGCTATGGGCACTGGTTGTTCTTTAGGTGATACTGGATTAATACCTCTTAATTCTGCTGTGGAGTCCTCAGCCTAGGGACAGAGGCAGTCACTTTTCAGTTTTTCATCAGTGTGGAAGTGAAACCCTAGTTCCACAAAACTGTGTAACCTAAGTGATGCTTGTCTTAAATGGGATGTGAATGAGGCTCTGGTCACAGTAGGAAGAAGTAGCTTGAGCCCTAAATAATCTGATGTGAGTCTGTGTTATAAAACTGAATTTCTTGTAAAATGTTTTAAGTTCTGATATGTGTGGTTAGTCTCCTGAATGCATTATCTTGACCTCCTGCTTTCTTACTGCCATGCATTCTGGCACATTCCTCTCTGCAAGTCATTGTGTTTATTAGAACTTGCCATTTCTGAAATGCTACTCCACCCACTATTTTTGGCTTGGGTAAATTGCATATTCTGCTTTCTGTGTGGGTTATAGCTTTATGAAAGTGTGGTACTGGGTTTAACAGGCACAGCAGTGATTGATGTAGAACATCTCAAACAAGTTCTCTTTCTTCATGACAGTCTCTCCAGGACTGGCCTTCTTGAACCCCTGCCATGACTTTGAGAATTTTGTAAGGGTTGAGATGACAATGTTGAAACCTGAGCGCCGAGCAGAGCTATTTACTCCATGTGGGAGGAGCTGAGCAGGCTGTTAGCAAGTGAGGAGGTGCAGAGTACAGTCACCAGCAGTGCCTGGGGAGTCTTGGTGGTCATTGGTCACCACTCTCAGGCTTGCCTCTGGAATTACTCCTCGGCTAAACTGCGCTGGACTTGGGAATAGTAGAGAACAGAAGAATATTTGGTGAAAGAAATTTGCCTCTCAACTACTCTCCAACTTGTAGCCTCATGGTTTAGGTATAATTTTTTTCTGAATCCAATATCAGTGCTGAAGGCAGGTATATCTTTAATACCCTTTTTATTAAATAGGATAAAAACCACTTTTACTTCAAATCCACATGTGAAAATCAGTTGTCAGATAAAACCTTCATAGCTCCTGTTTTTCTGTTTTCTGCATGCTGCAAAATAATTCTCTACTGCATGTAGAGAATTATTTATGACCTTTTCATGGACTGGGGGGAGAATTCTACTGGAAAAGGTAGTAATGTTGAAATGTCAGGGCAAATTACTGTCAAAATTGCAGGGCAAGTCTGAAAAGCGTCTGCCTTCCTCTGCTGCACTAAGCTTTCCTTCCTCCTTCTTCTCTAGCTTTCACAGAGTTTGGTTTTAAGAAGATTCTGGCTTTTCCTTGGGTACCTATAAGAGGAAAAGGATTATTTTTTTTTTTACTTTGCATCACTGTCCATAGTCTTACTACTTTCTGGATTGCTGCATAAGTATCAGTTTTTAGAATGTGTTAGTCTAAACTTCTAAAATCTCTATAAAAAGGATTATTATAGTCAAAATTCCTTATTTGGGTAGTCCAGATAGATTTGATTTGAGTTCAATTTCATTGAATTCATGTCTTTACAATTTAGAGAGATCTTTTTAGACCTTCTTTAAGACTATGGTTTTTTCAGCTGTAAATATTTTTCCAGTGGTGAAATATTTTAAAACTAAAACCAGACTTTGTCAAAAGTGTTCACAAGTTGTTAGAACTCCACGTATCTTCTATTTGACTTTGTTTTGTACACTGAGATTTTACATTTTGCTCCAGGCGATATCTGGAAGAATGTCTTAAGCACAGGATTAGGATTGGTTTTTCAGCTAGCATTTACTATTTACTATTGAAGAAGCCCTGATTCAATATCTGATGTGAGAAATGGGTTCTGTCCTTTAGAAAAATAAATACATTAAGTTTTGATTCTCTAAAATGATTGACTGAGAATGGATTCTTCCCCTTGTGCTCCCCTGCCACCCTCCTACCCCAAGATACATGAAGTAAATATTTCAGTCATGTAGGGATTTTTATATTCCTATTGATATAGGTGTTTTATAAAACCGAGAAACTGGGAAACGTTTTTTTTCTGTTTCAGTGGCATACTTAGTCTAGTGCCTCTTACGGTGACTTCAACTTTTGTTATGAAAAATCTCATATATTCATGTATAGATACACTGTGTCATGCACCTGATGCCTTTAAGCTAAAGTGCAGATACTTCCCTGTTTATGCAGGCTTTTCTGCCATGTCTGACTTACACAGCTGGACTTGGATGTAGTTCTGTTTATACATATCTGAAACTGTGTAAACTTCTAAGCTGTGTATGGGAGTGCATTTTCTAAGTACATAAATTTTAAAGCACTCAAAACTAATATCAGAAAGATAGAAAGCTGCCTGGGATGTTAGTCTAAGATCACAAAGTCTGATTTCATCAGTAGATGGACCTATTCTGTCTGAGTTTATTTTTAGGAAGGAGAAAAGAATACAAAGGATTTATAGGATTTTTTTGTCTTTTCCGGGGAAAGGGGTGAGGAGATGAAGGAGGAAGTTTAAATTAGATTTTTTTCTTTTCCTCCTCTGTTGTAGTGGTGAGACAGAGTTATATTTTGGTAAAGGACTCAGAGCCTGTGTTGCTGTTGAGTTAAAGCAGAAGGTACTTCGAATACCTGGATAACAGCTTCCTTGACTGGAGAGAGCCTCAGAGAGGGGAAATGTAACATTATCTGTATTGAAATTCTTAATTTTATCTACCCAAAGAGTTCAGTTTCAGTTCTAAATGGAGAAAAGGGCATAGGAAGGAGAAATAAGTATTTTAATCTGTGTCTATTTACCATTTGGCTACACGAGCACTGTCAAGGGACTTGAGAGGGCATGGACAGAAGTAAGGGAAAGGCCTTCAGGATTGTGTTGTTTCCTGAAACCCCTGGAAATACAGCTGCTCCTTAGGAGTGTGAAGGTAAGGTGGCAGAGAAGACCCAGCTGTGAAACAAGCTGGTGGGCTGGCAGGTAGGGCCCAGCAGCTGGGGGCAGATGCAGACCAAGCGCTGTGCGGGTGTCTGACGGAGGAGCCTCCCCTGCCTTCAGTGTGTGTGACCCAGCCATTCCAGAAGGAGAGAGATGGGAAAAGGCCAGATACCAGCGTCAGCAAAGTGTTCTGGGCAGGGTCACAGCCCTGACTCTGAAAGAGGAGATAATAGCTCCATTAACTGGGCAAGGTAGGTCTGTAATGAGAGGATACAGTTCCTTCTGTGTGTAAGGGGAGTTCTACTGCAGCTTTCTCTTGATTTTAATTAGAAAAAACAAATACATATTATGAGTAGATTTGGACCGAGGTATTTGCTCTGTTTTGTAGTTAGGACAGATTTGGAGAGGTGATATGGAGCTGTGTTTATTAAAACAAAACCAAACAGAAAAAAAGCTAGTGTTCTCCCTCCTTGCATTTCTTTCTCATTGCCCTGCCACTCCACTCTTTTAGTTTTTTAGCCGCTTTTTCTGTTCGTTCTGGGACATCTGGACAAGGACTGTTTCAGCTGAAGGAAGTGTGAGACACAGGATTGGATAAATAGAGACAGGCCTGAATACATGATGCTTATCTAGATTTTCCCATTCCCTGTGCTTAAGTGAATTGTGTTTTTCATATAGCATACAATGGTTTTTATTGATGTCCATCTTTACATTTTCCGTTACGTGTTTTTACCTTGTCATGTATTGGGAAGTTAACGACATTTCTTTGTTTAAGGCCATAGGGTAAATAGTGTTATTTGAGGGTGAATCGTGTTCATGCTGCTATTGATTTAATTTATGGCATGTGATTCACTTTGTAAGAAAAGGAGAGTATGAAGTAAGGTGAGAATTCAAGTTCTTATTTTCAAGGCAGTTTTTGGTGTCCTATTGTCCTGTTTTTTAGTGGAGGTTTCAAACTCTGTTTTGTCAGAAGTAAGGTTTGATGGGGCAAATGGGATGAGCAGAGAGGCACCAAATGGGAAGGAAGTTCCACATTTGCAACAGGGTGGCTGTGCACACTAATCCTTGCAGCAAAGAGGCTGCTGATGTAACGAGCAGTGAATGAAGGTGGTTGGGGAAAGATTATTTGACTTCATTCTGGTAGCTGCCAGCAGGCGCAGTTTGGATCAGCAGATTTCTAGTCTTGAACCACAATTTACTGGAATCCTTTTTGTGTTTAAAATTTAAGCTGGCCCATTTAAGTGTTTCATTAGTTGAATAAAATATTTGGGGCATTAATAATAAAAAGCCTTTTTTGTGGAGATAATTTAGGGCAGCTCTTCCATGAGTCAGGGTGGTTTGTTTATAAAAATGTGGGAGAGTTTTAAGAAGAAAAAGCAATTGCCTCACCTTTTAAAGAAAAATAAGAAATGAAGATGTAGAGGCCATGGCAGTCAGTTGACAAAAGCTAGTTAGGTGAGTGCCTGAACAGGAAAGTTCATCTTGGCTGTGTAATGTAAATGATTGACTCCCTTTTCTGATTCCCATAGTGTACCACAATATCAAATAGGGAAGCCACAAAGCTTATGAGTTGTTCTTTGTTCAGTATAAATTTGGGACTTGAAAGACTAACAGGAATTCAATTTAAGGAATCCTTAAAACAAAAATACCATTTTTGTGTACTTAGAAATGGATAGGACTAAAACTGAGAGGTAAAAAATGAGATGTGGTGTGTTTCCCAGAAAACAGGAGTTGAAGCAAAGCCATTCCACTTTAAGCATCCTAAGAGCTTTGATGAGAGAAGTATAGTGTTGCTTGGCTTGCTGCTGATTTGGCAGCCTCTGTCTCTTCATTGCATTTTTCATGTGCGCCCTTCGTTTGTTTCTTTTTTTTCCTCTTTTGTATCTTACTCATCAGAATGTGAGGTAAAAAGCTGCTACTGCAACACTCTTGCTACCAGCAGCTTATGCTAACCAGCTTTCACAGAGAACATAATCCTTACACAAACACCTTAACTCATGAAGGAAGCAGGTCCAGGGCGACGTAGGTTTTCTTCATGTGCTGGGATTTCATCTGTGTTTTCTCCAAGAGCTGATGGCCGAAAGCTTGTCCGGAATGCTTCATTTGGCGGATATAACGAGCTCTCTCCTGCTTTACCAGGTTTGTTTTGCTCTTGCATTTCTTAAAATGTACAGAAGTGAATAGAATTTCTACCTTAAATTTTCACGCTTGAATGAAAGTAATGTTCTGAGATGTCAGTAGAAATCAGAGTATTCTTGTATGCATTTAGAAAACAGCTCTTTGTAGTGGCAAGATTTGCAGACAGGGGAAGGAGTAAGTTAGCTTTCACACTGCCACAAATCTCACTTTAAAATGCATTGGTGTATTTGAGACTGACTGGAATGTTTGTTTTGGTTGTTTGGGCTTTTAGGACTGAGGTTCTGTGATGTGGTTTATAAATGCCTTCCTCTCTTGTACTTTCCACTGCCTCCCCTGCCCCCCCATCCCCAACACACGCACATAATGGATCTACTTTAAAATTGTAAGGTACAGCAGAAGGTTTTCATTTAGATGTAACTACTGGAAAATCTGCAGGCTGGTCATCAATGGTTTGACATAAAATGACAAGATAGAAAATGAGGGCTAAAAATATAGCCTTGCTAAACTCTGCAATATTTTGAAGACTTAAAACCCCTGAAAGGACTTCAATCTCATTTTGCTCAGATCTGTTGTTTCCTGAAAATCAGGACTGGAATATTGAAATGACTTTGTAGATCATTGCATGTCATTGTTCATAATGTGCACTTCTGACATAGGTACCTGAATTTCAGCAGTTTATTTCAAGAAAGCTTCAGTGCTTGAAAATGTGTTACAAGGTCACCTATTCCTGAAGGGAGACGTAGTACAAACTGCATTCTTTCCAGAATTGCTCTGGATGTGTGATTTGTCTTGTGCATGCATAGAGATGCACTTTATTATGTAGTCCCACAGGGCCAGGATGTTGTGGGGGAAGGAAAGGGGGGAATAAAATAGTTTTCCCTTTCTATTGTGTGCCTCCTGCAGCATGGCTCACTGAATTTGTAAGCCCTCGTTCCAAAGCCCCGGAGCAGATTTGGGTGCAGACCACGGGAGAGGTTGCAGACACCATGTTTTATTGAACTTTTTTTATCCTGGAATGTTTCCTTTCACTCTGTTTCAGGAAAAGATTAGCCTTCTACCAAGAATCTAACACTGAATTTTATTCAAGCTGTTTATGAAATAAAACATCTCAAAGCTTGAAAGCATGGGGTTGGCAACTAGACAGGTGCTTCCTACCTTTAAAATAAATACGTGTAGTTTGGTAATTTGTGGAAAAAAAAAAGGGGTCTGATTTTGTATTTGATTCCTTTTTGTATAGAATTCTGCAGCTGAAGCTGGTCATTGGTCTTAAGCAGACAATGAATATTTAAAATGCAGACCAAATGGAAAGCGCATTTTAATTAAAAAATTCAAGTGTGTACAGAAAATTAAAGAATACTTGCTCTTTTGGAATCTTTTATATATCTCTGAAGAATTTCAACATTCCTAGCATGCTTAATGAACATTCTTGATATACTCTTTCAGATTGGTTTAGGCAAAGAGTAACTGTCTGTTTTAAATATACTCATGTATAGTTACAGCAGTGACATTCTTTGGCTTTTCTTTTTATGTGGTGCTTACAAAAGAAAACACTACTGTTAGAAAAATACATAAAAGGACTTGGATTACTTTTCCGATTACTTTGCTTTTGAAGTCCGTGGAGGAATCTGAATTAATTAATATGGGAATGTACTCTTAAATCTGGTTGTCAATAAGCTTTTGAAAGTGAGTCAGTTAAAAAGACTGTGGTTCCCTGTGTTCAGTTCTTTAAAACCTTTTTTCCTTTTTTTGCTGATGTGTTTATTATATAGCACCAGTCTTGGTAACTCCCACTAAGTATAGCTCATAGTTCTTCCAGAAGCATTTTCTAGTTGAAGTATTTGTTCTTCAACACTGCACATGCACACCAGTAATCAAATCAGGCTGTTCCTTTCTTTTCACTTGGAAGTCAGTAATATTGTTGCTTGGATTGCCATTTGTGATCTTTTCATGCATTGCATTGCTTTTCTGCTGTTTTTTCTGTATGTTTGAAAAAGAGCCTCCAGTGGTAGTAATTATTTCTTTTATGAATAAAATAGATCTGACATTAAAAAGTAACATGCTTATTTTCTGATGTGTTTTTCTCATTTATCATAATTGCAGTGGCATTTACTGAGAGGCACAAAGCCAGTATTCAAGATGTAAGAGTTATATGCTTGGTTTTGCCTTTTTCTTTGCTTCAAAATTGATTGAAGGGGCAGATTGTGGGTGAAACTTCAAAAAGTGTATGTTATGCTTGAACATTGAAACCTGTTATCTAGACAGGTTTTTTTCAAACTGTACCATGTCACAGTCTTTATCCTAAATAGTCTTTAATTTTGCAGTGTATATAGCCTCGTTTTTGTCAACAGCAGTGTTTTGAAAATTTTTTTGTTTTGAAAATTTTTTGGTTATTGTTTACATAATCTGTCTCAATCTCTATCTGTCAGGCTCTTAAGTCTCTCTGAAAGCTCCTAATGAGTTCTAATGTAGATTTTCACCTGCAAGTTTTGGAAGAACATGGTGAGTGCTCACAGTAGGAATGCACTAATGGACAGTTTCCCTTGGCTTCTGGGGTCATACCATGAACTGTAGCTGACTGCACTGGCATTGGGATCAGCTTTCAGAGCCCGTGGCACCTGAGCTGTTAAGATCAGGAAGGTCACACTGGGAGAAAGCCTGTTAAGGTGTAGTGTTGCTTTGAAAGCAATCGGCGATGCTCACAACTGCTTTAGAAAGTACAGTAGTGGTGCTCCTGGCTCTAAGGATTGCTTTCAGGATTGTAGATAGAAAATGATACATAAATACAAAGGATTCAATAGAGAGGAAATTACATTAAGGTACTGTCTTCAACACCTGAATCTCTACATTGTGAAATATGGGCTCAGGTTATTTCATTAAAGAGCTGCTGATGGGTGGGAAGGAGCAAGTAAGCTAAAATATTAAGCCCAAAACCACTGCTGATAAATACGGGAAAACTTGAAACACTTCCTTTTTATTACACCCTGCTTCTAGCCTCCTGTGCTTTGGCAGTCTCTGCTCCAGACAGTCTGTATTGTGAGCTTATCCCTCTACACAGAGAAAGGTCACCAGTAGGATGGTGGGGGCTACAGAGCTGGATGACTGAGTTTCCTCACAGACTGAGATGGGCAGTGCAAGGTGTTCCAGGAGGTGCTTTGCTAAGGAACCCCTGAGAGAGCCCTTTTCTGTGCTCTGGGTGAGGAGGGGAGCAGTCCGTGGTGGGTAAGTTCATGAATCAGCTGGCACGCACACCTCTCCAGCCTGAGACACTGAAAGCAAGGAGGTGAAATTCGTGGAAATCCAACTGAACTTTGGTCTTCATGTCCAGTTCTCTGGGACAGAACAGTTCTTTCTGGTTTCATTTCTTCCTGGTAATACTGATGCAAAGTTTGTTTGTGAAAATAAAAAACATATGTCTGTCAGATAAGGGTGTGTAAGTCCTTAAAACTGTTGTGCTTCAGAAAGCAAGCTTGGAATTATAGCTTCTCTTCTGTAAGAACAATCCTGACTTAGCACTTCCTTGCTGATTCCCCCTCATTAAGGCTTCTGTATGTGCCATTAAGTAAACAAAAATGGGAAAGTCATTAGAAAATGCCTGCCTTGCATTTTCAGTTTGATTTGATTCCTTTTGAGGAATTTCTTTTGGGCTGTGGTTCTGGTGTGTGTTTGACTAAGGCCTAAGACTGGCGTACAATCCAGTAACACCTCAGTGAATTAGGGCAATCGTAGCCTCTGAGGCTTAGACAACCTTTGCCTGATAACTGGTGCTGTAGAAAAGGTGCTCTTGCATTTGGTATTATTTAGGAAATGTGGCTTCTGGTGTCTGGATTTCTTGTGGATTCTGCAGTACTACAAATCCTGTAGTACTAGGCATCCCAGAGGGATGCCTGTCAAGGAACTCCTTTCCTGTTGTAAATGGTCTTCTATGTTACAGGTTTTCATTAGCTGAACAAATCTATTGCAGGTGTGTTAGAAGAACTTAAAAATGAAGGATTTAATGAACTACTCCCCAGGTGGGGCTTCTATAAGGATATGTAAAAGTTGTTTGTAAAGGTATGTTCACCTTCCTTTCTGTGAACATAAAGTGGGATATTGTACTGCAGTATATAATTTTTAAAAATCTGGTATTACAAAGGTAAGGTAATAAATATAAAAGGAGAAAAACTGTCAAAAGACTGATAACCAGATCAAAATCAAGAGGAATCTTAAGATTTCCCATGTGACCTGGCAATCAACCTAATGCCCCTTTAACTCCATAAATCTTCCTGGGATGTGTAATTGTGACAAATTAATCAGTTCTGTCTTAGAGTTTCTAAGTATTCTAAGTTGTCGAAGACTGAAGATAATAACAAAAAAAAAATTCCTGCTATGGACAAAATACCCAACACTGCTACAGAAAGCTAAAAATTCTTTCAAAGCTCATAGTTTCCCACATATACACATTCCCCTGAAGACTGTGAAATCAGGGAGTTTCTCTGGTAAGCCTTCTCATTTCAGGGACCAGAATACCGATTCCTGTTTCGAAGTCAGGACCATGCCCAGAGGGGTGCTCCAAAGCACTGCTGGTGTCCATAGATGCACTGCTGGTGCTGTGTCTGTGGGTGCAGGGTGTCCCTGCTGGTGCAGTGCCCTCTCATAGGTACAGCTCTTGGACATCTCTGTGCCAGGCTCCTCAGCTGCTTGGGCAGTTCTGAAGTCCATGCCTGACTTGGTGGTCTCATCTACCTTCAGAGGGTGTGTAAATGATGACATGCTGACTTACTCAGATAAATGCATTGTGCAATTTGTTTTATTCCTGTTTATAAAAGCATTATGCTGCCACCACCCTCTTCAAATAAAATGGATCAACGAGTGAGATGTTGTGTCTTGTAAGCACAGGAGGCAATTTTTCTGTAAGAGGGTGCCAGTCTCTCAGTAGATATTCTCTGGCAGAGAGCAGCTATGTGGCAGCACCCATACCAGTTGTGTCCCTTTTTTCCATTGTCGCATGGACACTGACTGACTTTGTTTTTTGGGTACTGGGGTTTGTCACAGAAGAAAAAGATGGGATTTCAACACCTGTTTTAATATAAAGCTTTGTAGTTATGCTTCTTCAGTATCAAGTTGAAAGTATAAATTCAAGGCCAATGTAAGGAAATTTTTCCATTTTCTTGCAAAAAAATCCTGGCTGGTGATTTTAATCAGATTGACTTTCATGTAGGTGGTATTAACAATTATCTAGCTACAGCAAGGTTCAGAAATGAACAAACAAAAATAGGCTTTATTTAGTACTCTGTGCCTGCATGTGTGCAGGTAGGGTAGAATAAGAAAATAAAAGGACAGAAGTTGGCATGTTATATTTACATTTCATTGGGTTATTGGATCAGATGTAGCATTATCCAAATACAGTGGACTGTTCTTGCCTCTTAGTGGCAAGTATTAAATTAGTGTATATGGTAGTAGCTGGTATGTTTTCAACTGATGACATAGATTGGTATGTATATGCTATTGGAAAATCTGATTAACTTGTACATTTGTATGCAAACCACATTGGCAAATTTGTTTCAAAAGCTAGTTCATATAAATTATATTAATGAATTTAAATCATTTGCAACAATGCTGTTTTTTCTTTAAGGTTTTGACAAAGGGAAGGACGATGCATCACAAAAAGATGATGCTGCATATTCTATGTCAAAAAGCAAGGTAAGGAACACAACCTCCTAACCTGTCTTAAAAATTTTGGTGTGCAAAGTAGTTACACATTTTTAATTAAGGGCAAATGTATTTAACTTTTGATGTAGATAATCTTGAAGATTACGTTTCAGATTCAGCAATAAATAAAGATTAAAGGGAATCTCTTAATATACTTCCCAGGATAACATCATGTTCAGATCTGTGCTTCAAAGTAGTGAAAATTATATTTTAAGTCTTCTTGCAGTTGTCTTGGAGTGGGATATTGCCTTGCTATAGATTTAAAATTACCTTGCCATAGAGTTTAAAGGCTCTAACTTACCCAGCTGTGTGGTTTTCTATTTCCTGCTAGGCTGTCCATTGTCTTTTTAAAGAGGCAAATGTGGTAACAGACACTTAAACAGATTGTTGGGGTGCAGCAGGTGTGGGTTGCTCTGGAAAGCGAAGACCTGATCTGGAGCACAGCTAGCTCCCAGGGGAACGGGGGAAATTCCTGTTTTTTGCTGCTTTTGCACACAGCTGTTCCCACAGCACTCTGTGCTGGGCACAGGCAGCCACACCCCTTGGAGGTGGGCTTTGCACTCCAGGTGTTGGGACAAATTTTTCTGTGGTATTTGATATATCAGAGCCATAAAGAGAAACGGTACAAAGATACTGAAGGAAAATTAAGAGGCTTAAAGATTTCCAGGCATAAATGGTGTCATTGCAGTTGCAATGGGATAAGCAGTTTAGTGTCTGCAGCTGATGCTGCAGTTTGTGGTGTAGCTAAGCATTTCAAACTGTTGGTGTCTTACATTGGACTTGGAATCACAAAACTTTGTATCTTTTTGCTTTACTGCATCCTAGAGTCTCCCTTGTCAGGAATATCAAGGAAGTATACTTTATCATCCAGCTTTCTTGTGATCAAAATATTTATATTGGTCCAGAAACCTCCAAATCAGTTTGACTTGGAAAATCAAGTTATCCAATTCCCTTTTCCTCTCCCTTATATTTATTTTTTCTTAGTTGTTCTCTTAATAGGATCTTAAGTCTTTGGGTTCGTTGCTATTACATCTTTTTGTGTCTTTCTGTCAAAGATGAAGCCAGTATTCCTACTTCTGCTAATAGGTGCTTTTCTTCACCCTTTTTTTTTTTAATTGCTGCATGTGGGGCTTAATTTTCCTAATGGAAGTTAAATAGCAGCCCTTCTTCTTAAGGGAGAATGGAAAAGCAGTGATGGGACTTGGCTGGAATCTGGTACTGAATGTACCTTGCTGGGAGAACCTTGCAGGTTCTCTTAAAGTGTATTCTTCTAAATTTTTTATCCCATCCGCTTTGTGTGGGTATAACAGTGAAAAGGTTACTGGCTTAAAAATATACAGGTCACTGACCTGTCTCATAACATTGAATAGCTAAATGTACTCAGTGTCATATTAATGAGCTTTAAAACAGAGACAATGGGAAAATGAGTTTTTTAACTAGGGAAACTTATTTGTTTGGGGCTTTTCTATGCATGACCTCTAGATTGCTTTAGTTTTCTGTTGGTCAGCAACTAGAATATTTATGAATGTTTTGCTTAAGTTGTTCCATTATAGCTTGCATAATGAGTTCATTAGCCCTTCTTATGTGACAGTGATAATCATTTTCCCCCTCTTCTGTTACTACATTTAAAGTACTGTGTATACTGGAGAGGAATTTAATTTCAAGTTGTACACTCATCTTAAAGCTAAATTTTGAGCATCAAGAGCATACCTTTATTACAAAATATTTATTTCATTTTTCCAAGACAGATACAGAAGTTAAAGAACATTTATTTATCATTAAAATAATTTATCATTAAAATAATTTTGAACTAAAATTACTTTTTGCCAGTTATTGCACATAGCTTTTTTTACAGTAGCTAAGTTGACTACTGTAAAGTCTTAGTTCTGAATTAGAGATGTAAAGTAGAATCCAGGTTAAATAGTTCTGTACAGCTTGTGACTCTTTAAGTTTTGTTTCTTTTGTTTGAGCAGCCTGAGTTAAGAGAATGCTCAAGTGCACTATTTTTATTATAGCTATAAGTTTTATTCAAAGCTTGCATTTTTGTTGGACTGTCATTTTATACAAATTCAATGAATAGACTTTGCATTGTTGTTTGAAATTTGAAATGTGGAACATCTTAAAGGTCAGTTTTGATAAAATGTCCTTGAATTTGAATTGAATACTCATTTTAAAATGTTAAATTGTTTTGGTTTGGATTTTCTTTTTTTGACAATGCTGAAGTTTTGGGTCCACCAGACTTTTGTTTCAGTGCACAAAGAAATACAACTTTCTAATTTAGCTGAAGTTTGTATTTAATGAATACCTACTCAGTGTTCTCTGACCTCCGATAGGAATAGTATGAAAACTCTATCACAGACTCCTCTTAGGCTCCTCTTTTTCCCTTCTTTTTTTTTCTAAAGAGTGCTGTTCCCAAAGTGAATATTTGGTGGCTTGAGTTCCCTTTCAACTAGTAGGCAACAAACCTCTAGGAGCAAACTTTGAACCCTACAAGACATGGGGGAGAGGCGGGGGGAGAAATCATGTGGTGCTGAGGCAGCTCATTGTCCTGCACGAACAAGACTTGGGTGTCACGAACAAACCTGGGTCTTGTTCCTGCCTGACGCCACCGTGAGCTTTTTTAGGATGACTTGCAAAGTAATCAGAGCGTGGAATCAGGGTTCAAGGAGCAGAACAAGTGCCATTAGTGGGCGGTTGTACTCTGATGATTTATAGAGCACTGAATCCTAGACTGAAGAGGCTGTATTTTCCTTCATGAGTCACAGGGTAAGTGCCTCTATAGCAGTCTGTTTGGAGAAGCTGTCAAGTTGTCGATGAAGACAGCTGATTCTATATTCTGATTCATAAATCCTGGGAATGACTCCTGTGTTAAAACACCTGGATTCTCCTAAAACATTCTCTCTCTGCTAAAATAATGCCTAACCATTCAAGCACGCTCTGTCTAGTTATAGCCTACATGGGCTAAATACTTGCTGTGTATAGGTCGGCTGCTTCTGAAGGAACCTCAGACTTCTTTCCCATAAAGCCCTTACAAAAAGAGACTCCATGAATAGGTGGTGAACAGCTCATGTTACAAGAAGTGGTTTATTGGTTTATTTGGGTTTTTTTTAAGGTGGGAAGCAGTAGAGAAGTGAAAGGGAATGGGAACCTTCAAACACTTGCTAAAGTGCCAGCATCAGTAATATATTGTTGTATCTTTCATTTATTTGTTATGTGTGTTGTGAATTTCAGTCTGAATCCAAGCTTTTCAATGGCTCTGAAAAGGACATCTCTCAGTCTTCAAGCAAACTTACAAAAAAAGAATCTCTCAAGGTGAATTAATTTCCTAGTAACTCCTCAAGGGGTATGAATGCATTCACAGTTTTACCTTGCTCTCTAATGAGAAGACAAAAATGCCAAATAATGATGAGTATTTAAATATTGTGAGAAATCGTGCTGTTGAGTCTCTTCAAATTTTTCTGTTTTTTTACTTGAATAATAGCTTCTATAATGCAGTCTTTAAGATGGCACAATATTGTAGAATAACTCAGATTATAGATTATTTCAGATTGGCATGGACCTCAGGACATCTACATGCAATGAAGTGAATAAATAAAGATTAAATATGCAATGAAGTGACAACTGGAATTATCAAAATAGCAATTTGAACGCATATCTACTATCTTCTTCCCTCTGTACTGTAGCAAGACCAAACTCCACTGTTTGGTAGATACCATTTCAAGAGAAATGTAAAATTATTTGGCTTTAAATGAGGGAGGGATATTCCTGTAAATTTCTCCGAGGAGGAACATAACTGGTGGGTAAAAGCCACAGATTAAATAACCTACGTGTATATTGGAATTTGGTTTGGTTGGGTTTTCCTCCCATTGATTCTAAGAGGAGCTTCAAAGTCCTCAGTTTTTAAAGAAAATTGCAGAAGAATCTGAAATTGGCTACATCATAGCTGCTCTTGAAGTAATTGTTCACACTTTGAAGTAAAATCCTCTGTTTTAAAGATATTTTTCTATATCTGTATTGCAAATTGAATTTAGCAGGTTTTTCCCTCAGCTTGTATTGGCTGATACTTTTTGCGCTGATAACTGGCTTGTGGCCATGACACTGTACACATTTTTATTATTTTTTACAGGTTCAAAAGAAAAACTACAGAGAAGAAAAGAAGAGAGCCACAAAAGAACTACTTAGCACAATCACAGACCCCTCAGTTATTGTTATGGCTGACTGGTTGAAGGTCAGAATCCAAGTGTGAAACCTGAGCTGAAGATGGAGCAGTTAGTTGTTTGCTGCTTTCTGGCCAGAATAGAGAAGGCTCAATCTTTTACTTACTGTTAATGTTTTTCTACAGGCACAGCAGCCACTAATTGCAACCCGTCCTTGTGCTCGAATCCCAGGGGACTAATAGAGGAACTTAGCTCCCACTTACTGCAGTCACCTTAGGCACATTATTCTTATGTGCCCAGGCATCAATTTGGGATGAGTTGGCTTTGCAATTCTCATTTTAGCCTTCTCATTTTATACTTTGAAGTGGCTGTGTTACATACACAACAATTGCAAAAATAATTCAGTCAGGTATTTGAATGCAGGTTTCTTTGCTTATTTCTGTTAATTTTCCTTTCCTCTCTTAAGAATTAGCTGGTACTGCTATCTTAAAGACAGCAGTTCATATTATCAACAGTAGTGCAGTTAAATTGTCATACTTCCCATATCAGGATGTGGGCATACCCATTTGTAGAACTGAGTATTCATCAAGACAGAAGAACAAGTATACCCATATATTTTTTAATAAACCTGGGTAAACATTTGAATGACCTGGTAAACTTTGCTTTGAAATAAAAGTTAATAAATTTCAATTTTAATTTTGTTAAAGGGGATGGTTTTGGTATTATCTTCACTGAGATATAACTGTAACTATTGATCTTCTAGATTCGTGGTACCTTGAAAAGCTGGACCAAACTGTGGTGTGTACTGAAACCAGGAGTGTTGCTTCTTTACAAAACTCCCAAAAATGACCAGTGGGTAGGAACAGTGCTACTGAACGTTTGTGAACTCATCGAGAGGCCTTCTAAAAAAGATGGCTTTTGTTTCAAACTTTTTCATCCTTTGGAGCAGACCATATGGGCTACAAAGGTTAGTGGTAGCATGCATGGTTCTTAAGGGATGACTAGCATTGATCAGCTACAAGTACAGACAACCTCAATGAAAAACTGAACTCTGTTTTCTGTTACAACTTCAGTGATTTGTGTTGATTCTGAATATAAGCCTTCAACATCTAGTCCCATTCATCAGAAAAAGTATTTGATTTATGCTGCTCTGTGTACTTAAAGAGCTTCAGAAGTGTGGTGTGCAAAGGGTTGCCATTAAAAAGGTTAATGCCATCACTGGCAATCACATAAATTGAAGGAGTGTGTGTTAAACATTATATTTTACATCAGTTCAATTTGCTTGTAAGAGTCAAAAAGCAGATTACTTGCTTGTGGAATAATAGCCCATATTGCAATTTGTTAGCCAAGTCTGTTCCTTTTTGTTATGATGTTAGGAAGATAACTGTTTTAATTAAATTCTGATGTCTGTTTGCCTTGTCATACATGGCATAATATTGTGAGCAGCTCTTACCTGTGTTGAAAAGCACAGGTGTGTTGTGCAGAGCAAAGGTTTGTTTCAGTATCTTGGAAGGATCATTAAAACTTGCTTTTACTCATTATTTATAATCTGATAAACTATTTTAGTCCTTGTTTTGTGTTTACATGTGGAGAGGGGATGTGGAAACACAGCATAAATGAACATATTTTCCATCTAAAATAATGTCTTTCTTTAGATGAAAGTACAATATTAGGACCCTTGTTATAATTAATTAATTCTACCCTCTAAAATAGGCATCTTATAATCTCACAATTAGTAGCTATCTTCTAAATCTTAAATTGATACAGATGTATTGTCACTTCAGTAGAATATGCTGTGTTAAATTTGTCATCCTTTTCTTAAACAAGTCAGTATAATTCCTACTGCTTGTGGTAATTCTGGATTTATCAGTGTTATCTAAATTTAGCAAACTTGGATCAAATCACTTGTACTTTCTTTTGAACAATTTTATTTTATTGTTGCTTAGGCAAACTTCTCAATAATTAGTGGTGATATCACCACTAGAGTAAACACAAACTCCATATCCATTTCCAAAGCTATAGCATTTGGTGTTAATGTGCTTTATTTATGATATGTATACATACATTGCAAAGTGGTGGCCTGTCTGCAGAAGATCACAAATCAGTCTTATATTTCTTTATTGCTTGGCAATGAGAAATGGATTTGTTTGTTTTTTTAACTAGATATTTAGAATTTAGAGGACATGCCCTACCAGATTTTTACTTTTTTAAGGTAGGTCAAATTTTGAACCTGAACAAGTTAATATTGTCCATTCTAAATGTGCTGAGAGCTGGAGTGGCGTTTGTTCATTTTGGTATGGCTATTTGCGGTTGAGAATTCCTGGATTCCATTAGATGGCCTTTAAGATTAGACAGGCCTTTAAGTTTGAACCCCTTTTCTGCCTTGTTTACCTAGTCAATCAAAATGTCCTAGTTACAGAGTTGTTATCATGAGGCAAACTTCCATAAGTGTAATAGTAATTGACTGATCCAGAGTGGATTTACCACAAAGAGCCTCAAGTCCAAGGCAAAGTGAGCCTTGTTTGCAGTTAGTGCAGAAAGATAGCATTGCAAAAAACATATATGGAGATATAACTACTGCAGATTTTCTCACCTGAACACACTACCCATGGTGTGTCCTTCTGGCAGACTGCAAATTCTCTTCTGCAGCAGCTTGTGGCCAGTCACTTCACATGCTCCCTTAAGCCTGTTGCTGTGGTCTTTGATGTTCCTGCCGCAGTCTGGGTAGCTGATGCACTGTACCTTCATTGTGTGCCTGGTCCTGATTCCATTTCAGTTTTTTAAAATTAATAATTAGACAAGTTAATGCAAATAATTTTTTCTGAGTAAATTTAGTCAGGGGTAACTGCATATCAGTTTTTATTGTTGTCTTTGAAACAATGTTCATGGCATTTGAGTTTCATTGGCATGAATATTCTGTAAGAAGTAAACTTCAACATTTTTTAATCTAATGGAATTTTTAACTTTACCATTGGCTTGGACTAGTAGCATCATTCCACCAGAAACAGACAATCCAAATAAAGTCACCCAGCAAACTGAAATAAATGTGCCTCTTGTAGAGATCCCTAACTACTGGAAATTGGTTTTGAAACAATAATGGGTGATACCAAAGGAAAGTATCCAGTGCTGTTGGAACAGTAACCAGTTAGAGGAACTCCAGATCCATGAGCAGTTGTATAAAATAAGTCAACTTACTTAAATACTTCTTTGCTAAAAATTACTCACTTGGTTTTAATCAATATATTGTTAAAACACTTAGGGAGTGTAACTTTCTTGCATTAAAAAAAAAAAAAAAAGCAAAAACTGACACCAAAACCACACTTCATAAATTGTATTTGTTTGATACAGAGTAAGTAGTGAACCCTGAAGTGCCCACTGTATAAACCCAAGGGCAGATCTCATGAGCAGAAGTCTGCCCTTAGTCTGCCCCAGGGTCCTGTGACCCAAGAATTCCAAGGCCTTCTGGTGGCTGAGGCTTCTGCACGGTGCTGGCAGCACCCCAGCGCCTCTCCCACCCTGGCCTGGTGCCATGGTGCTCTCCCCTCCTCAGGTGAAACTGGGCTTCTTCCCTGCCTTCCCACCCTTGAGGTGAGGAGTGCTCATGCATTGGGGTTGTCCCTCTTGATTCTTGGTACCCACTAACTCCGAATCCCAGTGTTGCTGCTTCACCAAAGATTTTTTGTAGGCATATCTTTCCTCTCTCTCAGCAGGAGACTGGGGTTTGGAATCTTGTTTCTAGCACCCAATTGCTGTTACTCTATACTGACTCCTCAGGAGTTTCTGAACATCATTTACACTGGCACTAGCTTGTCTGTATTGATATTTAAGTGCCACCAAGACTACTGCTTTACCTGCTTCTTGCCCTCAGAAATATCCTGGCTGTTTCATTTGCTTGCTTCTAAAACTACCTGCCTTTATCTGCTTTTGCTCAAAACTTCTGCTGGCTTTCCAGTTCCCTCTTCTAAGCCTTATATTGGCTTTCCATTAGGTTTCTCTGGGGAAAATCAGTAAAGATCAAAATATGTTAAGTCATCAGTTAGGCAGGCTTAACCCAGCTTTCAGCAATAGCTTCAAGTATGTTTAATACAGCCCTCTTTGCCTATCAGTTGTCTTTAAGTTATCATAAAGTTTTTTTGGAAGGGACTTCAAAATTGTTAGTTAACGTTTTATTCCAAAATGAAGTTTGACAGAAATGGAAAAGTATTTTGAATTTTTTATTTAAATGTGAAGTGTGAAAAATTTAATAGTAAATAGAAAGTAAAACTTTGGCCATGTCTGAATTATACACCAAAAAACCAACCCCCACCCCCCCCCAAAAAAAAAAAAAAACAAAACAAAAAACCCAAACTGTACCCAAACCAAAAACCCCCAACCAAACTAAATTTTTTTTTAACCACAAAGACCATTCTTTTGAAAAGCGGGCTTGAATTGAGTCCCATACTTAGAATGAAGTCTTTGAACAAGAAATCCAGTGAAAGAGGGCTGTCCATCTTTCCATTCATGTCTTCATTAGATGTTGCTGAGTGACAGTAAATAGCCCTGCAGTGGTGTCAGCTTCTTACTACATTTGAATGATAAACTGTAAAACTGAATTGAAATATCTGATGCTGTTTCTTTTTTTGTGTATTTCAAGGGTCCTAAAGGTGAAGCAGTTGGTGCTATAACTCTGCCATTGCCCAGCAGTTACTTGATAATCCGAGCTGCTTCAGAATCAGATGGTAAATAGATTCTTCATTGATTTTTCAGCAGTGAGAAAGATGGTTTCAGTTGTCTTATGTCTATTATAGCACTTTGATTGCAGTTGAATTGTTGTTAAGGTTCTCCTTTAATTTAGAGCATTCAGTTATGTTGGTATTAGTATTTTTTCATGGTTGTTAAAGGAGAATATTGCTCTAAAGGAAAAATTATTCAACTCCTTGTAGTTGCCTTTTGTCAACAGGGTAGAAGAGGGGGAAATGGTTGTTTGTGATTTAGCTATATTAATGTATGTCTAAATATCAAGTGCCTATGTAAAGTGCTAATATGAATATATTCTTATTAAAGCATTTATGTATTAAGTGCAGCAGTTGCACAGAGTTCTAGTAGTAAAAATTTCTTCAAAATGTGGTTTTGTAAACACCCTTCATGGGAAGATAGTGATAAGTGTAACTATCTTCTAAAGTTACAATGTGACAAAAAAAATTAAGACTGTTATGTAGCTGTTTTTAGCACGTGTTTTTCATCTATTGGTTAATCAGGCATACCCCTGCAGACTTTAAAGATAGGACTCTCTGCCTTCTGTATTGAGAAATGGATAAGATACATGGAAATGAAGTAAGAATGGGGAAAATACACAAATTTGTTCAGTTACTTTTTGCAAAAAAAATAGAATATCTGCTTTTGATCTTTTGAAATGTTATTTATACACTTGTTATAGCTCTTTTTCCTCACTATTATCATATTACATGCGCAAATTTTGCCAAATGATGCAATTGCTTAGTCTTCAAAACTAGAGTAGGGCTGCAGGCGACTTTGGGGGCATTCCACAGTCATGGTGTGGGTGGAACCAGACTTGCATTAAGGAAGAAATGCTGGAATATGCTCTAAGAAAATCATGATTTACCTTGCTTGTCCTTCCCTGAAGCATCTGTTGTACTGAAGCTGGGTGGTTATGAGTTGTTTTTATGTCCCCACCACACCGTAAAATCAAATGCACGTGACATGGAACAACTCTGATGTGTGTCTTCAAAGGCAATGCAAGCAGGCCCAAAGGGCTCATTTTCCCAGTTAGGAAACAGAAGGGGTGCAGTTCTGTTAAATCCTTACGTTTTAGTCTAATACTAAATTTGCCTTTAGGCAGGTGTTGGATGGATGCTTTGGAGCTGGCACTGAAATGTTCAAGTCTGCTTAAACGTACAATGATTAGGGAAGGCAAAGAACATGATTTGAATTCCTCCACTGACAGTACTCATGTCTCTTTCTATGGTCTGCTCCGGGCTAACAACTTGCACAGTGGAGAAAACCTACCGTAAGTGAATCAATTACTAAACCTGATTGCTTTTGGGCAGAACCTTGTAGTGATAATTTTACCACAGGGAGTCTGAAGCTGCTTTTTTTTTTTTTGCTCCTGAGTTCTCTTTATATGCCTTATTTGGAGTGTGTTTTACACCCTGCACAAAAAATTTAAAAAATCTTTTTTTAAACAAAGTGTATCCAGGGGAAATTTGGCCAAAGGAACTTGGAGTATTGCATCAATAAGTTTAATTACTTGGTTAAACTGTTCAAAATAGAAAATGAAAATTTTAAGTTGGTGTCTCTTGTTAGCTTCAGCGGAAAATCAGAAGCTTAGTACACGTGACAAAAGTCAGTAGACTGAATTTAAGTTGCTGTTATTTAGTTAAAGAAATGAATAATCCTTTATTTAAATGGTTTTATCATGAATCATCAGATGGATGAATAATAATTCTGTCACCTTATGATTAAATGCATTAAAGTGAAAATTGTCTTTTATCTGATATTTAATGTCTGAAAGCACTTGAGTTACTCCCCGATTATTTCAATAAAGACTTTGAGCCAGGTTTTTGTGAGCATAAGCTTCACAGGCCCTACCAGGACACTACTCCAGCACTGGCTCCTCTCCCAACAGGTCTGCAGGTCCCTGCCAGGAGACTGCTCCAGCACAGGTCTCCCATGGGTTACAGCCTCCTCTCAGGCATCCACCTCAGTAATTTTCCACCAATTCAATATAATTTGTGGAGATTTAGCTGTCCATTTGTCTTTTCTGGGTGGTCAGGAATTTTGTATTGCTGTTATGAGTATGCTGTCACAGAGAGAGACCTGGACTGGGAGAAATGCATTTCTTTTTATGCAATGCATAGATGGTCTGAGAAAAGCACAAAAAAGGCAAATGTTTGCCTTCTGCAACAATTAAAGGCCCTATCCAGATGACCAAGCTTGGCTCAGCTGCAGCTTAGGGCCTTCTTTTCACTCATAGGAACAATATGACTGCTGAGTACAATTTAGCTGGAGAGCTGTACTCTGGAATAGTAGTTTAATATCAACTGCTGGCCAAGATTACAATCACAGCAATTAGCTACAGCTGTTAAGTCTAATTAAGACTAATGCTTTAATTAAGTACATCTTCTGGTTTAGTATATTCTTAGAGTATTCAGTGTGCTTAACTGTCTAAGGAGCAAAACTGGAAGGTCTAATTTTATTTGGGTGTCAGAAGAGGGAGAAGAAAGGTAAAAGCAATTTTAGCTTCAGCTGAGAGAGAGCTTTTTTAAGTAGGTTAATAGCAAGAGAAGGTCCAAGGAAAACATGGACCAATACTTGTTGAAGATGGTCATCTGAAAAATAGAGATGAAGAAAAAGGAAGCACGTTCACTGCTTTTTTAATTTTTTTTTTTTTTGCCTCAGTCACTAATATTAATATTAGACTGGGCTGCCTGGAAGGCCTGTGAGTGCAGGATCAGTGATTTTTTCCATTTGTGGGCACTGAAATTGTAAGAGACCAGTTGGATCAGCTGAATGTTTGTAAGTCTATGTAGTTTGATGTGATTCATCACAGAGTAGTGGAGGAGCTAGTGGGTGTTATGACAGGATACCTCTCAATTGTCTACCAAGGGTCTGGGGAGTCTGAAGAGGTCCCCACCAACTGGAAACTAACCAACAGTATTTAGATTTACAAGAAAGGACTGAGGAAAGATCCAGGAATCTATAGACCTGTGTGTC
This sequence comes from Chloebia gouldiae, assembly GCA_003676055.1. Lineage (NCBI taxonomy): Eukaryota > Metazoa > Chordata > Aves > Passeriformes > Passeridae > Chloebia > Chloebia gouldiae. The sequence continues at coordinate 21,228,209 of QUSF01000009.1, read as the reverse complement.
TCACCTCAGTACATGGAAAAATTGTGGAGAACATCATACTGTGTTCTGTTGAAAGACATTTAAAGAGCAATGAATCACCAGGCAGAGTCAGCATAGGGAAAGTCAAGTTTAGCTAATAAGATATCTTTCATAAGATAAGGTTAGTTGCCTACTGGATAAAGGTAAAGCAGTGGATATATTTTCTGGATTTTATAAGGCTTTTGGTATTGTCTCTCACAGGATAATTTTGGATCAATTATTCAGCTGTGAGATGAGCAGGGTCACCATGTGCTGGTTGAAGAACTGGGTGAATGGCAGGACTCAAAGGGGTGTGGTGAATGTGGCTACATCTGGCTGGTGACACCAGCAGTGTCCCTCAGGGCTCAGTCATGGGCCCGTTCTGTTCAGTGTTCTTATCAGTGATCTGGATGTAGGAGTTGAATGCACTCTTAGCAAATTGGTTGACAATACCAAACAGGGAGGTGCTGCTGACTCTCTTAAAGGATGAGAGGCCTTGTAGAGGGATCTGCATAGATTAGAGAGTTGGGGAATCATCAGTGGCATGGAATTAAAGAAGTCCAAATGCCCAAGTCTGCACCTATGGCAGCATAATGCCTGGCACAAGGATGAATTGGCAGAGGAGTGGGTTGGGAGCAGCCCTGCCCTCATGGTGGCCCAAGGTGACTATTGGGCATAAGGTGGGCACAGGGCCAGATGAGGGGCAGTGGAAAGGGGCTGGGGGGTCTGTCTGACAGAGGGATCAGCATGGGTCAGCAGTGAGCCCTGGCAGCCAAGAGGGCAAACACCATCCTGGGGTGCATCAAACAGACATTAACCTATCAAGAGAGGTGATTGTGCCGCTATATTCAACATCTGGGTGGCCTTACCTTGAGGGATGTGTGCAGTTCTGGGCCCCAAAATTTAGAAAGGTTATGAAAGTTCTTAACTATGTTCTTAACAAATCTTGTTAAAGAGCTGGAAGGCATGGCCTGTGAGGAGGGATTGAGAACTTTCAGTTTGTCTAGGTTTAAAAAAAGGAGGCCGAGATGCAAACTTAGAACTCTCTTACATCTTTTTGAGGAGGCAAACTGGAAAGGGAGGTGCTGAATTCTTCTCCCTGGTAGAGAAGCATGGGAATGGTTTAAAGTATCATCAGAAGAGGTTTAGACTGGACATTAGGGAGCATTTTTTTACTGAGCATATCGTCAGACACTGGAACAGGCTTCCTAGAAGAGGTGGTTGATGTTCCAGATTCATCAGTGTTATTTGACAGTTCAGTGAGAAAAGTTTATATCCTACATGTTTCCAGCAAAGCTAGTTTGACACTGCTGCCACCTCAGGCTTGATACTGGCAATTTTGGTGTGTATTTTATTAAGACCCTGGTTTGGAAACAATGAAGTTGTGTGAAGTTGAAGATGGATTTAGCCTTTGTTTTTAATAGGTTAAATGACAGTGAAATTGAAAAGCATCACTTCAAAGATCAAGATACATACTCTGACAAGTCTGATAAGGAAAATGACCATGACCACGAGGAATCTGATAATGATGGACTGGGGAAAAGTGAAGAAAGCGACAGTGATACATCGGAGCGACAGGATGATTCTTATGTCGATCCAGAACCAATTGATATCAAGGAAACTACTTACTTAGAACAGAGTCATGAAGAACTTGGGGAGGTAAAAGTGCTGTTGATGTACTGAGCAAGCAGCTTCTCCAAATAGTAAGCTGATATTTTAAGGGTCAGACTACACTTGAAAGCTGACTTGCAAGATTGGCTTTCATATTTTCAGTAATAATGTATAGAAAAGGTTCTGTTCACCCATATTCTGCTCTGCTTTGCTATTCTTGTGCTAATATATGAGATTTTAACAGAGATAATGAAATTATCTGGCATATTGCTCATACAGAAGGTACAGAAAGGGCCTCCTGCAGCAGAGGTTCATCATGACTATTTGTTCTTTTGTTGGTACTTCTGTTTGAGCTTTATTAATTTAGTCCCTTTTTCTTCTTCAAGTAAAAATCTTCAAGTTGAAGGTTTGAATGCGATCTGACACTTCTTTTTTTTTTTTTTCCCTGCAAGAGAGAAGTTAAGCAGTTGTAGTCTGCAGAGTTTAGTGGAAGGCTTGCTGTGCTTCTGATGTCAGCTTGCATTCCAGTGATTCCCCAGAGCTGCTATTCCACTTCTGCAGGTTGTTTTATGTATTTGCCTATACAGGCAAATATGACAGGGATTTGTAAACCAAAAATCTTGGCAACAGAAATTGAAGCAAGTCTTTTCACAAATCTCCTCTTTCTCCTCAAGAGAAATGACTATGAGATTTTTTTTTATACTCATGGAACTTGAATACCTTATGCTTAAGGAATACCTTATGCTTAAGTGCTTTCTAGTACCATGTCTAGACAAAGCAGTGTTTTAGGAAAAGCTGAGGAGTTTTAAGTGACAAATTTTTGAGTATGCATTTTAGAACTGTTCTGGAAAAAGGGATGCCTTTGCTTGCTTTTCCTTCAACTGTTGTTCTTGCTTTCAGAAACTACATGGAATAATATCTCCCCTCTTCTTGGACAGAAAGGAGCATGGAGTGTGGCTGCTGGTTTTGCTTAGTTACCCCTAAGTGGTCTATTTTCTCTAAGGAAAACCACTGATGCTACTGACTGATTCAGTGCAGTGAAAAGCATAGATATGTCAGCTTTTATGGTTGGGCAAAGCTGGTAGAATGAACAGCACTTTGGTGTTTCAGTCCTGCATTTGAGAAGAGAGGGTAATGCAGGTGATGCCTAGGACAGGACTAAGGAAGGATTTCTTGACATCCTACCTCAAAATTTTCTAGCCTAGAGATGATGAAAACAAATGCAGTTTTTAATGCTGAATTTATCATACTTCATTAAAGATGTATCATAAGTGTATTTATAGAAATTAGATCAAATTTCTACAGTTTCAGCATCTCAGAATGGTTTCTTTTAAGCATCCATTTTACATTCGTACTGCAACCTTAGAATGTGCTGACCTGTCTTCTGGAGGATTGTTTGCTTTCTCTTTTCTATAAGCAGTTTTTTGGTTCATCCTAGGCAGGTGAGGCTGCTCAGACAGAAGAAGTGTCAGAAGAAAATAAAAGTTTGATCTGGACACTACTGAAGCAAGTCCGGCCAGGAATGGACTTGTCCAAGGTTGTACTGCCTACATTTATTTTAGAACCTCGCTCTTTCCTGGACAAGCTCTCTGATTACTACTACCATGCAGACTTTCTGTCTGAGTAAGTCTCTGGTTTGCATTCTTCATTTCATTTTTTAAAATTAAAATAGAGTAACAGTGTCAGATACTGCCATTTTCCGAAAGCTAATTGCCTTCAGAGCTCATATGGTACATCTTGAAGTCTGGCCCCTCTTTTAATTTAATAGCAATCATGTTGCAGGCATTTCTGGTTTAGCTTCTGAAGACTGGTTGAAAGACTTCTGAAAATGAGTTAAATTTTTTTCTCCAAGAAGCATACTTAAAATGAGACACCAATAATAGTTAATTTTTTAATACAGTACTAAGTTCTGTCCCGATTTACGGTTCCCAGCTCAAATGTAGCTAATAAATTAAAGACTGTAAATTGAAATATTATTCAGCTCAGAGCTCTGTATGTAAGTAGGTTGGTAGTGAAAAGAAGAATAAATGGAAGAACTTGAGTGAGGGTGGGACAGAATTAAATGTTAAAAAGAACAGACTCAAATGTGGAAATATAATTTCTGGAATTTTAGTTTGACTTCAAATTTCGAACAATTATTTGAGAACTTTAAATTTGGTGAGATCAGGCTTGAAGTTTAACAGTAGTGCAAATCACGGACCTGTTTTAGTCAGCTCAGATTCAAGATATGTCACAACAGGTGATAGCATGTTATAAATGATGCAATACTGGTACTTGATCTGTGTGTTCTGTTTCACAGAGCTGCTCTTGAAGAGAATGCTTATAACCGCATGAAAAAAGTAGTGAAATGGTATTTGTCAGGATTCTACAAAAAGCCAAAGGTATACTTTCATATATTATTTTGTCTTCAGTCACTGTGTCTAGTTTGAGGACTTAGGGATATGCTGGAGTAAGTTTTTCTTTTTGAATTTATATTTTAATGCATTTTTTAAAAAAGCATAGTTACGATTTCATTGTTTACACAAACACAACATGGAAATTTTTACTCCCTAGCCATGCTTAAAATAGACTATATTCAATTGCATTTGTCCTGTGGAGTAGAAGTTGAACTAAATATTTTTTTATAAAGTCGAACCAGTTCTATATTTACCATTCTTCAGTGTTAACAGTCTGAAATTAGAGGACTAATATTTCTACCACTTCATTTAGCTTTGCACTAAATATTCTTCATAGTCATGTTGTTGGGAAATATTATTGACATAAAGTGCTTACAATCTAACTTCAGACAAAAGCTCTGTAATCATTTTGCAAAAAAAAAAAAAAAAACAAAAAAAACCACCAAACTTTGCATTCAGTGTTTCCTTACGTGCAGAATAGTTTAGTGGATATACTGAATGTATGATCATTTCCTTAGAGTGAAGAGCAGACTAATTTAGCATAATATTCAAATGATGAAATCAGGTACCATATACTTCAGCTTATATTTTATGACAGTTTTTTTTCCTGTGTGTCTTATCTTCAGTGATGGGCTGATAAAATGTTTTGTGATTTCTGTACATGCACAGTATGGTTACTCTCTATTCAATTTCTGTTTAGGGACTAAAAAAGCCCTACAATCCTATACTTGGAGAGTTTTTCCGCTGCATGTGGATTCATCCAAGGACAAACAGCAAGACTTTCTATATTGCAGAACAGGTAGATGCAATAACTGGAAAAAATAATTTTAAGAACAATAAATGTATTGTACATTTGTGCTACTATAAATGCTATGGTAGTTTCAGAAAATGTACTGAAGTGTACGAGTAGTATCCTAAAACCTCTCCTGGTGAGCATAGTTTTCTTACAGTTGTCTCTTGTAAGTGTGCCTTCCTAAAGAGAGAGAGAGGGAGGAAAGTGTTTCCAATATTTCTGTTCTTCCCCTGGAACAAGTCAAGTGCTGATTTTCTTAGTTCTTGAAATTCAGTAGGTAGATCTTTATCTCTGAAGATTTTAGTCAAATTTCACATATATTAACTGCATTCTAATATGTGCTGCCTGAATTTTCCATTGTCATTATTATCTCAAACTTTATATGTATTGCTTGTTTTTGTTTTTCTCAAATATGGGTTTTTTTTCCTACAGGTGTCACATCATCCTCCAATATCTGCCTTCTATGTTAGCAACCGCAAGGACGGTTTTTGCCTTAGTGGTAGCATTCTGGCCAAATCAAAATTCTATGGTAAATAATGGGGATTTTTTGGTTGTATGTGTATTGAGGGATGCAAAATTGTTCCATGTGAGTTGTGTTTTGTGGGTGAAAGAAGGCTGTTGGAAGGATGAGTGTTTTGGTTGTATTATTATCCTTTCTTTACAAAGTTTTTGCTACCATTCTTCAGAATTTTAATTTCTATTTTTGGAGTGTTTTAATTGGAGACACTGTGTTTTAGTGGCTTCACTAGACAGGATAGGTTGCAGTGTTAAATATACTGATGTTCTTAATTGTATTGCTTAGTTATTAGGGAGTGTTGACTGTTTTCTTGCAGGGTGAGAAACATGACTGTCTGACTTTGAATTTCAGGGAATTCATTATCTGCCATACTCGATGGAGAAGGACGGCTAACGTTTCTAAACAGGGGAGAAGACTATGTAATGACAATGCCATATGCCCATTGTAAAGGTAGCAGTTTTTTTCATTCCCTAGGTGGTAAAGTTATGAGAAAAGAAGTTTGTTATTCTAAATAGTTCATTATTCTAAATAATGTGCTTTGTTGGATTCAAGCCTGTCATCTGGAGTAGTGTGTTCTGAACATTGGCAACATAGGTGGCTCTGGGCTCCCACGTATTTTATCAGGAGAAAAATACATCTGTTGCCTAAGCCATGTTTTATTTTGACAGAGGAAATTCATAACTAGTAAGAGCATATATATGTATAGTTATCTGTCACTACATTACATTAATATACTATTTGAGTTGCCTTTTTTTAGAGCAGCTTTGATCTTTTCCATTGTTTCCCTCTTGTAAGCACGGAAGGCGACACAGTGTGATTTGATTATAAATTATAAACATTTGTCCTTAGTTTCACTATGGGAAATGGGTCAGTGCTTTGTAAAGTTTTCTGCAAGGTCAGTAATAGCACAAAATTGATTGCAGAATTGCTCATTTTTAAGATGTAGCTTACTCAGTATTGTCTACCCATATACTCCAGAATTCCCTTTCAGAATACACAGAATCACATAGGAAGGGTCATCTGAAAATACAGTTTTTCCTCTGGCACAAGTATGTTCTAGAAATTTTACCCAAGTAACTTAGGGGTTTGGTTTTGTTCAATTAAAAACATTTGTTATAGCTGGGGTTTTTTGTTTTGTTTTTGGTTTTTTTTGATCTTGCAGGAATTCTTTATGGAACAATGACCTTAGAGCTTGGAGGAATAGTCAACATCACCTGTGAGAAAACTGGCTATAGTGCAACAATTGAATTCAAACTCAAGGTTAGTGAATAGTGTGAGTGGGCACAAGAAGGAGAATGAACATAATGTCTATTCACATAAACTAAACAAAGGTTTCTGAATTACTTCTAGATGGCTTCTGAAAAATACATTTTCCATCCTTGAGGTGGAAACTGAGGAAAAAACAGTTTTCAAGAAGTGTGTACTTGGAGAGAGAAACTGTATTCAGTTGAAATTATAGGGAAACATTAAAGTTGGGAGGCTGTGTTAACTGACAATTTGCTTTGTCAGTCCACAGGACACATGTGCAGCCTGTCAAAAGGCCAAAGAAAATCCCTGGCAATTGTTGTTGCTGTAGAAACAGCAACAAAAGATAATCTCTAGTAAGAAATGGTCCTTGGCAAAGCCGTGAAATTAGTGTACCAAATTACTGTATCCTTTGGGATATCGTGGCACTGTTTTCTGCATTATTCTGTTTTCTTTCCACATCTGTTAGACAATATTTCTACTCAGAAAATATTTTAAGAAGAAGGAAAGAAGAAACTACTTACTCTGGTTTTAGACTTCTTTAAGATTAATAAGTAGAAGATACAATATTAAAGATATCAGGACTGTTTACAGCACTTTTCATAAATTCACATTTTTCCTTAAGACTAAACATATAAACAGGAATAGTATGTTATTAAAATAAAGCATGAAACCATTTGTTTTTCTTTTGCAGCCTTTTTTGGGTAACAATGACAGTGTTAACCAAATATCAGGGAGGATTAAGCTTGGCAAAGAAGTTCTGGCTTTTTTAGAGGGTCACTGGGTAAGTAGTGAGTGACGCTCTTTTATAAATTCTGGCTGACAGTTGAGACAGGTGAAAATAGCACTTAAATACAAAAAAAGACTCATGTTTAAAAAAAAGTGAAGTACTGCTTTTGCAGAAAGTATTCCAGAAAGTATAGAATCAACATTGTTCTATTTCCAGTTCTTAAAAGGTGGAAAAGTTAAGTAGTTCATGAAGAAAATGAAATGTTGCTTCACAATGAATCTTGTGAAATGTTTTGGTATATACATTAGTACTATGAAGTACTATGAAGAATATTTATGGCACCAGCATGTAGTATTTAAGGTTGTTTCAGTACTGTTGAGGTGACATGGCATCACTCATTTTTGTATGTGGTAATGATTCCATTGCATCTCTGTTTCAAGCTAGAACCTAGCACAGAGGGTGGAAATTGAATTTTAAAGCTAGCATATCTAATTATTCTTAACTGCATGCATTCTAAAGAAAATAAATTCTTATTACAATAAAAAAGGCTTATTCCTTGCTTTTTTTTTTTGTTACTTTGACACTCTTTGAGATAATTACAATTGAGAAACCAATCATATCTGTTACAGGACAGTGAAGTTATTATTAGTGACAAGAAGACAGGTGTTTCAGAGACATTCTGGAACCCAACATCTGATATAAAGCAGCGTAGATTACATAGATACACTGTGAAGCTTGAAGAGCAAGATGACTTTGAGTCAGAGAAGTAAGTTCACTTTAGAACCATGTAATTTTTTGCCAAAATAAAACTCATAATCTTCTCCAAAATAGAAGCAAATTATCATTACTTTCCCATATTTGATGATAATGGCCTTTGATGATAAGAGAAAGTAACACTGTTAATATAAGATCATTCTTTATATAACTTAAAATCAAGAAAATTTTGATAGAAATGTAGATAAAACATCTATTAAAATGGTAATATTCTCTTTGGAGGGTGGTCCATTTACTTAGCCTGTAATTGTGGAAATTGTTTGAAGTTATTTCTGTCAACTGGATTGTGACTCTGATTCTGTATATTGTTCATTTGTCAGGCTATGGCAACAAGTGACAAAAGCAATAATTAATAAAGACCAAACAGAAGCTACTCAGGAGAAATATATTCTGGAAGAAGCTCAGAGAAAGAGTGCCAAAGAGAGGAAACTTAAGGATGAAGAGTGGACATGCAAGCTGTTCGATCAGGATTCAGTCACAGGAGAATGGCACTATAAATATGCTGAGTGAGTCCTGGAATGCTTGGTAATGTTGCTGAGCCTCTTCTTGCGGTTTCAGCAGTAAAAGAACTGATATATATAGCTTATTTATGTAAAACAACATAGCTCTGCTATGTTCTAGATTTTTTGGGGCATGGCAGATTGGGGTGTGTTGTCCTCCCTTTTTTCCCCCTAGACTGACCAGAACATCTACACAGGTTTTCCCAAATTGGAAAATGTGGTACATATTGGCATAGCTGCTGCAAATCAGAAAATTTAGTGTCTGCAAATCAGAGAAGTCTGTGCATAGTTGGATTGAGCCATTTAATTTGTTATATATTAGAATAACTCTGAGAATAGCAGCTTTACAGCAGTAGTTAATGCTGGGACCAGGTGGCTCTGCCTGGCTGTCAAATCTGTCCCACACATGAGTGTCTTTAAACGTCTTTGTGTGATGCTCTGGGTCAGAAGCTGAAGATGTAGCTGTCCCCCTGACTGCTGGAAAGATGCATTCTGTATCTGCACCAATGTTGCAAAAGTCAGCTTGAAGCTGAGCCCTTTACTAGTGATGGTTTTCACAGAGCACCCATGTTCTGCTGACTTTTTTTCAGCATCCAGCATGCTTCTGTATTGTAGGGATTGTAAAAGTAAAATAGCCAACGATGTTACACACAAAGTCAAGTAACTTGGAATCCATGGATGCTGCAAGCATATTCCCATGGCTAAACCTGGGAGGCCTTTACCTTTCTGTACAAGAATGGTGATGTTAAGATCACACCCTACATGTATGTACAGGGAAGAATACAAGAATCCTGAGTACTCTACACATCTCCACCAAATTTGCAACTTGGAGGTTTCCTGGAACCAAACAAGCAATCTGTAAATACAAACTCTCAGTAAATTCATTTGCCATTAGTTTCTTACTGAGTTTTTGCAGACTTTCACAACTGAAAACATCGTGCAGCAGGGAAATTCCCCAACTAGATGCTTAGTGAAGCACCCTCTCTTGGTTTGAATCTGCTAGTGCTGTTGATGCCTTTTCGTGTTGGAAGAGTTGTGAACAGGCCAGCTGAATGGACTGCCCATACTTTTGAAACCTGTGCAAAACTATTACGAAGAGAACTGTACTTTCAATCTGTTAGACTTTAAGACCTATTTTGTTAATCTGCATTATTCCCAATGTCCTTGAGGTTTTGTGGTTCAAGGATGTGCCAAAGAAATTTTGCTATGTACTAGAAAGCAGTCTGCACTGCCAGCATGCCCTGGAAAAAGCCTGTCTCTCCTTTCAAGCATATAATGCTCACCACCTGGTTCATGTAGAGAGCAGTCTTCTACACTTAGTGTGAAAGATGTCTTCAGTGAGCTGGAGCATTTGTTAAGGTATCTGGATTATGTATTTAAGCATCTGGATTACAAATAGAGAAGAGAGCAATGCCAGCAATGCCCAGTTCTTAATCCAGTTACCTTAGGTGACATTTAATTCAATTCAGGTTAAGCTAAGATGTAGGTGCAGGTCTGTGTTCACAACATCTGAAACACTGCAACTATTTAAAAGGCGTACAGAAAGACATGAAAGGAAATCCATGCTTAATGTACTCTTGCTAAAGCTCTGCATCAGGACATCCTTCCTGTCGCTCACTTGCAGTTTCTGTCCTGAAAACTCTGTTATGAGTGGTGACATTGGTATTTTCCTTTGTCTGCTTGTTGTTCTCCAATGAATAGGGTTTGTTTTTTTAATTCTGTATCAGACTGTACTTGGAAAAGCACCCTTAAAAATTGGAACAAGAAAACTGTGCATAGCTTGTTAGTGTCTCATGAAACCAGTCTTGATTACCATTAGATGTTTTTGGATGAAAGCAGGTTTGAGGTAACTGATTCTTAAACTCTCCTTCATAGGCATTTTTTAAAAGGAAAAAAGAAAACTGAACAGAAAGCAGTCTAAATATTTTTAAATTCCCCAAATTTCCATGTAGTTTTAAAATAACAACTGTATCTAAAGCAGGAAATCTTTCATGTTTGCAAATAAATGTGACTGGCAAAAAAAATTCATAATGGTATTGATGGTTAATCTAATAGTTTGTACTCCTATCAGATAGTTGGGGGTTTGACCTGGACATGAAGTTCATTTTTTATCTCTGTTGGTCCTGCAGGTTAAGAGTGGACCATAAGTAGAAGATAAGAGCATGATGCCATATCTGATTTCTGTATGGGGGGAGAGTTTTAGCCTCTTCATTATACTTTAGCCTCTTCTTTCTACTCAGAAACTGAGTAGTAGCAAGGAAATATTTCTTTAAATTGCTGTAGTGTTAATATTATTTCATTTGTCTAGTACCAGACCATGGGACCCTTTGAATGATATGATCCAGTTTGAAAAAGATGGCACAATCCAGACAAAAGTTCGACATCGGACGCCAATGGTATGTTCCAGTTCTGACAGCACATGCAAGATCCAGGAACTTGTATATATTATACATTATGTGTGTAAATATCATTAGAGCATTGGGATTGATGGGAAATACTGTTATCCTACAAAAATGTTGTTTACACAGTCCATACAAAGTCTTTCACTTCTGTGTTGCATCCTAAGTGGTAGAAATTGCTTGACTGGATAGGAATATAAAATATACCAACTTGAGCTCAGCAGTTTGTGTATTTTCCCTTCAATGGGAAGATGCACAAAATTCAGTTCATTCATTCAGTTCATTCAGTTCATTCAGTTCAAAATTAATTTGATGCACTAATACATCAAAAATTTTAACTTGGACTTCTCTTACATAGTGCACTTTTAATTGCCATTGTTGGAATGTGCTGATTTCCTACAGTTCTGGTTTTCTGGAAATAATACATAAATTTATCAATTTTAGGTTACTGTTCCAAAAATCAAACGAAAGCCATCCAGTCTGAAGAAAGGAGAGTGTGGTTTTTCATCCCCAGAGCCTGATAACCAGGATTCCTCTGGGAGTGAAGGTACCAAAAGATACATTTACTTACAGAAATAATAAATTTGACAACTGAAGAGTTCAGTGTCACGCATACTCTTCTTATCACAATGTTTTTACATTGTTTTAGTTCTGTCTGATGTGAAGCACGTTCTGTAAAACAAAGGAGCAGAATGGCTCGTGTTTTTAATTGCAAATTTTCCTGTCTTTCTAAATGCAGTGTAGGTAGGCTTAAGTGCTGCACATATTTAATATCTAGGAAAAAATAATGGTGTTTATAAACTGTTTTCTTTCTTAAGAGGTTAATTGCTTTAATTTGTGGATTAGTATGTGGCTAGAGGGTAGATTGTTGTTGTTGATAATGTTTGCAGAAGCTAAACAATATGGTGGTAAGTGTTTAAAAGATATTCTGAGCACTTAAGTTGCTGTCCTGTGGTATAGGTAACTCTGAAATAAAGTTTTCAATAGAAACTAGTTAGAAAATTTTATCCTCGTTTTTACTACAGGTTTAGTTTGTAATTTGTACTTTGTTCCTTTTATGGCAGCAGTCACTTGAGTCAATTACACCTGGCTTTTGTATCCTTCTAGCACAACTTATGAAGCATAATACAAGAATGAGGAAAAAAGGGGCAGACCTTGGTGAACTGCAGAGTGCCATTGAGTCTATAAAGAAAACGCAGGAAGACATTAAGAGGTAGTACTAATTAAAATGCTTTAAAATGGTTTAGAGAATAGTAATCTCATAGGATTTTTTTCCCATACAGGCTGGTATGTATCTTTATTCTTCCCAAATATTGATTGCACATTTGATGTTTCATAGTTTTTCTCTAAAGCTGCCTTTTTCTCTAAAGGAGCCCTAACATAGTAGAAAATGTCAGATTGTCTAGTCTGTAATTAATGATATTGTTTTCTGTCTTACAGGGAGATCATGGCACTACGAAATAGAGTCACTTCCAGTTCATCACCCTGGGACTACCATTCCTTGCAGTTTAAGCACTATGTCTTCATTGTACTCATGGTTCTGCTACAGCTTATCATTAATGTCTTGTTCAAATAAGAAGTGTGAACAAGGGCCTTCTTGACCTGGAATGATCAAACTGGGGACCATATTTTAAGCTGGACTTTAAATGATGCAATATTATGTAAAAGAACTGTGTAGCAACAACTTAGAGAACTTTGCCTCAGCATTCATGGTTCAGAATCATACTTGTGTCTACCCAGTTGCAGTAAGAATTGTGTAAGTGCCAGTACACTCTTGCTCCTGGTGTGTGCCTCCGTCTTGCAGTCATATGACATCAGCCTTGTGTTTATATTGCGTCACACTGATGAATCTTCACCACAGAATAGATCAAGTTAAACACTGAGGTCAGACCATGTAGGTAGGATGCAATTCCTATTATGGTAGAATGATAAACAGGCATAGTTCATTACATATAAACTTACCATTTTTGTAACAAAAACTTCTCAAGTAGCCAACAGCTTTTGTAAATGGCACTGAGTGTTTGGAAGTAAACTTTTGTTTAAGGTCAAACAAATACATTGTTATATGAAAAATCGTGAGTGTTAGGAAATGGCAAGTAAAAACCTAAAGTCTTTTGGAAATCTGCAACATAATGCCCTTGATTGGTTTTGGAAGTATGAGGTTTTTATCCTGAATTACTGTAGGCTTGTAAGCCAGCTGTTTTATAGTTTTAAGACTTCAGATTCATCTTAAAAACATTCCCACATCTACTGTACAGAGCACATTTTTAACAGTACAGCAGCAAGGGAGGTACTGTTTTGGTCTACTTGCTCATGAATTGCAAATGTCAAGGATTTCTGGTATGTTTGTAGGTCTTGAAAAATCTACAGCTTTGGATTTACATTTGTGTATGTCATGTCATGGTAAGCAGACCGACTGCTGATTCCAGGACTCATTTTTGAAACAAAATGTCAAGGGTTTGCTTAGTGTGTAGCTTAAGCTGAATCTCCAAAAGGCAGTGTAGAATAGGATTCAGACACTGCCATGAGTAGACTTGCAAATTAAAATGTGTGTGTTTACACAGGGAAAGCTCAGAAATTGTGTGATGGCTATCACCACATAGCTCAAAACAAATAAGAGGAAAATCCAAGTGTTCAAAATCCCTCTGAACTGCAAGTATATACTACCTACCAGAATATATAGATGCACCTTCTTATTATGCTGTAGCCATACAAATTCATGCAAAGCTTAAGTTTAAATTCAAAACCAGGGTTTCTGACATTTTTTATTTGAAGAAATATATGCATGTATAGATTTTGTAAAATTCCAGCAAAAAATGTAGTGCTGGTATTTATCTGGTGAGTTCCCTGTGCCAGTCAAGCATACCAAGGTAAAAAGGGGCTGTAGAAATGAAAAAGTATTTTCAGTACCCCAGGTGAGACAATAGGAGGATGAGTGGCACAATGTGAAAGACAGCCAAATTTGTTTTCAGAGGATCCTCTCAGGAATCAAATCCATCCTGGGCAGTTTGAAAGTCATGTTTGGCTTTTTGCCATGGCCAGGTTATGCCTCTGCCTTGGGCAGCCTGCCTGACTCTCCAGGTGATCTGCCTTTCGGTTCTCCATCAGTCTCACTAGTATCTAGTAAAAACTGTTTACTGCTTCCTCGTTTATCTGTCCAACTTATATATTTCTGTGGCTGACACTTTCACACACCTCCCCTTCTCTTTTACCTTTCCTCTTCCATGGGCCTCAGCTGTGTAAAAGT
>QUSF01000009.1:21143184-21209000 GCA_003676055.1 Chloebia gouldiae | reverse complement strand
CGGCGCGCTGGGGCCGCGGGGCGGGCGGGCTCTGCTGCTGCGGCCCACGGGCGAGGCGCTGCCGACGCGGGACGGGCGGCGGCTGCTGGAGGCGCTGAGCGTGGAGCCGCCCGCGGCCAGGTACCGCGGCGGGGGGAGCCGGGCGGGGCCGGCGGCGGCGGCTCCCTAACGCCGGCCGTGTCCCCGCAGGGTGATGGCGGCCCGCGCCTGCAGCCACCGCGCCGCGACGGGGGACGGCGCCAAGAGCTTCGTGGTGCTGCTGGCGGCCGTGCTGGGCGGGCTGCAGGCGGCGGGCGCCGGCGCCGGGCTGCGGCGGGCGCTGCGGGACTTCGAGACGCAGGTGCTGGAGCGAGTGGCGGCGCGGGGGCTGCGGCGGCACCTGCGGCCGGCGCCGCCCGGGTCGCTGGAGCCGCTGCTGGAGCCGTACCTGGCGGGCCGGCTGGGCCGCGGCGAGCGGCGGCGCCTGGCGCGGCTGGGCGCCGAGATGTGCCGCCGCTGCGGCCCCGCCGCCGCGCGCCCGCGGGTGCTGCGGCTCCTCGGCCGGCGCTTCGCGGAGCTGCACGCCGCCGTGCCCGGCCTGCCGCTGGCGAGCTCCAGGCTCCTGCCCGGCATCGTCCTCCGCAGGGACTTCGCTGCCTACTGCCCGACGGACGGGGAGCTGCGGGCCCTGCTCGTCACCGAGCCCCTGCGGCCCGCCCTGACGGCCCCCGGTGTCGAGTTTGTTGTAGACTCCGAAGGTCAGTATCAGGCTTCCCAGCGCTGGATCACTAGGAGGACAGAAGCCTTAATGAAACACTTGCAGAGCAACAACGTTAAGCTGTTACTGTCGAGTGTGAAGCAAGAAGAAGTAGTTATCTACTATGCCAAATTATATGGTGTGTCTGTGGTAGAGTGCTTATCGTCGGAAGAAATGGCCCTAATCAGTGAAATCACTGGTGTCTCCCCTTACGCGCCTGTTGGTGATAACATGGACAGAGAAATAAGCGAAACTGCAGTGGTAACGTTTTGCCAGCCCTTGCTGCTTGTCTCCAAGAGATGTGTCCACATCGGCTTTGCCAGCGTGTGTGCCTTCCAGCCCCACTGCCTGATCCTGTGTGGGCCGGTCGATGGCGTGAATGAGCAACATGCTGCTGCTTTACAAGAGGCGTTCACAATGCTGCAGCAGCTGTTCAAAACAGGTGATCAGAGCGAGGATTGGAAAGCGGAAGGTGAAAGCCAGAGCAAAGCCTCAGGTGTTTGCACTTGGCGTTCTTCAGCTACTCAGAAACAACTGGTAATAGAAAACACTTGTAATAGTAACCAGGTTTCTGAATGTCAGCTGAAGGCACTTAGTGATGAAACAGAGGGAAAAATTTTTGACCCTGATAAAAGTGATATGCTGGTTCACAATCAAAAGAAGCACAGCATTCCTGTGTTAGTGGCACACAACACTGATATAGTCACTGAATGTGAGTGCCTGGATGTTGGCAAAGGTCTAGAGAAAACTGGTTGCCATATAGTTCCATTTAAACAGGAGAGCTGTGCAGGTATTGCACAGGATTACTCCAACTGCCTCATAGAAACAGGATCAGTTTTGCCAGTAGGAGGTTACTTTGAAATCCTGTTACATTATTATATTCAGGATTATGCAAAACAGTGTCAGCATTCAGAAGTAACCATTGTATCTAACGTGGTTGCTGATGCTTTGCTAAGTATTCCCAAGGCCTTGTATGGGACGGCAGAACGAGATGGCTTTACCAAATTCTATCTTGAAACCATTAATTTACTCCGAAAAAATCAGCCACTGCCTGTAAACAATGAAGGCTTAGAGTCAGTGTATTGCAAATACCAGTTAGTCATTTCAGTTCTTCATTGTGTTACAGAGCTTCTCTCCATAGACTTAGTAATTGGTATTAGGCGGCCACTCCAAAAAACTGAGGATCGTGACTCAGAAGATGACACTTGAACTCATTAATAAAGAATGATTTTTATATGTGTTGTTTCCTTGTGTCTTCTTGTCAAATGGACACCCTCAAAAGTCTGTGCTAGGGACTAAAAGATGGTTCTCTTAGAAGGTAAAGGCTAACCAGCTGACTGTGGAAAACTGCGTTGTGAACAATATGAGCTTGACATTTTGAGTGTGAGGAAGTGTAGCCAATTTCCACTGCAGAAGACATGTAGTGCAGTCTCCATCCACATGCTGAGGATCCTGTGTACATTCAAGCCAAGGGTCAGCTTTGCCTCTTTTGGTGGCAAAAGATGTAATTTGATGTAATTTGTTTTCTTGGCATGTTAAAAGTTGCCAGTATGACACAAGCCACTGAACTTTTAAGTTACAAACCAAGGGGTGGATTTTGTAGTCTTCATAGTTAGCCAGATTAAATGGTTTTTTTAAAATAAAAATATTTTTTATACATCATGATTTTGACTATAAAGGGAAAAATATAACTTGTTAGCCTATTAAGCACTGGGGCAGGCAGTCATACTGTGGTGCATGCCAATGAAGAATTTTCTTATAGAACATGCATGTTTATCTTACATTGAGTTCATTTCAGTTGAACTAGAAGAGTTAAGAATAATTTCATACCATGACTTTATGGCAGTTTCTCTGGAAAATTAGTTTAATTGATATTGCTTAATACTCTTTAATTTTAACTACAATGGGTTGAGTTCTGGTCCTGGTATAAAAGGCTGTGTACTTATAGGAGAAGTTTACCCAGGCACTAGAGCAGTTCTTTTAGAAAAATCTGAGACAGTTATCATTAAAATCTGAATCTTTATCATTAGGGATTTTATTCTGGGTTTGTTTTTTAGTTGGTTCTGTTTTTCCCTAATTCTTTTTTTCCTTAGAATTTTCACTGTAATAATATTTGCTTTAAGTCCAGAAGCACCTGCATGTATACCTCCCTTTTTGCTGGGTCCTAAAAACGACAGGTTTGATGTAGGAGGTTTTTGAGTAACTTGACTGGCTGTTGCTGATAATGGTATCAAATTGGTTCTCTGTGCACTTCCCAGTGTTGCATAATCCTGAGAGTAATGGCTTTTAAATTTTTTTTTTATCTACCATTAAATAAAATTTAGTAGGGCTGTTTAAAACCATAGGCATAAATCATATTTACCTGCTATACCTGAGATGATTACAACTAGAAAAGAGATTTTTATTCCTTTCCATTCATTTAGGCTTTTCCTTTTTCATTTCTTCAGAAGACTCAAACTACCAAAGTTCTTTCAGGTGTTTTAGTCAGCAATGCTTCTTTTGACTGCAACTTTCCATTGACATTTTACATATATTCATGGCAATATAAAACATGGTAATAATTTTTTTTCCTGACAAATACAGTCTTAAAGATATCTGCAGATGAATAATAGTAAAACTCAGGGCTCACTAGAGTGATTTCGTTACTAAAGAACTAAGGACAGTAATTTGTTTTGTTAGAATCTTTTGGCAGGTACGGAGAATTAAACAGGGAGGAAAGAGAATCCCATTCTTGTTGCTGCCATGTGCTCTGGAAGCTGCTTAATATGACAGGTCTAGTATGAGCCAAGAGAAATCTCCCTTGTGGAAGGTTTTGGAGCTGCGTGCCCTGTTCTGCCTGGGCGGTGTCGGAGCTCCCACCAGCCCTGGCACTTCAGCAGCCACTTGGGTCTGCATTTTACTGCTGTAATCAGCTGATGAGACAGTTTGCTCTTGCAAAAGTTTCTCTTCAAACCACTTCAAACTCTCTTCAAACCACTGACCAACTTACTGGCCAGAGAGGAGTGATTTGCTCTGTGGTAGTCTAACAACTGTGGCATAGAACACGTGAAGCCTGGCAGCAGCTGGGGTTCTCTTCAGAAGCAGCTTTTGTGTTCCAAATCAAGGTGCTGTCTAAATAAAGAGAGTATTGTGTTATTTCACATTACTTTATACCATTTGCACATCTGGTTACTTTCAGGTTTACTGTAGTTTCTTTGAAAGGTTAAAAATATTTTGTTACATTAACAGCCTTCTGGTCATTTGATTTAAATTGTGTCATTCTTACTGGGAAGAAGAAAGACCAGAAATTTTATCATATATAGAACTTTTACTTTTGCATGCCCGAGATAAAAAGGAGAATTTAAAAATTACAGTTATATAAAACTTTTTTCTGACCTGTTTTCGGTGAAACCTCTTGAGTCAGAAGATTCATCGAGGCAGGAACTATATTTCTATGCCTTCTCTGTTCTTTTATATTTTATGAATGATCCATTTTCCAAACACTGTTTCCCTGTTCTGTCTGCAGAACTGGGATCATGGCAGCCTTTTACCTTGGAGAGGAATGTCCCTTTGTTCTTTGTCCTGGTCTGCAGAAGTGGATACTTGTTCAGGATTTGGCTGTTTGGTTCCAGTTCTGGATTCTAAGCTCATTACAAGATGTGTACCACCTCAAGGGGAAAAAAAAAAAGGCATTAACTTAGTCTTTGGAGAGGAGAACAGATTTACTGCTGGATTCAGCTCTTTCTTTATCCTTAGGAGTCTTCTCCAGTAATTAGCCTAGATGTAAACATGATCCATCTTAGAAAATATTTTGGGTTCACTGCTATTCCATCTACTTCTTAAGAGAAAGGCTGCTTGTAGCCTTGAGAAGCAGCTCAGTCTGTCTTCTGGGCTCTGCTTGGGTGCTGTCACTGCCATTTCTGCTCTGCTGATGTTTGTTACCTGCTTCAGCAGCTGTCCTGCATTGCAGAGGCTGCTTGGGCTGTTGATGTTCTTGGTGCCTAAGCCTTAGGTATGCAGTAACTCATGACGCCTTGTGGCTATCCCGATTTTTAAAGCTGTCCTAGCTGTACCTTGCCTATTGGCAGGGGAACAAGTGATCTCTCGACACAGTGATAGGCACCAAAGAGGTTACCTGGGACAGCTTGGGACAACATCTTTACTCACTCAAAACCACTGGGACCAGTGTGCTGGGGCTGTGGCTGTGTAACAGTGTGCTGGGGCTGTGCTGTGGCGCTGTAACAGACTATGGCTTTTATTTCATGCACTGTTTCACAGAGATTTTTTCTGGTTTTCACCATTATTCTATTATTTTTTTTAATTCTTAATATGGGTTGGCCTCCATGCAAAGTGGAAGTTAGGTACAAGTGGACATGTGTTTCAACTCAGATCCAGTCGTGAAATATGACATGAAGTTCAGGTATACTGATGCTAATAGTCATGCCTTAAGTTTTAGCTTTCATAATTTTCAGATTCTGTACTGCCTTAGTGTGTAACTGTGAATTTCATATAAAGTGTTTGCAAGTTCTGTCCACAGTTTAGTTAGACAAAACAATCCTTTTCCAGCCTGAGACCCAAGGACACTGTTGCAGCTTCAGGCCCAAAAACTATAAACAACAACGAATTGAGGCGATCAGTTTGGGTGGATGGGACTTCATAACCCAAAGCTGTAATTGGACAATTAACACCAATATGCTGATGAACCAAAAGTTATAAAAGTGTGAAAATGTGTGACTGGACATCCATCTTGTGTCCATCTTGGGTAGAGACATGGCTGGGCTCTTGTACTGCTCAAGGTGGATCCTTTGAAGCCCTTTTAATAAATACCTACTTTATTCCTTCAACTTTGTCTAGCCTCTGTTCCAAGTAGCCTCTCAAGGCATCAATAGCCTAAGATTAAAAGAATGGCTTTAAAAAAATCTTGATGTTTAACTCGCCTTTCTGTAGCACTTAGCAAACTTACATTCTGCCTCACATGAAATTCATCAGAGTATTTTGAAGGCATTCACCCT
The DNA here is from genome assembly GCA_003676055.1 of Chloebia gouldiae. Taxonomy (NCBI): domain Eukaryota; kingdom Metazoa; phylum Chordata; class Aves; order Passeriformes; family Passeridae; genus Chloebia; species Chloebia gouldiae. The sequence continues at coordinate 21,203,273 of QUSF01000009.1, read as the reverse complement.
ACCCACAAGGATTTGTAGGTATATTTTAAGCAAGGTAATCCTATTTGTTAGGTAGCAGATTCACATATATAGGCAGGTAGTTTGTCTTTTTTCTTAAATTTTAAAAACCCCGGGTTTAATATGTATGTCTAGTGACATGCAATGGGACTAGGTTGAAACTGCCTCCTGCATGCAGTTCTTGGGAATAGGAATAATCTATTTACATGACAGGAACACACTGTTTTTTATTTGTTGATTTGTATGGGGGTCAAGTATGAACAGAGGTTTGCAGGTGCTGGGACCACACTGAGGCAGCCTTTGTTCCCCAGCTGTCCTGGAGCCACTGTCCCCATTGCTGACCCCGCCAGCTCCTCACTGCTCAGCACCTTCACTGGCCATGCTCGCTGCTCTCCCTGGTTACCAAACAGGTATTGCTTAACTTCTTTTGTGCAAGTTATGCAACCTGAGCGTGGCCTTACATTCTCATCCATGCTTAGCTGAACTTCAGCATTTTTGGCAGCTATACAGAGAGCATCATTAAATAGGAACCAGGTACAACAAAGAATATTGTTCTGTTGTGCCACAAATCTCATGCTGCTGAATCACATTTGTAAGAGAGGATAGGAGAATGCAGCAGTTTTAGGAACATAACTCTATATTTTATATTTTTTATAGTGGCATATTTTATATTTTTCTGTATATTTTATATGCAGAAAAATTATATTGTTTCTGCTGCAATCTCTAGAACTCATCTTCCAGAGCCCAAAGGTAGGGGATTAATCACACCATGTGAGAAGATTAAAGAAGATTAAATTCTTCACTTGCATATGTCTCCTGAACTTCACTAGAATTGTATTCATCTGTTCTAAATTTCCTTTTTGTTATGTGACAGATCTGCTATTAGAAACTTCTTATTTCATTGCTGAATTATTTCTATACTTGTTTAGGTTAGTCTATCCTCTTGCATATTTTTTTTTAGTCAGGTTCTTTTAAATCTCATGTTAAGAGAGAGAAACTTTCAATATTCAGTTGCAAAATTCTGTTTAGCTTAATTCTGATCTTGAAATCTAAGAAACTATGTTGTTTTGTCACTGGTAAACCCAAATATTAACTATTCTATTTACTATAGTACTTATCCCATTATTGCTATTAAAACTAAACAAAACAAGAGAGTAATGAATTTAACACCAGTCACTTTGGAAATGCATTGGCTGTAATTAACACGGTTATAGTTTTCCGGTATCATTTTGTGTCGTTTGTATTCTGTTAACGAGACTAGAAATAGATGTTTATATCTAGGATTATGCAAATTACTTCTCCTTTAATAAAATAGAATATTAAGCTAATAATTATTTCCAGGAATATGAATTCTAATTTTTACATTCCGAAACTAAATAGCAAAAATGTAATAGATGTAATACATAGTAGCTCCTTCTTTATTATATGGTTCAAAAAAGGACCAGACTTTGTAAGCAATGCTCATTCCTGTGATAGATCAAGCAGTGTACTCTTTTTAAAAACAGGCCTTGGAAAAAGAAAACAAAACAGTTTTCCATAGGGACGCCATTTGTGCTGGTTCAGCAAACAGCTTGTTTCTCACAAAGTCACCAGCAGATAAAAGAGCTGTTACACTGAGGCATTGGTCCAGTGCAGGATTAAGGGCACATCAGTAATGCTCTGTCGTGCATGGCTGTATCCTAAGCCATCAACAGCAGAATTCACTATAAAAGATAACATTTCCATTAAAGGTATTTTTAAAAAGGTACTGTTTTACTGAACACATTTTTTAATCTCTTCTTATTTTGAGATTCCTAGTAAAACAATACAGCATGGTGATCTTGCTTTTGATAAGAATCACGACCTACTTTCAGTGGATGTCTTCATTTTGCAGGCTAGGCATCTGATTAAATATGACCTTAAAATTGGAATGCAGAGAGGAAATAATAGCAGGGCTTTCTCCATGTACGTGGGGAAACAGGCAGCTCCAGATTAGAGCAACATCCACTGAGATATTAACTTTAGATTTGGTACATGTCTGGTATCATGTATAAGGATTATATTTATATAATAATTACATGCCACTGCTTTTGGAACACTGAAAGTGATTGTAGAAACTGCTGGATTATATTCATGGAACAAATAAACTGCTTGGGAGCTTTTTCCTAAAATCAGAACTACTCTGAGACTTTTAATTACTGATGCAGTTCTGAAAAAGTACAAAATAGTCAGAAAGTGCTGAAACAATTTAAATCTGTTACCAGTGTTAACTGTACTGGAGATATGTTATTGGCACAAGTGTTTTTTAATATCCTAGTGTTAGGGGTATAATCCTGAGGAGCAGTGCCCCACAGCACTGCTTCCATTCCTGTTGGTACTGGAGGTAGCTCTGCCCTTGCACTCCAGCAGTCACACAAAGACAGGTCCTATGGTGCCAAGATTAGATGTGGTACAGTTCACCTTACCAGAGTGTTTAGGCTTGAATTTCAGCAGCTCAGTAAATCTTGCAAGCTGTGGTGTAGGTAAGCTGAGAGGTTTTTTTGGCATTTCCAAACAACCAGTGCTTATAATGCAGCAAGTATCGGAAATTACACTCCCCGTAATCTGAGACATTTTTGTCACCTTGCAGAATTTTTCAGTGAGATACGTTTTAAGCCTTGGCAGTAATTAGCAAGTTGTATCAGGATCATTTTGTTCTAGGACTCCCCTCTGTTAAATAGTTTGCCACCTGGGCTATAATCCTAAATGCTGCAGAAGTTACAAGAGGAGCCAATGTGTAATCATGCAGAAAGCAGGAATTTTCCCTTCCTGTGTCATTGCTTTTTCTTTCTGCTTGACTATAGAGCTCATGAGGCAGTGAAATATGGTAATAACTCCATGGGTGTGTGGGTGGAAAGAAGGAGAAGACAGGAGATAAGAAGGCCCAGTTCAAAAAGAAGAGGGAGGAAAGATGAAGGCTGACTGATGAATAGAACCTAGAAAAGGACTGTTGTGTAGAAGGAAGATTATAGACTCTCAGATACGTAAATGGGGAGAAGCAGCCCCAGTCACACCTTTCTGCCTGGAGAAGCAGTAGCAAAGGGAAGACATTAAGTTCTCCTCTCCCCTTGGAAGACTGGTAGATTATAGTTGCCAAGTGTAAAAAGATAAAATCCATAAAACTGATTTTTTCCTGTTCTGGTGTAGGGGAGTAGCTACCTTGGAAAGTGTTGTGAGCTGTGGAGACAGTCTGTCTACATATCTCAAGGTGTCCTGGGCTGTAAACTTGCAACAGCCTGAGATAAAGATTCACATTTCTGTTCCTGAAGCTCAGTGTCTAGGAGTGGGTAAGAAATGACTGGGTGTGGATTACATTTATTTAGATAGCACATCTTGTCCTCACTGTCCTGAGCCTCTGGAATGTGCTTTGATTCTGAGGTCCTTCAGAGGTACAGGCTGGTATCAGCAATGCAGAGTTTTGCTCCCCAGCCTCAGCGATGAGGGGCTCAGGGCTTGAGCTTGAGAGGTGCCTTGTGCCCGGGGAACCTGCACAGGTTCGTATTTCGGGGCACCCGGTGAATAACAGGGCTGTAGTGGGAAGTTGCTACGTTTACTGCTTTGAAAATAATTGTCTGAACTCTTATTTAAGCCATAAATCATCAGCTGATAAATTTGCCATCTGCTAGGCCTTAGATAATGAATCTAAATTTACTTGTGTTAGAGCATAGAAAGCCTGTCTAGGACCTCCAGGCTTATTTTTCATAGTGAAATATAGCAGGAGTCCAGTGCTTTTAGCCTCCTCATTGAATTGTGGGGAAAATTAATTTTCTTGTGTAGTTCTGACTTCTCATAAGACTGAAACATTTTAAGAGAAAAAAATTCTTGTAAAAATCATAGGTTTCCAGTATCTCCAATACCAATGCAGTATTGGTAGCATCTGGTTTGTTTAATAGCTAGCACTTAAGAAAAATGTCTGTCCTTGCTGAAAACAGCAGGTTTCAGCCTCTGCATATTCAGACCCCAGACCTCTTATCCAAATGTATTCAAGTGATTATAAACAGAAAATACTGAATTGACAGAGTACTAGACCAGTAAAATTAATTGCCTAGCACTTTAGAGCCGAAGATGATTGATACCAGATTTTTAAAAATAATAATTCACATTGCTTTTCCTGATGAAAAAAAAAAACATGGTTGAATTAAAATTCATGAACAAGATCATCAATCATTTTCTTGCTATTATATTTAACATATTTGAGTTTTAACCTTTTATTCTGTGGTGTCTCTAGGGCTTTGTAAATATGATTAATATTTCAAAAGCCTTTTATTGATTCAGTGACTGACTGACTTTGGCTGTAGCATTTTAACAGCAAAGATCAAATTGTAATAAAAATGTAGGAAACATCTCTGAGTATCTTGGAAATCTGATTCCATGAACCATTGGGGGAAACTAGTGGATTTTTTCTTCTGGAGTTTTATAACAATTTGTGCCTGAGGTTAGGATTGGATCCTGAACCAGCAGCATCTGCAATGACATTTAGGATCTCATGAACTATGCAGTTTTTTAATAATTGGACCTTTACATTTTGACATTGCTCAGGTTTATAACAAAGTGTGAATTTATATCAAAATGCAGAGAAATAAATTTCTCATTATTATTCCCTCTGGATTCCTGTTGTCAGAATGAGTGGGTGTTCATGTCAGAAGGTAGAATAAATGCTAGTGCCTTGAAATTCTGCCTCTACAGCTCCTAATGGTGTTGCACTTGTCATTGTGAGCTTTCCAAATGCTCCAGTTTTGAACTTGGAATAAATTTGCTCCACTCATAAAAACACCCACGTCTGTAGGAAGAAATGTGTGCATGTACCTTTCTTTAGTTTCCATAATGTGACATGTGTTTTCCCTCTGTAATTTTCCTCCCTGACACTGTTTTTATGTGCCAGGAGACACTGGCCATTCCTTATCCATATTCTTTCCTCAAAGCTGAAAGTTGCTGTTTTGTTAAAATCTTAGATGCCAGAATTTCTCTTGACTTACTGTTTAACTGTTCACATTTTTTTAATTGCCCTATTCAAAAATGATGTTTAAGAGTCATTGAGTGATTCAATAGAGAACAACAGATATGAATATTCAATTTAAAGAAAGCAAATGCTAAGGACTTTTCAAACTTTTCACAATAACAGGCACTTATTGTAAAAATAACAAACCAACAATTGGTCTTTTGCTGGAATAGCTATTAAATACCATGAGTGACAATAATCAGCTAGAGGAGGAAGCAGAGTTTAAGACCCCAGGGTTTTATCATTGCTGGCACTGATTTACTGCATAGCCTGAGTAACTCAGTTAATGCCCATGTGATTAATTTTTCATCATGAGATACTAGTGGGCTTCATATTCATAAAGGTTTCAGAGCATGCTTTAAATCATGGGGAATTCAAGAAGAGATGCAAGTGCAATCATTATCTGTTTGAAAAAAAAAAGTAAAAAAATGTATTATATATCCTCTCAGTTTCTCAATTATCTTTTTATAGAGTGAGTAAAACTGTTTCTACCAGGATTGCGGATATTGCATATTGTATTCCTTTACCCACGACTGCTGTAGGAAAACTGAGTTGCTAATGAGGAAGCAGGCACTATTTCCTACTTTCCCTTCTAATAAAAAATCAGCTCCCTCACATGTAAAGGATTGCTGCATGCAGTACAGAGAAATGTTTAAAATACAATGGTTTTAATGAGCCCTTCCCTTTCCCATACTGCAGCTCCATATTTTGTATTTCTCTGAGCCGTTGCTTGTGATTTGAACTCCAAGCATCTTGGAACAAATGAAAATGTGATTCTGTGATTCTGTGAAAATCAGGGTATGTGTTGTGTAGCCCAGCTGGGACAGGTTGCAGTGACTTCCAAAAGGTGCAAAGGAAGCCCTGGTATCCCTGGCTGAGCCAGCCTTCAAGGGCAAGCTTCCTCCCTTCTAGAGCTGGCATGGCCTGTGTGTGGTATAATGATGTCCAGGTCAATGATATGACCTTCTCCATGTTCAGCCAACCAGGGGTATTGCCATACTGCCTGGCACCAGCTCTGCCTCCTGAAAGCAGTGGAGGAAAGGTGTATGGAAAATCACTGCCTGGGAAACTCTCTCTTCTCCCCTTGCAGCCAGATCTTTCATTTATTTGTTCATTAATCCAAGTCCAGGTCTAACTTTTTAGGGAACAAAAAATTGTTACGTAGTCACAATTGTTATGTGTCACTTGGTTTGCTAGGAGCCTGTGTTAAGTGTGCAGCAGACTCCCTGTGTAACACTGGGTGATTATGTTAAGATGAAACATGTGGAGATGGAGACTATTTAGTGGGTTATACTCATCACATAATTCCAATATTTGCTTCTGTTAATCACCAGCACAATAAAAATGTTTTGCCATTCATTCTCTTTTCACTACTAAACTTTTAACAGTCTTCATGAAATAATCTACACTTTGGAAGACTTACTACTGCTATTAAAATAGTGAGCCCAATGCCCACATATTTATCATTTACCTATGGAAACTTACCTTTTGCTTCTTTCTCCATAGATACTGGAGATAATATTTTAAAAAATAATATTATAAACTTATAACTAATAAACTATAGCTTATAATTTATAACTTTACACTGATACCAGGTCCAACACAAACCTCTAGGTCAAAATCAGGTACTTATCTGGGATCCCAGTCCCCATTTCAATCCTTCAGACCTAATCTACAAAAGGGAAAGAAGTAATTTTGCTCAGATTTGTTCCAATGGACCAAAAGCAACATTTTTGGGTGTTATGAGAGATGATTTGGGTTGCTTGGGAGTCCACTGTATAATACTTAATTCACAGAATGCCATTTCTATAGCAACTTGTGTACTCTGAATGTGTAGCGTATTAGATACTTATTCATAAAATTACATGTTAATTGTAGACAGGTTGTTATGACGCTCTGACTTTGAACTTGAACTTCCACAGACACCTTGATAGAACATCCTAGCAGCAAAGACAAGGACAGAGAGGCATGATTGTATTAAAAAGATGATAAATTATCCTCAAGGTTATATGAGAAAGTCAGAGAGAACTGATTCATATGCCATTAGCAACTGAAACCTCAATTTTTTTGTTAGAAAAAAGAAGGTTGATATCTATTGTTGCTCATAAAACAAGCAACAGATTTTGATTAAAATCTGACTGCTGCTGCAGAGGAGATTGACTGGAGAAGTCAAATCCCACCAGTGCACAGGTGACAATAAATGTCAGAGTACTGATAGAACTGGGAAAGGGGTGGACAGTTTTTTTTGGCTTTGCTGTGCCACAGAAGGGCAGACTGGTTTAATGCCCTGGGCCATGGAAAGCTGCCTTGCCTTACTGCTGCTGAAACAAGTCACTTGCAGTGATTTATCTAAATATATAAAAATAAAATTCCCATGTACAAATGGAAAAAAACCACAGAGTGTACAGTCCTGGAGCTTGAACTCTTCTTTGCATTTGGTGAAATGGAGACCTCTTCTGTTTCCTAAATTCAGGATACTCTACAGAACCTGGGTTCTCACAGGATGGCATCTTGAAGGTTTTAGGTTTATAAGGCAAGGGACATTTGGGAACGGCTGATGCTGAACTCCAGAGATGGAATGCTTGCATGGACTTCCTAAATTTGAATTCAGAGTGCAAGTGCTGTGAAACGGGGATCAGGGATGAAACGGGGAGGGGGCCTATTTGCATTTGCCTCCAGTTTCATTGAGAGCATCCTGCATGTTTGTCAAGCTGAGGATATCTGCTGTCTGCAAGGCAGTGACTCTCAGTTCCTGAGAGATGCCAGAACTGCAGGAGACAGAACTGGCTGTCTTCCAGAGGCGAGCAAACATTCCCTGAGATGTGGCAGCCTCCCATGCCGAGACTGGCAGTCTCTCTCTGACTGCTGTGTGTGGTACTAGAAAACCTCCAAAGAAGAGAATTTTAAAAAAAGACACAACACTTTGTATCAGTAATGAGAACCACTGTTGGCCTCAGTTGCCACATCAGCTTCAGGTATGCTGGATACTCTTCAGAGCCATATGCAAAAGCAGTTTTGGTACTTTTCTACTAAATGAACCTGGCTCCCCTCTGTCTCTTTTTTGACTCAGATGAAAGGAAGCCTCTTTCTTTTCTCTTTCCCTGGAGGCCTTCCTCCTATCCCAGACACGGCCCGTGAAAAGAGGTAAAGGTTGTGCATGCTCCCTCCATTGTTGGTCTTTTTGAAATGATGATGGAAGAACCAGGAATACCAAGAAGCTTGGCTAGCATTTGCTTGGTAGGTGTCAGCCAGCAGGTTAAGGAGCCCCTTGGGCTGAGCTGGTAGTCCTGCTGTTATCTTACAGTGCCCTTCTTTCCATCCCCTTCTTTCTTTCCTGTTAATGTGTTTTTGTAAACTGTATGCAACTGAAGCATCCAGTTTCCTCCAGGCTGCTTCTTGCTCTTGGTTCCTCCAGTTCTTTGAGGCTGAGAGGAAAACAAGATCCAAATGGAATAACATGGTAGTTTTGGTGATGGACAGGGTTTGGATCTCCAGCTTTTTTAATGTCTGCCTGTCTGCACAATTCAGGAGGGTATGTGCCTCCTGGAATTGTCTTAGGTGAGCTGGGTCAGAGAGAGCTGTGAGCTCTCCCCATTTCTCATGACATGCTTTGGATATAGGAGATAAGCAGATGGCAGGGCTTGGTGTTTCATAGCTGTCTAGCAGGCTGCCTTTCAGTTCACATTTGCTGTGTGTAGGACAGACTGGCGCAGCTCTGTCTACAGCTGATATCGCTGGTGGGATGGGCTGGGGGGCAGAAGAGTGTGTCATGTGGTCAGAAATCAGGGCAGATCAGAAATCTGCCCAGCCCTCCTACTAAATACAGGTCAAGAAAGGCTTGCATTCCTGATGACTGCATGGCATGACTGCACATGAATGCACACTGCTAAAATAACTGTGTATGATTAAATGGTGTTCTTCACTCACTTTATCCTCTTTTCTACTTGGTTCATATACAGCATTGGCTTAGTGTTTTTTACTAAGTAGTGGTCTCTGTGCAGTTAGCAGTCACAAGAAACAGCAGAGGAGAAAGTTCCTTCCATAGGAAAAACACATCAAAAATAACATCACCCCTGGAGGAGGCAGTAGTTGACACTGGAACTTTTCATTGACATTGACACAGGAACTCTCTTCATTTGCTAATGTTGTAAAAGTTGGCAGCTATTTAAATTGGTGACAGCCCTCTAAATATATCATGGGTTTTGGTTTGTTTTTTTCTTAAATAAGTAATCCATCAGAATGGCAAAATACCTTTGGAAAGCAGAGCATTGTGATATTAAGTTCATCTAGAAGTTACAGAGAATAACACAGCCTGACTGTTAATTGTTTTACTTCAATGCCTTTTGCTGATATTGAGAGCTTAGAAGAGCTCAATAGACCTTTCAATTACTTGGGTGTAAATCCAGAAAATGACAGTGGAGTTGGTCCAGATTTACATAAGGACAAATGAGATTTTAAGAAATGTCTGTATAGTTTCCTTTCAGGCTTTAGATATAATTATCTTAATTAGCCTCTCAATTCGAGGGTCTAATTTCCACCATGGTTAATGAAGAACACTTGGTGACTGAATTATCTGACTTGAATTATCATTTTTAGGGAATATTCTAAAGACTCCTAATGAGAAAAAAAGCCTCAGAGTTCTCCAGCTTTATTTTTCCAAATATGAAGACTAAATATAGCATGTGTTCCCCAGAAAATGTGAGTGACAGGGATTAGTAATTCATGAACAACATGGCCCATTTACAGTTCTACCAGCACAGAATTCACCGTGGCATGGAGAATATCAAACAAAACAACTCAGTTGACTTCCATGCATTTAAAACAATGAGGAATAAAGGCTTAATTCAGACTAAAACTCCAAAAGCTCCCTGGATTTAGTTAACAGTAATGAAAACATTGAATAATAGCTAAGAAATAATATGAAACCTATATTTTAAAAGGCTTGAAAATAATTAATTAAATCCTAAAACTATTAGAAGTCGTTGAAAATGAAGCTGTGTTCTGTCACAAGGCTTTGCTCAAAAAATAAAAGCATTTTTGAAAATGCTTTTCAAAAGTTCTGCCAAAACCCATGGATTGTGTTTAATTGTCAGTGTTTTAAATCCCTGCCAGCCCATTTTGAGAGGTGATATGCTGTGACTATGAGCAAGACTATGGTGTTTCTTAGCAGCTGATCATTTTTGCAGGGTTTTCTTTTGAAATGGATCTCAGGACTGGGCTGCTGGGCCCCAGTTCTTCAGGACTTATTTGGAAAGGGAGCATTTTAGGCTCGATGCCCTGAGCAGGTGTGGAAAGCAGAGCAGAGCAGTGCTCCCAGGCAGAGGAAGGTGCACTTGTGCAGCTGCAGGGGCTCCAGCCCATTGAGGTGAGGGTTGGCAGTGGCTCTGAGCAAGGATGGCACAGCACACTCCACACCCCTGTGAATGGATACCAGGCAAATGCCACTGTGGCATGTGGCACTCAAGTGCTGCAACGACCTTCACATCTTGCTTGTATAGTACTCCCACAGTGCCAGCAAAAGAGCAGCCAGCCTCAAATGTCCAGACATTATTGGGTAAGTTATGGGATCAAACAGCCTTTAAATAACTGGCATATCTCCAGGTTTTGAAACTCATACTGAAGGCATGTTTTTGCTGCATTGTCATAAAGTAACGTGATATCTTGAGCAGGAATTGCTGTCCCTCTCAACAGAGGTAACATGAATTACCCAACCAAAGTGCTCCTACTCACCATCTTAAAGTATTGCATGTTGTATCCTCAGAACTGGCCCTTTTCCTGATACCACTTTGGTTTGTTCTCCCCAGCTGATTTCTTTGAGCACAACCTGCTATTTATGCCTGTCCAGTCATACTTGTAGAAAAGAAGTTGGTCCAGCTGTACCTCCAGTGCCTGTGGATAAGAGGAATTCATGTGTTTGCTGCCTTCTCTCCCCTTACAAAAATAGCCTAAGTCCTTGCAACATTGAGTTTTATTTTGTACCTCTGCTTTGCTTCAGGTATAAATCGCTCACAGCAGGCATTTGCTGCCTGCTACACTACAAAGCATCAGGCATTATCTGTAAGCACTGCACACAGTTTTGCCACAGTTCAGTAGACAATGTACATGGCTGCTCTGCTCCAAATGAGTCAGAGACCTAGAAATGAACTGTTACTGAACAGCAGGGTACAGACTAGGCCTTTCTTTACCCAGTCCAAGCATATAAAGCAAGTTATTGCTGTAAATATTTCTCTCTGCCCTTTTCTTCACTGCAAAAAGAGGTACTTTACTGATGAGATCCAAACCACAAACATATGAAAATATATTTGCTTGTTTATTGTATCTTAATCTGCCAGCTCCTGTTATGTTAATACAAATGAAAAGGGCACCTTTTCCTACCCAAAAAGTGTGGGTTTGTTCTTGGTGTACCCAGGACATCAGCTTTAACTTTGGAAAGCTAAAGCTATGCGTTCACATTTCTTTTTTTAACTTGTTAGGAAAAAATCTTTACAATAGTTGTGCACTACTCTGGTAATAATCCTGTGTGCATAAATCCACTGAGTGAAGTAGTGCGGGATGAAAACCTCACCTAGGCTCAGCTGCCATCAGGAGCTGGGCCTGAAGGAGGACTTAGGCTGCCAATCTGGCCACCAACCCCTGCTGGCACTGCTTGCTCCTGCCAAACCCTGAACCTGCTTTCCTCTGTGCTTCACCCTCCGGACTGGTGAGAAAGCAGCTGGTGTGATGGCGTTTGGTTGTTGCTATGCCACAGCAGCCCTTGGCATTAGAAAAGCACAAGGATAGGGTTGCTGCTGAAATCTCCAGCCTTTCTTCTGGTGAAGCCATGGATTAAGCAGCAGCAGCCTCCTCAGGTACGTGTGAATGATGTAATCATTGTAATCCAGTGATGTAATCCCATTTATCTTTGGTGGCTGACAACAGATGCCTTGCTGTGCCTCACCTTCCCACACAGTTCTCTGTCTTCTGACTACCCCTTCCCAGCCTACCCCTGTTTTTTTTTTTCTGAATTTTGGCTGTTTCCCTTTGGGTTTTAATTTAATCCTTTTCTCAACAAATAAATGAAACTTTCCTGTAAAATTTGCTCATGCTTTTTCTCCCTTGCCTTTAATAAGTGTTATAGGATGAACAGTGTTGCCCATGTTAAGTAAATAGAAAATAATTAAGAAAACAAAGTGAAAGAAGTTAATCTCACTATCCATTTTCTCCTGACTGTAAGACAACAGCAGGAATCATGAGCTATCAGCCATGTGTGGCCTGTAACCAAAAATCTTCCTGAAAAGTGGGAGCAACCTTCTCATACCTCTCCTGTGGAGAGGCAGCACACTCACCAGATACAAAGACTCCCAACAGTAGCTGCTGGCACAAATGCTGCTAGGGAATCATGCACAGTTAATAAGGCAAACTCCAGGAAAACTCAACCTATAATTAGGTAATTCCTGCCTGAGCAATTGGCATCAAGCAAGTGAGAAATCAGCTGTGAAGGAGAGGAATTACTGGGTTAAAAGAGAGGCAGATTGACTGGCTTAATTCTGGGGGGTTCGTTGGGTATTTTTGGATTTATTTTGTTTTCATCTTGGCTACTCTTGTTTTTTTTCTCTTTCCCTTTTTTCTGCCTTGTGCACCTACAACTCTTCCTCTCTCCTTTCCTCACTCATCCCTGAGATGACAAGCAGATGGGATGCACCATCAGCTCATCTGTTGCAACAGTTTTTTCCTCCTATGAAACTGAATCTGGAATAAAACTTTGGGGAGCTGACCCCAGAGGAGTGCATGTGCAAAGTCCGTGCAGGGGTGGTCCCAGGAGAGGGCACCTCTCCTACCTCAGATGGGGTAAATCCACTCAGTTACAGCTTGCCTGCTGGCATGTTTGGTTGTAACAAACCCAGGGCAACTGTACATTACCCAGACAGTGCTTGCCTCCACATTTGCAAAGGGTTCTGTGCCCAGAGTACCACAGGCTGGTCAGGGCCAACTGCTGCTTGCTCACTGGTGTCTCCTCCTGTTGTGTTTCCACACTTTGCACGGCCCGAAGCAACAGCTTTGGTCTCCAAGGAGGAATGCAGGTGCAGATGGGTTGGGGGAGGTCACCCACCTGCACCTCTTGAACCAGGTCTCCACAGGAAGGCTGCTGCAGGTACTGAGAAACCTGATTCAGCTGGGTTTGAGTAAATCTTGTCATACACACCTGGGAAGGACAGCTGGTGGTCTCTCACAGCAGTCCTTCACAGCAAATTTTCCTGTTCTTTGTGCATGGATACAGACCTGTCCTACCCTGTACTTGTGTCAGTTTTAACACCTGTACCCATCTGCACATAATAAAAGCACCTGTTCCCTGAGACAGTCTCTGAAGAACACATGTGAATCCACTGAAATATGAATTTGTGGGATTGCTTCAATGTACTATGCAGAGTTCCTTTCCCCTGCTAGTTCAGGCCACAGTGTGGCACAAGCATTAGTGCTTGGGCAGAAATTGCTGCAAGCTCGTGGGTGCCTGATCTGAATGAGCTCCTGGCTGGTTCACCTCCCCTGGAGCTGGTCTAAAGGCTGGAGTGTTTCAGGCAGGCTCCAGGAGACCTCTGCCTGCCAGTCCTGCCTGCGTGGTGCCCGTGTATGGCTCTGGGGTGTCTGGTCACACAGATGAACATCCAGCTTGGCCCTTGCTTCTGCCTTGCAGAAGGGGAAGGAGATTCATCTAGAAGCGCTCAAGGCCAGGCTGGATGGGGTTTTTGAGCAACCTGGTCTAGTGCAAGGTGTTCCTGCTCATAGCAGTGGCATGGCATTAGATATCTCTAAAGTGCCTTCCAGCTCGAGCCGTGCAATGATTGTGTGAGTGAACGCTGCTCTTTCTGCTGTGTCACCGCAGCTTTGCCGGAGCGTTGGCTGCCGGAGGGAGCTGCGGGCCTGGCAGGGGGCAGGACACGCTGTGCTCGTGGGCAGGCAGCCAGCAGCACCCCTGCCAGCTCAGCCTTGCTCGTGGGCAGCACGGTCATCCTGGGACACCTCAGCAGGCCCGAGCAGCCCACGGGGGGGGGAGCAGCCCTGATTTAAGTGGGCACTGCTAAATTAGCCAGAGAACACATATGCTTTGGCCATGGGGCACAAAAGGCAGGTCACCTTCTGTCCCAGGGATGCTGCACCCAGACTTAGATGTGTTTGCCCAAGGCAATGGAGGGGGATCTTGTGGGGGTGCAGTTGTCTCATGGCTTGGTGGTGCAGATTTCCCTGTTTCTGCACCTCTGAGCACCATGTTTGCACAGGAAAGGCTCGGCGCCCATCAGGGTCTGACAGGCCCTGTGCAAGCAGCGTGTGTGCACAAAGCCTCCTGCCTCTGGGCACAAGGTTCTCTGCCCACTCTGGACCACACAAAGGAGGAGTGCACGTGTGCCCCTGTGTATATGTATGCATACATGTGCACAGATAAAGGTATGTGTATGTACACTTATGTGTAATAGCAGCTAAACTGGCTATGCAGGCCAGCGCCCTCAGTGAGCAACTCACCTGCTGCACAGTGTCAGGTTTGGGGAGAAGGCTGGTACAAGGTGGGCCGAGGCAGGGATGCGAGGATGGATGGTCAGCACAGGAAAATGTTCAGCAAGGGCTGCATAGGCATCTGGAGACCTGTGCTAGGCTAGTGACTCATGTTGGACTGTAAACAGCAGGAGTGCCATGGTGTTGGGAGGAGTACTACACAGCCATTTGAATACAGTTAATCTCTCATTTCCCATTGCTGGTCAGTTGGAGACTAGGAACTGGCATTGGGAAAATGATTTGGGAGGACAAGTCTGCTGCGTGGGAAGTTTTCACTTCTGTAGGTGAGGACACACAGGTAACCAAAGAGGTTTGGCTCACACAGACTCCTTAATTCACTTTCTGCTTAGTTAGTAAGTGATATCACTGCACCATGGCTGTTGTGAAGCTCCAGCAAAGCCTCAGCATTGCTGACTCCAGCTTGGTAAGCAGGAGTTTCGCAGCAGCTTTGACTGTAACCATGAGAGCTATCAACCTGGTCCCTGAGAAACTGCACGAGGGATCACAGGTGGAGTTTCTAAATGCAGGTATTTGGCAGCTCAGCCCTTGCTTGGAAGGTTGGTCTAGAAGAAATAACACCTAACACCAAATCTCTGTCTGCCTCGTGTTGTGGAAGTGTGTCTGTGCTGGCCTGAGAGCAGTCTCCTCTGAACTCCTCTAAGCAAGAGCTCGTGGTCCTTGACAGCTGAGATCAGTGACCTAGGGTGGTTTCAGAGGCTGTGTAAACAACACAATCAAAGCTGAGCAAAACCAGCCCATCTGTCCTGAGCCCCAGCTGCCTCTTTCTTTGTTTTGACTAGATACCCTCCCAACGGTGTTTGCCATTGCCGATTTTTCTTTGTTTCTTTCTCTCCTTTATCTCTAAAGAATTACTCTTGTGCTATTGCTGCTGCCCAAATGCTTAACAATCATCTTGAATACCCTCATTATTTGCTGGAAAGAAGAGCCCACAGGACATCACTTTGCCTTTAGTCCCAACCATATCAGCCAAAAGCAGCTGCCCATGCTGTTAGTGCTGCACGATGCCTCCATTATCAAGATATGTGTGTCCTCCAGAACTTGTAAATGGGAATGTCACACCAGTCTTGTTATGCCCTTTGGCAGGAGACATTTGGATCTTCTGCTTCAAGTGGCTTATTTTGGCATCACAGCCTGTGATGTGCTCTGATGGTGTAGATGCAGCATCAGATGCTACAGGGGTGTCTGCCCCAGTCTCAGCTCTGCTGAGCACACACTCCCTCTGTGCCCTTGGCTGCTGTGGGTCCTTGTCATCAGGGGGAGCAATCAGCTCCTGCAGCATGCAGCCCCTTGGCCCCGAGTGGCTGCTCCAGGGGCTCGTGGTGGTGTGGCTGGCATGGCTCACAGCTGCTTGGCCAGGGCCAGGGGGCTTCAGGTCCACTCCAGACACCACGCTGCACCGTCCACAGCAACGGGCAGTGGCCACAGGTACTGTCTGTCACACTCTTGAAGTGGTGAGTCACCCACAGTGATTCTCATTTTACCCTTCTGAAGCTCAGTGCAGACTAAAAGGTATCTGGAGGTTAGGTTCCTTCAGGACATCTCCTGGCTGGGATTGGAGGATGCTGAGGCTGACGCATCTCCTGACTGACTGCCCAAGTGCTGATGATTTTAGTGCTGCTCTCAGGACCTCTGGAGCAGAGTCATCCTGCAGTATGGATTACCTGGCACATGCCAGCCCCAAGGATATAGCCTTCATTATGCAGAGAGGCAATTTGCCCAAGGAGAGGAAAGCCAGCTAAGCCATGTTTACCAGCACGCTCCCTGCCAGGCTCTCTGCTCCCGGGAAGATGAGCCGCTGGTATCTGATCCAGTGCGAGACAAGCAAAAGCCAACCAAACAAGTCCACCTAATCCACCTCCAAAAATATCCCCTGGCTGTAAGAGGAAAGGCCCTGGGAGTTGCTGCCTGCCTGTTTTGCTTTAGCACATGGAAAGCAAAAAACATAGACCACGAGGAGGGGAGTGTGGGGATATATGGAGTGTTTCTGGGCTCTCCCCTCAGGCAAGGTTGAAGGGTGAACAGTCCTGAGGTGAAAGCAGAGCTGTGGTTTCTCTTGGGTTTCACTGCAGGGTGGTTTGCCAAAACCAGCCATTATCTCTGCCAGCTCTTGTCCTTGTCCTTGGAGTATGTCTCGCCCAATATTGTTTATACTGGCCTTTCCCTGTCAGGTTGGACAAAAGATAAATTCAACTCTTTCTGCCTAGCAGACCTCTGCAGTTTCCTCATCTTTATTGAGATTCAGAACTGAAGCAGACATCACACATTAAAAGAAGTAACCAAATGGGTTTCCAGAGTTCAAATGACTTGGGGGAGGAGAGGCATCAATTTACATAATTTTGATAAAATACCAGGTCAGTCCTAAGATGGAATGATGCTACATGCGATCACAGGTGAAAGAAAACTGCTTATGTGTGGGTGTGAAAATTGAGCACACAAAAGGAGCTGCCTTGCTGCCCAGTCCAGCCCTGTTCAGCCAGGACACAGAGAGGGAAGGGAGCTCAGGGACGAGTGATCATTGCAGCCACTGCTTCTAAAGAGCAATCTGAATATAAGAGGAAGTGAACTCTTTCCCTGGTTTTACGCTCTTTTGATATTTTTTGCAAAACTGAAATAAGTCAGAAACCACAGCAATCTTATTCTGGCAGGCTATTTAATCCTTGCTCAAGGAAACAAGCAATTTCAGCTGTGGCTGCTCCAAGATGTGTCAGCAGTGCCAGCTGGGACCTGAAACCTCTCTTTAGGGCAGAAGGAGAAATTACTCTTTCCTTAGTACTCAGAACCCAGCTGCAGGGCCCAGGCTTGCAGGGATTCCAAAGGTGCAAAGCAGGATACTGTCTCATCCCTCATGTCCCCTGCATCTAGCTGCTCCTGCTGGTGGCCCCTCACCCCAGGGCAGCAAGCTTCCCAAGGGCCTCAGGGTGAGGAGCACCTGGCCAAGGAAACTCCAGCCCATGTTCACCAGGGTCCAGCTTGACCTGCACAGCCCAAATCAGGATAGCCTTGGGATGGAAAAAAACCACAGCTCCCTGCAGACCTGGTCCTCTGCACTAAAACTAGCCTGTGTACTGAGGGCTCTTCCAGCCAACAGTGCAGTTCTCATGCCTGGGACTTGACTGTTTTGGTTTGATGCTGGCCAGATCCAGGCATATATGAAAGCTTCTTGCTCACTCCCCTCTGCAGCTGGGCAGAGAAGAGAAAGTTTAATGAAGGGTTCATGAGCTGAGATAAGGACAGGGAGAGAGATCACTTATTAAATTTCATCAAGGGCAAAACAGGCTCAGCTTAGAGATATTAGCTGGTGTGGCTGGCTGGTGGGGACAAAGGCAGCTGCCTGGTTGTGTGTTTCTCACAGCACATGACTAAATATATACAGTGCTTCCTTGCTCTGAAGTTTGTCTATACATGCTGGAAGGCATTTGGAGACAATTAGCTGACCAGGTGGCTCAGTGCCCTCGGTGTGTCTGACTGTGCAAAAGACTGCTTTGCACAACAGGGAGGTCTCTCCTGCTTTGGAATTCTTGGTCTGCACCCACCAAAGGACGTGAAAATGCTCTCATGGGACTCCTGAATGCAAGGACAAAGCACCCTGCAATCTCTGTGCTCACCAAAAATGTTAGAGCAAAGTGAACATCCCTTGGCATCAGGAGACAGGCTCTGTCAGGAGAACTCATAGCTTTTATTAGACCATCAGACACAGGCAGGAGAAAAGAGCAGGCAAGTTTTGGGGCATTTGGGTGTCTCCATTTTTTTCTGAGTGTATTGTTTGTCTAAAAGACATGACTCTTCTTTGCAAATCTTGCTTCTCCTCTGACCTTAGACCATGGCAGTGGCAACAACCTTCTTAGCATTGTGTCTTTCTTCATAAAACTATAGTAGTGAACAAAAAATGGTGGGCACCAACAAGTGCTCCAGAGAGGACAAGTGAGATGGAGGGGAAACACCATTGTGACTAATTAAAAAAATAAAATCTCAATTTTTTGTGCCTTTCCAACTGTATCTTGGGGGAGACACAGCCAAGAAGAAGGGTACTGGCTGTACTCTGAGCCTGCTTTTGTTCTGAAAGCTTCCAACAACAACTGGGGTTTATTTTTGTCCATAATGATGATTCCAGTCCTGCCCTGAACTAAGCAGTGTTAAGCCTGAACAACTGGGGTATCCTTGCTCAGGACTGTGGCATTTTGTTCTCCTTGACTTCAATCACTGACAAGCAGATAGTCACAGAATCACAGAATGTGCTGAATTGGAAGGGATCCACAAAGATCATTGAGTCCAGCTCTGGCCCTGGACAGGACCATCATCAAGAATAACACCATGTGCCCAGGAGCACTGTCCAAAACTTCTTGAACTCTGTCAGGTTTGGTGCTGTGACCACTTCCATGGGGAGCCTGTTCTGGTGCCCAATCACCCTCTGGGTGAAGAATATTTCCCTAATACCTAACCTAAGCTAACTAAAACTAACTTTCCCTAACTTTCCCTACCTCCCCTGACACTTCAGGCCATTCCCCCAGGTTCTGTCACTGGTCACCGCAGAGAAGAGAGGAGAGGACCCCCTCCTCTTTCCCTCACAAGGAAGTAGTAGACTGAAATGTGGTCTCCCCTCAGTCTCCTCCAGGCTGAACAAGGTTGCTTGCTCAGCCACTCCTCACACACCTTCACCTCAAACCTCTTCACCATCCTTGTCCTCCTTTTGGCACTTTCTCTAATACTCTAACATCTTTCTTATATGGCAGTGACCGAAACTTCACACAATATTCAAGGTGAAGCTGCCCCAGTGCAGAGCACAGTGGGACAATACTCTCCCTTGCCCAGCTGGCCATGCTGTGCCTGATGTCCCCCAGGACAGGGTTGGCCCTCCTGGCTGCCAGGGCACTGCTGGCTCATGTTCAACTTGTCATTGACCAGGACCCCTTTCCATGGCACTTTCCACGGCACACTCCAGCATCTCACTCCCCAGTCTGTCTTTACATGCAGGATTGTCCTGTCCCAGGTGCAGAATTCAGCACTTTCCCTCGTTGAAATTAATGTGTCTGGTAATTGCCCAGCCCTCTGAATTGTGAAGGTCTCTCTGCAGGGCCTCCCTCCTTCAAGGGACACAGCAGCTCCTTCTATCATATACAAACTGTTGTTTGAAGATGCTCTGTAGTCTGCTGCTATTCCTTCTAACCCCTTCCCAACTAATTGTTCACGCAGGCAACCAAACTCCTCCATAGGTTATATATATGAGAACACACATTAACATATGCACATTGTTGTACACACCACCTGACTACCTGCTTTGATCTACAGAAAACAAACCCCATGCAAATAGCTGATCAACATCATCAACCTCTGCTTTTGACCCTGTGCTCCCCTCACTATAAGCAGTACTCTCAGAAATGTCTCCAAGTTTTTCTGATCACTGCCACAGCAAATAGGATGAAAATGCCCATATTTTAGCTTTATGCAGAGCCAATGTGTGGTGGCTTGGCTTCAGAGACATCTAGTATGGAAACTAGATGGGACATCTAGTCCCTTGGCCTGGACACATCATACCTTTGTCACATTAACTTTGCTGTAGAAATCGGTTCAGATGATTGAGATTTCAGATGAGCTTAGCTTTTGCCAGAGGAATCAGCATTTCACTTGGATGAACAGACAGTTGCCCCATTCAGCAAGATAGCTTTGGATCAGGACCATATTTACTAGAGACTAATCTCCCAGTACCCACCAAAATTGGAGTCAAATGTTGTCTTGTAAAAGAAACACATTTGTCACTTGGATTTTCAATGTGTAATGTTAATCTTTCTCATTGTTCACATGAGAACTCTAGCAAATTACTGCTAATTAAAATAATTTTCTAGACAAAGAAGATTTTTACATTTCTCTTGCTGAGGTGAGACTCAGAAATGACACAAAATGAAGCCTGGATCACAGAAGGAAGGAAAACAGCCTGTTGGAAGAAGCAGCCCTGGGAATGGTCATAATGAGCAGAGGCTGAAGCAACCAAACCCTCAAACACATTCAGAGACGAGCTATGCAGCATCACCACAGAGTTACAGAGGAAGATCCCACTCATCTTTGGATGGAAATTTTCCCCATGTGACTAGAAGCTCACAACCCGTGGGGATGTTGCACATGATGCCCCAGCCCTTGATTCATGGATTTCCCAGGAGAAGGACCGGGGAAAGCATCCAGCCCTTTTTCTGGCTTTTTGACCAGCTAAAGGGGCTACTGTTTTTTTGGTTTTTTTTTTTTTTTTGCAAGATTGAAAACAGTTTTGGTTGTTTTTTGGTTTATTTTTTTTTTTTTTTTTTTTTTTTTTACCAGGGAATGTTTGCTCCTTTGCTAGCTGGCCACAGCCCTTCTGGAGCTTGCTAGTTCCAGCACAGCTGGATTTCTGAGGAGGAGTTGTAGGCAAATATTAAAATTAAAGTATAGGCCTTTGCTGCACTTCTGTATGTTTGCTGGAAAGCTCTCAGAAAGCACATTGAATACTAAATTTTTTTCCATCAGTGCTTGCAGCACTTTCTTGACATGAAAGGGATGTGATAAGAAGTATTTTCAAGGACACTTGAGTGAAGTGCATCACTCTGTGTCATCTTTCCGGTAGAAATTCCCCAAATGGAATAATTTAACAATTTTTTTGCATAGCTAGATGACTGTCAGAAGTTTCTCCACATCAGCTTTGCAGAAGGTTGTGGATATTTTCACAAAAAACATAAATTAGGCCAGATGATATTCAGATCACACTAACCTCTAGAAGAAGAAATGCTTGTTTTGTGAGGTATTTTGCCACTAAATAACAAAGAAGCACTAAAAAGAAATGTAATGCAGAAGATCACCAACCTGACAAAACAAAGCAGGACAGATCACTAAAGTGACATTCAGAAAACATATTCTGACTAAAGACTACAGAACATCTGCTGCAGCATCTGAATTTGCATACCACAAATTAAAACAAATAAAATATCCCCGAGCTGTCATCTGCTCTCTGTTATGAGAGCACAGCTTTGCCACTTCTTCTGTTCTTGGGCTAGGATGTCCTGGCTGCCTGACATGGCTTTTGCCAGGAGGACCAAGTTTTAGCTGGCACAAGCTACCCCGACCTCCTCAGCACAGACACTGCCCATGATTTGCTGACAGTTGATGGGCACAAGCTGCAGATCCCCCTCTAGCCATGATTTTGAGCAGCATTGGGGATGTATGAGGGCAGGAACATGGATCTAAGGAATGGCAAATTCCCAACAGGATCTTCTTGTCATCTCACAGCAGTCTCGAACCAGCATCAATCCATTTTCTCTCTAGCTACACCAAAGCATAGTTTTATTGGTAATGCACTCATTGGCTTGTCTGCTGTACTGAGCTGTTGCCTGTGGTGCCTGGCTGCTGTATCTTGTTTGGCAGAGGGGCTGTTGCATCCCGAGCCCTGCAGAGGCTTTTTGGGGAGCCTTTCACCTTGCAGAAGGCCAGAAGGAGTAAATGCTATTCATTGACTTGTCACATGTGGAGAGCAAGTTTCCAGCCAAATTCAGGGCCAGATGTGCAGATCTCTGCAGATGCAGCTAACAGTCCAAAGGGACTAGCCTAAGCAGATCATCCAGACAATGTATTAGGGGCAGCAAAGTTTTAGGGTAGTTTATCTCCATTCTGTAGCTTAGGAGTTTATGTAACTTCCTGCAGAGAACACAGGAAACATTAGGCATGGCTTGGATTTGAATTTATGTAGCTTGAACATGGCTCTGTCTTCATCACACGAGGGCCACCTATAAATCTGAAATGATAATTAGCACAGAAATAAAACCAGCCCTGCCTGTTTTTACCCAGTGCTGTTGCATGCCTCAGTACACCTCTGAGTGCCAGCATTGGGTGCTGGGTGACACAGTGACAGGAGAGTGACAGCAAAGCAATAAATCTCTTCAGACATAAATTACCATTCATGGTCATAAAATCAGAAGAGTAGAGCATAAAATAAAGACCTCTAATTTATGATGGATGTATATCAAGCAGAGCTTTCTGCTCCCTGCAAATCAAAGCATATGGATACTTCAAACAAAAAGCCCCAACTGGACGTGGGAAGATTCCATTTAGCATAACCACAGGACTCTTATTTCTGGAGAATTTGCCTAGTGTGTGATTTGGCTCTGTTGCTCGCCAGGCATGGAGCAAAATCTACCTGGTCAGTGATTGTGGTGACATAAACCACTGCCTTGTCAAAGTTGCCTCTGCTGTGGAAGACCCTCATCACTGGCACAGGACAGCCTGCAAAGGCTGGACCCAGCCTGGCTCTGACGAGTTGCCCGTGTGTGTGCTGAATTACCCCCATCAGCCAAGGAGCATTCAGATTAGGGGTTTGAGGCCCTCATGTCCCTGAGGTGCTTGGCCATTGATGCACCAGCCTGACAGGGACATTTGCTCTGAGCCATCCCTGTGGTGTTGAGATGCTCAGCTGCTCTATCAGCCACAGCCAGCAAGAGTGGCCAGTATGGCTTTAATTGTCTTGCTCCTACATGCAGAAGGCCCAGAAGCCCAGAGCCTCCCTACATCAAAGTTTCTTCTCCACTCTTTCCAGGGCTAGCAGTGCAGAGCCATTTACACCAGGCTTCTATTGATTCTGCAGGATGAAGGCTCTCCTTGGGATGTGAATTTGCTGGGTTTGTGAGCTATAACCTTGCCAATGGCCTTTCCTGCATACCAGGCTGTAAACAGGCTCTTTGTAGTAAGATGGGATTTTACTTCAGGCTGTTCCTAATTGATGCAATAAGCAATATTATTGAAACACCTTCATTGAGTGATTTTTATGCCCAGAATTAATAAGAAATTTCAGTTATATGGCTTGAGCAACATCTCTCAATATGTGTTTTGAACAGAAGTCACTAACACAATTTGCACAGCAGCTGGTACCAAATGTGTTGCCAGCCCAACCTCCAGCCAAACAAAGTCTCTCTCTCACCACAGTTTAGATTTGGCATCTGAGTAGAAATGATTTTATGCTATAGTTTTCGAGTGTGGCTAGATTTAATGGACTGGGTTTTCCTCTCTCTGTCATATTCTGAAATCCATGGAGGACTCCTGACTGGCTTTTGGCAGAGTGCTAATTTCACCCTTGTGATTCCGCCCTCATATTTTTAACTCCCTCTCACTGACAGAGGAGAGATTTTTTTTTTCTTTTTTTTTGTCCTTCCCCACTCCTACTGCTCTTGCCCAACCAGGAAAGTTCAGGAATGACTTCAAGGAAAATCAGAAAGGCCTTGGGTAGCTTTTCTTCATTAGTTCTGGCTCCAGCTGTGGCAAAATAGGCACAAAGCTGAGCTGCCATCTGGAGCTCCTGCTGTCCAGCCAGGAGCTGCCTCTCCCAGGCTCCATCTGCAGGGCCCATGGCACTAATGAAGCAGTGAGGTTGAGACAGAGCTGAACTAGATTCGCCTCTTCATTCGTGCAATGACATGTTTAGCCAGAATGAGGACCCACTGCTCAGCTGTGGGGGGGCCCAGCCCTCATTTGTTCTTCCTTGCAACAAGGATGAGGTATGCCAATGCCTGAACTGAGGGCTCTGGCCGAACACAGTACTGTTCTGCATGAGTTAAGGGCACTGAGGTAGGTCACAAGTTGTGTCTTTGTGGGGCACCAGTGCTTTAAAATTAATTATTTTTCTCTTGTAGAATATTTGGTATCTCTGTATCTGATAGCTGCATTCAGTTCAGCCTAAAATGTCTCTTGAACAGGGGTAGGATCTGTCAGTTTAATCAATAAAAGGACTAAAAATGGAATTTTTGAAGCAGCTGGAGATTGTACAGCACATCATCAGCTTTGCTCCAGCACTGCCTGTGTTAGTACTGTTCCTTCCTCAGTAGTGACAGCGGGCCCATGTTGACTGGTAGCTGGCTCTCCAGTTCTCAGAGGCCATGGATCATCAGTGACATCAGAGACTTTTCTAAAATTGGTTTGCACTATTAAAGGAAGGGCCATGGCAGAAAGAGGAATGAAAAAGTGACAAACTGGTGACATATTCATTCAGTTCCTCTTTCTCTACAAATGAAGAAACATGTAACTGAACTTAAAAGAGACTGCTGGAAAAAGTCATGTGGAGACCATCAATAACAAATCCGCCAAGGAGATGAGCATCCAGCAACAAATTTTCTGAAGAACTAATATCTCCTGTTATTACTGGATTATCTCCAAATCCAAACATTTCTTGGTTGTGTTCTAGTGATGACCCCTACTTGAAGAGTTTGCAATCCAAGTGGGAAAATCAGATGGGGAGTTGGGAGATGTCCAAATCTCCTTTTACTTGCTCTGCCTGTGCTCTGTCTCTGATGTTGGCAGGGTGAGCAGAGCCCTGGAACCTGGCTCTGGGTGGGGCTAACAAGCTGAGTGTCCTGGCAACTGCCCTGTGCTACCACGCTGCTCCGGGTGCCATACCGCACATGCTAGGAATGGAGAACACTGCCTGGAAAACGGGTGCTGGTATCCCTGGGGAAGCAGATCCACAGTGTCAAATTCCCATTGACTTTGACTCAATGAGTCCAGCGGCTGCTCCACAGGCAGTCAGGCACTTGGAGAAACATGAGAGATGTTTTATTCCTGCTCAATGACTTGCAAACACTTGAGGTCTCCCACAAATACCACTTATGCTGCAGAGAGGCAAAATATCGCAGGCAGCATTTTGCAGAAATTATGTTTTCCTATTAAATGAAAACCACTACTGTCTCCTCGTCTATTACTTGCCTCTGACATGCAGCACATATTGCTCAGGGTTTAGAATTAGGAGCTCCTGCTGGGAGCCCCATCCGTCCCCTCCTTCCCACTGCCAGCCTCTCACTCTCTCTTCTCAAGCACTCCTGCCTGCTGCCTCCTTCTCAGCTGTTACTTAACGACCTGCCAGCTGAGTTGCCCAAGGAGACTGAATAAATGTTAACACTACAATATTTTCTAGCCCTTGGGGCTCTGATCCTGCACTTTTCATTTACAGAGCAGCAGCAGCAGAAGTAGTTGTGAATTTGGGGGCTGTGAGAAGGAGCCCACCCACGGGAGGGAGCCCACTGGGTGCCATGCCCTGCTTTCATTGTGGTGCAGAGGGACACAAAGGCACCGAGCAGCTGTGGGGTGCTGCGAGTCAGCCACTCAAAGAGAGAGCTCAAACGAGTTATTTCAAAGGTGGGTCAGGCTGTGCAGTGTGCTGTGGTCAAGTGCTGGAAGATGAAGTGATAACAGAGGATTATAAAGCAAGGCTATAGGGCATATTAGAGTACAGGGTGCATATTTGTACAAGTACAAAATAAAAAGGGTAAAGAAGTTGTGAGGAAGCAGCAGGGAAGCTCTCAACCTATGCATATGATGGGGGGAAGTGCTTGCATACTCACTCTTGTTCCTTTTTTGTCACATCATTTATTCATCACAAAGTGCTCTTTAGCATCTGCATGTTTTGGGTTGGGGGAATTATGACACAGCATCTTCAAAGCATTTCAATAATGCTCATTTCCATCTGAAAGGCAACAAGGAGTTTTAGGTGAGTGCAACACTGCACAGCATGTGCAGCTCCCCACTTGGGTGGGGAAAGGCCCCTTTTCATGCTTTGCCCTTCTGTTTCCATGCAGGAATCCCTCAGAGCATCACTTCACCTGCATCCCAGGGGTGCATCCCCCACTGACCCCTGCCTGCACCATGTGTCTGCAGAACAGCCTGCTGCCTGCATGGCCAGGACTACATGTCAGCTTGGGCAGCCAGGCTTGGCTCCAGCATTGACACATGGATTTACAGCTCCATGTCTGTGCCCTGGGATGGTGACCCTATGCAAAGGACATCCAGCATGACTGGCAGAGCCTCTATTGCATCCTCCATCACAGTCATAATTCCTTCCTTTGCACAACCTCACACACAGAGGCCTGTGAGCAATTGCAGGCAATGCATCTCCCTGCCTGATGTCTGATTTATTAACTCGTAACTCCAACAAGCAGGTGGTCCTTTTCCAGTTCCCATCTTGGTCCCATCTGAAACAGGGTGCTGGTCTCTGTAGCTGGTCTCTGTTCACATGGCTTCAAGGAGATGAACACCTTCTTGCCCCTCTCCAGGAGAGCTGTGTCCTGACAGGTGGACCAACACCTCATGTGTGAATGTCTTCCTTCACTTTCCCTGTTTCTGAGACAGCATCATACTTCATCACCAGCAGTTAAATCCTGCACCAGGCTTTCTTTTTGACTCTGAGAAGCAACTCCATGGCACAAAAATACTCCCCTGCAAAAACTTCCAGCATGTTATCCTAATCCTCAGCAAAATAGACCGGATTTGGGAATAAAGACCAAGATGTCACTGATTCAAAGGCCAGGATAGAGTCATAGAAGAGTTAGAGTTGGAAGGGACCTCTAAAAGAAACCTAGTGTAACCCCCCTGCAATGAGAATGTCCCCACATCCCCATATGGCACAGAAGTGCATAAAGTGTGACACTAGGATTCGCCAATGGTCTCATTTCTTGTTTCTTCAGCAGCGACCTATTTATGAAGCCACAAAACACACAAAAAAGCACCTCCAGAACAACAAATCCACCCTGGAATGCAGTGGAGAAAGTAGAACATAGCTGTATGACACATGGATACATTTCTTCTTGATCCCAGCCAGCAGGTATATTATGGAGATAAAAACACATCAAACTTCAATAATTATAAGACTGTGAAGAAACTTGGGAAAATAACTCTTTAAAATACGTTATAGACATAGAAAATGCATTTCTTGGCTGGAATGTTCATCAATAAAACTTATAGATTGGTATTAATTACAAGAAATTACCTAATCTTTGTGGAAATTTTTTATCTAACTATTAAGCTTTATGTTTTGTTGTCTAAGTACTTGTGGCTTTTCTGCCCTCAGTGGATTTGAATCACTGTCAACAGCAGGGAAGGAAAGCAAGAAGATGAAAGAACATCTGGTATGGAGTTCTCCTGTTAAAAAATGAAAAAAGACATAAAATGCACTATAAAATTTTACAGAACAGTTTTCACAGAGTTTACTGGTTTCCCTTTAGTGTCATAGTGTAGACCCAAAATGGAATCAAAAGCCATCCAATTTAGTGATATATTTTCCCCTGGACTGAAAAAAGCTTTACATTCAATTTCAAGTCCTATAATGGACTTGCATACATGCCCTCCTCGCATGTGTGCTGACCTCTATAATGTGAAATGGAGTGGAGCTGAGAGGAGTGGACAAATCCTTGTCCTTCTTCTGCCCAGTCTGTGTGCTTTCCCCAGAGAGGCTGGCTGTGGCACAGGGGCTCCTGACACCTTCTGCAAGCACACCTCATTACCTTCATTACCTTGTCATCCTGTAAGCCAGCCACCAGCCATCAGCTAACCAGAGAGACCCCCCTCTCTGAGGTCACACTTGCCAACTCTGCTCCCAGACCAAATAAAAAATGCAGCAACAGCAAATAACTTCTACAATCCACAGAGGTGGCAAATATGTCAAAAGCATTTTGATATTGAACTCTCACTTAAAATCAATGATCCAAATGGGATTCAACCTGTTCTTTATAAGGGCTAAGGGCAAACTTAATATTTTGGAATTAATTTACACATGAGTTGGATGGACTTTATGAGTAATTGTTCTATGCAGCACTTTCCTGTATTGTGCATTATTAAAATCCTGCAACTGGAGGAACAAAGATGAATGGTGCTTGCTCACCCATCCTTGCCCAGCACTACACCAGTTTGGGCGACCTCCTGGCCTCCACACTTTTACCCACACGAAATTTCAAGTCCCCTGTCCTGGACTCTCTTGGATGAAATCCCAGATTTTTCTCCTTATCCTTTTGCACTTAATTACTGATATGAAAGGAGAGATGTAATCCTCCCCTTGATCCAGATTTCACTCCCGGAGCGGGGCTCAGGAAAGGTCAGAAGGAGGCCAGGAGCGTTCAAAGTACAGGTGGTGTTTTTCCCTGACGCCTGCTTTGAAGAAAGCCTTCAGCCCCAGAGATGAGCATGCAGACCTGCCTGTCGAAAAGAGGAACTTGTCAGAAGGCATTTCTCCCTGCAAACATGGCCCAGTCCTGGGGTGACCTGTCCTGGCTCTGCTTTTCCTGCTGCTTGCACAGGACACTGCTGTGTCAGCATCCTGCAAAGAGCTCATGCGACACACACAGGTTTTTGTTGTGCAATCAGCAAGGTGCCAGGGCTGGGCAATCAGTCATGGGAGCTGTGTATTCCTTGTAACTGGGCTGCCATACTACAAGCCCAGCAAAGCCACAGTGCTGCTCCCAGCTGCTGGGTAAGTCATTCACACAGGTGGTGAGTGAAGTGTTTTGGAAGTTCTTTAGGGAGCACTGTGGTGGTGCCACTTCTGCATTGCAGATCCCAGGTGTCAGTATGAAAACCTAGTCAAGGAAATGGTCAGGAAAAGCCTCGAGCTTTAAGAGCACTACACACAGCATGCAGAATATAAAATAAATGACAGTCCACGAAGAGTGTCCCACTGGTGAAAAGTCATGCCCAACACTGAACAGATCAACCAAAACACTGCAGGAATAAGCCCCGTTCCAGTTAATTCAGCCACACAGGTCCTTCATTTTTCTGGTGTGAGTGGGTATAACCCCTTGGAAAATGTGACATAACACAATTATGCTCCAGGATTGCATGCTTCTTCCAAGATGGAATATTCAAGCATGGACCATGGCAGACATAGTCTGTGGCAAAAAATGCCACAGTGCCAATCAAAAAATCATGTGTTAAACAGTTGTAAGGGAAACTGCACAGCTGGTGAGCCCTTCCCACACGTGTGTTTTCAAGGAGATGAAACTAGTGTTCATGTATATTGACTTTATGGAGCTTTTTGAGTTTTTTTGTGGACAAGCAATCTCCTAAGCCCATTGCACAGCCCCTCACAAGGCTGTGGATGTTTTACAATGCAGCAGTGCAGTCCTCAAGGTGGTGGAGCAGTGAGGGCGAGTGGGGGAACAAGGAGCTCTGTTCCCTTGCAACACCAGGGAAAGGTGCAGTGATGAAGGTGCCTCCCCCTCCTTGGTGCCTCAGTGATGAAGCCACTGCTGAGTCAGACCTGCCACTCCAGGTACCCTGTATGTGCTCACCTCTTCTCAAATGACCCTCAAAAAGGATCTAAATGTGGTAAAATTCCCAAGGCCAAACAGCAGCCTGTGAGCAGCACTTGCTCAGAGGAGAGGTAAAAGCTCCTGCTGTTGGATGCTGTATCCTTTTGCCAGAACATGTGTGGCTTGTCCAGATGCTGCCTAGAAAGGCCTCTTCTACCTCCCCGGGTTCTTGTGCACACACAGTAAGTCTTAGAAATGTATCAGCAATTTTGTTCATTTAAGACCCCTATAAAATATATCTGGTTCTTTCTTTAGACTTATAAATTCCTTAAGGAAACTAAAGGAATTAAATTAAAGTAAATCAAAAAGTTCAGATTTGGTCTTATAAATAATTTTTCCTGTAGCTCCTTTGAATGAACACTGATGTCTTTGAAAAAATTAGTATATATAGCAGAGAGTTTTTCCAAATAGTCATAACTGGGTCTGGGAAGGATCCTCCTTGGCCTTTATTGTTTTCCAAGGTTGTTTCCCATCATATAGAATTATATTTCTGGTATAATTTCTGTCCAACAGATCTGTCTCTACCCATGGGCAGTGGTTAATGACATTGTTTTTTGGGGGGTTTATTTTTTTTCCCAGCAATCACTGATGACTGAAAAACTCTGGTAGTGTTCCCTTAAGATAACAAAAGGAGGAACCTTTGCAGTCTTGTGATGGAGAAATGGTACAATTCCTCTGACTGAATGCTGACATCTCCCTTAGGGTGAGATTAATAATGCCCTAGAAACATCTGCAGTCTTCTGGTGACTTGCACACTGACATCCTATACCCTCCTGTGTAGTCACTTCAACACAAAGTGAGTTTTACCCAATTCCACTGCTCATGGATTTTCTTTCTGCCCCAATGACAATAATTCTGGCATTCGCCCCCCCTCTGTGGTACATGAAGTTATTGAAGATACCTTTTGATTTTAGGTTGGTCTCCCCCTGTTTTGGGAATTCTCATGGCTTGGAGAGTATGTGTGCATATCATTTAGGGCTGTCATCTTTGAGCTCTGTTTCTAGGTCTTGCCATAGTCCTGAGGGCTCTGCACCACCTGCAGTGCTGGCACACAGCTGCTTCAGACACAACAAGCCTGAGCCAGGAACTTGTTTGGCAAATTTTACTCAGAAGCCCTGGGACTTATTCTGGGATGTCCCTGTGCCTCTGTGGGCATTTTGTCTCAACACTCCTCACCACCAGTTAGACCTTCAGTACAGTTTAATGTTTTCTGGGGTGCTTCAGCATTGATATGTCTTTTATAAAATCCTTCCAGCTGGGGTGAAAGGGGTACTCTGCAAATTGTACTGGGGAATTGTGTCCTTTTGGAGTGTTCTTCCATTTTCTGATGTTTCTGTGCACTTGCAGAGAGGTGAAGCTGGTGTCCCACATTTTGCTGGAAGCATTTCTGCCCTTCCAGGTAGTCTCTGCCTGCAGGTGCCTGTCAAAGAGATGCACATGTTGCATCTTGTGCAGCAGGCCACCATGTATTTACTGTCAGTTCATTGAAAAAAAAATGACAAATTAGTATCTGGAGGAGCACTGGAGGCAGAATCTGTTCATGATGGCTAGAGGTACTTATTTTGCCATCCCCCAGGTTCCCCTACACTAAAGAGATGCAGAGCTAAAAATAAACACATGGCCCATTAATGCTGAAATACCTTGAAGCAATTGCCTGGGGAAAAAAGGCAGGAGAAATTGGTGGAGCCTGAAAAAATAATTAACAGTGAACAGGGCCGAAAGAAAAACATGGATGAGGTGGGAATTATAGTAAAAGTCTTTTCCCTGGGGAACTCTGCTGTTTGCATGCAGAAACTCACTTGCACCTCCCATGCAGGGGCTTGCAGCAGCACTCTTTCCTTTGCAGCCAAGGATTTTCTGGAAAGAGAGTTCTTCTTTGCTTTTTGGACTTGAGAGTGGATACGTGCCTGCATTTTTACTGTCAGACTGGATCTCTGTGCCCTTAGCCTGACCACACACCTGTGACATAAGGAAACTGGTGACTTCATTGCCTGGAGAGGGAGCAGCAGGAGGGAGGGCCCTGCCTCCCTCTCAAGGGCACGGAGGAAACCTGTGGGTGTCTGGAAACATAAAGCACGAGTGTGTGTTGGGCTTATTGACAAAACCTGCAGAAACCTAACATATTTTGAAAAACAGGCCTTTTTTCTATTCTCTATAAAATGTGGGTGGAATTTTTTTTTTTTATCAGCTGTGTTTCTTATGGAGTCAAGCAGGGCTGTGAATCACACAGCTGTGGTGGTTCTTTGCATCTGGACTTGGACTCAGCTGTTGGACAATTCCTCTCATGCCAGCTTGGCCCCTGCCCTGACCTGATCCCAGTAAGGTGCTGGGGGTGCCTCCACCTTCCCCCGGAGCTATTCTCAGCTCCCAGTGCTCAGACACTCACTGCCCACTATCCCTTTGGAAGGAGCATGGCCCTGGCTGGAGAAGAAGCTGGGGACAACTGATGCTGTTGATAGCTGTGCCAGCATATAGAGATGCATTTCTTGGGCACTGCATCCCTCCAGTGCACAAGGGGGAGGCATGAGGTGCAATCCTTAACCCCTTGGGCTCTTTGTGCCATCTACAAACCAACGTGGCTATCAATACCTAATGATCTCACCTCCAGATACTGAGTGGTGATTCCCAAGTGCCTGCCTGGAAGACCCTGCAGAAATGTGTTGTTATATACACCCAACAATACCCAGTGCCCACCCAGCCCTGAACGAGGGAGGGGAGCGATGCTGTGCTTGGATCTGTAACACTTCATTCAACACAGACAAAAATGCTAAGGAGAAACAGCTTGTTCAAAATTTAAAAATAGCTTTTAGTAAAAGTATAACAATTTCCTTTTTTTTTTTTTAATTAAAATGAAAGTTTAATTACATCTGAGTAACTCAAGGCAATTTTCAAGAAGCTGGGGAGTTTTTGTTCACTGTTTTTGGAGTGTTCAAGATTCAACACCTCACTCTTTTAAATTTATCTGGTTTCCAGTGGAAAAAATAATTTATGGCTACAACCATTTGATTAAATGATGTTGTGGAGAGCTTACCTGCAACCAGTCCTGAAAGAGATGTCTTGTAAAGTTAAATTTTCCATAAATCCCACAGTGATTATCATTCATCTAACAACTGAAGTGCCTGCAACAGAATACAGCAAATAGAAAAGCATACACTTCATGCAGTTAGAAGAATTTTTAAAATGTAGCTAATTTTTCAAATTGGCTTTTCTCTCCAGAGAACAGGGAAAGAAACACCTCTAGGACCACTTCTGCTCCCCCAGAATTACACAATCTTTGCTTTTGTACCAGCCATAGCATCTGGGGAATGTTTTTAAACCCTGTTAAATAGATAGTGACCTTTTCTTTCTTGCAGCTTGATGGGTATTCCCCAAAAAAGAAACTCAATTTGATTTCTTGACATTTCTTCTGCTGTATATGCAGGTGACCCAAAGGCCATGTCTATATGGTAGAGAAAGAAGAAAGAAAACAAACCACCTTCTCAGGGCTTTGCATTAACCCAGCTTGGAATGACAATGGCCTCTCCCCTGCACTCTGCAATATCTAACAGTGCCTCCCATCCTTGGTTTCTGAAATTAAATTCCTTAAGATTTTTGGCCTTGTTTCAGCCTAGCCTTACTTGCTCTTTCTGACCATTATTTCACTGTGAGTCTTTATTTTAACTAACTTGAAACTGGAAGAAAATCAAACCATATACCCAGACTGGAATGCAGGAATCCTTGCCTGTTTAAGAAAGGCTTTCTATTTCTATTTATGTTGCTGGAAGTGATTATTTGCTAATGATAAAAAGACTAGCGTTTTTGCATAATTGTAAATACTCATTTCTCAGACCATAACATCCCCTTTATTTAGTACAGGTTCAAAAGATATTTTACCCAGAGGAAATTACCCAATAATAGTAGGGTCCAGGTTTCTTGTTCTTTCTTGAAATCAGGTGTTCTAGCTGCTTTTAGAGAGAGGATACAGCTCAGGAGGGAATGCCAGTCTTCTGCTTCTTGCTAATAACTGGCACTTTATACTCTGTCTTCTGTATTTTTCCTTTTTATTTCAAAGCAGGTGTATGTAGGTAGACATGGAATCTCAACAGGACTTCCACTCTTTCCCATCCATTCTCCACCCCAAATCCCAAACTGTCAAAAAGTTGCCTTTAGCAACATTTACTCAGTCATGGCAAGGAACAGCTAAACGGAAATTACACTGAGGCATATGCCGGGGAAATCCAGCCAAAATCCAGCTCTCCTAACCACATGGCTGGGCTCTCAGGACAGGCAGGAAGCAGATGTACTGCCTGCCAGTGGAAATGGGGCTGCAGGTGCACAGCATGGCACTGAGAACACCACCACCACCACCACTCCATAGGAACAGCTCTACCAGAGACAGGTGCAGCTGCACCAGAGCAGCACCACCAGCTGTACCATCACTCAGCAGCATCATCGGGCAGGCAGCATGGCAAACTACATGAGGGCTCTCTTGTTTTCCACACAACATGAATTAGTCTCATTTTTCTGGGTCTTCTGCAGGTAATCTTAAAAATATTTTCGCAGCCAATACTTGTTAAATTATGCATGGTGTTTACTTTCACTCCTCTGCAGTTCTGCCATCTTTCATGAATATGAAAAGGAGAGCTCTAGAGAGCTGTCTTTTTTTTGATGGCAAAATTTTCCAGGGTGTTCAGTCTGGTTATACAGCTCTGTACTTGTGCTGCTGCTCGTGTTTACTTGAGCAGGATTTCTTCAGTGAGTGGGAATCACCTGCGGGAATGCAGGGCGGGTCTGCACTGCCTGGAGATTGCTGTGGATGCCTGAACCACCTCGAAGCACCTCAAACAACATAACAGAGCCCAACAAAATTAATGTTGAAGCCTCAAAATAATGGAAAGGCTATGATGTAATGAGTAATGGCTGTCTGCCTGGGGACAGAGCTGGTGCTCCAGCAATGGTGAAGGAAGGGGCACAATTACAGTCAGAAATGTGAAACCTGTAATACGCATTCTTTTCTTCTATTTTCCAAGAAAAACTGCCTGTGGCTTTCTCTTAGAAGCACTGGTACATCTTCAGACTCTGGTCCTCAATATACAAGCTCCATGTTCCCAAATGTACTTGTTCTGGGAAATGTGGGAAAGTGAATTTCCCAGCCCTGGAAGTGTTCAAGGTCATGTCGGATGGGGCTTTGAGTAACCTGGTCTAATGAAATATGTCCCTGCCCATGGCAGGGGGATTGAAACTAGATGGTTTTGAAGGGCCTTTCCAACCCAAACCATTTGATGATTCCAGGATTCTGTGAGTCTGTGAACAAACAGGTAACATCAGCCCAGGAATGTACACAGGCATTGAGCTGCTTTGCAATACAGGCCTTCAATTATGGGGCATGACTGAAACAGCAACTGAATTTTCTACTGCTGGTGTAAAAACCATGATAACAGATGTTAAAATCTTGCTTTTTCTCAGTTGTTGCCATACTGAAATTAAGAATGTGTCAGTCAAAATGAGGTCCAAAATCTGCAGTTGGGATTCTTACAAACACTCAGAGCCAGCTTACTTAAATTAGATGAGGACTAGAAATCCCTGTCATATATCTTCCAAAAAAAAACTAAAAAAACCTACAGCTTTCTAAAAGAAAGTGCACAAACTCCACAGTAATTAATTTTTTTTCAAAGAACTCTTTGAAAGGATCTTCCAGCAAAAATACTTATTCTGAAGCAAATAAGTATCTAAATTCATACTTGAAGTTCAAAACTCAAACTTAGAGTTCACCCCTTGAACTATTTAGAGATTCTAAACAAAAATAAAACTAAGTAAATAACACCCTCCTGAAAAGTAAATAAAATAGTAATATACAGAGAGGAATCTGTCTGTTTAGCAAAACTTTCCCACAGTCAGCTGGGCTGCCTGGGCTGGGCTGAGGCTGCTGATGGCAGGCAGGGTGGGAGCCCTCGGAGCAGATGTAGATGTCCAGCAACAGAGTGA
Source organism: Chloebia gouldiae (assembly GCA_003676055.1). Lineage (NCBI taxonomy): Eukaryota > Metazoa > Chordata > Aves > Passeriformes > Passeridae > Chloebia > Chloebia gouldiae. The sequence goes on along the minus strand of QUSF01000009.1, from coordinate 21,167,675 downwards.
AATAGGCACTTCAGGACATGATATGCCTTATCCCAGAGCAGCTGTCTAAAATAGATCAGACATATTGCAGCTCCTAAAATACCTGCTCCTTTTCAACTTTGGAGCAAGCCTGAGTGGCAGCCTCTGACAAAGGAGTCTGGATGATGTAGGGGTTGTCCTTAAAGGCAGGTGAGGCAGATTCCAGCCAGGAATAAGATGGCTCTTCATATCCAATCCACTGCAGTGGCATGTGGCTGTGCCAGAAACAGGACAAACTCCACACCAAAGACAGGAGAGAGTTTGCTGTGCTGCTGTTTTATGTTTGGTCTCCATGTATTGATAATCTCTAACATTTATTATATTAATAATTCATAGTATCAAACTATTACAGAGCCTTAAGTTAGCCACTGTCTCATATTTCCCTGCCTCTGGAAATACCTCCCCAGGGACCATTTGAGGTCAGCACGTAGTCTCCCTGTGTTTGGCTGATGTACCCAAGTGTTTCTCCTCCTCTGCAGTTTCCAGCTGATGTGCTCCGAGTTTACCACTTTATTAGTCCCCTGATACCTGGTCCTCCACCTTGCTCTGCTAGATACAATTTGATTCCTGCTACTTCAGCCCTCTGGGTCTTCTGATTATCACCCCACCATCTGTCCCTGGACCGACAAAACCTCATAAGTTTGTGTCAACACCAATTTTAATTGTCACCCTCGCATACTGAGGTGGTAACTGAAGGGCTGACCCCAGAACACATGTTTTAAAGAAGCTGCTGGAATCTTTTTCCCAAACTGTAGCTTAAAGGTATTCTAGTTCTTAGGCAGTCCCTGGCAAATTATGCTTTGTCATATTAAAAGAATAATTTTATGAATTGTTCTTTTTAAAAACAAATTCCATATAAATTACTTCAGTGTTGTGTAGGATTATACCAGTAAAATTCTGTATTTGTTGTATGTATTAATGCAACAAACAAGTATTTTCCTATAGAAATCTTTCAGTATTGCAATATGATACAAAAGTATAGTAGTACTGATTACTAACATCTTGCCAACCATCTCAGTATATTGAGATCATAATTATTTACCATTCAGCCTCCATAGCAACACTGAATGTAAATATATTTCCTAATATTCTTATAAATGGAGATTAAGGCTTTGCACATTCCAGCTGCGAACATGCCAGGAGAAGAAACAGGGACTCCATCTGCTATTGTGTTTGTTCAGTTTACTGAAGAAAAATCAAACACCAATTTAAAGGAATATTGCATTAAAGAAAATGGATTTTATTCTTTGAAAAATTTTGAGGTTTTGGTCAGCTTCTGGTAGTCTCCTAGTCCATTTAGATCTTCTGCTGGGCAGGATAACAGCATTGATTTCTCTGGTTTTGCTGCAATTGCTGATTTGTCCAAGCACATTAGTTGTCAGGATCAGTGTGGTACTGTCAGATTTCTGTCCGGGGTGTCCCCTGCAATGCCACACCTACCCTGCAGAGCCAGGCACTGCCAGCGCTCACCGTCAGCTGCTCACAGCAGTAAAAGCAGCCCCACAGAAATGCTGAATTAGCATGGGAGGTGGGAAGTGCTGAGTGCACTGAGAACAAACACTCATCCATCATCCTATAGGTCCAGCAAGGAGTGCCAGGCTCTCTGTTTCCTAGATTATGTATTCTCTCCTAATAACAAACAGCAGAATCCCATTAAGATATTTTATAAACCTTCCCAGCCCACCAGCATTATGTGAGTTTTGGTTCCTTTATGGAGGTGACAGGAGGCTGTACTTTTAATGAGTTTTCCTGTGACTTCTGTCAGGAGCCAGGAACTTCTTGCAGCAGGGAAACAGAAGTATCCAAAAGAGCAATTAGCTACTAGCAAGACAAAAGAATGGTACTGAGGCCTGTTTCTCTTCTCCTTCCCAGCAGCTCTGTGCCAGGTTAACCCTTGCAGGCTCAGATGAGATACTCCTGATGCAAAGTGGTATGAAGGAACTCTCAAGTAGGTTCTTGTTTCTCTCTCCTCTAATCTGAGTCTTTGCATGACAAAGCAAATGCTTGGTTCAGCAATGTGAGCAGTACCTGTGTACTTCCAAAAAGCAATTAAGAACCCAATTTAAGAGCCATCAAACAGGCTCTGCCAATCCCCAGGAGGTAATGATATTGAAGCATGTAAAGGCAAGATAGCTGCTTCCTCATCACATTCCAGAGATGGAATTAATTGTTCCAGATATTTGCCTTGACTGCCAAAATCAGGAATTAAGCCTAACATATCCGGTCCCAGCATTGGGAAATCTGATCAGGCAGCAGGAGGGTGAGAGCATGAAGGAGAAGCATGAGGTTGTCACACATTAGGCCATTTTCTTTTCTTATTCTCTTCTATGAATGGGGCAGATTAGGAAGAATGAATACTACTGCCCACAGATATGCCCTGTCCCTCACCCAGATGCTCCCTGCTTCCCCCTAAGCACTGCTACTAGTGGTGTGTCTGATTCAGAAGTTGCAAGTAAGGTAAAAATCTGCAGTCAATGTGCTTACACTTCTGCAAAGAAAACACCTAGAAAGAATGATGCAAATTCAGATATCAGTGGCTCCCATAATCCTTTTTAGGCAAGAAGGATGGTCAAAAGAGCTAACAGGTCTTTTCCATTTGGAGTATCTGTAACCCTGAAAATGGTGACGAATTGATATCATAAAATAGAGTTTTGGGACATTACTGGGCACATCTAAGCAGTGGAGCAAGGCACAGATGTGGCACCTTGTCACCACACAGTCTCACGCCTGGGAGCCTCCCAGGGATGTGGCTGTAGCAGCCTGCAGCCCGCTCAGCACCGTGCCAGGCACAGCTGAGAAGGTCCCAGGTCTGGAACCGGGTCAACAGGAGCTCAGCACTTGCTGGGCCACACTGTGCTGCATGTTGCAAATGTGCCTCTTCTCCTGCCTTGCTCCGCTGGCAATGTGATGCTTCTGACCTCCCAGGATTGATGCCTTCACAGATCATTGTGAAAACCAGGTATTACAGCAGTGGGAGCGTTAGAATGAATGGCAAGACAAGATGGTGTTTGAATGGTAGCATTTCTAAATCCCTGAACTGGTAGCATCCCTGCAGTCTGATGTCAGCAGAGCCTTGTACTCAGCCCAAACTCCATCTGTCATCCTGTCTGTAATTTAGTCTAGCTCAAAAGATGAAACATCTTTTCAAAATTCATAACGGTTCGGGAAATGGAAATAGCTGCATTTTTATTCAGCCTCTTCTAATATTTTTTCTTTGGCTTTTCACCCCCCCCCGCCCCATTCTGACAGCATAATAATCACTAGGAAAAACTCTTTCAACAAGCATCTCTTAATAATCTGGTGCTTGGTTAGGACAGACCTGTATTATTCCTTTCCTTTCACCCTCTTGTGACCAGAGGAAGAATATGATTTTGCTGAAAACTTAGGATTTCACTTGAGCACTTCCAGCCTTGCCCTCTAGACACTTATATGGGAATTATTTCTACTGAACAGTCCTTTGAGCAAAAAAGAAAAAAGTCACTCTTCTTATTTAAGAAAGAAAATGATCTTTTATCTACAGTGGAGCAAGGATTCTTTGATCTTATTCCTAGGAATATTGCAAAATAATAATAGGATAATCCTATCCATGTGCTCACATGGGGCTCTGCATATTCAGAAGTGTTTTGCAACCATTAATGAACACTGATTTTGCTATACTTGGGGAGAGAATTATGCTTCCTCTCCTCCCACTTGTCAATACCTGTCATTTTCTAGCTAAGTTCTTCAAACAGTAGTGTGTTTGATTCTCTTCCCCCAAAAGCCATCTCTCCCCAACCTGCTGCCTGGTCTCCTGTGGTTACCACGTCTCACACTAATGCCATGGCCCTGACTCCATCCTTGAACAGCTGTCTCCTGCATCTTTCCATTTACTTTTCTCTAGTGCAGCCTTGGAATGTCTTGATGCCAAGGTTGTCCAACCAGCCTGGAGAAAGAGTAAACAGAGACCTTCACTCTGCTGTCCTCAAGGTCCTGCTTTTATTATTAGACTTTGCTCATTGTTTGGCTACCATGTTTGAAACCCAATGTTTAAAACTGAAATGTTAGCTCCACTTCAGCCTTCCTATTACACAAACCAGGTGGAAATCTGCTGATCAGAACTGCCATGTACTTATACCAGGCTAGGATTTCAGCTGGCTCTTTGAAACACATCTTTCAGTTCTGGATCCTTGCCACACACTTCCGAGGAGGTCAGTCCTTGGGAAAGGTCACTGGCAGCTTCCAACCCTCCTTTTTTATTGTTTCTTGTGTTTCTGAAATCCTGTTCTGACAATGCACTGGAGTACAAAGATAACCTTTGGTCTTCAACCAGTATACCACAGTGAAACCTTGAGCCAAAGTGTATCACTGGATTTTCATGAGGATGCCATACACAGAATCCCACCTCAGAGTAATGCAGTTTAAATATTAACAAATGCAACTTTTCTTTGAAGATGTCTGTCACAGCCTGCCACTGTAAAAGCACAGGAACACAGTGCCAGCAGTGGGACAAGACAGATGCCCACCGTGCCTGGCAGTGCTTGTGCAGACTGTGTGCAGCAGAGCCCACCTCCGCTGCCCTGAGCTCTCACTCCAGCCATGCAGCAGGAGGTGTGCTGTGTGCCAGGGCAAGCAGTGGGATTTTGCCACATTCCACTTAGCTCTGTAGCTGAGATGGTTTAGAAAGATCTGGGTCAGGTTCAAAGAAAAAGCACTTTAGTAGTCAAAGCACTCTGTTTTTTTCAGGATGCATTTGTGAAAACAAGGCATAATATACAGCCTGAAGAATCTCTTATCCTGTCCTCAGCAGAGCTCACAGACCCTGGAAAAAGCACAGCTCCTTGTCCTGCAGTCTATTCTGCTAGGACACTGTGGCTCTGACCAGTAAAGTGCTACAAAAGAACCCAGAGAGAACAAAAGGAAGGAATACAGAGACCAAGTGCTTTCTCTCGTACTGTACAATACATTACTGGATTGCTCTAAGCATGTCACTGTAGCTTTCTGAGGTTTTTTCCTGTTGGTAAAAATGAAGCTGGTGTTACAAATTTCCTCACCAGATCCTTCCACCGGTCAGTCATGCATCTGCATCAGCACAATTTTGTCATCTTTAATGTTACATTTGCATACCTGGATCCTATGACCCCTATTTACTTCTGGCTTGACCTCCTTGGTCCTACTCCCTTTGTACCCAGGATAATCACAAGCATCTGCTACTCACAGTCAGCAGCTTTTGCAGATTATGCAGCTTCTGAGAGAGTGTTGGCCTATTTTATTTTGTCAATATGAAGACAGAGGCTGTGTTTACCACCCGAGCTGCTGCAGTGCGCTCTGAGATGTATTCAGGCAAATGAGTGTCTCATGTTTTTGTACTCTGCTGGGTACAGAAATAGAGGGGGAAGAAAATTCTGTAAAGAATGGACAAAAAACTTAGTTTGCCTGCTATTGAAGGTCTGTACCTTAACATTATCTTGATACAAATAAATAATCAACCTGGGGTACTTTGTAGGATGACACTGCATTAGAACTGGGTACTTCAAAATAGCCCAGGAAAAAAAAGGGGGTGTAGACAAAGATGCATGATGCTGGTGGTCTGGAGGATAAAAAACAAGAGAGGACATATGGATTCGAATCCCACTTTTACAGGGGAAATCCAGCTCTTAGGAAAAAAATGACAAGAGACCTGAAAGAGATCTGTGACACCTGGCTGAGTCAAAAACAAACCACCTATTTATTCAGGGAAATGATCTTATTTTTCTTTTTTTTTTTTTTTCTCCTGGGGGAAATAAAAGGTAATTCTGTTGGTAACACTGGAGTTATTTGCAGATTCACTGGTGTGCTAGGGCTCAGTAACTTCTCCTGGTACCAAGGTTGAGGGCTGTGGTAAAGAAGAGAGCAGTCAGCAGTGTGGAAAAGTAAGAGTTCCTCTGCCAGAAAGTGATAATAGCAGGGAAAAGGAAATTTTCAGAATTCAGGTCTATGGGTAATTGGTTCCTCAAATGCTTTTAGATCCTAAGTTGTACTCATTTCTGAGTAGACCAGACCATCACACTTTGCCTTTCGTATTTGCTTGCTTGCCAGGTTATGTGACTTGTTAAAAAGACCTTGCCTGTAAGGCTTCCTGTGCCCATTATGCTGCTGCACAAAATGGAAATATTCTCACCTGTTCCTAAAATGTCAAGGTGCATTTTTGTCTCCTATGGCATAGAAATAATTTCTGAAAACCAGACATTTAAATACTCCACTAAAGTGAATGCCAAATCTTCTATTCCTATTTTTATTTTCATTTTCCATATTGTATTTTTGTATATAGCATCCATAGGCACAGCCCCAAGATAGTAAAAGGAAATAGTAGTAGTTAAAGACAGTATTGTGACCATTACTTAATGACAATTTACATTTCATTTTCATGGAAACTCATTAGTAGCAATCTTTTAGATCGTCTTCTGAAGGGCTGTCCCCAGTAATTTATGTTCTGTCAAAAGACAGCTTTTGACTTCCATCCAGTTTTTAAAAGTTGGATTAAACAGCTAGGTAAAACAAACAAGAAGGTAATTTGTATCACCTCATTTTAGCTAACTGCAAAGTTGTCCCAGCAAAAAAAGACATGCCCTGCCCAAACCCTGTAATCTAATTCTTCAGTGAAATAGTTTGGAAGATAGGACAAGATTTCACTAAAAAGCCTTCACAAAATACTTCAAAATAATTTGATGAGCTGTTGAACCACAGTCTTTGTCATCTTATCTGTCTTGAATTTGTTTGCACTCACTGCCATAGATTTATATTGGAAATTTGCCACTGGAACCAATGTCTGAGACAGATTACATGGGTTACACTGGTGACATCCTCTAAGCTGGGTCATTGTGTTTCACATCATAAACTGTAGATGTGCAGCGGAGCAAGACACAACTTTTAACGCAGCAAGGATTACAGCAAATTACAATATTGATTCCATATATAGTGTGCTACTTTAAAAAGAAACAATAAAAATTTGTCTCTTTTTAAGAAATGAAGTGGCTTTTTCTTTGTAGAAATGTTGTAACAGTGTGGCAGATTGACCTTGGCTGGCTGTCATGTGCCCTCCAAAGATGCTCTTCCTCTCCTCTCCCCAGATGGACGGAATACAATCAAAGACTCCTGGCTAGAGATAAGGACAGAGAGAGACCACTCACCTGTTACTGTCACAGGCAAAACAGACTTGGCTTGGGGAAATTGATTAAATTGATTGCCAATCAGATCAGAGTAGGATAATGAGAAATAAAACCAAATCATAAATCACATTTCTCTCCTTCTTCCCAGGCTTCACTCCTGATTCCTTCTCCACTCCAGCAGTGCAGGGAGATGGGGAACGGGGACTTTGTTCAGTTCACATAAAGACCCTGCCATGTGAAACCAAACAGTGCCAAATAATCCAGCAAGACATGCACATGCTGATGTCCCTGTGTCCCTCAGCGTGCTTCTCTCCTCAAACTGCAGATTGAGCCTTTAATTGTTTTCATTCTCACCTACCAGTGCCCCAGACTCAATTCTTGTACACATGCCAAGACATGGAAAAAATGAATGGCTCCGAATGCCCTCTGATTTTGGAAGCCCCTTGTCACAACTCAGGTAGCCTCATTCAGTCTCAGGGTGGAGTTTCAGGATATTAAGTTTCTTTCCCTCCTCCCCAGTATGCCCCTTTGGGATTGCCAATCAGAGATTTCGCAAGAGGACTTTCAATTTGAGATGCACTACAGAAATGTCAGATTACATAGCAACTCCCTGGTGGAAGACAGTCCTCTTCCTCACACCTGCAGGAATAGTTTCAAGCCCAGTAACTTGCTGTTACTTACAGTTGTCAGCTTCTGTGGTTTAAGCCCAGCCAGCAGCCAAGCCCCACACAGCTGCTCATTTCCTCCCCCACCACAGGACTGGGGAGAGAATCAGAAGGGTAAAAACTGGAGAACTTGTGGGTTGAGATGAAGAAAGCTTACTAGAGAAAGCAAAAACCACACACAGAAGCAAAGTACAACAAGGAATTCATTCACTGCTTCCCATGGGCAGGCAGGTGTTCAGCCATCTCCAGGAGAGTCCCATTAGACATAACAGTGACTTGGGAAGACAAAAGCCACAACTCCAAACTTCCTCCTTCTTCCTTCCATTTCATGTAACTGAGCATGATGCCAGGCGGTCTGGAATACCCCTTTGGTCAGCTGGGGTCACCTGTCCTGGCTGTGTCTCTTCCCAGCCTTCCACTCATCCTCAGTCTCCTCACCAGCATGGCAGTATGAAAGCAGAAAGAAATGGCCTTGGCTTCCAGGGCTGTCAGTCTGGCACCTTTCTGAGCTCCAAATCTCTTGAAAATGTAAATGGAGATGGTGAGGATGAGAGCTAAATGCAAAAGTGGTGCCATTTTTTGCATCAATTTTATAAAATTAAATATTTTCAGTAAGAAAATATTCTATTCTTTTGGAGATTAATTTCAACTATGAGAAACAAGTACATTGCTGCTAATGGAATATTTGTTTTTTAATCAGGAAAGAATATAAACTAGCAAAGAAATTCTAGGATAACATAAATCCATTTAATTAAATTATAACATTCCATATTAAGTTTGTTCTGTTTTTTTTCCTTGTGCTTGGGATGCTTCCAGCCAAAGATCTGGCAATTTATAAATAAACAGATCAAGGTATTGTGAACATCTTTTTCCTTTCCAAGAGTGGCTATAGAAACAACAACCTAAAAGGGAACAAGCACAGAATGATCTGTACAGCTGCTGCAAGGACTGCCTACTCAAAGGAATTATGGGATTTTAATGCATCATCTGACCTTCCAAAAAGTGTGAATTCATACTTACAATCTCCTTCAGAAAGAAACTAGGATTGTCTGCATTTGTTCCCCAATGCTTGACATCCTGGAAGTTAAGATGTAAAATAATTCACATGGAAATGGCATCTAGGCCATTGGCATTGCATATTTTCAGACAGCCCATTTCTTCTCTCTTTAACATGTCTCATCCAAAAATAATGGTGCCAAATGGCACAAAGGAGGGAAAACCTTACCCAGACAAACTGCTTGACTGCTAAAAATCCACTCTACCTGCACACCATCTCTGCTCATTTAGCATGAACTGAAACTCATGAATAAGGGAAAACCACACTTTCCTTTCTTCCTTCCTTCTTCCCATAAGAAACTATGAGGATGAAAAGAGCTAAAGGCAAAATTCTTTATTGCTTAGGATTATTTGGTGCTTCTCCAGAGAAGTAAAATTATTACTGAATGGACTCGCTTTGCTAAGTTTTCTCTTATAAGGAGGGATAATTTGTGCAGGATACTTGCAATGTGAATTCCAGCACTGAAGTGCTTACCCATGTGGATATAAAGATGTAGAAAAAGGAACATAAACAATACCTGGAAGTCCAGGGAATTTCCTTGTACTTTATGTTCAGGAAACATAGTTGTGGCCTATCAGGCAATGAAGCTTTATTAAATTGCCTTGATGGGGAATAAAAGAAACTTGAAAAAACGTGAGTGAATATCAAAAGCAGTGTCCTGTGAGAGTTGAAATGGAGTCTCAGTCTGATGATATTCTGATTTAAAGGACTAAATACCTATTTTATTTCAGCTGCTCTATTTTTTCTTACAGTTCTACTGCAAAATTTTTTTTAGATCTTCTAAGATGCTATGAAGTCAATAGCATCTTAGAGGGATTCTGATTCCTTTTTCCTTCCCATGAAAAAAGATGCTCCTCTGAAAAGAAGTAGGTAGCATGTTCCTTCCTACCACCCTTGTTCTTGTCATTGCCTATTTAATTCAAATTTGATTTATTTAAGGGATTTAAGGACTGCTTAAATTAAATTAAAATTACATTCTAAAAAATATCTAAATTAAAAATGAGGACAACACATCTCCTTCTCCTCCAAAAAAATACAAAACACAAGTTTTTGCCTCGAGCTCAGTCCTTTCACTGTCTCCTGATGTGCCTGGGAGGCAATCCACTCCAGACCAGCCTGCAAACATCTCTGTGGCTTTAGGTTGGGAGATTTTTCAGGTCATGAGCACCCTTTCCCTAAGAACCTTGCTACTTTGGAGAGCAAAGGGAGAGTTTTGGCATGTGAGCATCCTCTCCTGAGTATCTCTGCTACTGACTTGGGAACGAAAATTAAATGTTTCCAGCATCCAAAAAAATTACCACCTTGAGTGGCTTATTTCTGTCTCTCTTTAAGAGCCTTTTGTAATTTTTATGGGATTTTTGGCCTAACTCCTCACATTTCTGTCAGAACTATTATTGCTAAAGAAAAGGAAACATTAGCAATCATAGTAATTGTAATAATAATTTAAAAATAATAATAATTAATAAAAATTATGATGTCTTACATCTTTCAGTCCATAAAACCAGATTTCAGCCTTCTCTTTTTATCTTCACTCATTTTCTATTCTGGTTTTCCTTCTATCTTCTTCCTCTTTCATTAATCTACTATCCCATTCATTTCCCTTTCTAGAAATTTCTTGCCTCACTCTACTCTTGTAATTCGCACACTGACCATTTACTTGCTGTTCCTGATCTTTGTTTCTCACACTAAAAAAAACAACTCTTTGGTTTCTCTGGAACCTTCTAAAGACCACTACTCATCTCACATGCAAAGATGAATAAAAACTTTGATGTAACAAAGCCTGAGTTAGTATCTTCTTGTATCTGTTGGCTTCCAGCAGACTTTCTCAACTGGATAAATGTGTTCATTTCAATATAACCATTAATCACATACTTATAATTCTTTGTTGCTCAGAACCACTACCCAGCTAAATACACAGAAAGAGCACCAAACCATGCAGGAGTATGGAAAAAAGAAAAGGAAAGGCAAAAATCCTATAATTATACTAAAATACTATAAAGCATTTCAATGCACACAGAACTATGTATTTTTCCTAGGTTTACTGGAGCTTGGTTGGACTTCAGGAAGAAGATATTGAACCAAATGACATAGCTAGCTGCATTTTATAATATATTAAAAATAATTTGAATAATTTTAAAGTATATTAAGAAAGAAGAATCTATTTCTTTCAGAATACAACAGAGTTAATTCAATATTTGGTTGAAATGATGGTGTCTGGAAGTTAATCTCTGATGTTTCCTTCTCACATAGGTGTGACTCTTACAAAATGTCTGAAGCATTCATGAGAAGAACAACAAAGGTTGACATCACTTCCCTATTGTTTTGTTAAGGTTTGGGATTTTTTTAATCTGCTATATTGTGAGAAGCCTGTGTAAGCAGAATTGGTCTTGAAGGTGGATCAGCCTAGAACGCAGTCTGTGTTAGGTGTTCTTCAGTCTCCTCTCATTCACTTGATGAATTGCCAGGAAGAAAGAGAGCCTACTTATCGAACGTCCTCAGGAAAAACCCTCTTCATAAATATCAGCTGTAGAAAGGCCATGTCAGCTCAAAAAACACTTTCCCAACAGAAATCAATGAAATCTGTTTATTTCCAACAAAAACAAATTTATTTTTTTTTTGAAAATTCACACTTTCCATGGAACAGCTGTTTCACTGGAAAATTCCTAACCAGCAGTAGCATGTGGAAAGACAAGGTCATCATGACTCGGTGTTGTCATCTCATCTTCCTTGGAGGATTAATATGGATCAGTAAAAACAGCAGCAGCCAGAGCAATTAATAATTGAAAAGGTGCTAATGAGTGCATTGATGATGTCAGCAGAGTCAGAAATTTCTTACTCATTTCTTACTCATAGTATTTTTGCCTCTTTTTATCCTTTTACACCATGTGCTGAGCAAAGAATGAAGTTTCTTTATAAGGCCTTATAAGGCCTGACCATCCCTTATAAATGGGGTTGTCTTTGATGATACTATGACTGCAAGTAGATTCCTGGCCATTAAAATCCTGCAACCTGTGCTTATCTTTTGAAGTTCCATGTAGTCTGGTAATTTAGGGACCTGAGATTATCTTTGTTCTGTGTTTTACTTTATCTGTCAAATATGCAAGCCATCAAAGAGGAGTGGTGACTACACATTCCCTGTACCTGTCTGTCTTCACCCTTCAGGATGAGCAATCCTACCTGGTTAGGCCCTTTACAGTGCTTGCCTGGCCTCCAGTAAAATCCACCAGAAACAGAGGAAAATCTTAATCTCTAGGTTCATTGGCCATCTTTTATGTAAAACCAGCTTGAGCTGTAATCCAGGAAATCCTGGCTAGATGCTCAGGCTGATGCTCTTAATGGTTTTCCTCTGCAGCAGGCTCTGAGTGGATGGGGTCGTAATGAAATGACTGTGCTGCAGAGGGGAGTCCTGCCTCTCACACTGACTGTGGGGAACAGAAAAGACCTGCCCTAGGGGTCACCTCTTGTTTGATAACTGTAGGATAAGGAATGATAGGGCAAAGGAGAAGCAAGAACAAGTAAGTAGCCTCATTTTCCCAGCTGCCTCATCTCTTCCCTTTGCAAAATAATTTCAAAATTACATAATTACATTCTTCCTACGCAAAATGTCTTTGGGGCTTCTTTATAAGAGAATAAGAGATACTTTAAGTTACAATTTTCTTTCTTTTTGTTGGTTTTTTTTTTTTTTAATTGCAACTTTAAATTTCATTTATGGCACCTGCAAAATGCCACCTGTGCTTGACAGGGATTATTCTGAACACAACACACAGATCAAATGTAACCTCTAGAGCCCCGAAAAGAGTTCTATATGTATGCCACAACCATGAAGTTAAGAAAGGGATATACAGCCTACAAATCTAAGATTTTCCCCTAAAATGACACAGTGGCCATTAGTAGCCATGTGCCTACCAGAGGGACTTCTGAAGTGCTCTGGGCTCCTGTGGAAAGGATGAGGGAACAGAAGGAGAAGGAGCATCAAGCTGTAGTTTGTGGGGCTGCAAGCAGAAATGTCTGTTTCCAGGAGGAAGAAACTAATTTGTCAAGATAAGAAATAGTACAGAATAATGTCTCTCTGTTCTCAGGAGCACTGGAACAGCGTAGTAAGTGCTCTGTCCTACCCAGGAGGGCAAATGCATTAAAGCAGCATGTGGGAGGGAACTGGGAAGGACTGTGTGTGGTTGATGGCATGACATCCAGCTCCAAGTGACCCACTTAATGGCTGCATATTCCCAGCAAACATGACTAATGCAGATGAGGCAGATGGAATGCACATGCTCATACCAAGGAAGAAAATGACTTCAATTATACTGTTCTAGTGCAATAATCCCATTAAACAAAAGTTGAACACCAACAGGATGAAAAATCAAAGCAAGAAGCAATTGTAGGTATGGCTGAAAGAAGCCAAGTTGTTCAGGTTGGGATCTATGCAGGAGTACTTCCAAGGACCACTGCAAAGATGCATAGCTCTCTTCTGCTGCTGCTTAATCCTGGGGGATTTTTAATCCTTTTCCAATGGCTATGCAGGACTTTCAATACTTGCTTTTTCCCACAGATTTCTGGCAGTGTAAAGACTCTTATTCAAACACTTCAACCAGTCTTGACAATATCTAAGTCCAAAGCAACAAGTGAGCATTTCACAGACTATAAACCAACTTCATTATTTTTGTTGTTGTATAATACATGAAGGCCTGCAATCACCTATCAGTGCATCTGCTTCAATTTTTTTCCTAGAACACTCTGGCAGCAAAACAAACAAATAAAAAACCCTACAACAAAAACAACAAACAAAAACCCCAAAATCCACAGTGGTAAGTGAACTAGTGAGAGTAAAGAGTACATTTATACACATAGACAGTGCAAGTAGTTAATTAGCTGAAGCAAATGAATTAAAATTCAGGAGGCCACACATTCTTATTTCCTTTGAAGGTGTTCTCTCATTTTAGCTATGTCAAAAGTGCCTTTTATTAAGGTGCCAAAGCTCAAACAGAAAATAGTTATTGTTTTAATGGTTTGAAAAACTTGGATATCTTTTCTTACAGAATCCTCAAGTCCATGCAGTTGCACTGTGCTGTACCTGCTTTCCCAGCCACCACCTAGGAGATGTTTTCAGTTCCTTGGTGGGAGTACAGAAACAAATAGGTGTAATGCTAGTGAGACCTTAGATAAAAATTATTAGTCACAGTTGCTGATTACAGGAGCCAGGGGTAGAAGCCCCACTGAGCTGCAGTACAGCACCAAGGGAACCACACAGGAGGGAGGCTTGAGCTGCCTGCAGGCCACACACCAGAATGAAGAGTAATGCAAGAGGCTGAGTTCAGAGGGCAGCACAACAATACTGCCCATTCTGGCACAGGACAAGGGGTCAGTAGGACTGGGATTAGACTGATTGTTTGGCAGCGGGAATGAGGGCAGCAGGAACAGAAGAATGGCTGGAATACTCAGCACCTAATGAGATCCTGCGAGACTGAAAAGCATTCGGGTGGCTGGCTGCTGCCGTCTGCCTCATGGGATTTGGGAGGAAGAGCTGTAGATGGAGATATTTTTGGAGTAAGCAATCAATTTAATGAAGCAGGATTCCTCCAGTTCATTGACTGTCAAGAGCATATATTTGCAAAGCAGTATTTCATCAACTCATATTTTACCATTAAAAAAAACTAAAGCTTTGAGCATGCTAGACATTCATAAATATTTGGAGCACTGCTTTACTATGAATTTATATCCCATTTACAAATTACTAAATTATTGTATTCCTATTCCTCTAATACAAGTAATTCCACTTTAATGTAATAAAATGCCACTTAACATGTAAGGTATTTTAAATACCATGACATTTTAATGAATATATTAATGTCTGAATATCTGATAGAAAACAATATTTAAAAAAAATTTTTTTACTGATGGACTAAATAATAAATAAAATTTACTAGTTTATAGTAGTAAATATATATATTGGTATTTTAGGGTACATAATATATGATATATGAAATGCCAGTACTTGGGTAGCTATGGTTAATTTAAAACCAATATGTTACCCTAAATGTAAAACTGGTTTGGCAGAGAAATCACAAGAGCTCCAAGGTAAAATTTACTTTGTGAACAGACAAATCTCCCCTAGAAATTTCTGAATTCTGGAATTTACTTAAGACTTGTCATAAAATTTAATTGTATACTGTTGAATTTACACAGAACACCTGATTTTTACAGAACAAATGTAATTATGCTTGTCCATTCCTAAGTAAAAGGTGGGAATCTTTTACTATGTATGTATTTTCAGTGATGGCTAATCCTTATAAATTATTTATGTTGTAATCATATTATTTTTCATTGTGCATTTGCAGTGAATTAATGACTGGATGATCAGCTATTAAGAAGAAATTGAAGAAATCTTGCCATTGACATGTGGGGAAACTTTTTTTTCACAATCCCTTAAGGGATTTTGCAGAAAGGCTCTTTTCACCATGCCTTCCTTGTTATTTTATCTATCATCTATTATTCCTTTTGAGCTGAAAAAAAAAAGCTATTCCACAGTGATGTTTTTTCAAGAAGTTGTTTACATAACAGATGCACTTTTGGATTAACAAGTTTACTTTCTGTCTTTTTTCTCTGCATAACTTCACTGTTGCATCAGATTGCCTCTTTACCTGTATGGTGTCTTGTTTGGATGAATTCCCCAGGCTTAAATGCTGCTTCATAAACAGGTAGTTCTACCTCAATGCAGATTTGCTCACCCAAGGGACAAATACACATAGTAGTTCTAGGCTATCATCTAGACCTTCCAGGAATCTTGACCATCTTTAGTGTCCTTCTGGCATCAGCAATAACACTAAGATATGTTGCCTCCTGGAGCAGCAAATTAATAAGAAAAGGTGTCTTGAGGACAAACACTACATCTGCCCCAAAACAACAAAGCTGTGCTAATGGAAAAGAGAAACACATTATATTATATTTGCACATCTGCCCACAACTGGAATTTTGCAACCATCATAAAGTAGAATTATTCTGGAGCACCTGAGGAAAAGGGACTTAGGGAGCCAGGTGATATTGGGCAGAGATGTTATGCTTACAGATCCAAACACAAGCCAAACATACTGACTTTATGTATACTCTCTGCATCTCAGACCAAGACACCACTGTGCAAAACAGAAAGGAAAAATAATACTAATCTTGCAAAATAAATATCCTGGGCAATTTGTGTTCCAGGTGTTCTTTGGCAGTGAAAGCTGCCCAGACTGTTTCTAATGTTCAGCTTTCTGCTTTTCACTTTAGGTGTTGAAAATAGTGCTAGAGATGTGGATTTATTAAATGCACACACTTATGTTTGAGATCATCCTTTAGACCTTGTATTGTCGACAGACAGAAAGAGGCATTTCTAGAGCATAAGTCCTTCCACCTTCCAACAATTAAACAGCCCAGGTGAATAATACTGTATGAAGGCTTATCTTTCTCCATTATTAATGCAACACAAGAAAGTGGAGATAGTGAAGTTGAGAACACCTGAAGTTAGGTAGAATAAATTCCACCTTATTTTTAAATACTTGGTTACTTCACTCACCAAACTTCCTCTCCTTTGCTCTTCTCTCATTCTTTGCAATTTCCCTTTATTTTTCTGACTAGTTTCTGCCCTGCATCCTTTTTCAGCTGATGTGGCAATACCACAGAGTTCTTAAGAATCCCAAGTCTGCTTATTGCAGTGAGAGATAGAGAAAGATGAAAAGCAAAAGCACCAAAATAAAGCAACAAAACAGAATGACAAGCAAAAAAGTCAAAGCAGTTTTAGCAGTACCATCAGCTTTTAAAAACTAGTAAATTTTATAAGAAAACAGCCTAAATTAGGCTACAGACATGATTTGAAATGTATAGAGATTATAAGGCCAAATGATGCAGAAGCAGCCCGCTCTCCTGCAGAACACGAAAATGTTTTATTTATAACTGGGACTCAGGGTGGCTTTCTAGAAAGTGACCTAATAAATAACAGAATATAGCCAACTTCCACTTTCCCAAATATGAATGCTTTCTTTCCCTAGGCAAATCTGTCATGCAAACCACAGTGAATAATTTTGATTTGCCTTCTTCATGGACATATTGGAATTAATCAGATGATATCAACGCACTGTGTATGTTAAGCATGCTGTGCTACTGTTCTGGTGGTTTTCAACAAAAGGTATTACACTGCATTTTTCATAATGAAAAATTTAGCTAAGAGTTTTATTTCAGCTTTTCCATCTAACATCCTCGAACATCAAATGTCAACAAGGCTTTTATTAAATATCATAGAATCACAGAATAGTAATCTAGTCTAAACTCCTGCTCAAAGCAGGAACAGCTAGAGCAGGTTGCTGAGGGCTGTACTCAACTGGAGTTTGAGTATCTCCAAGGATTCAAACTGGTGTCCTGTGCCATTCACTTTTAGAGGAGTAAGTTTTCTTATATGTTCAAATGAGATTTACCATATTTCAATTTGTGTCTGTTGCCTGTTGTCTTTTCACTGGGCATCACTGAGAAAAGTCTGGCTCTGTCTTCTTTATTACCCCCAGTCTTTCCCTTCTCAAGATGAAACATTCTCAGCTCTCTCAGCCTTTTCTCACAGGACAGATGCCCCAGTCTCCTAATCAGAACAGCTCTTTTCTGGAGCTGGTATGTATACTGTCTTACTGAAGAGCCCAGGACAGGAGTCAGCACCACTGATGCATCTCACCCGGGCAGGCCAGAGGGGAAGGAACACCTCCCTAGACCTCATGAAACCCAGGAGGCTGTTGGGTCCAGTGTGCATCTTGGCCATTTTTGTGTCATTTGCTTGTCCTATTCAACACAGGGCCCTTCCTGCTGAGGCACATGTAGAAGCCCTTCTGGTGACCTTTCATGACTCTTAATAGATTCAAGTCCTGGTAGGCTTTGCCTTTTCTAATGCTATTCTTGCATGCTCAGACAGCATTTCTATATTCCTCACAGGTTACCTATCCCTACTCCTGCCTCTTGTGATGCTTCCTTTATATGAGGAGCTCATTGCACATGAGCAATGAGACACCTTCTGCCACCTTTTTTCAGCTTTCTGCAAATCAGGATGGACTCCTCTTAAGCTTCAAAGAGGGAGTCCTTGAAAAATCAGTAAACTCACCTGGACCTCTCTTCTCTGCAGGCCCACCTTCTATGGCATTCATATAAGTAGGTCCCTGAGCAGGCCTTTTACCACAAAAAGTGTGAGAGTTTCCCTCATAATGTTATCTTAGCACTTTCTTATTTGGGTGTATATGCTCAAGGTCCTCTTCAGTCCTGCACTGCTGGTTTCAGTCAAAAGTGTGCTTTGGCTATTGCAGTAATTAGGATGTAAGCATGTGAGAAACCCATTGGTACAAACTCTTCCAGACACCCTCTGGGACAGATCTGGTGTCAGCCCCTGAGAGACTGTCCTAAGAATCTGTATGCAAGAAAATGCAGCCATTGACCCAAACTCAAAGATCTTCAGTGGAATATCCTTACCTTTCTTTTTAACTCTGTCAGCTCTAGCCCCAAGCCAAAACTACAGAGGAAGCAGTCCAGAAGCAAAGACAGAAAAACAGCCTTATACAAAAGTTTTAAATATGCATAATTTCTTACAAATTTACCTAACAAATCTTCTTCTAAGCTGACATGCTTCAGGTGGCCTTTGCCATGCAGCTGAGCAGCCTTTGAATGTCATCTATTTGAAGTGCTGTGTTTTGAACTGCAATTTTGAGGCACCCTTAATTTTTCTGCTGACTGGAGTAGGTACAATTCTTTCCACATGTGTTCTCTACTGCTATGTGGTGCCAAGACACCTGCCTTCAGGGGAAAAAAAAGTTTTGCTGAAGAAAACAGAGATTTAGAAAAATGCATTGAGCAAAGCAAGTAGTGTCTGTGACTGTGCTCATTGAAGGTTCATCATCTTCTGAGAAATCAGGCTATAGGAGGGGAAGGAAGTAGCTCTCCTGTGACAGGTCACGCTCTGACTAGAGCTGCTGAGAACATTTATTTTAAAGATCAAGGTCATAGATTAAATTTGTAATTGTCAGGTCATTGAAAATAAATTGCTTGTCCAAAAGGACAAGCAAATTGTCTAAGCAAATGTTTCAACCTGAGGACCAAAATGTGCTAAAATTGTCAAAGTTTTATTTTGATATTTTTAATTATAAAATGTAGGATTTGGCTTATCATTTTTAATTCCGAACATTGAAATTAACACTAATAAAGAGATAGTGAAATAGTAAGAATAACACTAAACAATTGAACATTATCTGAATGGAATGTTTGTAGTTGCTCTATCTTTTAGAGGGGGGCAAAGCAGGGAGGAAATTCTGCCCATAAGAATGGGTTATTGTTTTTTCCCCCTTATTTGGGATGCTATTTTTTTCATATGGTTCCAAACCATTTCCTCCCTCACTGTGAGGCTGAATATATATCCAGGGGTGCTACTGTGGGCACTTTAATAACAGAGATTTCTGGCATGGCTAGTATACTCTCTTACTGTGTAAAACCCAAACCAAATCAAACCCAACCCCAAACCATTGAACCTGAGAAGGTCAAAGAACCAGAGTAGTTTAAGGGAATGAGTTTCCTTTTCTTATGTATAAGGTATTGGACACCCTGTAAGAAATATATTACTTACATCCTTATGAGACCAAATCAAACCCCTTGACTATAACTATCTATTTTTATGGCATTTATTTTACAAGTGAAGTGACCAATAATACTAGAAACAAGAACCCCTCTGGACTTAGTTTTACTGCTAGTGTTAGATACATTAGTTTTAGATACTGTCTTAGTTTTAGATACATTAGCACCAATCACAGGCACTATAAGAGATACAGCTTCTTTAATAATTAATCAGTTTTCACATACAGCTTCTTTAAAAAGTCTATTCTACAGTGACATTTTAGTTAGCACTGTTAATTTTACCCAATAAAATTATTTCACAGTAAGTACAATATTTAAAAAACCCCAAACTTGCAGTAAGTGCTAGCACCCAGAAATGACCCTAAAGATATCAAGTGGGCTGTACTTGAGATTTTAACTTCTGAACTACCTCTAAAGTAATTGTACATATATTTCTTCATTGTTTTCAATACACCTGAATAATTTACTTTTTTTGCTCCAGTTTTTCACTACACACCATATCCCTATTTTCTCTATCTCTCCTCTAGATCTGAGTTATTTTTTTTTTTCCGCCCGTTAGTTTTCATTTATACCTTCTGTATCTATGAGAAATTCCTCTAATGTAAGGAAAAGTCATAACTTAGTCCCTGGACAATAAAAAATATTTAAAAATGAAAGATGTTAAAGGTTTATTGTATCAAAAAGTGTATAGTCTTATTTCAACATTTCACTTTTTTTTTTAAACCATGTAATTTTTCTTTGTCTTTTATTACAGCATGCCAAAGGTTACACACACTGTATTTCTTTAGTTCACTGCTACCCCTGTGTTACCTGAGGGAAAATGTGCACTCATCTCACCAAAGCAGAAGTTAAGAGCAAACCAGAAACCTATGAGAGCTGTTCACTCAGCTCTGTAGGGGGATTTGCATGATTTGCCATGTGTTAGTTCAGCAGAACTTTCTGTGCTGCCTGTGGCACTGTTTCTAAACTATAACTTGCTTTCTGGGATGATGTTTTCCTTTATAAAACAAGTAGCTCCTCAAAAAGTAAATAATACATGGAAAAACTAACCAGCTCTGTGCTGTGTCATTCATTGTCTAGCCATTTAATTTGGAATAATAATCCAGTAAGAGTTGAAAGAATTGCTTTTAGCCACAAGAAAGCAATCTCATATTTTTAAAGGAATTCTCTGTTTTCACTGTGTACTGATAAACCTAGTAGTTCCACACAGAGTTTCAGTGCTGTTTGAAATTGTACCGAGGAAAAGGCACTTCTTTGTGACAATTGGAGTTTTTGCTCTGTAAATAGTTCAGTGAGCATTCTCATTTCCAGTGACTGATGATTTCTTCCATGGTGATTGTAGTTCAGCCAGCTACCAGAGACACAAGTACACAAGGAGTGCTCATATCATCCATTGCTGTAACTCAGTGCTCACATCTGCCAACAGATTTCAGGAGAGGGTAACCTTGGCCAATTGGTCCTTTGGAAAACACTCAGGGAGAGCTGTTCTGAAACCTGCCATGATCAGAAGAGGATGTGTAGTTGTAGCTTTTCACACATTGCAGATTTGCAGTGCTGAGCCAGGCATGAATCCTGTAAAACTGAGCCTTTGTTAGGTGCCAAACCTGTGCCTACTAGTCTGAAGGGGTGTCTAGGTGTTCAGGTAGTAACATCCATGTTCATACTAAGGACCTTCTGCATTTTTCTAGTAGAACAAAAGAGAATGAAAGCAGCTTTAATGTTCAATGAATCACCTGTCACAGTGGAGTTCTTGATCCGAAGTAAGCATACTAAGCTTCATGACCAACACATTTTTCTAAGCTAAGGCAGTGCTGCTTTAGCTTGGCTGTAGCTTGAATGCAGCACAAGCACACTGAATGCTGTGCTTAGCAAGACTGAGCCTGGATCTCAGTGCCAAACTCATCTGTTGCAACAGCATGTTACAGAAATACTGGTTTAGAATCAGTGCTTGACCTTCAGGGCCCTCCATGTACAAACCCAGAGCTGTGCTCTGTCCCTGAGTGCCCTCCAGGCTTCTGGACACAGCCTCTGCTTGAGCCCCCCTCCACAGGCAAGGACTGAGTCAGTGATGCAAGCCCTGGGGTGCAGGATGCAGAAGGGAGCATTCCTGATAGTGCTAGGCACTGAGGGAGAGGTCAAATTCCCTGCCATTTTATAGCTCCATGTGTAAGACACTCAACTAGTACATGAAGGACCTGATTCTAACTCTTCTGCTGCTGATTTGGAGCAGCAATTTGACCTCAAGTCACTGTCCCCAGAAGACACATCCCAGCTTCTATACTATAGGGCAGTTCTCCTAGAGTCTCTCATCAAAGTCCTTTGTTCCAGCTAGGAGAAAATGTGTGTCTCTGTGCACTCAGCAACCACACCTGAATGTTTCTTACTCACAAGTTCTGAGTCTTTTAAAAAAGCGTCAAGATGTAATATTAAAAAAAAAAACAAAAAGCAAAACACATTTACAAGGAAAATATATCTATGTCAATATTCAAGTTATTCTCTGGTGATTTTATTGCCATTATTCAAAAAATGGCATTAGTTTGATGCTCTGTGCAATTCCAAGGCAGTACTTCAACCATCCAGACAGACCGAAACTACAAGTTACAGAGCATGCTCATGGGAAACACACAAAAACCAAAGAAAAATATATCAGCCATTAAAACTCAAGTTTGACATAAGTTTCTTTATGTAATTTTCATGACTGTAAAAATGTCAGGATAAATTGAACCATTTGACAGCAAAACAAGTCAAACTATAAAGTTTGCATGTGCATACAATTCAGGTAAGAAGTAAGTTTGTCTTATCCTCTTTCCATACATCTGTGATGGCAATTGCCATGTAGAAGCAGAACGGTGTCCTTACATCCTGTCACTTGTCCCTTTCTAGCTGTTCACAGAAACTTCTTCTCATCTTCAAAAACTCCTGAAAAACCCTTGGTTGAGGACTTTGGTTTTATTTTGTCTAATGAGAAGGGGCTGACTTACTTGACTAATTTAAACCCCCAAAAGATATTTCTGAATTCTGGTTGAAAAGGTGTTTCCCTCCAACCTAGAGGTACATTTCCAGTTTAGACAGGCTGAGACTTTTGCCCAGTCTTTAACTGTGGCTGTTGACTACCTTACACTCTCTACTCCACATTGCTGGCTTCTGCATTTCTCATTTCTTCTGCACCCCTTCACAGGGGTCACTGGGTGTCACCTCAGGGTTCTGCATGTCACAAGGTGGCAGATCTCAGAAAGACAAGCAAGGTGAGCCACTGCCTTGTGACTCACTTGTTTACAGTTGATTGCCACTTTAGCTGATTGAATAAAGGGAATGCCTGCAATGGCAGATAATTGTTGTTGCAATAATAGCAATCGACTGCTCATTTTTACCAAATGCCTTCTGCACATCTCTGCCCTCTTCATATTCCCAAGCACCAAACACCTCGGAAAAATTAGACATTAGTATCCAGTACAATTTTAAAAGGGTTGCAAGTGTGGGTACAGGTATTTTAATTTTAGAATCATGTGGCATCTCCATCTCTGTTTCTCCCTGATTCCTATCATTTGGACTATGCTGTGCAATCCTTGTCCTGGATCCTTCTCTTTCCTACTTACAGCTTTGTGGTCTCAAACTATTTAAAACTGAATGATAGAAAGAAGCCCACCTTTAAAAATTCAGTGTGCTGGGGAATAGGAGGGCATCCTTAAGTTCTCTCCATAAACTTCTGTCTTGCAGATGGGATTTATTTGCCACAAAGACATCTGGTTTTGGGGCCAGAGATTGTACTGCCAAACACTGGAACAAAGCTGGTGTGGCACCATATGGAATAGAATCCTTTATAGTTTCCTTGTTCTTAATATAGAATGTGTTGCAGATACTTGGCAGATCCACCACTTTTTCTTCTTTTGCTTTCTGTTGTCATTTTCATTATTTAAATAGATACATTCAGGCTGCAGATTGCTTAGACAAATAGATGGAAGAATTTGGTAAATTCCAAAGAATACACATTAAGTATTTGGCAATATATCCTCAGCAAACAGCTCTTATGCCATCACACCCTGTGTCTGGCCATCTCACCTAATTGTATTTGGAATCATTGGCTCCTTCCAGCCAAAGGGAGTTAGAAGTCTCAAAGACATTTACATTTCTGTAAGTTTAGTGTAGATCACAGATATCTTCTCCAAGTGTGCTATGTGCTATTACTCAAGACTATGAGCATTGAGAGAAACGCTAGAAAGGAATACAGGAGTTCGAAGGAAAGGAATATGGAGTTCGAAGTCAGGCATGCCAGGCATTTGCAGGAAACCAAGTCTCTGGCAGGCAAGTACGGCGAGTCAAAATGGGAGGGTTGGAGTGTTGCTGCCTTTGGCCGTTCACCCCAGCCAAAGCAGAAATGGTCGAAACCGTGACGAACCAGCACGGCGCTCAGCTTGGTTTTTCAAGGTAAGCTGGTACTGACTGTGGTTTTGTTGTACCAGCGGCCTGCGTGAATAGAGTTTACCTGTCCGAGTAACTTCTATTTATGCTCAGGTGCCTTCCGAAACTCTCGAGTTCGGGCTCAGGGCAGCCCCGCGGCTCCTCGCGCGCCGCCGCGCGGGCCCCACAGCCTCGGCCAACGGCCGGCGCGCGCTCCCGGCCGGGGCGGGCGGGCGGCGCGAGGGCGCGCGCGCGCGTTGCCAGGAGACGCGGGCGGCGGGGGAGGGGGGTTACGTGGTGACGTTAATTCTATATGAGCGCGAGCGGCGGGAGCGCGGGTCCTTTCACCGCCGGCCGCGCGGCGCCTCCGCCTCGCTGCTCCTGAGTCACCGCCGCCCGCCGGCCGCGCAGGTACCGCCGGAGCGCGGCCCCGCCGCCGCCGCCGCTCCGGGCTGGGGGCACGGGGGGCGGGCGGGGGGCGCTGGGCCCCCGTTCCCTCGCGGGGAGGCCGCGGATGCCGGCCCGGCCTAGCGGGACGCGGGGGGGCCGGCGGTGCCCGTGCCACACCGGGTACCCCCGCGCGGCCCGCGGGCGGCCGCGCCG
>QUSF01000009.1:20995439-21138184 GCA_003676055.1 Chloebia gouldiae | reverse complement strand
CGGGGGGGAGGCGGGTCGGCCCCGCAACACGTGGGCGCCCGAGCGGGGCCGCGCCCGGCGCGGCCGGGGAGCGGGAGGGTGGCGGGGCCGGAAAGCGGCGCGGGGAGGAGCGGGTGAGCGTCCGGCCGGCCGCGGGGAGGGCGCGGGAGGGGCTCGGAGCCGGTCCGGCGCGGGCCCCGCGCGGTGTGTGCGCACATGGCGGGGCGGGGAGCGGCGGATGGCAGCGCGCCGTGGCCTTGTGCCGCCTCCCGCGCCTCCTTCCCGCTCCCGCGCGGAGCCGCGGCGCGGCTGTGCTGTGCTGTGCTGTGCTGCTGGCAGGGGGACCCAGAGATTCAGCCAGCAGGCGGGCAGCTCCCGCGTCCTGCCTCGGGTAGAGTGGTGTCCGGGAGTTCAACATGTCGCTTCTCCGGATGCCTGTTAGCTGGTATCACCCTAAGCAGTGTCCCCGAGGAAGGCTGAGAAACCACCTGGAGGATTTCGTAAATACAAGTGGAAATGCTATCTTGTGTTTGGCATTCATCTAGAGCTATAAAGCATACTCTGTCTGTTCCATATTGACCGTTTAGGGTCCTTACACTGCCAATATTTTCAATATTGAATTAAAAAGCCTACCTCATTTGCTTGCTGAAAGAAAACACAAACCTTTTTTCACACAACTGGTGTAATAATAATACAGCAGCACCTTCCACACTTTATCTCCAAACTGTCTGAAGTTAGGTGTATGTTTGAAGTCCTGTTGAGATAAACTTAACACTTCATGTTCTAAGTCATTTGTGGAGTGTAAGAGAAGTGGGCATGGTGTCTGCAAGGTATGACAAATACTCTCCTCTGCTCTGCGCCTCTTGGGATTTTAACATCTGCTGGTAGATGCTACATTAATCAGGCAGGAGATAGTGCCTGATAATTTTAATTACAGTCATGAAATTAAACTTGAGGTAAGATTTAAGGCCTAAGGCTGTGAACTGCTGAAGGTGGTTCTTGACAAAAACGTTAGTAGCTTTTTAGCAGCCTTCCTGCTGAGCCCATTTTACAATGGTACTCTTTAAAGAATGAGAGAAGCACTGTACTTTGATTGAAGCAAGCTGAGTGGTTTCCAGTCTTGTAAATCCAGAAATTATATTAATCATTAGGGGGAGATAGCATTTAAAATATATGTACATGGAAATTTAAGTAACTTGGATGCTTCTGTATGAGACAGAAGTTGAGGCCGCTCAGGCTTTGGGTACCTGAAGCATTGATAGAAGTGCTTAGAACAGGCCACTGACACCTGAGCTTGTGCGTGTGTGTCCCACTTAGTCCTGTGAGTGACACATGTTAGCAATATTGCTGCCCTCCACTTTTTCTGTGCTTTGTGACAAATCGTGGATATAATTTACTCTTGGTTTCTGAGGACTGAGATAGAATGTTGGTCCTGTGCACAGGTGGTAGGTTGGTATTTTTCAGAGCTCCTGGTCTTTCTCGGTCTTCAACAAAGCTAGGAAGAGAGTGTTGGAAGCACACAGAAGTAGGGTGCAGCCTCTGTGCTGCCAGCCCAGTGTTGCAAGAAGTGCCAGATCTGCTGCAGCGCTGTTTACATATACACAGTAATGCTCCCACCATCCTTGTGTATCATCTACTCCCTGCCTCACTCAGAAACTATTCCTAGGAGCAGGTGGGGGATTTGTTATGGTGACCTGCTTACTGAACACCCTGGAAAGGGATGGTGTGGTTTTTTTTTTTTAGCTTTGGGCATGTGTGCACAAGCGAAACTGAAACCAAAGTGTTGTGGGCATGATGTTATGAATCTTCGTTAACAGAGTTTTCACAACCCTAAGGGAGACCTGGATCTTCCAGGCTGAGGCCATGTCCTCTAATACAGAACTCCACATCTATGAGGAAACTTTGGCTTACCCTGTACATTTGATAAAAACCTGTTTATTCACTGGGCTCCTAAAAGTTAAAGCAATGGTAACATGAAGAGCTCGACTCAATCATGGCAGAAATTGTATTCTTTCAGGGAGTAAAATAGCTTGAGGATATTAATTTCAATAGTGAAAAATTTTAGGAGGGGAGTAAGACATCTTCTATTTGGAATTTTGATTTAATCCTTTGGTGAAAGCCAGTTTATTCCAGTAGAACAACAGGTATGGTGAACATGTCTCTGATATTTCACCTTTTTACTAAGGTAGTAGTAATGCAGTTCATATTCAGGTTCTCGTGAAACAGCTGCAAACGTGTCATATCTGTAAGGACCTGATTCTAAAGGAAACTGCAGGAATTGGACAGGTTACAGAAAATGGAGATGCAGGTGCTCTTTCAATGCCTGTTTGTTTTTCTGCATCTGTATATACATTCAGTGCAACTTAAGCTCTGTGATTTTCCATGAGCTGGGAGTGCTTTGGTATTTGTGAGGTACTAATAGACATTTACACAAAAGACAGAACTTTGCAGAGTGAAATGAGACTTTTTAATGCTGGTTTTATTTTAGTACAGTTGAGAAGTCTTCTCAACTGGTCTGGGCAACTGCATTCCTTCGAGCTTCTCCTTAGGGAGGTGGCTAGTAAATAATAGAGTGGAACTTCTTAGTTTATGTTTAATCCAGGGGAGGGTTGTGATGATGGATTAAAGGCTTATAGGTCAAGTTTTCATTTGTGAATTATTTAGTGTTCAAAAGTGATTATAATTAAAGCTAATTCAATCTAGCTGATTCTCACTCAGCTCAGAGGTTAGTGCATTTCCTCATCACCCAACATTGTTAATCTGGAGAGTAGGTCTGGTGTCACAATGTATTTGTCTAGAAAACCAGACACGCCTGGAAGGCATCACAGAAGTTGCTTGGGGATTCATTTGATGACCTTCTGAAAAATTAAGCTATTTAAAAGCAACGTGTGAGGGCTTCCTACACTAAATGATTATATTATTTTCTGAATCAGCAAAGTTAATGCAGAAGTAAAAATCCTAATTACTGATGTGGCCTTGTGTATTTAGTCATAACTTTTGACCTTGATTTTTCAGGACTACTTCACATATTGCAGATTAAAGCTTTAGTTGCGTTCAAGAAAAAAAGTTTGCTAATTTACTTTTGATACTCTAGAATTACTTAAAAATACAAATTATTTAAGATATTAAGTAAGTTGTATTTTCTTGAAAGATTAATCTTTTAAATTAATTTGTATCATCTGCTTAAATGAAGACATTACCTGCATCCTAAATACTTGTCAAAGGTTGAAGTGCAGGTCTTTCCTTGATGGAAAGCTGTTTAGATTTTAGTACTGGAAAATAAAGATGCATTTCAGGGCTTTGTGCTTAAATGTACATCTGCACAGACATGGCTTGAAATGGTGATGTCTCAGTTTAAATCCTAACTTGCCATAATGAATAGACAGTTTGCACTTCAGCTGTTTCAATTGGTCATTGAGGACTATAGAACAAAGTACTACCAGTTGCTCCTTGGTAGGTTTTGATGTTCAAAAGGTGAAAGCAAATTTTAGATAAAAAACCTGGAGTTTTTGTATGCTTTGAAGCATTAAATTGACAATTTTACATTTATTCTGTAAAAAACTATCACTACCACTGCCAAACGAACAAAGAAAACTTCACCCAAAACATGAGCGATACTAGAATTAGCCAAGTGTTGGAGATGCTTGTTATTAGATTTGACGAAATGGGTGCCTGAAATCTGGAATGGACAAACTCTATGACTTCTAAGACCCAGGATAGAAACATACATGCTTGTTATCTTTTCTGACCATCTGCACTATGATTGGTTCAATCTACTACTTTATTTAGGTATTGTTTAATATGCAGTGTTTCAAAGAAAGGAGAAGCAGTTCTTTCAGATTTCTTGTGGGATGACTTGCTCGCGAGGGAAAGTTTTGGTTTAGTTCAGGCCCTAGTTAAAAACCTGACAGACATTGAAGAGTCGAGGAACACAGAGAGGGTACATGAAAAAAAAAAACTGTTCATATTGAAACCAAGTTTGAATCAGTTATTTTTGAACTTCTTGTTTATGTATGTATTTTTGTGTCATTTCTTGTTACTCTCCTCTCAAATACTATTAATATAAAATGTGAATTGCTTCTGTTGATCAGGTTTTCATGTTGCTAGGCCCTTAACGGAGCTTGTTCCTCTCTTCAGTGTTGAGCAGTGGATACAATATTTTCATTAGGGATACATTACTGAAGTACAGGATGATCATATTTTGTAATTGTATGTTTTAGTCACCATGCACTCACTTCAGATCTTGCCACTTCTGCATGTTGAGCAGAAGTCTTCAGTGGTCTGCATGCCATTATATATATGTCTTTACATAGCAGGTTTTTGACCTTTTGAATTCTAAAGTAGTTGGAATGGCATCTTTTTTTTGTTACTTCAGATTTCAATATTATTTATTTTGCCTCACTTGAGTCACCCTTTTAAGCAGTTGTTAAGTTGTGATACTACGGTTTTGAAATAACTCATCTTTGAATGTTGGAGTGTCAACTGGTATAGTGCTTTATGCTGTTTCTTGTGTTTGCAAGGTGGCTTTATCAGAAACATGCTTGCTGTGTTTGAACTGGTGAGATCATCATGACACAGCCTTTTGATTCTTTTACCACCATCTTCAGTGTTTTGGAGGTATCACATACTTCTATGTTGGTGCCAAAGGCAAGATTGAGTGAAATTCACAAGAGAGTATTTCTGAAGATAACTTTGTAAGCAGTGCTCAAGTTCCATGGGTCAAGTTCTCTGTAGCCCTGATACATGTTTACAATTACTTTTTAAACTGCACCTGTATTCATTTGAAAGTGACTGGCTCAAACCATAACCATGGATATTCTTCTGTTGAGTCTTTACTGCCAGTTGTAATGTCTCATCCCAATAGCCTCCAAAATGTGTTGAAGTTGTGGTTGTGTTCTTTTTTTTTTTTTTTTTTTTGTGTGCACACTAACTTGTTAGTAGAAAACTAAAAGTTGGTAGTCTAGTAGTGGCCTGGCTTCCATGGAAAAAATACTGAATAGAAGCTAACAAAGAAGTTGCTAAGTACATTTTTGGAATGTCAGTGGCTTCTTGGTTAGTGAATGAATTTAAAATTACATTCATCATATGTTCTAGCAAGGAGCACACTTCTGAAACATGTACATATTTTTCAGTATTTTGTAACCTTTTCATATAAGGATGCTTAGATGTTTTTGAAGTCAAATTGGATAAAAACTTAAATGCTGCAGTGTGTGGGTTTTGCAGATAGCAGTGTAATTGCCAATATGGTCATGTTTGATTATGTGGCGATCTAGGCAGCCAATTAATGCTCTCTTTCCCAGTGTTTGATGTTGTGGTATGCACAAATTTGATTTTTTTTAAGCTGTTACAGTGCATCCTGCTACCTGAAGAATTTTGTTAGAACACAATTATTTATTACTTTGCCATTTTTTAGCAAACTGAATGCCTGTACCAAAATGAACTGTATTGAGAAACTGTCTTAGGAAATTTCAAGTGTTTCCTTATACATGAAGATTTTGATTTCAGCCCTCTAGGATGGCTGCTGTTCTTCCCATTATCCATGATGGAGAGTAAAACCATAAAAAGCTACAGTGAGTAGTTGTATTAAAAAAATCCAAAAAAGATCCTTGTTAATTTTTCCAGGTTTGGATTTAAACTTGTTACTTCTCTAATAATGAAAGATTGTTCTAAATAGAAATTGTTAGGTTTTCTGCTACAGAATCTTGGTATTCAGAACAAAGGCAACATTGTGTGCTAATTGCCCTATTTTTAGAACATGATCATGGAGCTCAGGTCAGTAGCATAGACAAGCCTGTAGATATTGTTTGATAATAGTCCTGATTTTAATTTGTAATTTTGTAGTTCATCTTCTCGGTATGGAGGCTCTTTTCTGCTGAAAGAGTATGCAGGCACTGTCTAATATGCAGTAAAAGTACTACAAAGAGAGGAATTCAGTATTTGTTGATTGAATCTTCATTTCCTGATTCAGAAATTAGTTCAAGGGAAAGCTTACAGTGGGTTTCCACTTGAATGAAAAGAAATCCTGCAGTTACTAATAGCTGAGTAATAATACTTATATATATTATCCCTCTGTTTTGTGTTCAAGAATTTGACTTTTTCCTGTCAACTGACATTCTCATAGTAGTGTAGAGCACTTCTAGTTGAAAGGGTAGAAAATGTGTTTTCATGCTGTAACTTATATAAATGTATTGTGCAGAGGCCTGCAAACACTAGTGAAGTAGTTGCATTGGCAAGTGGCTGAAGTTGATGCTTTTACCTCAGGAGTTACTAGGGATTGCAAAATAATATCACTTGAAGGGGAAAGAACAGTTTCAGTTGTGTTATGTTACTTGGTTCAGCGTGCTAATGTTTTTATAATGTTTATTTGTTCTCTACAGTCAAATTCTAAATTTTGCTGTATTACCATAAACGAGATGTAGCAGTACAGTTTCACAGTAACTTCAAACTTGCCTAACCCTTTTCATGAGGTGTTGTAAAAGGTACTTGCCTGTGACAGCCTCTCTTGACCCTGCTGTGACTTGTATAACTGAAGGTCTAACAGTGTACAAACAAATGCTTTGAACATTTTTTAACTTTACTATCATTCAAACATTGATGAAAGGAAGGGGCTATAGGGTTATGCATAGCTAAGGAGGAACTACAATAAGCTTTTCCAGCAAGGTTTACTTTCTCTGACTTGAAGATAATTCAGAAGAGAAACTGGGTGTTCCCTTTATGAAAGTGATATGAGTGCTTCCCATCTCACATATTTAAGCTCATGTGCATAGCTCAAAGTTGTTCTGAGTGTATTTCGTGAAATGCCACTTTTTGTTTGAATTTCTTACCCTTTTCTGTTTTGTCAGGACACCTTACTTCAGCTTCTGCTAAAAATTCCTATATATTGCCATGCCAGTTAGCATTTCTGCTGTTAGCTGTGTGTGTCTTTTGCACATATTGGATGAGTTTGTGCTAGCACAGTAAGTTGTGTCAATACTGCAAGAGTCCAGTGCCACCTTCTTGTGACTGTATTGAGGCACCTAGATTCCTTGCTTCCACTGACCATTAGCTCCTTAGTCTCTTTATGCAGAACTTAATAGCTTTTATAGTAGTATTGTATTCTTTATTATATCATATTCCTGTATTCTGTGTTTGTATTTGGGCAGACAGTTTAAATTATCTATTCTAGATTTGCAAATTTAAATAAATTTTGTCAATTTTTGTTCCTACAATAACAGAAATCTTTTGTTAACAGAATAACTTTGAGGCACTAATAAAGGTATTGTCTCTGGAGAGTTCAGTGGCTGATAAAGTCTTTCGTCACACAGATGAGGTATCTTGATGTTCTAGCACTGCAGTTATCTGCTCATTTGATTGAGATTGATTTTCTTTTTCGGACCTTCAGCTTTCCCAAGAAGACATATTTTTTCCCCCGAGATGAATGATATGATCTGTTTAACATGTTTATCTGCTCTGTTAATCATAGAAACATGGAATTGTTTAGGTTGAAAAAGGCCTCTCCTCTAAGATTGAGTCCAGCTGTTAACTCAGCACTGCTGTGTTCACTGCTGAACTGTGTCCCCAAGTGCCACATCAACACATCTTCTGAGCGCTTCCAGGGATGATGATAGCAGCACTTACCTAGGCTACTTGTTTCAATGCCTGACCACCTTTTCAGTGAAGAGAGTTTTCATAATATCCCATCTAAACATGCCCTGGTGTAATTTGAGGCAATTTCCTCTCATCCTGTTGCTTTTGGGTTGTAGGAGGGAGTGCTGAGGTCTCCCCTCATGATGATAATAGATACAAGATCCCCTTGTTTTATAACCAGTTTTCATGCTAGTGGTAATGGATGCCTGAATTTGATCTCATAGGTATAAAGGAAACACTCGATCTTCTGCTTTATTTATTCCTTTTTAAAATGATATTTTAACCTGATGCATTATTCAATTGCTTCTTTTTGAAAAAGAGCTGAATTTTCTCTTAGTTACTACTGAATTGTATAATCTTCTCTCTCATATCAATTTCCCTGTCCAGTGATTGCTACCATAGTTTCTACTAACAGTTTTGGAATGAGTGATGCATTTTTGGGGTTGTAGTACCAAGACATTTGAAGTGTGAAACTCATGTACCATGCACTTTTTAAACAGTTCACTCAGTTCTCACAGAATTGTTTAGGTTGGAAAAGACCTTTAAGATCACTATGCAGAGCATCTGAGCTCTTTAAAGTTACAAACCTCTGTTAGAGGTTTTGTGCAAACTACCTCAGACAGTTACTTTGAACATCTGCAGTCAAAGAGTGTTTGCTAATGGATGTCTACACTATTTTAATTTTTGTTTTTGTATTTAGTGATGATTATGAAAGGAGAAATCTTACAAGTTGTCCTGGAATTCTAGGCAAGAGCATCAGCTAGAAGTAACTTCTAGTGAATGTATTGCTCTCAAGTTTCCCAGTCTTTAGTGAGAGTTGAACTTGGCTGGTATGATGTCATTTGTCTGGCACCTTTGGTTTCTGCACATATTGCAAATAGTTTACCAGACTTAATCCTGATGATTTTTTTAATACAACTAGCTGTCCTCCTGTGTGAGCAATTTGTCTAGAGAAAGGGAAGAGGTGTTTCCTGAAAGGGAGGGTATGGGTACTGTTTGTGGTATGCTCAGAGATGCTGAACAGCTGAGATGTGTTGTCAGCCTGCCAGCCTTGGAGCTTGTGCAGAAAAGCTGTTGTTTTGCTGGAGGAACTGTGTCTCAGGAATGTCTTGCTGTCTCAGCTGACTTGTAGTTCACCTCCTGTGACCTGTCTTCCTGAGGGCGAGCGGATGTCCGGGTAATCTAATAGTGGTGTGCTTACTTGGGACGTGCAAAGCTGATCTGAGAAAGAAAAGGCTTCTCACCAAATCCTGTGTCCTAGCTGTAACATGGCTGGTGCCTCTGTGCAAATACAGGTTCATTTCTGTGTGGATAAAGGAAAGATTAGGAGGCACTGAACACTAGGAGTTTGTATTTCTGTCTTCACTTACGCAAAATCACTTAGTGAAGAAACGATAACCCTTGAAAACTGAAAGCTCACTAATTACTTACTTGAGGATGAACACATGAACATTCTACTTGTATCAAACTCCATGTCGTGAAAAACGTGACATTTAACAAGATCAAGTGTCCTTTAAGCCTACTGAAAATAGTAAACTGTCACACAGTTTTGATAAGTTATAATTTTTAGGGGGATTTTGCTAATTTTTAATAAGTCTGCAGGATGCACTCAAAACAGTGGGTAAGCTAGTGCTGGATTAAGTCTTCCAACCTTTTCTATTTTGATAAAGAATGTGCTTTCTTGTGATGGCAGGCAGACTTAAGGTACCTGTATGAAAGAGGTTTTAAATTTAAACTTACAGGAAACTTGCACTGTAGCTTGCTTTTCTATACTTTGGCATTCTTTTTGTAGCATGAACTTCCTACACATTCTCATTCAAGCCCTGAAAAGATAACTGTTGCTTTTCTTCTGCATATTTTTACAAGCAGCAAAACATTGTAAGTAAAGCCTGTAGGCATATCTGTATTTGACCATTATGCAGTCTACTGCATTCAAACAGCTAGTGGCTGTATCTGTTCAAGTAACAGGGAAATAAAATATTTTACTAGTAAGGTTTTTGTATGCTGGCTTTATACAGGGATGTAGACTACCCTTTATTTGTGCTCATAAGCCTCTTCATGCAGTATCTTAGTCCAAAACTGTCACCTAGACACTGAGGCTTGAAGTAATAGACCAGGTGTATCCAGGTTTGTTATAATCCTGCACTGACAACTTGTGAACTGATATCTCCCTGGCACTACTTCAGGGAGTGATGCTAGTGGTTATGTTGCTCACATGCCAAAGTGTAGCTGCTGTTCATGAACCTAAATGAACCTAAGAAGGAACTGGGAAGGACAGCTGTGTCTTATGGAGAGTGGAGTGAAATGAGTTCTATATTTAAATATTTAGTGCTGGGGAGATACTGCAAAATAAATACTATAGTGATCTAATGTTATTGATTATGGTATGTAGTGTATTTGAAACTCTGAAGACTAGACCAGCACCTTGAACTGAGATTGCACAGAGATAGTGGAGGTTGATTGCTCTTAAGCAATGCATTTTCTCAGTGCTTTTCTGTAGTATTTTTGTTTCTGTTTGGGTTTTTTTTTAGCCAGTAGAGCTGTGTTTGCAGAAAAACTTATGGTTGTTTAAGTAAATGACAGTAAACAAAATGTGATGCAACTACATCTCTTCCATGCTAGTGGGTTGCACAGATTAGCCTAAATGTCTGCCAGTGCAGTTTTCTTGGCAGTGCCTTGTAGTCTTCTTACTCAAGAACAGTTGCCTAGAGCTGGCAGATAATTGTCATGACAGACACTAGTATCTCCTCAGTTTGCAGAAGAACTCTTCCAACTGTGTATATTCTGAGTTGTGTAAAAAATGGAGGGAAGATTAAAGGATGGGACATGAAAGACTGCTGCCAGAATAGGAAAAATTGGATGAGAGAGAGAAACACACTTGAGGGAGGCTCTGAAGCTGACAGCTCCTTGATACAGTCTATTCTAATTAAAAAAAAAAAATTGAAAAATGTTATTCAAAGTCTTTGAGTAAACTGGGCTATAATTTGAAATCATACAGTGCTTGCAGGGATTGTTGAAGAGCCAGGAAGCAAGAGTGATGACTGCCCATTGCAAGGAGGAGAGAGAGGCAGATGCTGGAGTCCCACAGGGTGCTGTAGTGAGAGGAATGCCTTTAGCATTAGGTAACAGGATACTGCTGGTGAATCTTTCTCTGCTACAAAGTTGCATAGTGTAGAAAAATCTTTAAACTGATCTCTGAGCTGAATATTGCAACTGAGAAACTTGAGTGATATCATCAGTTTACCTGCATGGTTTTGGGGAAAAGTAAGACTAGCTTCTGAAATGAAAAATTGTTATGACATTGTCAAATACCTGCACTTCTGATGCAGTGTGTTTTTTCTGAATGTAATTGAAGGCTACAAGTGTTTCTAGGAGAAATCTTACCATGTCATTGCTTTTTTCCAAGGTATTGGCTAATGGCCCTTGTTGGAGGTGGGATGGATGCTTCTTAAAGTTTTTAGGCATCATTTGGTCATAGCCAATCTTATTTTCATTTGGAAAAAATGTTTAAATGAACTGTGGAAGTTGGTCTCTTTCTGAAAACCTCTAAGGTGTTTCAGCTACTGTTTTATCTTGCCCACTGACTTGGAGAGACCACAGGGTTTGTGCTGCCACTGGTCACATGTTTGTTGAAAGGACTACCTTCTGTTTTATGGAAATTAAAGCTATTTTTGGATAGGGAGAACAGAGAAGGGAAATGCTGGTCTGCAAGGAGCATCACTGTGTTGCATTTGCAGAAAAATGTATGAAAGGCAGGTGAGCTATGCATCAGCAGTACTATGAGTCTCCTTGAAATGGTCCTGCAATAAAAACAGGTTAAGAGGAAGTGTGTAAGGAAAAAGTAGTATATTTTTCATGGATACAACATTAGGTATATAAAAAATAATGCTAATTGTTACATTGCTCAAGTACAATGGGAACCTGTATGTGAGAGTTGTAATTGCTTTATGCTTTCTGTTTCTGTAGGTCTTCAGTGCATGCTATCTTTGAGAATGCTCTTCAAAGGAGAGTCTTTTGAATTGTTACAGGGAATTGTTACATGGCTAAAACTGAAATCAAAAGACAAGCAAATATGACCCAAATAAAATGAGTCAAGAATATTGCTGCAATTCCTCTTACTGAATTGTTAGATGTTCTTTGGTTTATAGCAGTGCTGCCATCCTATTTATTAGAAAATACTGTATTACTTTTCTGAAATAGATGGACTTGGTTCTCTAGTTTTTCTGCATATAGGGAATTGAATCTTTTTGATCACATTCTAGATCTTTATTTGGCACTATGAAATTGTGGTCCTAAATGCAGACATCAGATACCTTCTTCCCTTGTAATTCTTGGGAAACTAGAAAAAATATATTTAGATTATATTTACATAAAATGTGGGTGTTTATTTCTGAAGTTTAGATTCTAAGATGTTTCTTCATATTGACTGTTAATATCCA
Organism: Chloebia gouldiae; assembly: GCA_003676055.1. Lineage (NCBI taxonomy): Eukaryota > Metazoa > Chordata > Aves > Passeriformes > Passeridae > Chloebia > Chloebia gouldiae. The sequence continues at coordinate 21,126,140 of QUSF01000009.1, read as the reverse complement.
GATCTTACTGGGATTGTGTTTTTGTCTTACACTTTGGACAGATTAGACACAGTTTTCTCCTTTTCTGGAACATATCTGTCCAACACTTTGCTAAAATTCCCATTTGAGTGCATTGTAAGGAGGTGAAATTCCTGAAGGAAACTTGAATTTGTTTAGCTTACAGGAGAGCAGGTAAAATGGAGAGTCTAAAGCATTGGTTTCCTTGCTTTCTGGACCAGCAAATTATTCCTGGTAGTTGGAGCCTCCTGAATTACTGGCAGATGGTAATAACAGGGCAATGTTTTCTTATGCATAGTATTGTGTTAGACTTCAAGTTACCTAAAACATCGTTTTGGAGAATAGACTCCCAAGTACTGTTTTGCTGGTAGAAAATGTTACTTATTTTATAATATATTTGAGAACATAGGTTCTTCATGGTATGCAAGATTTGCAATAGTTGCAATATTAGTGTTTCTAGTTACTGTGTATGGAATATGTTTATGATTTTACTGAGATATTTAAGAAAATTGTGATCATTCTGAAAATGGGAATTAGTCACGTTAAATAGCCTGGCACCTGGCATCTTTTTTTTTTTTTTTTTTGGTAAAATGTTGCAGTATTGTGGCTATTCTGAGGAACTACTTGGATTGTTTTTGTAAAGTTGGGACTAAAAGTAAAGCCACAAAAAGGCATCTTCATTCTTAAATTGTTTTAGCTGTAAGTATGTTCTGTCTGCAATCACATGCTGGAAATGAGTAAATAGTTACCAGCACCCTTTTTGCTTCAGTTTTTTTCAGGTTATATTCCACTTTTATACTTAGGACTAATTTTCAGTCAGTGATATTAGTACAGTTCTAAGAGCCAAAACTCAACATGGCATTTTGCTGGTACTTGGTACTTCAGTTTATGGGAGTAGATCTATAGGTTCTAAACCAGAACAAAGTTTCTCAAAATTTCTGTATGTTTTAGACTGAGAGCTCAAAATGTGCAAGGGACATGTGCCACACTTCAGACTGTAATATGTATTTATCGTGCTTCATAAAACTGACATGGTTTGTGTTTCTTTTAGTATTATGGCATGTGACCATAGAGTTATAACTGAAATCTAGTGCTGCTGTTCTTATGTGTTTTTTCTTTTTTTTTTCCTAGTGTTTGAAATCTAGCAGAATGGCTGACATAGACAAGTAAGTAAAATCTATAGGTTACTGAGACTCTGAGTGTGTTCTGTGCTGTACTTGACATGGATGGGCTCTCTAGATACTGGATAGGCAGAGTCTACATACTGACCCTGAGCACTGTGGCAAGACCTGAGATTTCCAACATGTGCGAGAAAAGCTTATGTTCCTCATGATAAATGGGTTTGTGATCTTAATTGTAAGTAAATAAAAAAGTGGAAGAAGGCATTAGTCAACTTCCTATGTTAGTTGGAATTCTGGAGGGGAAAAGAAGCTAATATTGCCCATTCCTATTGTTTTACTCCATGAAGGGTTTTTTACTTCTAGTGCTCTTATTCTGTAGCATTTGAAGTATAGTGTAGGTGATCCTACGCACAGTTCTCGAGATCTGCACATCTTGAGGAGGATATGTGGAGCAGAAAGAGGCTTTGACTGGTTGGTAAGAGGAGGAGATAAAGGAGTTTTTTATAGAAGCAGACTTTGTAATTCTGGAAAGTTGCTAATTCTTTAAACTGTTCTGGGATTGTCAAACATGAAATTCTGTAAAGACAAATTTGGTTTTCTTTGGCTATTAAGACTTACTTGTCAAAAGATGCAACAGTTTGTTTCTATCCACATAATATCTAGTTTGAACTCTTTAAGCTCCTTATAGTATAAAATAAACTTCTTGATGCTGTTATTGAATATTTCTAATAGCAAAGAACAGTCTGAACTTGATCAGCAGGACATGGAAGATGTTGAAGAAGTAGAAGAAGAAGAAACTGGTGAAGATGCCAACAGCAAAGGTAATGTTGAAACCAAGAGTTTCTAAATGTCTAAGCATATGTACTTTCTAGTTAGTGTGTTAAAAAAGCTTTTGCTGCAAAAAAAAATAGGAAGCTGTAGAACAATTTCAGACATGCAATTGTGTTTAAGTTCTGAAGCAAGGACTTTTTTTTCAAATTGTGTGATTTTATTAATTGTTTGCAGTTACTTGTTATAGTCATGGTTAATACCAGGTTCAGGCAGTGCTGGCCACCTGTATAGTTGGAAAAGACAGAATTATTGTTGATATGTAACAGGATTGTTTCAAAACTGAAAACAGTTAAAAACTTCACACATGTGAAGCTTTGGGTATAAAAAATTCATGTGCATATGTGTGTGTATCTCTTGATTAGTTGCTAATAATTTGCTGCTGAATTGACAGTGAACAGAACAAATTATGCTTAGTGTTACTACTCTTGAAATTAATAAATCCTTTTTTATCCCCCCTCAACAAAAAACATAAGCACATATCAAAATACTTGTTTTGTCAGTGCTGAACAGTCTTACTCATGCTTTGTATTTAAAGTGTGGGGGCACAGATGGAATATAAAGAGCAATTAGCCAAAAGAGAAATAACTAATAATCTCTGCTATAAAATTACTTGGACTGCTAATAGTGCCACGTTACATGTTTGCTTGAACAGAATAATAACATTAAAATAGAACATTTTGCTCAAGATGTTATGCTTTGCTAATCTATTGAAAGAAGTGTTTTCAAAACTGGATTGCAAAATTTTGGGGAACACATTCATTAGCTGAAGTAATTAAATGGTATATAGTAATTAAATGGTAAGTATTCAGGCATCCCACGGGAACCTAGAGATGAATAATGTGCATTTTCAGTGATTTCCCGACTATTTTAAGTGAGAATCAGAGGGGAAATTATACTATAGGAATCCTGGAGGGAAATTGGATTTTATAAATCAGAAGCATGTTTTAGTAGTAGGGAGACTAAACATCTTCTGCATCTGTAATTCTTGCTTGTCTAATTTTCTTTATTTTTATGCACAATTTTTGCTTTCAAGAGTGGTCCAAAAGATGCACTTTGTGCTTACATAATCTTCCTTTTTAATTTAGCTCGGCAGTTGACTGTGCAGATGATGCAAAATCCTCAGATTCTTGCAGCCCTTCAGGAAAGACTTGATGGTCTGGTAGGAACATCTGCAGGATATATAGAAAGGTACAGCATTTGTTTAGTATGAGCAGTGTGTTAAAATGGTTATTTTGTTCTCTGAACAGTGTTGTCTATGGCATTAGTGGTCATAAACCACTGTGCTGCTCAGATAGCAGAAAAACTAATATAGTCTGTCTGTAGTGCATCTCAGAATTTAAGAGTTTTTATTTGAGGTTTTATGAAGAAAAGAATGTTAATATTTACAGTGGTTGATGTTTTCCTCTGCATTTACAGTATGGCATACTTCTTAGGATACTTTCCTGCTCCTTGGAATCTCTTGTAGCTTTGCCTTAGTCATGAAATATCAGTTATTTAAACTATAGACAGACACTTGGAGGCCCTGGTGTCTCTAAAACAGTAATTTTATACTTAGACTGTAAGCATTAGCTGATACAGGAATGTTATTAGTGGTACTTCATGTGGTTTTCTGATGTATTAAAACTTGCTATGAATTCTTGCCAGAATTTTCCATAGTTGATCTGCATTTATGAGGCATGCTGTAATTGCTTTCCTTTTACACATTTCTAATACAGTGGCTCATTTAGCACACCCGTTCTGGCTCACTTTGGGTCAGACACTGTGTTTAAAGAAGTGCTATCAGCTGCTGTGCTCAGTGAAACAAAGCAGCAAATTTTGAAGATAAAATTTCTAAACAAAGAATAACTCAGGTATCTTCAACTTTTTCATAAAACCAAGCAAATGAATGGTGAGACTTTTCTTAGTCGTACTCAATACTATGATTTTACTTTGTTACTCATTAATAATGTAATTAATAAAAAATAATAACTTATTTTTAGAAGAAAGATTTACTGCACAAATTTCTCTCATTATTTACCCAGGTATTTGGAATACTCTGGTTCTAACTGTGATTAAGCCTCAGTTTGAGAGCTTGTGCTAAGGATTTTAGTCTTGTTGGTGAAATTGGTTGCAGCTTTGATTTAAATTTCTAAAGCTTAAAAGAGAGTGTAAAATGTGTTGTGATACAAGTTGATTAACTTGCAAGGGATGTGGTTAAGGAGAGATCAATATGTGCTTAAAATGCAGTGTTAGTAACAGTTCTGTCACTGAATTTTTCAGCTTGCCTAAAGTTGTTAAAAGACGTGTGAATGCTCTCAAGAACCTTCAAGTTCAGTGTGCACAGATAGAAGCAAAGTTCTATGAGGAAGTTCATGAGCTGGAAAGAAAGTATGCTGCTCTCTATCAGCCCTTATTTGACAAGGTATTTTAGTGCTATTCTGATTTGTACTTTAAAGTTTCATCTAAAATACAACAAGGGAATATAAAAACCAGAAAACTTACTCATGTTCCAAATGACTTTGGTCTCATATGTGCCCCTTCAATTCAATTGATACAATTTTGCCATCCAAGTTAATATCAACTAAGATTAAGAGAGTGAAAAGTTAAGTCTGTTCCATAGTTACCAAAATTACTTCAGTATGTCAAACCTCATTTTAATTGAGCAAATGTCAGATGGTACTGTAACTTTTCTGGTACTTTGGTGTTTATTTTAGTGTGTTGAAAACCTCCTAACTGCTGAATCAATCTTCTAGAGCCAGAAGAAAAGGTAGATAGTTAATGTATTACTAATTGTATAATTTAGGATTAGGAATTTATTGGTTAGGGCATTGCTGATTGCAATGACTAGGAAATTAGAAAATATTCTTGGTTTAATCTTCCAGCGAAGTGAAATCATCAATGCCATTTATGAGCCTACAGAAGAAGAATGTGAATGGAAAGCAGATGCTGAGGAAGACATTTCAGTGAGTATCTTAATCAGTTCTCATCAGTATCTCAAGCTTTAGCATAAAACAAGAATCATTAAGCCAAAGTTTTTTTAAAAAAACAAGTTTGTAATGATTACTTGCTATTAATAATGACGCTAATTCTTAATGGTTACTTAAACATCCACATGACACTAGTATCAACAAAGTACCTATGAACCTTATGGGCACTCTTAAAATTAAGGAAACTGAATGTTTTTATTTTCTCAAGGATGAAATGAAAGAGAAAGCTAAGCTTGAAGAAGAAAAAAAAGATGAAGAAAAAGAAGACCCTAAAGGAATCCCTGAGTTTTGGCTGACAGTATTCAAGAATGTGGACTTGCTCAGTGATATGGTTCAGGTAGGCAGTGATCTGGCTTTGTTTAAGGTTGCATTGGTAATTAATCCAAGTGTCTTTAAGAAAGCAGTGGAAACACTATGATATGTGATATGTCTGTTGGAGAGCAATAATGGATCTGCTACATGGATGTCATCTCTGGTAACTTTTTAAGTGAGTGTACAGAGCACCGAAATAACCTCCCTGCAGTTTTATTTCTTGAACCTATTCTACAATACTAATAAATTTTAGGTACCTACAGAAGTGTGTTTGAAAAGTGTATTAGACATTAGTAAAAATTGTACGTGGTGTTTGCATGTGTTTTCTTTGTGTATTGTATTGGGGACTCTTTACAGCTGTTGTTGCCATCTGCTGGTCATGTTCATGGAAGTATTTCAGTGTTGTAACAAGGTTTTTTTCTAAGTAAAACTTGTTCTAAACATGGTTTTTTATCTCTGTGAGGCCTTAAATGTGTGTGTTATTGAATGTTATGAAAATTAAATACATTGTGTTTTCTCTACAGGAACATGATGAACCTATCCTGAAATACTTAAAAGATATAAAAGTGAAATTCTCAGAAGTTGGACAGCCTATGGTTAGTTTGACTTATTAAACAAGATTACTTTTTTGTTATCTTAAGAATTAGCTGTATTTTAGCAACATGGTCTGTGATAGCCAATTGTCTTGTGGAAATCATGAGAAAATACACAGCTGTTGTTTCTGACAAAGCAGTACAAGGTCTAGTGCTAGTCTTGCATCACCCTGTGAATGAATGTATACTAAATTTAGCCTTCAACTTCTGATGAGATTTGCCTTAATAATAGCTGATAACTTAGGTTTCGTCATTGCATTTTGATACCTTTGGGTACTTTTTGTGTAACTGCTGTAATTTCATGTATTTCCCTGGCAGAAATTAGACAGTTTTCTAAGTTGTAATATTTTAAAATTTAGATTTATAAATTTAAATTTATTTTAGCAATTTCCTGATACATTAGTAGCAGGAAATCTGTGTTCTGGGAGATCTGTCATTACTGCAAGCAGTATAATAACTAGAAAGTGCAAGATCAAGTAAATGAAAATATTTGAAGATTTATTGTACAACTTGGATAGCAAATTCTAGAATAAGTTATGGATGTATAGGAAAAAGGTGTATTCTCTTGCATGTGTATTGTTTGGATTTAGGTGTTAAGAAGTTAAAGGTGTTTGTAAATAACTAAAATTACTGTTCTGCAATTCTTTTTAAGAGTTTCACATTAGAATTTCATTTTGAACCAAACGACTACTTCACAAATGAAGTGTTGACAAAGACGTATAGAATGAGGTCAGAGCCAGATGATTCTGATCCCTTTTCCTTTGATGGACCAGAAATCATGGGTTGTACAGGGTAAGTGCTAATAGATAGCGTTAAGGCAATGTAACAGGTTTTTCCTTAGCATTATCCTGCTGTAGAGTTTTACAGCATCTTGTGGCGATGCTGGAAAAGCTACTTCCCCTAGTAACTTGGGAACAACTAGGTTTGACATGAGTTTTTTAGTTGTTACCAATAACTTTAATACAATATAGAAAAAAAGCATTATTTGTATAGCATAATTTATAAGCATATATATTATATAGGCATATAAATTAAAAATGTAGTCAGTATTTGTTTAGAAATACTGTTCTGCAACCACTAAAGGTGAATTGAAAGGTGAATAGTGCTATCTTTTAGTAGGCCTGGATAGCTTTTGCTAGGATTTATTTGATTGCTTCTTTTAATCCTTTTGTATTTCGGACATACAGCATTTTAAGGAGTTTATTCCAGATTTACTTTTTATATAGCAGTTGTCCATTTTGTTTTATAAGCGTTGAATATTTGCCTTTGAATGTCTGTCTATTTGAGAAATGGAGAATAGTCATCATAATTCCAAGTTACTCTTTTTAAATAGCTGTCACATGCCTTTCTTAGTGAAATCTTCTGTTTTAAATTAGTTAAGTAAATTTTTCTGTACATGTCCATTCCTTGTGAGCAGGGGGATGAGAGAAAACTATGTTATACATAATTATTATGAGTACACTTGGGACTGTTCAGTAGTTTTTCTGTTCAAGTCTCCAGTGTTCTGCCTGCTCTTCTGAACGAGAACAATGAAGTTACAGCCTATTACTGCATAGTCAGTGTTGGTTTTGCTCTTAAATTAATCTCCAGTTGCTCGTACTCACTTATTTACCTCTGTATTTCTCAGTCACTTAACATATTTTGCAAAGTCCCATAAGATTAAGTTTTAAGTGCTTGGGTAGCTTTGGTTAAACTGTTTCATTTTCCCCAGTTTGGACTGATTGTAAAGTCATGACTCTTGTCAGAGTTTGGTGTGAGATGCCACTGCTTCTGTAAAAATTACTAACTCTTAGTCCTTGTTTACTCTTGTAGCTAGGACAGCCCCTTCTTATTCCAAAGTAACTCGCTCAGTTTCTTTGAGTCTGTAAAAGAATCTTATCAGAAACTTCTGCAAATGCAGTTAGTTTCACTGATGTGACTTTTTCATTTCCTTGTCGCCAGAATGTTTTGACTGTTAGGGAAGCCTGTAGGCATGATTTTGCTCTGTAAGCAGGATAGAAATAAAAAACAACAAAACCCAGACAAATTAATATAACACAAGAAGACAAAACCCTCACAAACAACTCAAAAGCAGCCAAAAACTACGTGCCTGCTTGATGCATTGTTTTAACGACTTACTGGTTATAATGATAGGTGTGGTGAACTTTGGTATATTACTAATATGCCCAAATATGACATTGCTTTATAGTGGATGAGTGGCTCTGAAAGTGGTGCAATACTAGTTATTGATAGAAAACTAGGCAGTACTTGGTAGCTAATGAAAATTAGCATTTCAGAGATTGAGTGGAAAAGGAAAAACTTCTGGATGGAAGTAATCCTAAAATGAACCTGTTACTCTTGTTCTCAACCTATAAACTAATGAAAAGATAGGACTTTTCAAAGAAGACTTTTAAAAGAATAAACACTAGCTTAATATTTTTTCTTCCCTGTGTCTCTTGCAGTTGTGATAGTCTTAGTAGATACTTGTAACAAGGGGAATGGTATTAAGCTGCAGGTGGTTGTGGGTTTTTTCCCTGTCATTTGTTTTTTATTTACTCTTTAGTTGCCAAATAGACTGGAAAAAAGGAAAGAATGTTACTTTGAAAACCATTAAGAAGAAGCAAAAACATAAGGGCCGTGGAACAGTCAGGACGGTGACAAAAACTGTTTCCAATGACTCTTTCTTCAACTTCTTCAGTCCTCCTGAAGGTAAGCTGAACACTAGTTTACGTGTATTAATTTTAGACTTCAGTCCTCCTGAAGGTAAGCTGAACACTAGTTTACGTGTATTAATTTTAGATGTAGAATGTATCTTACTTACTTGTTTCTTCTGTTCTTTTTTTACAGTTCCTGAAAGTGGAGACCTGGTAAGTTGGCTTATTTAAAAATTATGATGGAGTGTTTATGGAATTTTAGAATTTGTTAAACAGCTTCAGCTTTAACTGCTTCTATCTTTAACTGAGAATACTTATGAAGACTAGTAGTTATTTGAGTTTTCTTTCAGGAGGAGTGTTTGAGTTAGATGGTAGAGTTTAGTTTAGTCAATTGTAATAGTTATGCTTCTTGAAAGCTACCTTGTGGATTGTTAACAGTTGTAGAAATGTAGTGATCTACATTAATAGTCTTTGTTCTAATGGGTGGTACAAGTCTCTCCCTTCAGGTGTTCTTTGGATGATTTTATCTAATGGCTGTTCTATTCTGTTGAAAATTTCTCAAGCTGTTAACTCTTGAAAATAATAAAACAAGAAAACTGCAAGAGCCCGCTTTCCTGTGTGCTCACTATGGCAATAACCCATGTTTTTGTAAGGAGAAAAACTACCAAAAGTACTTAACAGTAGGGAATATATTATGCAGTTTGAGTGAGAAATATGAAATTAAAGCTTCTAGAAGCATGCCGTTAGAGCTCTAGTTGGAATGGACACCAAAAGCTATATGTTCATAACATTTAGATAAACAAAACCCAAAAAGAAAGTGATTGCTCAGATGGGAGACAGCAGAACACTTGCTATGAAAACAAGAGGAGTGAAAATCTAGGATTGGATCAGAGAGCAATTTTAGGTGTTCAGGTGCTTCAGTAGTGGCTTTGTCTAATGGGAATGAAGAAGGAGGTGCACTGTAGGAATCAGAAGTAGGTTGTAAAGTCTTTATTGCGATAGGCTCACTGCCTGTTCAGTTATTTAAGAATTTAAGATTTTGTGCATATGAACTGAAAGTCTATGGGGAGATATTAAATAATCTTTATACTTGGAACAAAAGAAACTCCAGAGTTGTATATAATTAGGCTTACTGAAGCAGCATTTCCTCACTGTATATGTATGTAGGTGGGTTGTTCAAAGTGTCAAACTTGGCCCCTCAGTTTCAGTTCTGTAAAGCAGCTCCTGGAACAAAAAAAACAGTAATGGGGTTTGTGTAAGTCTGACCACATCAAAATCCATGTAACTTGTGTGTGTGTCAAAAGTAGTTAGCATCTTATAGTTCAGAAAATAATATTGTTTTATACAGGATGATGATTCTGAGGCAATCCTTGCTGCAGACTTTGAAATAGGTCATTTCTTGCGTGAACGTATAGTCCCCCGGTCAGTACTGTACTTCACTGGAGAAGCTATCGAAGATGATGATGATGACGTAAGTATAATGTTCATTCAGAACACTAAAAACCTTGAAATAATGCTGTTTAAGCACCTTGGGTAATTTCTTGCATTGGTATCTTTAGAATGGAATATTAGTTGCAGCAGAGCTTCCTAGATCATTAAGGAAAGGCAGCATAAGAAGAATTCTTCTTTGAAGTAGAAACTTCAGCGTTTTGTAGCAAAAGCAGTGGTAGAAGCTGATCATCTCGAGGATGTCATAGTAGCATTTTGTATACAAGGCATTTTTGGGGAAGTGTATCCAATACTTTGTGGAACTGTAATTAGTTGCCAGAGCACAAATGAAACTATCTAGCTGCTGAGCCTATTCTTTTTGCTTACAGTGATATTGGCTGTGAAGTTTTATGAGATTCAAGCCTCATCCTTTTAAAAGTACTCTCTTACTAAAAAAAAAAAAAAAAAGGTAGATATGCACATTCAAAGCATGCCAAAATAATCAAAACAAGTTCTGCAAAAGCTTAAGTGTTTTAAAAGAGCTAAGCTTGAAATTCTCAAACCATGAAGCCTCAGAACTTTATACAGGTATAAAACATTTTTTTCTGTCGCTGTCTCCACTAAAAAAGGACAGTTTGACTGTTAAGATGGCTTAGATACATCCTGTCTTAAAAATAAATTCTTAGAATTTAAACTGTTGACGCTTGTTGCAAAGGCTTGGTTAGGGCTGTTGAGGAGGCAGGTACGGACAGGACGGGTTTGCGCTGTCCCCTGCTGTCCCCAAGTGGTACCACAGTGTAATCAGCTCCTTCCGGGCTGCGTGGAATGGGGACAGTCTGCTCTTCCAGAGCGCACCGAGGGAAGTTGAACATTGCTCGTGCTGTTGCAAAAGGTATTTTTAAATCTGACAGAAACAAGAGCTTCTTGGTTCAAATTAAAAGAGACTGGGTTTAGATTAGATATTAGGAAGAAATTCTTTACTGTGAGGGTTGTGAGACACTAGAATAGGTTGCCCAGAAAAACTGTGGATGTCTCATCCCTGCAGATATTCAAGACCAGGTTGGATGAGACTCTGAGCAGCCTGGTCTAGTGGAAGGTTTCCCTGCCCATGGCAGAGTTGTTAGAGCTAGATGACCCTCAAGGCCCTGTCCAACCCAAACCATTGTGTGATTATCTTAAGATCACAATATGGAGTGGTCTCTGACATCTACTTGAGCTATAAATGACTGCATTTATGATACTATCAAAGCTATTTATTTTCTTCTCTAGTATGATGAAGAAGGTGAAGAGGCAGATGATGAGGTAAGATGACAGATGCCCTTGATTCAAATAATTTAACAGTTGTAGTTTTTTACCTAGAATAAGAGTTCCTTTAGTTTTTGAGTGCTCTGGACACTAAGAATTACTTCTGAAATAAGACAGAACATATTGTTTGGTGGATTTCAGATGAATAATTTAAAAACTCAAAAAACAAAACAACGAGCAAGACAACAACAACAACAAAAAAAAAACCAAACCAAGCTAAGACAACCTTTAAGGTATCTTAAAAATTAAGCTGCCACTGATGTCAAAAGATATGCATTATGGAGGATTAATTAATGTAATGTGTATAACATAAAGTGGTAATGAATGTATTTCTGAGTACAGTTTAATCTTAATTTTCATGAAAATGGCTCCAGAAGATGAATGTGGATAAGCTAGAGAAATACTAAGTGTTTTCTTTCAGGAGGGAGAAGAAGAAGCAGATGAAGAAAATGATCCTGATTATGAACCAAAAGTAAGGAATTAAATGAATGTTTAAAGTTTGTGTATGCATACAGACATTTAAAATTTTATGTATGTTGAATCTTGATTTTAATTTAAGTATTAAACTAGTAGTACCTATGGGTGAGCATATTTTGTTTTGGGGCTGTTTCAGGCCTAATTATGACAGAGTAGAATTGGTAGAGAAACTTTGTAAAAGTTCTCCAGGAGTCATTTTGTAAAAGTAACTTTTGGCTTTGAGCACTGAGGTTAGTCAGGCTTGGTTTTCTATAAACTTGTCTTGCACCAATTTGCTGCCTAATGATGAAAATTGCAAAATGGTTGTAAGGACATACATGGAGAGAACTGTGTTATCCAGCTTCAGCTATGAGGAACTAGCTACAAGCTGTCTCTGGCACAGGTTTTCCCAGCAGAATACAAAATATGCTCTTTCATGTTAGGTAAATGGCAAGTCTTTCATTTATTGAGGTAGGAGAAGTCAAGGTTCAGCAATGCATCTACAGCCAAGTCCTAAAATGTGAACAGCCAAGAGCAACTGGGAGCTTTCTTACTCATTGGGAAGGGAAAAATCACTAATCAGGCTGGAAAAACAATTGTGAGCCACTCAATTCATAGCTTTTTAATAGCTGAGGGAAAGGTACATCTGGCCACCTGAAAGCATCTGATGTGGTAGGTAAAAGTTGCAGTCAAGTCTGTGAAACGTTCCAAAATGCCTGCTGTTAAAAGGGCTTGTCATTTCAAATGACTGTTTTTCAGTTCAAATGGCTTGAGCTACTGTCAAAGAACTGTGGAGAAAATTACATAATCTTAGCATTGTACATAGAAAGGCAGGGTACAAACTTGTGATCAAAATGTACAGCCATCTTGGTGATGTTTGATCTGCTACAGTGTGTTCAAATTGGTTCCTAGTCAAGAAAGTTTTGAAATCCAAATATAACAGCTGCAAGTTGGACTTATTTCCACAATTTCAGATTGTTTTTCTCAGTGAAACAGAACTGAGAAAGGGATAGACTCAGAGAGGGGATAGACTCAGCAGGGGATAGACTCAGCTCTCAGTTTCAGAGAGCTGCTCAAGGTCTAGAGATAGTAGTGGTACTATAGTGGTGCAAGCTGATCTCAGTGTAAGCCAGCTGAATTTATTGAAGCGCTGTGGTCCTAGAATAGCTGTTCAGACCAAGGAAGGTGGTGGAGCAAAACCTGCAACTGAACTCTGCCCCCACAAAAACTTTCTTGAATTCCCACATTACTGTGAGATATTGCTGGCTGTCTGTTTTGAGAACAGAAGTTTTCCATGCTAGAATTTTTTAACAACTGGAATTTACTGCAAAAGAGCATTAGAGACTTTGGTTTGGCATTTTGTTGCATTGCTCTACAGTGTCTTCTGGCATAAGGCCATGCTCTTGTTACTGCCCATAGGAAGCTTCTTTTGTCTCAAACTGTGAAGAGGGTCTGCATGCTTCTTCTGAGCTGGGTTGTTACTGCACCTCACTTCTCCTATTTCCAGTTACAGTGTCTTTTAGAGTACTTCACCACACTTAGTTCTGAACAGGTTTTTATTCTGGATTGTATCCTGATATGCCAACAAAGCCAAAATAAATGCAGTGTGGATATTGCTGCATCCAAAAACAGTAGTGTTGTAATGCTAGACAGTTAATGCAAGGGAAAAAAATGGAAGAACTTTGGAAGACTTGCAGCTTAAGAAAGCATGCTTAACAATATTAGTAGTTCTTCTTAAATACTGTTATGTAAACTGGTATTTCCTTTTTTTTCAACAGAAGGATCAAAACCCAGCAGAATGCAAGCAGCAGTGAAGCAGTGTGTCTGTGGCCTTGAGGATTACCTGCACTGTAATAGCCTAAACACAACTATTAGTTACTTACAGCCTTATGTTTTGTATCTTGGTAGAATTAAGTAACCAATTTGTTAAAAAAAAAGAAATCAAACACTTAAGAACCAGTTTAAAATGTAGGTTCAATCTACCTAGCATTTTAACAGTATAATTTTCTGCCAATATGTAGAATGCAGTAAATGCCCTAAAGCATGAATGTTAATTCATTGCTACATAGTTTGGTTCTTGTGAAGTCTTTGTCATGTAGCTATTAGACTGCAGCTGTGAAGATGATCAGAACTGTTAACTGAGACCAATATTTGTTTAGAGAAAACACTCTCCTGAAGAACCAACCAAAGTATTTTTCAGCCCAGTAGTCTGAACGGGTTTAAGTCTGCTTGCACTAGCTGTGCCTTCATTACTTTGTTATAGAAATGGCAGTGACTTGTACTAACTAGGAGATGATGATGCATTTTGAATTTGACTACTTGAGAAGACTAGTAGTGTACCTTGTTTAATTTCCCAATGAGACCACATTAAACATTCATAACTGTCAGCTTGTTTATGCTATCGGTTTTGTATTTTATGTGACATAGTGATCTACAAAAGAAACCTAGTCATCATATTAAGGTTATTGTTTACCACAGGGGTGTGAATAAAACCTAGTATTTTCAGAAGCTAGTCTTGTTTTATTACTTGTGTATCTGCATGTGTAAACTGGTAATGCATATCTTACATGCTGCAGTTCATGTTTTACTAGAAACAAAAGCTGAAAATTACTGAAAAGTAAATTATATAGCATTTGAAAAACAAACACAATAGTTTGGAAAGTTAGATCTGTACTTTGCACTTGCAGTGTGATACTTGTGAATCTGAGCTTGATGTTTCAGTGATTGGTCCACACTGCCACTTTAGAGAAGACAAGTTCTTAAAAGTGGGGCTAGATCTGATAAAGGACTTCAGTACTGCTGTGCCTGACTCTAAGGCGTTGCCTATTAGTATGAAATCTGGTGCAAAGTGCCTTGGATTTTAAGTCTGCACAGAGAGAGCCAGGTAGTCCTGAACAAAACATGCCCTGCAGCTGAAGGGAGTGCTGAGAACACATGGCTGTGTTCTAGTTTGTCCTCACTGTATCAAGCATCTATGAGGAAACAAACCCAAAGAAATTCTGCTTTCTGCACCTAATGTTCTGTTCAGTGTGCTTGTGTTTGCACATTCTGGTTCATACTTTGTCCATATTGGATATTTTTGTCAGTTGAAACACATGGGCTAGAAGATATTTCTCATCTCGTTCTTACCTTGCCTTTAGTCTAGCAGTGGAGATACTTGGCGAGATGTAAATTTAAACATACTGAACTGAAAGAGGCTATAAACTGATGCATTCTGAGTTTTTCCAGTCAGTAGCATGCTACCATACACCATGCTGTCTTGTCCTTCACACAACTATATATATATATATATATATATTCTGATCATCTAAGCAAGTAGATAGCTTTTTCAGGGATGGAAGAGTCCTTGTAGTGTTGGAAAGAAATGTCCAGCTAGCCATGGATCTATTTCTGCAGTAGCTACTGGTTTTTTGTGCCACTTACACACTTAGCCATAAAGGTTTGACATGAGCAGGGCAAGGAGGCGGCAATGACCACATGAGGATGGGGCTTCTGGAAGAGTTTCTGTAGCATGTCTCTTGCCTGGAGGGTGAGTAATACAGAATGAAGCTTATCCCAAGTGCCCTTTTAAATCCTCAGCTCCCCTCAAAAAGATATGGGTCTAGTCCTCTGACTAAATTGTTTTAGTTTTGGTATTGATTTTTCTTTTTAATTCCTTGAAGGCCTAAATACCACACTGCTTCATTTCAGAATCCCTGTCAGGAGTCATCTGTCTCCTCTCCAGGTATCCTTGGATTTGGGAGGAGCTCTTATCTATAGCTGTATGTAAAACAGGACCACTGAAGCTGTGATCTTGGATGTTTTTTAGGTAACACAATCATAGCATAGAAAAAGCAGTTACAAAAGGCTAACAAACACTCTCAGTAGCTATGTGTTAAAGTAGATATGGTTGTGTTTTTTGTGGTATCAAAATATGCTTATGCTTATCCTTTATCCCTGACCCTGCCAGGTGTTTGGGTTTCACATGGTCCCTTCTCTAAACATCTCCCAGGATTAAGTTTAAACTTGAGGACATGTAGAGACCAAACTGTGGTAGTATCTTCTGAGCTTGAGAAGCCATTAAGATCGAGCTTTGGGGTTCATACCTCTGGATATGGGAAGTCTCTGAAGTCCTTAATTAGATCTAGCCCATTTTTGATAACAGCATCTGGTAATTGTATTTTAAAAAGAAAATGAACTGTTAAATGTTATAAGTTTCAATATTCACTACTTAACAAATTTGGCTTGCTCTTTGATTACTTTCTCATTTAACACTTTCATAACACACAAAATGGGATACAATGTTTGAAAAGGGGAGTTGTTAGATGTCAAAGCACACCTGCAGCCTGCAAGATCCATGGTCATGAGTACATCCTATTGACAGATTTTGGTGAGCTTCTCTCCAGATTGACGTGCTAGTTCTAGATCAGCAGTTCTTGTGCTCTCCAGACTGCAGCAAAAAGAAGAATATAAATGAGGTGCCAGTTCTTATGGCATTGGTTAAATTAAAACTGTTCTGGTGCTTACTGTAGTTTTGTTATCAATGACACTCTTGTTTAGCAGTTCTGAAAGGCAGTATGTAGCAGGAACATTAAACTTTCAATATTGATTGGAGTGTTGTGACTCTTTTTTCACTTTTAATTTATACCAGGTGTAGAGAATCTCCTTCTTTAGTATTTGAGGAGGGTAAGCTACCTTTTTAACAGGTTCTGTCTGGGAAAATGTGTTACTGAAATAGAAAATGCTGTCTTTGGTAGCAATTGCAGAAATGCACCATAATTTAACACCTGTGTAAATAGTATCTTCTGTCCAATTTTGTTTGCTGCATTGAAGGGAGAATTATTTTGGGGGGAAAAGTGGGAGGAAAGAGGAGAATTAAGTGAGACTTTGGATGACAGGGAAGGGTTTTTGGGATTTATGCTTGATAGAGAGAGAGGCTTCTTTGCAATTCTTTCATAGTTGTTTTTAGCAATCTAGATTAGATTAGAATTTAAGAGTTTGCCTGTTATATAACTTTGTTCATGTTAAAAAAAAAAAAAATTAAAACTACAGCGTCCTGAAATAAAGGAGCTCAGATTTAAGCTTAGCATTCCAAAGTTTTACTTTTTGGAGAAGAGTGATGTCAGATGCAGTTAAAAATGTTATCTTGGATTATTTGAACACTGGGCATAGCAATGCTGCTTACCAATGTCTCCTAGCTTCATAGGCCTAGATTCTCTTCTGGGTTATTGAAATTGATGTTTCTGAAACTAAGAGCTGATACTCTAATTCTAACATGTTTTGCTTTTTAAGTAGAAAAAGCCAACAGAATATAGAAAAATGCAGAAAATTCACGTGTTCATCTTCAAGCTGGTACTCAAAAGTTTCCTGTGTTTCAAGGCCCATTGTTGTCAACCTGATTTGGAAATTGGTAGGAAACCTATATGCAGATAGATGAGCAATTAACCTTTCTGCTAAAGGTTTCCTATTTCCAAAGGTGTCTATGCAGTAGTTTATCAAATACCTTCTGTTGTGCTGTGACACTCTCAGCAGCTTAAGGAAGCAAAATGCTACACCCCTCAGTACAAAAGGGATAGCCTGATAATGGAAGCATGAACAGTCTTAGTTTAGACCTAGCAGATGGTCTGCTAGGTTGGGTCTAGAGCCACATGGATGTTGGACTAGGTAGACTCAGCTCTACAGCACTTTCTCCTTTTTTTTTCTGTACAGATGTGATCTTCTCTAATCCAAGATTTTTACAGGTCAGAAGTTGGGAAGTTGTTGCAAGCACATCAATTTTAATTTCTTAATAGCTTCTCAGTAACCTGTTTGAGGTTCCCCACAAGATTTCAAGAGGATTATGAAATAATTGACTTCTAATTGCTAATACTTGCCTAAATTGAACATATATTATCTACTGAAAATAATAAAGTCTTACTTCTATACACTAACAATAGGATGTGGAAGTTTTTCCACGCAGCATTTGTCTCATTGCTCTTAAAATCCTCTTGTCAGACCTCTGATCAGGCCTGGTAGTCTTCCACAAGTGGCCTGCATCTCATCTTTTGTAGGAAAATCAGAGTGAGCAAAGCAGACAAGACAGGGTACACCAAGCACATATAAGCTATTTATTCCATATTTTTCTGTGCCTGTATATACCAGGGATAGGCACACAAGGTTTGAGAGGCTATGGCAGAAGGGCTCTTGTGTTCTCAGGTACCTGACTAAAGCCTGTGAATTGACAACACTAGTTGACTGCATCTCAGGAGGGGCTTGAGTCCTGAACCTGCTGTTATGAGCTTTGCCTCTGTGTGCTCAAGTGTTGTCAAGTAATTGCTCAGATTTACATTTGCCCTCTAGTGGAGAAACTGTTCTGGACACGTTTTACTGCAGTGGTCAAATCTGAGAAGCTTAAAAGCTCCTTTACAACCTCGTTTTTCTTTACAACGTGTGAGCTTAAGTTGGAATATTTTTGGAATACCACTGCCTTGGAAGTGCAAAGGACTTTGAAAAAGCCAGGCTGGAGAAGCTGCTATGTCAATAGCTGGTGAATTGACCACAGTTTATTTGGTACTACCAGGGTTTTAAGTCTGGGTTTTAGGGAATGCTAAGGCCTGGGGCAGTGTGATTGTTAGTTATGGTAAATGTTTCATTTGTGTTTCATTTACTGAGGAGTATATATAGGTATCTGTGAGATGGAGTTGCTGACGGGAAAAGTCTGCACCCAAGGTCACATCTTCAGACTGTAGTATTTCAGGTTTGACGGTAGGAGGCATCTTCACATCAGCTATTTCTGGAATGGCTGCAGAACCTGCCTAGTATTTACTGGAACTTCAGTAATGGTAGCAATGTGAAGCATTTTATATAAATGCAGTGATTTAAATATATTTCAAGAAAAGTAAAGTAAAATCTCATTGTGATATTATAGTGTGGTTTCTCAAAATAGTAATGTAAGAAACATTTGCAGAAGTACAGTTTCAACTTGCATCTAGGAAAACAAAGTTTCTTAACCTTTACTGGCAAATTCTGCACAATATTTTTTTGTCTCATTTGTTCTTTATCATGGAACTGCCAGTATTTTATCTTGCACTAGTCTTGCAGCTTTTGACTGATCTGGATTTTTTGGGCAAACGGTGTGTTTTAAATGGCTGTTAATATTTGTTGGCTTATAGAGTACAAATTTAAATGGATGGTTTGAATATTTGCTTCTGAGCACATGCTTAGGTGAATTTCACCAGGAATAAAAAGTGCTGTGAGTCTGCTGTATATTAGAGTATGTTCATCAGTGTTTGGAGTTGTGTTCAAAATTTGACATTCAATCCTTTGTCATGGAAGGGCAAAATAGAATGAATTTAGTCTCTCCTGTGTAATGAAAATATTTGGCTTTCCACACTAGTCTGCATTTTTTCATATGATTAATTGCAGTTTACTGTCAGTACTGAGAGCAAGGGAAAAAGCTCACTTTAAATTGTACAGATACAGGTTGTATGTTAATGTGCTTAAGTGTTAAGGTGCAGAATGGTGGGGTGGAGGGAGAGTTTTTTTGAGTGGTGTTACAGTGTAACATGTGGCACTCTCTAATGTGAGTTTCCACACTATTGGTTAGTGCATTTACCTGGAGTCAAATGCTTACAGCAGTGGAGCAGCAACCACAACTGAACAGGTAAATTGTTAGAAATTGGTCTTCTGTAGGTTTAGCCTAGTGTCCTATGCCTTACATAAACTCACTCTGTATAGGTGAATGCATTTTAACCAGTTTGCTTTAGTTGGGAGAGTTTCAAAATTGTGTCACACATGAGCAGAGACCTCATCAGGAGCAAAGAAATAGGTACAAAATACAGGTGAAAAGGCAGGAATTCTCTTATGTTGCTCAAGCTGTTTTTGAGACACCTTGTATTTGCACAGTCAGCTGGAGATGCAGATATTTGTGCGAGAAAATTTAGGTTCAAATAGCAGTGAACTGCTGGTGGAGGCAATTTGTGAATGGTGTCCATATATTTTGAAAATTAGCGTGTGTCTCTGTTAAAATAGGCATTAAATGGTTGCGAGAGCGACCTCTATCTTACAGTCTGTCTATTCAGCTCTAAGGAGAAGGGACTATTCTTTATGTAAATGGATGGTTTAGGATATTGATTTCCTTTTCCATCTAATTTATGGCTAGTCAAGTTGCCTTTGTTACTGAGTGTTTCCCAGTTACCTTGAAATGGGTAAACCAGCTAAATTTTAATTGCTTTTACTACCTTAAATTGTTTACCCCTCAGCAATTTATCAAAATTAGCTTTGAACTTCAAGAGGAAAAGATTATAAGAGGAAATCCTTTTTTAAATGTTATCAGAAATAAACTCCATTGAAGCTATCATTAGTCTTGATATTTTCTCTCTAATCCGTTAGAACAGAGCACATGCTGCAGCATGATCTGCTTCCTAGCTGTCAGGATTGATGTGAAGAGGATTTTTTTTATGGGCATGTTAAATGTATGTTTAAAATAGTGCTCTCATAGTATGAAAATTCTAGCATTCAGTTTACATTGGCTTTGTCAGCCAAATTCAGCTATGTGGGATTTTGTTTTACATCTAATACATAAGAGGATTAAGAATTAAATAGTTTCATAGTAACCTTAGGTTACTTTACTTTTCTACTCAAATTTATTCAAAAGTTAATCTCGGGGGATAATCCAAACAATAAGCAAATGTGTGGCAGCAAAGCAGAGTGATAAAAACACAAAAACACTCCTAGCTGCTTACCAGTTTGGTTTTGTTGGTTTTTTGGGGGTTTGTTTTGTTTTTGTTTGGGTTATTTTTTTCTTTGGATTTTTTTTGTTGTTGTTGTTTTTCTTGTTGGGGATTTTTTTTTCCTAGTTTGCTTTTGGAGTTTCCATGTACTGAGGTCCTACTGTTCCTTTAGTAGGAAGTGGTACAGATGTCTTTCTTTAGACATTACTCAAACTGCTGCAAAAGGCAAACATTTATTTTATATGTACCCTTGAAACTGCTTCTTCCCAGGCCAGCATAGGGATCAAGCTCTTGTACCAAGTTCTTTGAGGCTTTCTTTTGTTAATTGGAGCGATGATCTCTTAAATATCAGGGTTCCACTGGAAACTGCCGCCCTTTTACTGGGCTTGAATCGAAAACACGCAAAAGAGGGCACTTTACTGCTCTTGCCCAAGTACTAAACAGTGCGGGAACACGCCGAGGAAGGCAGAGGAGCGCTTTCGGGCATTTGCCGTGTCCTGATAATCTCTGTATTATTCTAGGACTGGTTAACTACGGCGGGGAAGCCCTTGCCGCGCCGTGCTGTGCCGTAGCCTTGGGCGAGGGGCGGGGAGCCGGGCCGGGCTCGCTGCCGCCGGGGAGCGCAGCCCCAGCCCCGCCCGGCGGGCGGCCCCGCCGCGCCTCCGGCTCCGCTCCTCGCCGGCTGGGCTTCCCCGCGGGCGGGAGGAGCCGCTGTTTCCGCTGGGTGTCACTCTGGGGCGGGAGAGGCGCGTTCAAAAGCGGGAGGGGAGGGAAAAGCCCGCCGACAACGCCGGCCGCCCGCACCGGCAGCGCCCGCCGCTCGCCACGCCGCGGCACGGGCGGCAGCCGCTCCGCTTCCTGCGGGCCGGGGCGCTCCCGGCCCTCCGCCTCGGAGCCGGCGCCCGGCGGAGAGTGCTCGGCTGGTGCCGCCTGCACCCCGAGCCCAGCCCCTGCGGGCGGAGGCCGTCTAACCCTTCCAGAAGGATGCTGGAGAGCGGCTGTAAGGCGGTGAAGGAGGGCATGCTGGAGAAGAGGAGCGACGGGCTGCTGCAGCTCTGGAAGAAGAAGCGCTGTATCCTCACCGAGGAGGGGCTGCTCCTCATCCCCCCCAAGCACCCCCCGCCGCCGCAGCAGCAGCCGGCACCGCCGGCCGAGCCGGCGGCCAAGATCAAGGAGCTTCACTTCTCCAACATGAAGACGGTGGACTGCGTGGAGCGGAAGGGCAAGTACGTGTACTTCACGGTGGTGATGGCCGAGGGGAAGGAGATCGACTTTCGGTGCGCACAGGAGCAGGGCTGGAACGCGGCGATCACGCTGCAGATGGTGCAGTACAAGAACCGCCAGGCCATCCTGGCCGTGCGCTCCACCCGGCAGAAGCAGCAGCACCTGGCGGCGCCGCACGGGTCGCGGCTCCGCGGCGCTTCCAACTCCGCCTAGCGCAGGTACGGACCCGGCACCGCGCCCGCACCCGCGGGGCTCCCGGCCCGGCCGCCGCCTCCTCGCCTGCCGGGCTGCCCTCTGTGCTCTCTGTCCCACTGCAGGTTACGTTCGCGGAGCGCTTCCGAGAAGAGGCACAGAGCGCCTTCCTGGCGGACCTGCTCCAGGGGCTCAGAAACGGGGCAAACGTCGGAGGTGCAGGTAGATCAGAGAGAAGCGGCTCAATAGCCTCAACCTCAGCCAGCTGCTGCTGCTTTGCCGCCCTCGGTGCCGAGAAGCATTTCAAATCCATTATTTATGAACCTTGGAAAGGATCCTTTGGTGCGATGGGACTTCTAGGAGACATGATGTACTGTAACTTTATTTTAATGTATTTTATTTATTAGGGTTGGTTTCTTTTTGTTTTGTTTTCCTTTTTATTTTTTTAAGGCTTATTTGCAAGACATTTCTGAATGTAGGCCGTATCAAAAAAGTAAAGGAAAAAACGATATGCATGTTAGCTCCCTGAAAGAGTGGAAAAGTTCTGAATACTCTGACTGTGTGCAATTTGACAAAAAAGTTATTCATTTTTTACCCAAAATACACTATATTCCACCAGCATGGAAAATGTGATGTGTGTTTCAAAATTTGCTTTGAAACCCATACTGCACATGAAAACTATTTCTCTAATGAGAACAATTATAGTCTGGGGCTTAATTGATTTTTTTTTTTTAATATTAAATGTGGTGGAAGATGATAAAAATTTATTCATGCTTGGCTATTCAAAAAGCAATGTTGCTTGTCATTCTGAGATTAAAACCAATCTGTTCAGTGTAGGATCAGAAGGAATCTGACCAACTTTGTGATACAGGAATCTGAGTTGGAATCCATCTATCTTTGTGGTGTGCTTGCTCCTAGGCTGGTGGGCCAGAGCTGGGAAGTGTTCATGAATGTTTCTGAGCATCCAAGCTCAGGGCTCCCTCTGCACATTTAGTTTTCAAATGATCTGGACTCTCAACCTTGTTCTCAAAATGCTGCATTTTCATGGCGGTTTTTTGATGTCTTGCATTAAAGCAGTCCATAGTTTAAAATTTTATGTATGTTTTAGTGTGCAAATGGATTATTTTGGTCACAGTTTTTATAAGCTGAAAGTTGCTCTCAAGCTGAGATGAAGTAGATTAATTTTGGTGTTTAGCACTGTCAGATGTTGAGAGAGGCATGCCATCTTCCCTCTAAAAACATTGATGAAGCCATGAAATTGGAAAACAAAGTCTAATTGCACAGCTGGTGTGAATTTCTCTGCCTCTTAAAAGTCAGTGGAGTTGGGCTGCCGACGCTGGTGGGGGCAGGTCGGAGCTCCTTGCCCAGTGCAGAGGAGGGAGGCGGCCATGGGCAGTGAGCTTTCTAGGACAGGGCCCTGCTGACAAAGGCTGCCTTCACGCTGGGTGCTGCTACCACCCAGGTTCTCTGGTTTAAATGAAAGGGGGAGGCTGCAAGTGGGACAGAGCGATGTAGTCCATTATCTCCAGTCCAAGGAAAAATGTCAAAGCCATGGAGATATTTATTTTAGCTAGTGTGCTGAGGAAAATGGCTTTTGGCCCCTTTACAATTTATATAAATATAAACAAAATCTTTTAAAGCTACACATCCAAGGCTTTTTGTGTAAATGAGGTGTAGCTTGATAGCAAGAGCCTTGCATTCTCGGTGCAAGCTTATTTCTGTAAGCGTTTAAAGCAAAAAACTGAAGTGATACTCAAAGGGAGATTTTAGAATTCACTACTATGTACGTCGATCCCTTCCACTGCACTCTAAGATTAAGCTCAGTCCTGTAAGGAGTAAGTTGAGGTCTGTGTTAGTCCTTGTCCTTTGTTCCTTCCCCCAGGTGTCAGGGTCACATACCTAGACAAGCAAAGCATGAATCAAAGCCCTAACGATCCTCTGGAGTTATTCCTGAGCGCTTCTTTCTGACCTGGCCCTCCACAAGGCTGCATGAAGAACTTGGGGTGGTAGATTACAGCTGTCCGAACAAAGTCGTTACTTTGCGATTAATTGAAATCGAAGGTGCCCCGCATCTTCTAGGATTAGGTTCGCTGACTTGGCAGTCATAATTCTCAATTTCCACATCTCTGTACATCTGCCATTATCATTCTGCTAACGCTTGGATGTTAGAGCTGCAAGGGGATTCTCTAATGAGCTAGTCAAAGACTCACAAAATAGACTGTAATTTGTAATTTGGTTCCTCTCTTTAGAGTGATTAACTACAGGTTACTGAGAAACTAATTCACCTTTTCAGGTATACAGATGTATTGCTGATCTCACCTACTAAAATAGATGTTAGTCTACTGAAGGATAAATGTAACTGATGAGAATTAATTCCTATTTGATCAGAGACACATGTATTTCTCTGAGAGAGGCAGTTATTCTTGTCCTCAGTGGATGCAAGCCTCTATATGCCATGAAAGTCTATGGATGTAGTCTGAAGCTGAAATTCTACTGTTCTTCTGGAAGTACTTGTACTTTGAAAGCTAAATATGATAATTTTAGTGAGAAAATTGACATGAAGGTATGAGGAAAATACTTTCATTTTGAATTTGCTATTCCTTTTCACTGGTTCAAGGTCAATACCCCACTTTATCTTGTTTTAAGTTGGTCTGAAGGATGATTGGAAAACCTTTTGGACTGATGTAGTTCAACAACTTTTGTTGCTTGTCATTGCCTGCTGTGTTACCTGTTTAAAAACTTTGGTGTCAGCCAGCCTCCTAGTGTGAGAGGTGGTCACATTACAAAATCTACCTTGATATACCTCCAGCCTGAGTGGGTGGGATGGGTGTAAGGATCAAACTTTTTCCTTGTGTCTCCGAACTGTCTCCTGGAAACTGAATGGGAACAAATTGGCTGGGGTCCCCTGGGGACAGTTGGACCATGTGGCTCATGCCCTGTCAGTATAAATAAGGCTAAATTGTCTGATGGGGACAGTCTGACAACTTTCTCACGCTCTGAATTCCATGGCGTGTGGGGTTTTTTGGGCTTTGGGGTTTTTTTTTTGTTTTGTTTGTTGTTCTGGGTTTTTTTTTGTTTGTTTTTTGTTTTTCTTGACTGATAGTAACTGTAGACCAAGAAATTGTTTGATGTTATAAGAGGTACTTCTGAGGTTTTTTTCATCTTGCCCCTCTATTACTGCATAGTCTTCATTTGAAAATCTGGATTTAATACTGTCTGTTACTGCTTTGTAAGCAATGGCTATAAAAATAGGTTCAGAACATCATGCTCCATCTTATTGGAACTTTGCAGGTAAATAAATTAAGTTGTCCTTCCTCTTCCAAAAAAAAAAAAAACCTGAAAAGAAATCTGACAGCACATGGTTGAAGTAAATTCATTACAGAATAAACAAAAATGCTGGTAAAACACAGGCAAATGCTTGGTATAGATAGCTAAAGTGGGGACAGTGTTCATAAAGAGGTCAAGATTACTTGTTGTAATTAAGAAAAAAAGTAATCTAGGGGCAGATTCAGCAAGAAAATCCAAGCTGTGGTGACCAAGACAATTTAGGAACTGGGGGGAAAAGGAATATCAAATGGATGTTGTTTCTGTGACATCCTGAAGTAATTCCTCTTTTTTAAGATTCATCAATGCCAGCTTCTGAATTACAGCTGCAGTGATGTACAAAATGTTTTCTAGCATATCCTCTTGTGAGCAGAAATACCAGTGTTGTCAAAAAAATATTGTGTGTAAATATGACTCATAAATGATTTCTGAGAGATGTGATTTATTTTTCATATTTTTCAAGATACATTCCATTTCAAATAAAGAGGTATCTATTGAAAGAGCTCTCAGTATGTTGGAAGAATGGTTGTTTGATGGGCTATTTTTGATGATTAAAGCCTGGTCTAAGTTTTTCCAATGTCTTAAGCTCCGTCTAAGAGCCTAAAAGGAACACTTTGAACCTGGGTAGGTACTCTCTGAAGACCCACTCAGATGCTCCAATTAATCTCTATATATATAGCACAATTATGAGACTCAGAGTTCTCAGTTTTGCTTCTTGCAGTGTGTGATGTGTGAGCACCCACACACCCAAGAGTAGCTAATTTCTGTAACACTCAGTGTCACAGTCCATGTACAGCCGGTCTTTGGGACACAGAATTCAGGCTCATCACTGTTACCTGTAAATGCTTTGCTCTTTGTGACATTAGGAGTCTAAACTGTAGCATTAAATGTGCCTTATTTCTCTTTTTCATAGATCTTAAACACTGTGATTGAATTTCAAGTAACCTGAAATTAATCCAAAAAAAAAACCACTTCCACCATCTGGCATAAACTCCGACCTGTTCTTTTCTACCTTCATGGGAAAAGAAATGAGGTATAACATGAAAAATGTGATACTTTGGGCTCTCTGTAGAGCTGCAGCTGCTCAGATGTCTTGGACTCCCCTGATATGTATTTGTACTGCAGCAGGTCCTCTTTTTCAAGCATCTGCTGAAGGTGTATTACTTTGAGTGATCCTGTACATTGACCTGGACTTGGTGCTGTTTGCATTCACTGGAGAAATGTCAGTAACCTCTTCCAAAAGAAGGCTTTTATTGTAACAAGTACAAATTCTCTTTTCAATAGCAAACACCCCAAAATTTAGGCATTTGAACTTAATATTGATATGCAAATTATCTTAAAGATGTGACCTCTCACAAGTGCTGGTGCTCAGCCACTTTGAAAAGTCAGTTAAACATTTCTAAATTTATTATCTATTCAAGGACCCGCTGTTGCTTACAGCTGTTAGAGATATCCCTTATAAGCTTTTAGTAACAGTGGTGTCTTTGTAAGGACATAAATATAGTAGCACAAGAGTTTTATAATTTGGGGTTATTTCTGCTCCATCATAAATGGTGATATCTTTACAAAAGTGCATCAATACATGCTTCTCTGCTTTAACTTTTGATTAACTGGATGTGAAATAAGACTGCTTATGTATTTATGGTCCATATGAAATGGTCCTAGAAATAGGCCATTATTTTCCTAACAGGGAATGTTGTCTTACTAGTGTTTTCTCTTCAGTTTTCTCTCATCTGAAGTACAGTGTTGGGTACAGAGAGAAAATCTGGATCTAACTCAAAGTTCAATTATTTGAACTTTTCAACGATTTGAAATCAACTAAAATTTTTCCAGGCTGGGACAGATGTTGACCTTTCTCACAAATGGTAGCTCTTCTCTTTTGATTTAGAAAATGCAGGATTGAAACCCCAGAAGCAATACCTTTGCCTATGATCTGTGTCAGTATTGATGGTGTGATTAGCATAACACTGACATTTTGTCCTTTCATATTTCCCAATTAAATGACAAGGAGAGGAAGAGGAAGATGAAATAATGTCTATGCTTTTTGAGAAAAACAAAATACAAGAGAAGACCAATCTAAATGTGTGTGTGTCCCCCTTCCTCCGGGTGAAATCTAGACCAGAATGCAATTTCACTGAATCCACAGCACAGCTGAAACTGAACACTTTTCTTTTTAATTGAACCCAAACCAGAATTCAATGAAAGCCTTTACTCCTCTACTTGTTTCTATCAGGAGCATCTCAGTCCTTTTTAGAAAGTACCAAATTACTTTTCACACCTATCCATATTTTTTAAATAAAATCAACCATCATAAAGACTTCCAGCTCGTCTTTTATAAATTTGAAATAAGCATTAAAAAAAAAAAAGTTGTCAACAGTACCACAGGTGTTTGTTATGTTTTTTTCTGTCTTTCCAGTGTGGGATTTTTGATGTGCAAGGTAAGGACCCTGGTTCACACTTCTCACAGTGTTGCTTTGTGCCTTCTGTGCTGAAGATGAGCAGAGGTGCCTTTTGGCACCTGAGCTGAACACCTTTTGGTGTCCTGGCACCCAAAGGACCTGGGAGCTGCTTGGGACCTCAGCATAGGGATTGATTTCTTGTGGAGTCTTGGCCTAGTGGTACACACCAAATTTACAAGGAAAGGGGCATCAGTTCCTGTATGAAGCACTGAGAAGTGAGGCTGTAGTGCCAGCTGGCATCTGCATGAAGCTCGTGCTCTGCCTCAACAGCCTGGTTGGATTGCAGCACCTACAAGTTTTCCTTAGCAGACTTGTAGAAAAAGCCAGGGGTGAGGTTTCTGTGCTGAAGTGTTTGGGTTTTTTTGGTTTTGTTTAGGCTTTCAGAAAAACATAAAAGCAGAGATATGTATCCCAGTACAGCCAGGCTCATCACGGGAAATTTAAATTAGCCACTTTTGCAGCCTTTTCTGGTCTTCTAGATGTCTCTGGCTATGCCAGCCACCAGTGCAGGGGAAATGATTGTTCAAATGGGGGTTTCATTTCCCTTTTGTGTTGTATTGTGCTATGACCACAGTGATTTTTGCATAAATAAAATTTCTAATTACTCTGCTTCCTAATCTTTGCCTTGCAATAATTTGTGAGCAGCCGTAGTAGATTAAGTGAACCAGAAAATATGTATAGAGTGACTAACCATTATGATGAAGCATACAGCCCTCTGTGGTCAGCAGAATATTTCAATTGAGACAATTTACCCCATGTTTTGTAAGGCTTCCAGTGAGATGAAGAAATCACTGCTTTTGTTTTTAAGATCTTGTCTCTGTTTTGTAAATATTTCTGATATTCATGACTGTACATATGGTTTTGATTGTAACTCACAGGAGGCTCAAGAGCTGGGTCATATACCATCTAGGAGGAAATTATTTCATTATTGGTAATTATGGGTAATTTTCAGCCATTAGGAACTTTGCACCTACTGTCACTTAAAAGGTAAAAGTATGGCAGTGAACCTGCAGCTCGGAGAACACATAGGGCCTGTTCTTGGGTTGGGTGCCAGAGCCAGGGTCCTTTGAGGAAATGGCTCTCCATGTTGCTGTGTGCTTTGGACCTGGGCCTGGGATGATAATTCTCTGTACCAGTGATAGCACCTCTCTGCAAGGCTCTCAGCCCACTTCTATATCATATCTCTGTTTTGGAGAAGAGGAAACTCGGGACTGGAGAGCCCATGCTGCCTGCCCAAGGTCATGCCTTGGGAGCCAGAGGGCAGCGTGCCATCCATAGCCAGGGTCCCTGTCCCTGTGGGAGAAGTGCTGCCTCTCACAGCAGAGCCTGCTTCATTTTCTGTTCTTGGTAGAGACCTTCCTTACAATCACCTGCACATTCAGTGTCCAACCCCCCTGCCAGTGCCACGGCTCCTTGGATGGAGACCTAAATGGGTGACTGCCTTGCCATTTAATTTCCAGCCTTTAAGATTCATTGTGTTGCAGTTACTTGCTCCTTGGAGACAAGAGCGAGGCAGAAACACTAGGGCTTCACTTGGGATTTAGCAGAGTCTTGGATGACTTCAGATTATTAAATCAGCTTCTGGCTATTCCCATCACTATGTATTGTGCAAACAGTGTACTAGGAACTCAGGGAGCTGAGAGTTGCTCCCAATTGCTCAGGAAATAAAGTTCCTCTATTTATTGTAGATTACAAGGACAAAGAGAGGTTATCAGCCTCATAATAACTTGAAAGGACTCTGTAGATATGAATCCAGTGTTAACGCAGCTTTGACTAAAACACACAAAAGAAAATAAAGGGGAGGGGGAAATTTTTCTTCTCTCTATTATTCTGCTGTCATTTAACAATTTCACTCAGAAAGAAGAAGCTTTGAGAGAAATCTTTTTAGTCAGAGACACTTATCCCAATCCTGTTTTTCTAGTATGAAAAACCCAAACTGACTGGTGGACAAAGCTGTAGTAGCCAATGCACTTATCCTAACTTGCTGCTGGAGCATGATGGGGCTGTGTGATTGTATCTTTGTGGGCTTTCACAACAGCTCCTTCAACCATCTGTGGACCTGAAAACTCCATGTCCTTTCCTGTGCCAGCAGCTACTGCAATATGCAGATGACTTTGCTTAGAGGCTTTTCTTGTATGCAGATGAACACATGAAAAATTACTGTTCTTTTAAAAGTCAGCCTCAAACTGGAAAAGCTATTCTTTATTGTTTTTTTTCAGAGGCTGCTGCTACTCGCAGCCAGTCATAGAGCTATGCCTCCAGCTGAGTTAAATGTGTACTGGCTGCTTTTTTCATTTTTATCACAGATTGTTAATATTTCCTGTTCCACTAAGCCACGTTTGCTTGGTACTCTTTCCTAGTGCTTGGCTCCTAAACAAAGTCACAGCTCTTGTCACAAGGCAGTGGGCTGCATACTTATCCTTTATGTGAGTGTTGACTGAGGGCTCAGCAGTAGGGAAGTAATGCTGACAGCTCTGCTCCAGGACGGCAGATTGTCAGCATTCCTCACCAGGGCACCCAGCTGGCCTGGGAAAAGGCTGCTGTTTTGGGGGTGGGGGTTGGGCCTCTAAAATAAACTGACTGTCCTTCCAGAACTGAGGAAGATGGAGAGGGATGGTCAGATGACCTCTTTCTGGTCAGAGGGAGAGTCAGACCTATGCGTCTGCAGGACCCAAAGCAAATACTACGATTCTGCAGGCACAAGGTGAATTGTTGGGTGCAAAGAGAGAGGGATATCTGACGGCTGAGATGGCAGTAAGACACCATAACACAGTGATAATTATGAACAATTAGCCATTCACCCTTCCATCCCCCTCCTCATTAAGAGAAAAGCGGAGCTTGCCTAAATGGAGAGGATGACAGGTGGGCCTGTTCATGTGCTGAAGATTTAGCCCAGACTGTTGAGAGCAGCAGCTGCAAAGGAGCACTTAGCTTCTGCTGCCCCAGGGAAACTGCTACAGTCACTCCCAAGCAATTTGGAAAGTGTTCCTATGTGTTTTCCTGAGGGCTTAAGAAGCTTGCAGTCCTGGCCCACAGATGGTTAGAGTTGTGAAACTGCAGCCATGGGTCAATCAGCTGCCTGCCACCCTGACCATCATCCTTCAGTCATCTGGGAGGGAGGCTGAGAAGGGGCTCCCCAGACAGGAGCTGCCTCCCAGAGTGACTCGGGACAGCCAGATGGATGGGCTCTGGACTCAGCTCTGTCCTTCTGCTAGGTATGTCTGATCAGAGAAGTCTTCCTGGGCCACACTGGCTCCAAAGGCTTCTGCCCCACAAAACAAGCTTTGTCATAAACGACACTGAAGGCACAAGTTAGCCCCCCTGGGCTGTGTCATGCCACTGGCTTGCTGGCAGCTTCACCAGTGCTGCCATTCCTCACCAGAGTTCTGTGAGCTCGAACACTGCGATGAGCAGCTGGGTGAGGTCTGAAAGATTCACAGGGCTCTGCAGAACACCTTTAACCCTGCAGTTCTGCTGCTAATAAGCTCAGAAACAGCTCCAGTGCCATGTCTTGAATTGGGCTGGGGGAAGTTGGTGCTCTGAGCTGAAGGTGCAAGATAAACATACTTTGAAGACAGAGGTGCCCTAGCCCAGTGGGCAAGGTGCTAGTCCTCCCAGGGGTGGACTGTAGCATCCATCCTTCACTTGCAGGGTTTTTCCCAATTCTGCTGGTTTCAGCCATAGACCCATCTACCAAAGAGTATTCTCTTTTCAAAGGAAATTCTAAATAACTTGGTCAAATTTCATGACAGTAGAAAATCCTCAGCAATCTCTTTTGAAACACAAAAGGGTGCAAAAGGGTGAATGCTTATGCAGGTAACATTAATGTAATATTTCATTTTTGTCTGGGCAATGGCAGAGATCTAACAAAATGCAAAGCTTGCATAAAAGTAAAGATTATATGTATTTGCAAATCTGCCATGGCTACAAAGATCATTCTGCTGCCTTTGATTTCCTAATGTTTTAATTTAACTGAACCTAAGTGGATTTAATGGTTAATTTTCAGAATATTCACTTAAGGATTTTTTTTCACTCAAATTTGAAACTTTACATCAAACTGAATTTGGGAGAAATAACTTACTTTTGCTGAGCTCTGGATATGCTTTGTCTTTCTTCAGCCCTCTGTTTTCTTTTCCTCATCTCTGAGTTGAGCATGAGCGTTTAGTGGGATGACAGCAGCTGCTCCCCCACCCACTCTGTGCACCTTACTGATGGGGCAGTGTCTCCTAAAGGTAGGTAGCCCTGGAGCAGCCACAGCTACGTCCTCTGCTCAGTCTGTACACAGCCATCTTCCATTAGACTTGCCCTCGTAAAATGAAATTCCGGCATAGCTGGAGCTTGCTCTTAATTCAGCTGTCACAGTCTGCACTGAACTGGCCCAGGGGTACTTGGTAGGCAAAGACCTACAGCAGCACTGCTGCACCAGTGTCCTTCAGGAAGGTCTTTTTTATTACCACACCTTTGTTGCAGTCACTGAAAAGCATTCACAGACATTAAGGAGATGGGATGGTGTTCCCCCTCTCACAGCTGCTAACATTGCTTTCCAGATGTGATTGATTAAGGTGAAAGCTGGTTTGCCTTTGCTGCCATCACCAGAAGGGTTTGCCCTTCTGCTACAGGCAAGAGTTACGGTGCACTGAAAGGCAGGAATGGTCTAAAAGCACAGGGTATTTATGTGATACTCTTAATGGGTCTTCCAATACTGTGTGTGTGGCCTTTCTTTAGCCTAGACCTCACAGGACTGCTGTAAAATCCAGTACCTCACTGACATGTAGCATGGGAAAGGTCAGGGTGGCAAGGTTTATATGTACCACTTAGAAAAGAAAAATGCTTTTATAAGATAGAATTCCCAGTTTGTGATGCAAGGCAATTCTTATGCAGATACCTAACTTCTGATAGCACAGCATTCCCTGGAGCTAGCAGCGTTAGCCCAGATTTAGGGCCACTTATGAGGGCTACCCCTGTTCCTGTGCACAAAGGCATACCAGGATTCAACAGTTTTCAGCTCCCAGATGTTGACTACATGACACTGGAAAGCTGTATCTTAAATTTCCTACTGCTGGTCTATTTAGCAGTATTGCTATAGATGCTACAATGCCACTGGGCTAAATAGCTCAGAAATGCAGTGAACTATATTAGTTGCTGCCCACTCTCAACCTATAAAATCCTCAGCTTTTATAAACTGTCTCTTTTTCTCCAGCCCTTTATATCCTGTACTGGCTTTTTGAAGAGGAAAGCTCAGTTTTTGTATAGTTAGCCTCCCTTCTCCAAGAAACCTTGCTCTTAAGTTTATCAGCAGCTTCAGGTTTGCACACAACCTACTCAGGGAGTTCAGGTCCTTCACATTCGCAGAGCATGTGCAAGTGCACTGCTAGGAATGAGGAAAAATAGTCTATTCAGCAGCCAGAGATGTTCAGTAACTACCCACCCTTGACAAGCTGTCATATTTCTACATTTTGCAGCTCAAGACATAGGAAATGTTTGAATTTTTCATATTGGATGATTTCAAAGATCTTGGGTCTATTCTGGTGGAGAAATTGATGCCTGTACTTCAGTGTGCATGGAGGCGTGCACAGGAGTGGAAATGTTTGCACCCCCAGGGTCACTTGTGGGTGTGATGGGACACAGAGGGCTCCAGAGCAGGTGCCAGAGCCCAGCTGCCCACAGAGGAGGTGAGTCCCTGATAGACACATCAGGATTCCTCCTCTCTGGTCTCCTGGCACCCTGCAAGGCTGTTCTGCAGAGGGTGGGTTTGTTGCTGGCATGTTGATGGAAAGTGGATGGTGGAGGGGGCTGCATAACTCACCCTCCTTCCTCTGACTTACAGCTTGGCCTCCTTGGCAATTTGATCTCAGGCTGGCCCAGAGTGAAGGACATGCCACACTTTAACATTTGCCCTTCAGCCTAAGCATTACCCAGGGGAACACGGAGGGCCTCGGTCCTTTGGTGGGAGTGACACATTAGTGAAATGGCTTAAGAAACAGTGACCTCAAACTCAGCAGCTCCATGAAAGGTCTTGAGGATATGGGACACCAAGGCCTCTCCCTGCTTCTCCCTGGCCTTGTAATCAGATAGTGCCCATATCTGAGGGAGTCTTTCTAGGAGACTTCAAAACACGCTGGTGGAAGCTTTAGTGAAGACCAGACCTGGCTTTCCTCAGGTAGACACCACCCATGGAGATCCCTTCAGCCCCAGGTGAACACGTTTCTGGTGCAGCCACCTTTGCCATGCTAACAGCAGTGATTAAACTGTTCCAAAAAATTTAGAACAGCCAAAGTGAATGGGGCATTCAGGAAAATAAAGCTCTAGAGGTAATTATGGCACTGCTGAAATCTGTGACAGAATTTCACTGACTTCTCTGAAGGACTTGCCGCTTTAGGAAATCTGAGATCAAAATGGGAAGCTTAGAATCCTATTAAATTTCTATTTGATATGAAAAAGATGTTTTAAAAAATCAGTTGCATTTGTCTTAGTTTGCTTTAGCTACTCAGGTACTGGGAGGAGATACAGGCATCCAAAGGGAATGGTACCAGATATTTGAGTATTCACCCTCTGATAAGATGATTTCTGAGAAATGAGTCCTGTTGGTCTCAGAAGAAGCTCCAGAGCTTGTTTACATAACGAAGAAAGATCTTCATTGGCACATGGTACCCAGTTGTACACCCTTGAAGGAACAACTGGTCTGGGTCCAAGTCTGTAGCAACCATTTCAAAACAGTTCCAGTTTCCCAATTTTCTCTGGGAATTCAACATTTGTCAGTGGTAACATAATAGGTATTGTTCAATAATGATGAAAGTTTGCTATTTTTCTCTTTACTTACATTTCTCTGCAGGATGTTGCAGTTGAGAATGTACTTTGAGAACATCAGAGAGGAAGGTAAACCTCTGTCATACTGGCAGAGATGGGTCTATATGGCACCAAGCAGCTGAAATGCTGCTCTTGGTCACTGTTTCCCCAGAACTCTTAAACTACAAAGCCTGGCTTATCTCAGTACTTCTGCCTGCTTGCCAACAGCTGCCTAATAATTCTTTTCTCTGTGCAGCATAAATAATTACTGAGCTGTCTTCTCCTCTGTTGCTCACCCTGCCTCTGAGCCAGCCCTTACAACCAGAGTTGTATTTATGCTATGGCTGAGTCTGCCTGCAAGCCCTAACATGCAGCCTGTGAGGAAAGCTGTGCAGGGGGTTGTTTGCCACAAGGAGGGCCAAGGAGGAGGTGGCACTGTCCCACCCACAGGGCTGCCTGGGGGTACTCTGCCAGGCAGCTGCCTGCTCCTGGGCAGCCAGCACCCTGTGCACCCCTCACTTGGGGTGGATTCACAGCTGCTGCCTCCTTTCTAAAAACATTGCCACTGCTGGGGAGAAAAACGTGGAAGTCCAAATTCATCACAGGGTGCTGGGAGCAGGAGCAGGTCCTTAATCTGCCTTTGCATGGTCCTACCTGCCTCACCCTAGCTGCAAGTCTGTGCCCTCACGTTGTCACCCGCAGGACTGGGTGGTCAGGGAGCTGGCTGCCTGGGGGCAAGCCAGGGCAATGCTGGGGGGCTGCTGCCCCAAATTGCAGCACAGCAGTGCCCATGGCAGCCTGCTACACTGAGGATGGGCTGCCAACCCCACTGCAGGCTGGCCACAGCTATGTGCTGCA
Source organism: Chloebia gouldiae (assembly GCA_003676055.1). Taxonomy (NCBI): domain Eukaryota; kingdom Metazoa; phylum Chordata; class Aves; order Passeriformes; family Passeridae; genus Chloebia; species Chloebia gouldiae. The sequence goes on along the minus strand of QUSF01000009.1, from coordinate 21,090,965 downwards.
GCTGGGGCCACCCTAAGGCTTCAGCTTGAAGAGAAGTCACACCTCTAAAGACTGTGGCTTTCCCTGTGAGCACACATTTGCTGTTACGCCCTCTACACGCTCACTGTGTCCACAGGTGGAGGTTCTGTTATATCTGGTACGTGAAGAGCAACTTGTACCTAGATACCGTATCATTAGAGGCAACTCTCACTGAAGGACAGTGAACAGTTTCCCATCACTGTCTTCCTCTGTGGCAGTTCCTCACAGAAGTATGGACTTAAAACTACAGAGCAAGTCTCTTTTACCAGGTCCTGGCGACATTCCTACTAGTTTAATTAGGCATTTCTGGTGATAGCTGTATGAGGTATGCTGCAGGACCTAGAATAATGCTCTGTTGAACAGAATTTAAGCACAAAACAGTGTGATGAAGAAATTAAAAGCCTTGGTCCTTTTGGCTGTCTTTGTATTTGGACCAAAATAAATTATGGGATGCTTAAACTGGGAAGTTTCAATGAGAAGTCTGCCTAGAAGTGGGGAGAACCGCCTAGGTCATGAGGATAGTTCACAAGGGAGACAAAGAGGTATCTATCCTTCCCTCTTGCATTTGCCTCCCATCTGCTGCACCCCCTCCTGAGACAGCAGCTTGAGTTTAGAGTGATTTGGGTCCCAACCCCTCATCACTTTCATGATTGCGCAGCAGGTCGATGAAAGGCTGCAAACCCAAGGCTGGGCATCCTGTGTCCTGAGGAAGTTGCAAATAATAACAAAGCAATATTATTCTTTAATGACTGCTGACCTGACACTGTGAATCCCATAGACTGGGTGTGGCATGAAGGATATCAGTTTAATTAAGTATGTCTATTTTTCTGCAAGATATTGACTTTACATATCTGCAAAGAGGAGACCAAGGGAGTTCATCCAGCTCTGACCCTTCTTTTTCAACCTCCCTTGCTCTGAGTCACCTTCTCCTTGCCTAATTTGTCTGTTTTGCGCCAGTTAAGTTCTCTTGTGAGTGTGCCTGGCTCACAGCAAACATCTCCACCATTAGCACAGGCAAGGAAGTGGTTGCGTGTTGTTGCCGTCAGTGGATGGTTTATCTAGTTGTAATTCCCATGGCTCCAGCTCTGTGAGTGCTTATACACAGACCTCATTTTGCAGGGGTGGCAAGGGGAAAGGTCAGTATTTATGAATCATTTCCTCCTGGTTGTGGCAAGGAGGTTGGTTTGCGGACTGAGTCATGGAAGAGCAGCCTGGAGAGGCAAAGATCTCCTAGCAAAAGACCTTCAGATCCTTAGTGACTCTTGAACATTGCAGCCAAGTTACCATCATAATTTCACATCCCCAGTCATAAATACCTTTAGTTACTTAAAACACTCTAAGGTATCATCTACCATGTCTGTGAGAAATCTTGCTTCTTCCAGAAGTATTGCGAGGACTCAAATATATGACTGCCCAATGGCTAATCAATTATCACATGGCAAAAAGACAGAGGGAAGCCTATCACACGTTCCTCTGTTATAAAGTTGGACTTGTGTTTGAAATGCCTTTGTTACATTTGTTATGGAGAGGGAGAGGTTTCCCAAAGGGAAGTGACCTAATAAAACAGATTAGTTGAGGCTGGATTGATTACCCCTTGGAACGAAGTTTTCATGTTAGTGCAGAAGTGATTCTGCTGTAGGGTTTTATCTTTGTATTAACATTGAGAAGCCAGTGTAGTACTGGTGTGTGATAGGCTGCAAAAATTTGGAACGAGCCCATCCCCACAATAAAGAGCATAAAAACTGGAATGACTGAGATGCTGAGAGAAATTTTACATGATCCACCTCAACACATGCTATTTTGAAATAGCATCAGCAAATTACTGCCTAAAGGATGCATCCTCTCACTCAAGAGATCCAGTTTTAGTGCAGACTTCCAGGGAAAACATTTAGTTCCCTGTATTACAATGTTTTCCAGAAGAGCTGCCCAGCTGCAAGCTCTAAAATGTTCAGAACTTCCTCCAGAGTAGAGCTATTTATTTTTGCTGCCCTGTTTCCCCCATGCTCTCTATTGCTGCCATGAGGACTATTTGGAGCTGCAGTAGTGAGTCAAGCTCCTTCTCCACCAGATCCTTTAGAGGTTTCCATCATGGCCTTCTGTCTGGGCACATGTGGGGCTGGCAGTGCCCGGACAGGCGCAGAGAGCAGGCCTGAGTTTTCTCCAGTATTCGTCAGGATCCAAACACTTTTGGTGGAACAGAACCTGGCCAGTCCTAGAACTGTTCCCGCTGCAGATGTCTGGTCCCTCTTGGCTGTCGGACATGTGAGAGGGAAGCATGTCCATCCCATCCCCACCCTGGTGTGGGGGTGCTCCTGCAGAAGCTGGAGTCAATATCTCCCTGCTTGTCCAGTCAGAGGGCAGAGGTTTGAGGGGTAAAAGTAGGAGGGGAACATGTCAGCTGGTGGTGGTTCCTGGGTGAGCCACTTCCAAATAATATTCCCAGCTGTTTCCCTGACAGGGCATGCATCTGAACATCATCCTGGAGCCATACAGGACCTTCTGCTCAGCCTTTTGCATTGCCACCTAAGGCCATGGCCCTACAGCAATAATTGTTAGCTGAAGACAGGAAATCTAATTAAAAGGGAGATGAGCTACAAGGGGATAACATATGGTGTGCTCTCTCTCCAAAGGCAGAAAAGGCAACTAGGGGAGGGCTTGGGCTGAGGTGTGCAAAGGCTGGGAGGCTCACACCTCCTGCCAAGCTGCTGCCAAGCACAGTGCTTGCTGCACTGGGCATATGAGAAATCACTGGCGCCTCTGGCTGCCCTTGCACTGTGTAGGAATACATTCTTTGCAGGAATAACTTATCTTTGACTAAAGAGCTTCCATTTAACGTGACCTTGAGGGCCCTCAGGCAGGAGGAGGACCTGGCAGCTGAGGGTCTGCACTGCTACTGATGGGATGACACGAGCTGAAGCAGCTTGAGGATCCTACCTGCCTTGTCAGCTGGCAGTGCTGGAGGCTGCCAGGAAACAGTTGTGCTTGTGCATGATGGCTTTCCCACTGCAGCAGGGCTTGGCTGGGCATCTTCTGCAGCACATCTCTGTGCAGGGGCTTTGCCCACCAATCCACCATGGCTACAAGGGGAATGTGGCTGCTGGCAGTCTTGGCTGGGTGATGGGCTGTTGGCACTGCAGCCCTGCCTATGGGCAGCCTCCAGAGAATCTCCAGAGTAATGGGAAATGAGGCTTTATTTAAGAATGGAAAGCACAAAATGGGGTACCCACCTCTGGTCTCCCGCAAATGATGCTACTGTGGCTTTGGCAGCTGAGCTGGTCTTGCTGCCACCATGCTGGTTGTGACTGACACTGGCAGCATGAAGTCTCAGCATTTCACAAATCTGAAGGTCTGATAATTTTCTCTGAAAACAATCCATAGCCATCTCTGATCACCACAAAAACAGAATGGTTGTCTTAATAATGCAACGTGCAGTGCTGAATGCTTTTAGTGCTGATGGCTGCGCCGTGATTAGCAAAGAGGCACAGTAATTGTCCATTGTCAATCCCAAATCACAACAGTAATTGTCACATCTGCAAGCAGGTATTGTTCATCCTCAGGGATTCAGGGCACTGTGGGACAGTATTAATAAATATAATCCCGCCATTCAGTTTAGTACTTGAAGTGTTTCTCATGTATCTTCAGTACCTTCAGAACAGATAGCTAATTCACAGGAAAGGCCTAAATGTGAAACACATGTTTCAGCAGAGTTTTAAATCCTCACAGTCAGCATTTGGCTGGCCCTTTTTATTCCCCTCAGGAGTTTATTGATACTGTTGTTCAGGTACACAGTAACCCTTGGAGGTTTTTGCTTCCTTTGTGCCTACTGAAAGGCGGCAGGTTTGTCTTACTGACTGATCAGCTGTAATCGAGGAAGGAATATGAGATAATTTTGAAGTTGTACAGTGCTTTCCAGGTTGGACCGTGCTCCGTTTCTTGGCACTACAGTCTTCCGCTGGGTATCCACAAGACTGTAACATGAAATGCCTGGACTTCAAATACCCTTCCTTCATTTTTGCCCCAGTCACAGCTATTTGGCACATTTTTCTTTATGTGCCTTAATAATGAATCCTATGATTTAAACAAAACATTCAAGACCTTGTACTTCAAATATGTTACTAGCATTGAGGAGACGTGTATGGTCATGATCAGCACTGTCTTATCTATTCTGTGTCATCATTGTTTGGACCAACCATGTGTGTGTAAGCCAATGAGAGGGCTTTTTTCAGCTTTCTTTTTTGGCTTATCATCTTTCTTTGCTTGAAGTTTCTTGTTATAAGCCTGTTTAGAGAAGGCAGGGTGAAATGCTCCTCCTGTCTTTAGAACCACACTTGGCATTGGCCTTGGAGAGATGCAGGAGATGGGTAGATGTGCCCAGACTGAAAGTCAAAGGGTTCTGAGCTATCAAACACATCTTTCTTTTAAGTGTGAAGAGCAGGATCCCACTCCCAGAACTCGAGTGCCATTTTCTGTACTGTATGAAGTACCCACTTATGTGTGTATTTCCCCTGTGAAATGGTTGCTTTTCTTGCTGTCCCCACTTTCTGCCGCCCAACACATTGTCAGAAGAAAGCACACAGATAAGTGCTCAAGCATTTCCTGAGCTCATAACTCTGTCTCCTGAGGGACAGTTAATCTGATCCATTTGAAAGCTTGAGTACCAAGTGTCATTCTGTCTCTTACATACATACTGAATGAAATTTTGAATGCTTTTTTTACAGCACTGAATAAAACACTTAAAGTGCTCCTCTCTCTGCAACTGCCTGGTGGCAGGGGCATTTTTGCTATAATATTGTATATCACATATCTAAATATAATGACATTCTGCATTATATATACATATACTGTACACACACAGCATCTATTTTAAAACCATTAGTAGCTGTTTTCAGCTTTCTGGGGATGTGAGGATCTTCTATCATCCATGAGGCTTGTTAGACTCAAGCAATGGTTTTAAACTCATGGTCTGTGGGTAACTGAAGGATCTTCAAAATGGGACTGCAAGACAAAAGCAAATGCCACTAGACTTAGAAGTCTCTATGCAGGGCTCTATATATCATGGACTGGAAAAGTGGGACTGACAGTTGCAAGAGGTTGAAATGCATTGGTGTGTGACCTTGTTTCTGTTGCTTGGTAAGCGTTCTCAGACTAATAAATGAAGTGGCACTGGGGCAACTGACGCGCATATTTAAAAGAAGATTCTTCCCCATTATCCTCCTGCTACTAAGCCTTGTCCCATGGTAGTCAATCCTTTACTTATATTCTACCTGCCTCTTTTCACCCATACACTTATATGGAAACTATTTAGGTTTCCTGTAAGACAAAAAGAAAAACTCAGCTCTTAAGCTGAAGTTGCGCCAAATCTTATTTCCAGCCAGCAAATCTTTTCTTCTTTTATTTTGATTTATTTTTTTATCCCAGCCCAGTATATTGTTTCATTGCATGAAGAAAAGGTTATTACTTGGGTTCGTAGAACACCTGTTGCATAAATCTTGGTGATTTTCAGAATGTGAACTCCTGCTGGCAGAAACAGCTGTGTCTCACATTAAACACAGAGTATAAGGTATCCAAGGAGGAAGGAGAGAGAAAAAAAGGCTTAAGATAAGGAAACAGTACATCAGCGGCCAAAATCTGTTGTCAAGATTTATAAGCTAAATGAGTTACAGTTGAAGAGGATATTAAAAGAAAACCATTCTATTCCTAGAAGACAAAACGTGTTTTCTCAGAGGGATTCCCAGAGGACTTTTCATTTCTGACAGCAGACAGAGTAGACAGCTGGCCCACATAAAAATGTACTTGCTAATTAACCTATCCCTCACATTACACCCAGAAAATATTTAACAAGCAGAGACTTTGCTGAGGAGTACTGGCAAAATTTAAGGGGTTTCCTTGCATGGTGCCAAATTCTCCTAACTTGCTATTCAAGGTCCTAAGTCTTGTTGGTTCAGCAACAAGTCTTTTTGTACAAGGAAGGAATGTAAGGACTGCTGCCTTCATCAGCAGAACTTTGCAAATCTTGGTGTATGTTTTTTTCTATGCAGTTCAGTCTTGTCCTCTTCTCCAGCATAAATTCTACTGCCTGGTGACAGGAGTAGGTCCACCAAGTCAGGTGGCTGCTAGCCCTCCAGACAGCCCCATTCTGTGTGAGTTATTCCCCTGAAGGAGGGTGCTCAACCCCTGGCTGTGGTGGCTTGGAGATGCCAGCATTGTTATTCTCTGGCAGAAGTGAGATGCAAAGGCTCCCTCCACCCACATTTTAGTTCATACCTTGCAAGGCCATGGGGCTGTCCCTCACTTGGACTCTTGAGTTGGAGTTAAGACTCCCTAGTCCTGCCAAGGAATTGATATTTTCAGCACCTTCCGCAGCAGTATGGTGTGAACCCCATGGGGCATCTACAACCAAGGAACCAAATTTAAGTTGAAAGAGTTAACTCAGCAGAAGGAGCTGCTGTCAGAAAGAAGCACATTATAGGAAAAAACAACTCTCAGAGACAGCACTGGAAATTTTATCTATGCACAAAAGGGAATTAGGTCTTCAGGGAACAGCCTTAGAAGCAAATTAGAATAATACTGTAGGAAGAGTGATGGTATGAGAGAGGTCAATGTTTGCAACCAGATCAGAGTGGACTTTTTCTTTCAGTGTTTGATTATTTGTGCTATTACTTAGATCACGTCAAGTTTACTCAAGCATAGTCGTATAGTGTTCTCCAAAAGCTTATCCCAAATATTTTAATTCACTTGTTTCTCTCATCCGCTTCCCTTTCCTCTTCCACTTCACTATTACAGATGTCAGATCAACAAATAAAGTGTGTGGGCAGAACAATGAAACTAGTCTCTTGTAAAAAAAGAAGAGATTATTTCATTCTCCTGCTATTAACTTTAAAAGAAAAGGCCTTTTGTACCTTTTATACAAGCGTGTGCAATGATACGATTGTGTACCTCATCTCCTTAACTTCAGAGGAAATGATTCATGAAGAACAGTATATGGTTGTAAAGGCTGTGGGTATACCCTGAAATTACTTTTACCTCATAACTGTTTTCAAGCAAGAAATAATTTCTGAGCATAATGTGACACAAGTAACCTGGACTGAGCTGCTTCCATCCTCTGCACCCTACTCCAAAATCCTGACTGGGCTGAGAAAGGGTCTGAGCAGTTCTCCATCTATTTATATACATTATCTGATTTTCCTTACTTTCCACATTAATTTTTTTTTTTATTATGAGGATAGGGAAATGGGAGGGAAATGGGAGAAGAAAAAGCTAGGATTGAGTGAGGAATAATTGGGGTTTTTTTTAGCAAAAAGATGTTGCTATTTTTCCTGATGTGTATTATCTATCCAGAGAAATTAATAAGAAAATAAATAACTACTTTGATGTAAGCTATCAATTATTTTTGGTGCCAGAAATTTTGCTATTGCTACTGCAAACTTTGACAACAAAAACATGTATACGGTGGCACTGAAACCAGGAATCATTTCTTTCTAATCAGAAGATGCCATGATTTCTCTCATATCTTGAATTATTGTCTTTCCATTCATGGCATGGAATGTAGGCTGCTGTGAGTATTTCGGCACCACTCTGCCTTCCATGAAGACACATTTCATATGAGGCCAGCTGGGTTTGGTGCCAGATCTTTCAGGCAGTTTATCAATGCAAGGACGACAAAATCCTGCTGAATATGGCACCCACCCTTCCAGTTGTTCTCCCGTTCTCTGCAGGCCTCTGGCCTGTGACTTCTCTCTCTGCAGCAACGTGCTTGGCCATCCTGGCAATGTGGAAGGGCTGATGTGTCTGCAGAGGAAGAGGGTTTTAAATTAGCACAAGAATGCCCCCTGGACTCTGTGCTGGTACCGGCAGTAGCCGTGCTGTGAGGATGCAGCTCTCTGGAGGGGGCACAGCTCTGGTGTGGGGAGCCGTGGAGGGCCAGCACTGCTCTGTGTGACGGGGCAGGCACGGCTCTGCTGGCTGGCATTTGGGCCCTGCGTGGCTCCTGGGCATGAGTCACACGGCGCCTTGATAAGGACGGACATTACTCATCAGAATACCATGGACCCGATGCAGCAAAAGTGTCACGGTCTATTTTGAAAATGTTATCTCACGCTCATTTCCTTGTACATCAGGCATTAGTCTCAACAATGGTCCACTAAAATAGGATGCTATTTGTTTCCAGGAAAGATCTTCTGCTACTTGCTGTCTTTCAGTGCATTTTATTTGTGCAGGACCACCCGTAATAAGGACTGAATTTAATTCAGGGATTCTGAAGGGATTGAACAAAGCTGATGTGTAGCTTGCCTCTGAATGCAGAGCTGCTCACCAAGTCCAGTGGCAAGAACTTAGCCTGTCCTGCCAACATGCCTGGGTGATTTCTCCTGCACCTAGCTTTCACTGGGGGTTATCATTTCTGCCCTAATTTTGTTTAGAGGATGGTCTAATTCACCACAGTTCATTTCTCTTGTTTCAGATTTCGATGCCGTTCAGGTCATGGCCAGTATTCATATTAGCTCAGTACTGGGGTTTTAATTGAATGCTGGCCTGTGTGATTGATTATGGTTTTGCAAATAATCCCAAGATTAAGGGGAAGGAATGAAATAAACTTTTTTAGCGACCAGATTTTGATATCCTTCTGGTGAAAAATAATGAAGCCTTTGAATAGTCCTGTAGAATAGACTTTGTGCAGCATAATCTGGACCTTTATGATTTAATATCTTCTGCTGACAAGGAATATATACTGCTCAAATCCTCCAAGTATTTTGAATATTTCATAGCTTGTCTCAGTTCTGATATCTCCATCGTCCCTTAAAATGTGACTAGAATTTGGCTGCTAGATCATAAATCTAGATTTATCATTATTTTGAGCTTTTCCTGAGTTCTTTAAGAGGTCGCTGATTGTGTATCACATCTTCCAGGCAGTTTTCTGAAAACTATTTTACACCAATATTTAAGCATATAAATATACAACTACATTGCAGAGCAGTGACCAGTTAGTGTTTAGCTTAGAGTTATTATCATATTTTAATTTATTCTGGCCTTTTTGCACTCAAGAAAACACTGCCTACTAAATATCTCTGTCCACTGGACAATACTGCAGTTTTCATTGTACTGAGTATTTGTGAGTCTCATGTAAAAAGTGAATCTGGTATACCTGAGAATACTCTCCTGTCCCGTGTAGCCTACATTTTTTTGTGATGGCACCGTGTGACAAAACCTGTCCTGAAAGGCTCCACCACGCAGGATGGCACTGGAGAGGTACAAGTGCCTGAGATCGGACTGGCAGCCAAAGAGAGGAAAGCAGAGGCACATCTGAGTGGGCTGGTGGGACATGGACAAGACAAACAGGAGATACCCAGAAGGAACCATATGGATGCAAGAAGCTGGAACTGAAGACACGGTGAGTTTAGACACCTGGATAAAAACACAGATATATAGAGAGGCTTCATTTAGATGAATATTCTCTACTGGGAGTTGTACCCATGGTTTATCTCACTCCTTTATGAATAAGAATTTCCTCAGCTTTTCAAATTCGATTTCTTTGAGAATAATAGAATATTCTGAAGTCTTGAAATAAAATGCATTGCCATAAAATACAGTTTTGAACCAAGCCATAGAGGAAACATATTTCTATACTAACATATAAAACAGCTGAGACGCTCTAGTGTTGAGAGCTGACCTAAAAGATTATGTGTAGATGTTTGAAGACAAGTGCTAATTCAGTCCTTGCAAGCAGAGAGCAGGAGAAACTCTTGGCTGTGTTCTGGACTGTTCTGTGTGTTTGGGAACTTGCTTTCTCTGATGCCTCTAAGTAAACCTAAATGCTTCTTTCCTTGCTTCCTCATAGGAAGAGGACAAAGCCAAGGAAGAGCCTGTTTGAAGACTTGCCTAAGGGTGGGGAAGTGGTGGTGTTGGTGGTGCTGTTTCCATTAATTTGTGGAAATAGTACAAATTGAGGTAAAAATATAATTCTTTAAATCAATGGTATTTATCTTTACTCTTCAGATTTAATTTTCAGTCTTTTCTTTGAGCTTACTTCCCAATTAACTTTCATGACATGGTAGAGGTGAGAGGAAGTTATCTATCTAAAGGAGCAGAGGGAAGTATTTTTTCACCCAGTATTTTTTCACAAAAATAAGTTTGCTGTTTTAAATTCTCTTCACCGTAAACAAGGCTATTTTGAGCATATTCTTACAAGGCAGTGGTCAACCTTTCAAGGCTGGATTTGGTTCAAAATAGGTATATCATCAAAACTTTGGGGGTTTGTTTCTTTTTTTTCCAGCTAAAGAGAACTGGTCTTTTGTAGTGTTCCTTGACATCTTTTCATCCCTGTTCTCTCAGATACACCCTGTGTCTTTTCCTCTCCTGCTCTGGTTTCATATTCATGCCCACAGCAGAAGCACTCAGCAGGCTGCAGATCATTCAGAAGACGTGAGCAGACTTGATGCTTTCTTAGCCCAAAGAGACATATTCACCCTTGACTGAATCCCATTAGCTTAATGTATTATGCACATTAACTTTTGCTATGCTGTCTTGGGTACTTGACACAGTTCATGACACCAAATCCGTTTTCTAGAGCTGTAAATGTAAATCAGTGTTCCTGATGGTCACGTTCCAGTGACATTTGTATAGATGAACATTACAGTCTGATTTGTATATCTGCTATTGTAAGCCTTTAAATTTTCTAACATAGCAGCTTGCAGGGCCTAAAAAGGAGATTTACTGGGAATTTAAGACAGCAAGAATGTTTTAGAATTGGCATATGAAGGAATTAATGCAATAAATTTTATTCTATTATTGTGTAGACTGCTATTCTATATATATTTATGCAATTTTATAAGCATAAATACAAAAGCTCTGTATTGATTACATTTGCTGTGATCTCAGCAGCAATAATTTTGATCATCACAGAAAGATGATATCTGTCAGCTCACAGCCTGCTTTCGCTTACAGAGAGAAACCAATATTTCAGATTTTCTACTAATGTAAAAATTAAGTCAGGCTATGTGAATTGATAAACCATGCCATCTCTCAGTGTTGGTGACAGGGCAAACTAAGGTGCAAAGCAGCAGCTGCCATGTGCTCTCAGGGGGAAGTCCAGCTTTGCTTGTTTGCTCCTCTTCCTGGCTGTGGGAGTCCTTCCTTGCCCAATCCCACCAGTGACCATTACCATGCCTCTTCTCTCCAGCCTCTCTCTCCTACTGGCCTCCATTATGACTGCGCTTCTCTCTCTTTTCAAAGTGAAATAATATTTTTCAAATTTTAAGCAGTCACTATTGCTAGAGGTGCATTTACCAAGCAGATCTTTAACCAAGGATGAGAAGGCGCAGTAAGATGCAGTAGATAAAAGCAGGAGGTAGACCCCTTCAGAGCAGAAATATGGTACACCTGTAACTCTTATAGCCCAGGGAGGAGAGAGGCTTGGGAGAGCAGGGCACCTTGAGGCACGTGGCATGGCCAGGGATGTGCTGTAGAGAGACTTCTCAGGTCAGCAGGGAGCACGGGAGCTCCCTCTTGCCTGCCACCTCCCTGTTCTTACTGAATGCACAGCTGGTCATCCCCAGGCTGGCCCATGAGCTCCCTGTGTAAAGCTAAAGTGTGCTCACTGCCCTGTGCTGAGGAGCAGCAGTGAATTGCTGGGCACTGCCCTGATTCTGCGAGAGGAACAGGCAGAATCTCACAGATTCTGGCACTTTCCTTGGTGGAAGCAATAGAGCTTGCAGTGGAATGCTCATGATCCAAAAAAACATTGCTCTTGTGCTATGTGCCAGGAGGCTCAGGACTTCATCTCCATCCAGGGAAGTAATCCAAAAAGACCAGAAGAGATTGCAGCCTCTATCATAAATTCCTGAAAAAAAAATGAAAAATGAAAAAAAAAAAAAGCTCCTAATTTGGAGACTTGGTACTATTATTACTATTCATTCCATCTCAAAAGTAATTTTTATGGGGAAATATTGGAGTGGAATCCTTTCTCTTTGTTACTAAATAAGCAATATCAAAGAGGAGGAAGCATGTAGCAGGTTGCACAAGCAGTTTGTGTAGCAGTCAGACACCCCTGTATGAGAGTGCTGTATTGCTCTCTCATACACACACACAGACATTCATTGACAGAGTCATTCCTAAGAGATTACAGAATGTGTTTCTGTGTCAGCTCTTGTATTTTTAGCATTTATGTTTGCGGTACTGATTTTCTATCCTACTGTGCAGAGGAGCCATTATAAAAGCAGCAGCCTTTTGGGATGCAGAAGTATTTCCCTGTCTTTCTTCTCATATAATACACTGTTTTCAAAATAATAACAAACAGATATTTCTTATCTCTCAGACTTACTGTTTGGGTTTTACACCAAATAGGTAACTTGCAGAGAAAGCTAGGATTCTATATGCTCCTCCAGACAGCAATTATTTCTTTATAATTAAAAAATTAACTCCCTTGCTGTTTCTCTCCTTCAGGATAATTATTTAATGTAAATGAGCTGTTCTTGCACAGACACTGCCTCTCTTTCTCAGGCTTTTCATCTCTGCCAGGGCTGATTAAAAAGCCTGTCTATGACTGAGAGCTCAGCTCATGTTTGGGAATAAAACTGAAATCTAATGTTGCAATTGCAGCAGCATAAATGGCTTCTTTGTGCTCCTCCTCACATGTCTGAATGCTGAAACCTGGCTGCCCTGGAGGCTCACCCCTCGTGGGTCAGGAGGCCAGGATGTGCCCCTCTCCTGTGGCAGAGCCGCTGCTGGGCACAAGCCCTACCCCACAGCACTGAGAGGGAAACCCAGTCCAGCCTGGAGCATGTGCCTGGGCCCACAAGTATGTCTCTAGTTTTCTCACTTGAACAAGAGGCTGGGGAAGCTGTTACCTGCCTAATTGTAAAACCTGTTTTATATGTTTTCCTTGTCTTGATAGCAGATTAGTGTTACCAGACAAACTGGGGAGCTGCCCTCAGGCCACATTTAGTAGACAGTTCCCAGCCTAAGGACATTTTAAACACAGGGTGTTTAGCAGAGGTTGTTAAATAGCAGAGGACAGTTTCACAAAACCCATCTGTATTCTCTCGCCATGCTCCCTCCTCAGTCTCACAGCGCCTCTGCGTTGCCTGTCTTGTAGGCAAGGAACTTCCTGATTCCCACTCTCCTTCCACAGCTGTATGGAGTTTCCTGCAGATTGCAGCAGTACTGCCAGGAGCTTGTGAGAGCTGCTTTCCTTGACAGCCTCCATCTCCATTTTGAACCTCTCCAGAGAGGACAGTGCCCATGGAGAATCAGATCCCTGTGACTGTGTACAGAAGAGATGTAACACAGGTAAGGGATAAGGATTCCTCTGAATCAAGTTCACACGGATTTGGAGAATAATTCCTCCTAGCCACTTCAGATGGCTCATCACTGGGTAGTTAGGTGTTGAAAGAGAGCAGGACAAAGCCCTTTGTCCTGCTCTCATGAGGACAGTCTTGATGATTGAATCATCACAGAATTGTTTGTGTTGTAAGGGACCTTAAAGACCTTAAGTTCCATGCCCTCTGCCATAGGCAGGGACACTTTCTACTAGACCAGGTTGCTCAAAGTCCCACCCAAGCTGGCCTTGAACACTTCCAGGGATGGGGCACCCACAGCTGCTCTGGGCAACTGCTCCTGGTGCCTCACCACCATTACAGTAAAGAATCTTTTCCTAATAGCTAATTTAAACCTGCCCACTTTCAGTTTAAGGCCATCCCCACCCCATCTTCTCTCATTACTGGTCCCTGCAAAAAGTCCCTCTTCAACTCTCTTGTAGCCCCCTTCAGATGCTGGAAGATGCAATAATATCTCCTTGAAACCTTCTTTTCTTCAGGCTGAACAGCCTCAAGTCTCTCAGCCCGTCCTCATAAGGGAGGTGCTCCAATCCTTTGATGAACAAATAAAAATATCAAATTTGATCATGGTGTTGCGAGACCCAGAGTGGCAGGAATGCTGAGGCAGAGAGAGGTAAAGGGACTTTCCCTTTGATGCAACAGGACTCAGGCCTGGGGCATATTTTGGGATGCTTTGCTTAAAAAAACTAGTGTTCACAGGTGACTTCTCTCATTCACCCTGATGTCCTCAATCATGTACCAGGTCTCCTGTGGACACTGTGAATGGTTGTCTGCATACATCAATCTCACACGGGAAAGTGGCCTTGTAAAAAAAGAGAGACAAAAAAACTAGTCCTTCCATGTCTCAATGCTCATATGGTGGTTACTATATAGTAACTATTAGATTTTGCAAGGAACAACAGCAACAAAAAAAGAATATAAGAGCTTTTTCTTTTCTTTCCAGATTTAATTGTCACAAAACCCTCTCACTAGGAAATGAAGGGATTTTAATTCTCCCGTGCTGGAGGATAGCTTCTAAGGGAGGCTGTAACTGGAGATTTCTTTTGTGAACAAATGGATGCATTTGAGGAACATGAACAGTCCTGATGTCAGGACACTTTTACCACGGAGATGAAATTTCTGACATTATTGAATTTATTATGTGGCATACATGTGTAATTCAGTAAGCATTTGAACAAAAATTAATTGTCCAGGGATCATTCGAAACCCAGTTCATCTTTGTAAGTCTCTCGTGTTTTACGTAGCCTGTACTCAGGATGAAATCTAATTTGAATAAATGAAGGTGAAATTACATTAATTACTTCAAATTGGGCCATAGATATTAAGTAATTAGTTGGTATGATGGTTCAAATTCCAAGGCCTTTAAGGACTATGGAGTTCGGAAGGGGATTTAGTAAAATTTAGCCACGTGTTAAGTGCTCAAAGAATAAAGTTCACTCTTTGTAATGTTGCTGGGAACATTTTCTGAAATAATTAGGCCTTAGGCAGGTAAACAAACAGGAACCATCCCAGTATCACTGTAGGAACACCAGCTAGAAAATACAATTTTACAAAAGCCTTGCTAAAATGCTAAGTGATCTTAAATGTGCCTAAAATCAAGGTCCTCAATGGAGTGTCTGCATGGATGTGTGCCAGTAGTGACACATCCCTGGCAGCTGGACAGAAGCCAGCTCTGACCCTTGGCCTGCCCTGCTGTACCAGAGTGATCCTACGCTGCAGCCGCTGGGGCTCCTCGTGTCCCTGTGTAGCTGCGCCTGGTGCTACTCCTGGAGCAGCTGGAGAGAAGGGCTGCCTGCTGTTGGGCCGTGCTCTTGCTGGAGAGTCTGGCCTGTGCTGGCTTTTCTCATGTTCATCCCAGGTATTTCCCCAAGTAAGTATTCATTGGAGATCCTGCTTGCTGGTTAGGCTTATGATGTCACCTGGCCAAACAGACATCTTCAAATTATGCAATATATCAATCTTCCTGGAAAACTTTTTGAATCCATTCATTTCTCTTTATCCCTGGCCTTCTTGGCTGTGCTGAACTTCCTCAGTGAGCGTGTGTGACATGCAATGACTCCTGACTGGCAAGGTGTAGGCTTCATATGCCAACACTGGTGCTGGAATAATTGAGACCTGCTTTTTATAGAAATTCTGTAAGCGATTCATTGAGCATGAATGCCTAGTAAATATCCCTGTCAGAAAACAAATTCAACAAATGTTTGGGGAAGAGAAGACAAAAGGAGACAAAATGGCAAAAAAATTATTTCAGTTGCTTGCCTGAGTGAAATCTTTTGCATTTTAAAACATCTTGTGTTTTTATTATCTGCTTTGGCTTTTGGTCTCTTTGCAGGAGATGACTAGAATTGTAGGCACACTAGCAGATGGGGATTAACTAATTCTGTTCACAGAAGAGAGTGTCACCTTCCTGCAACCTAAGGTGTCATGCTGTGAACAGTCAGGGTCCAATTTCTCAAGCTGGTAAACAAGTCAATATGCACATATGCTATTGAGAAACTTTCCAGAGCACCTTGGTAGCCTCACTGTCTGAATCCTCTTGGATTAATTAGGAGAAAAATCAAATCTTCATGAAAGGACTTGCGTATCTATGACTCTGTTTGTAATGACTTCTTTATGTTCTATTTACCGTGGTTTTCACTTTAGACTCAAGTTATTTTCTAGTTTAGTTTCTGCCTTGCCTCATCACCTTCCCAGACCCATCTGCCCAAAACTCTTGCATCACAGGAAGGGATGAGAAGGCATGTTTTCCCCACGGTCTCTCTGTGAGTATTCTAGATCCAAGGCCAAAAGCTAGAGGCTACCATGTCTTTTGACATTGCTCTTTGTGGCAGTGGGGGTTTTTATTAACTGTTTGGACATACATTTAATTTCCTTAGATATTCCTTTATTAACAGACAAAATATGCTGTAGAAACAGTGCTAAGAACTTTGTTGAAAAACTGCTGATTTTATTACATTATTATCCCCTTTATGTTTCTAACATTCTTTAAATCAACTTGTGTTCAACAAGACTGCTTACCATGCTCTCTGTGTACAAAGAAAATGAAGATGTGGCCCTCTGTGCCCCAGGGACAACATGTTCATTTTCAGAAGGGAGGTGTTGCTGTGGCTCAGTGTCTCATGAGGTGCTACACTTGAGAAAGGTGCAGGAGCCTTTTATCATCTTCTCTAGTAGTGACTGCTCAGGATGCCATGTTGAGAGGTTAAACTCTTCTTCTAGGTTGTGTGTGAGAATTTGCTCTTAACCTTAGGCTGTAAAATGTCCCACAGAGCTGGTCATTTGCTTGCTAAGCACAGGAATACACCAATAATGTCTTTGAGACTCTGGTAGGAATCTTACTAAATGAAAATTCAAAGAAAATCCCACAACATTTTTCCATAGCTTTAAGTCCTTAGTTACCCAGCAATAGCTACTCTTCAAGTATTTTCTACAGTGCAGCTTCCTTACTCTTAAGACTTAGAGTATTTAGTGCTCTGTTTTTATCTATGGAGGATGGCACTTCTCAACCAGGGTAGGTGCTATATATATATATTCATGTATAGCGTGTGCTTTAGCAGTGCACCTTATCCATTATCTTTCCTTGATATTTGGAAATAAGATATTTACACTTCATTTTTTGAAATTTCCGAATCATATTCGTTAGAGCAATGGAAAAAAAATGCTCTCTTTATTGTGATTTCTTAAAGCACTTTCCATTGCAGTAGCTTTTTCTCTGTGGTTGACTGTTTTTATAAAAGTAGATCTCAGGCACAATTGATCAAATGAAAGCTATTGGAAATGAGCCAGTTTGATTAATTAGTTAGCCATTTCCTAGCAATATTTTTAATCTTACATAGTCAGTGACAGAACAGATTGTGGCATAACTTAATATATGCAATTAGAGTTCGCATAGGTTTTGTTTCTTCAAACAGGTTTCTATTTAAAAATGAAGGCATGTCATAATCGATCAGGCTTTAATCCTTCTACAGCGAGGCCTCATAAATAGACTGTTAGTATACATTTATTAAAACATCCAAGAATGCTTCACAAAATCAATTTTAATATTGTTTAGGTGGCTCACTAGAAATAACCATCCATACAGAACCATGCAGCCATCGGTTCTGATTGATTCTTTCTCAGCTGACAACAAGAAGCTTTAATTGCTGGTAGCCCCAGGTGAAGTCAGGAACCTGCAAGTGTTCCCAAGACAGTTAATTTGAGCTGAATACTTGGTGATGGATGTTTAGCAGAGGGACTGATGTGGTCTTGTTTTGCCTATCAAGGAAAGAAACATTCCCTCATTCTCATGTTGTCTTTACTGCAAAGTTCATTATATGGCTCCCAGTCATGATGAGGCTTTAGCAGGAGAAGAAAGTGAGTGAGCTAAAAAATTACAGCTCTTTCTCCCCACTCCTGTTAGCAACCCCTAGTGCTAGCTGTCATCCCATTTTTTTCCAGTGAGTAATAGTCACCTGGATGTGCACCCCAATAACAGAAGCACCTGCTCCTGTTCCAGGCAGCCGGTTCTGCTGCACAGAACATGATAATAATTTATGTGCATATAAATGAAGTTATGCACTTGAAAATCTACCAAAATAAGTGGATGTTTTTTCTTCAAAAAATACATTGTAGAGAAAAGCTAATTGATTTGGGAAATTTGTGGTTTGCATATGTAGACATATTTAGATTATCATATTCCCTTCTGGCCATATAATCTACCAGTGAGGCTTTCTGCAATACACTAGCCTTTCCTGATTTGCAGCTTTTTTAGAAAAGTCCTTTTTTTTTCCCATGTAAATAGGACTGGAGGAAGATGGCTTTTGATTTATACACAAATCGATACTCCCTTCTGATTGAATTCAGCACTGTGCTGCTGTAATTATATTCATGAATTTTGTGTAGGTGTAAGACAGGAAGCAATTATCAGCCCCAGCCATGAATGAATATAAAAGAAATCTCACTTTTCTTTGGAACCCTAACATTAATGGCATTCTCTGTTTAATGTCAGCCCCTTTCACATGACTTCTGCTAAGTGCTCTGTTGCTGAGCTGAGGAAAAAGTAATAGCAGATATCTGTGACTAAAGAACATCTGCTTGAGTTTAGGGTGCAGTGTTCGGAGCTTTGACTTACTGAAGAAAACCAATGTTTTTAACTTGTATCAAAACAGGTGATGGGCTTTAGTTCAAGCATTTTCTTTTCTGAATGCTGAAACTTAATCATAGCTGTAATCCTTTCCTTAGTGATTCTCTGCAGTGGCAGGTGTTGCAGAAGCATTTAAGGGAAGTGCCATCAAGGCAGTTTCACTGGGAAAAGGCATAAATGGGGATGATCTGAATCATTTTAATTACCAGCACTCAGTAACCAGTGGGTTCTGGAGAGGTATCATTGTAACACAGGCATTGCAAATGTAAAAAAAAGCTGTCATCTACACAGTAATACATGATTTTTGACATTGAAATGCATCAGTCAGCAGGAAGAAATCTCGCGTGCTCAGCTGAAGTGTTCACTTTGTGCCCCAAGGTGTATCCACCCACAAGTGCTATCCTTACCTCTCTCTGCACACCACAGCTACTCACGTAACAAGGACTAGCAAAAACCATCTTGAGGACTAGGAAAAATGGTGTTGGTGCCTGAAAGGATGAAGAGCCATTAGGGGAGGTTTGGGGGAGCACTGGTCCTTTTGAGCTCCTCTCTGGAAAACAGGAGGAGAGAAGACTGGGTTATGCAGGCAGACGGTATCCATCCCCAAGCTGCAGAGGGTTTGTAGTGGTGAAGTCAGGGTGCCAGTGTTTCAGGAATCAGGGCTCACCTGTTACTTGTGAAGTGCTGGTGTAAGTCAGGTCACAGTACTTGTCACAGTCCTGGAGCTGTGTCAGACCAGGGTTATAAAATACCTTAGGTATCAGTGAGAGATTCATCTGGGTTTAGGGGCTCTTGGAGTTCATTGAACTGATTTGCCCCTTCTCTCATTTGGCAAGGTGCTTTTACAATGAAATTTTATCACAGACTCTGTATCACATCACACTTATTATATCACAGATTGAACAGCTTCTATTTATGGCTGTTTGCTGCTTCCACCTCTTAGAGGGCCACTTCCAACTAGTTGATGTGGCTGAAGTGGGATATTTTTCCTAATGATAGTAATTAACCTCTGAATTGCTGACTTCACCCTTGGTTATTCCTTTCTGCCAATGCATTTCTTCGTGTGTGCAAACGATTATCTATAAAAAACAAAGACCTGTTAATCCATGTACTTGCATGTACTGCATAGCTCATTTAGGGCACAAGGCTAAGTACATGCACTCAAAGAGCAATTTTTGCATTATAATCTCAATTCCACATTTAGGTGTCAAAGGAGATTGTCAAAACTTTTATTATAATCTTGATTGTAATAATAACTATAATATTCACAGATTTCACAAAAAGAATACTATTGAAAGCATGATAATTTATTTAGGGTTTGAAAGAATGTTCAGAAGGTTAACTTCTCCCATTGTTGTAAAATAATAGTTGGGAAGGGAGGGCTGATCTCTGTAGCAGGTACTTTAATGAATTCTGCAGAGATGTTATGTATGTTTCTGTGCCTAAGGAACAGATATAACTTACCTTGAAATCAGTGAGTGGCAGCCTGAACCTCAGAGGTCACCAGTACTGCAGCTCTCACTGGAACCCTCCATCATAGGTGTATGTACAGACCAGATGTGTGCATCTGCGTGTGCTGACATTGCTATTAAATTTTACAAAACACACGATATGGAGCTTGTGCTGAGGATGTGGCCTGATGCTGGGAGAAGGGTTTGTAGCTGACACTTGTACTAACATATACGTCCTTCAAACAAAGTTAACAAGCTGAATTGCTTCGGAGACAGATGAATGAAAATGGTGAGTTTGTGTTGTCTTGGTGCTTGGCATTCTGCAGTAGGGCTGAGAATGCTGTCAGTGTACCATGAAGCCAAGACCAGAATGACTGTGATTTTTAGCTTTCCTAAGACTCCACAGGAACTGAGCTGGCCTTGGGATAGTACAAGTGGTAATTGCTTTAAACTAAAAGAGGATTGATTTAGATTGGATATAAGGAAGAAGTTCTTTAGAATGAGGAACAGGAACCTGGAACAAGTTTCCCAGGGAGGTGATAGATGCTTCATTCCTGGTAACATTCAAGTTGGACTGAGCTCTGAGTAACCTGGTCTAGTTGAAGATATCCTTGGTCACTCCAAGAGGAGTTGGACTAGATGGCCTTTAAAGTCCCTTCCAACACCATCTATGTGGTTCAAAGGTTCTATGGGTACACTCAACCATGGGGTGTGATGAGGAGGCACTCTTTGGTTTACCAGCAGATTCACCAGCAGATTTTACCAGCAGAGGCTGGGCTGATTGGCACTGCTGAATAAATAAAAAGCTGCTGAATCCAGATCAGTCAGTCTGTTGGCCTAATAAAACACCTGGGGACTGTGCTGCTTTCACTGGATTTGAGCATAGCAGAGCCCATGGCTTGGAATCTCTTTGAGTAGATGCTGATGGATGCTTCATCTTGTGGTGGATTCCAAAACAACAGCATCTATTCCCCCTCTTCTTCCCTTCTCCCCCCTTCTCCCCACCCCCCCAGAGTAAGCAGCAGCAATAAAAAAATAAATACACAAGGAGATAGGACGCTGTTCTGTGAGAACTGTTACCTTCTCTGCCCCTCTTTTGGCTAGCTGAGCTATTTGCCTTTTTATATTTTGGCTTTACACTGCTGGTGGGAATGTACATTCCTCGTGATTTCAAACAGCTGGATTCTGTATTTGAGAGATGAGTCTCCCAAAGGTCAGTCTAGATTTATGCAAAATTTACATAAACATGAACACAAATATATAAATAAATAAATACAAAAGCTTTCAACCACATCCCCTTGCTTCCCATCCCTTCTCATTGGAGAGGGTTTCTGGGTATCCCAGATTAACTACTGAAAAGCCAGAAAAGCTTCAATGCAGCAGTGTTTGCTTTCTGGGAAAGATCCCAACAGCTGGACTCTTCTCTGTGGGATATTGTGCCTGGTTTTGGAAAGGGCCCCTGGCATTAGGGTTCAAAGGAGGATGGGCAAAAGTGTGTAGGTGTGAGACATGCACAAACACAAACACAGAAGGATATATCAGCTTCTGACTGCACAGCCTAACAACCAGAGGTTTGCTAGTGGGGATTTTACTTCTATCTTTTGGGAAGGGACAGGGGAAAGTACATATCACCCTTTCACCCTTTCATCATTCATTGCAATCTCAAGCTTCCTGTATTTGAGTAAATAATGTTATCATCAGTTTCCAGAAATGGTTTGGGACAAATTCTTCTTAGAAGTCCTTCCCACGCAGTTATATTTTGGTGTCCTTTATTTCCCAGGCAGGCAGTGAGACCTCATGGTTAGGCTGTATCAGTTTCCCCTCCCCATCCATCAGCTGTCTCCTCTCCTGAGACAGGACCACCCTAATGTGATGTGTTGTAACTGCTGCAGAGTTTGCCATGCCATGGTAAGGAGGATGTGGGTTTTCACTGACAGAGCAGTCTCTGAAAATTGAAAACAGCACCTAAAATTTATTTAGCATTTATTAGCATAAAAGCCCTCAGAATGTGTTTGTGAGCAGGCTCTCTGAGATATACAGAGAGTCATACACATGCCTGGAGCCTGATGATGTTGCATGACACTGCATGAGAAACCATAACTCACTCAAGCTCTTTTGCTGGGAGGAAAGGCTACTGTCCCCGGAGGGCAAGCCTCCTCCCATCCTTCTAAACACAGGTGCCTAGCATAGGTCTGGCTTAGTGTATGCAAAGCCTACCTGACCAGGGCAAGAGCCTCAACTCCATCCTGAAGGCTCTAATTGTAGCAAAACTATCACTGTGAGTCAAGCCAATGATTCACCTGGCCTCACCTGCAGTTGCTGCCCTAGGGAGCGAGGCTGACTGCCTCCTTGGGCAGACTGTGGCACAAAGGTTGCAGCCACCTCACCCACTCTTGCAATATGAAAGATAGGCATCGGCTCTGGCCAGGACGGGTGTGAAACAGGATTGTCAGAGGCCCAAGAGTAGCTTCTTCTTATGGTTGTTAGGATGGGCCACCAGTCTACAAGCCATTCACACCTCTCTCAGCTCTAGCTGCTGGGTTGTGATCCACACTCCCCGACAGCATTTTCACCTCTTAGAATAACAGATTCCTAGAATTGTTTAGCTTGGAAAAGACCTCTAAGATCACCTAGTCCAACAGGTAACCCAGCACTGCCAAGTCCATCAGAAAACCACGTCCCCAAGTATCACATGTACATCGCTTTGAAATATTTCCAAGTATGACTCAGGTACTTTCCTGGAGGGCCAATGTTCCAATGCTTAACAGCCCTTTCTGTGAAGAAATTTTTCTTAATATCCAGTCTAAACTTCCCCTGGTACAACTTGATGCTGGAGAAGAGACATGCCCAACTTGCTACAGTCTCCTTTCCTTCTGGGTGTTTTCTCCTTATTACACCCTCAAGGAGACTTGTTAAAGGCCTTGGCTTCATGATGACGAATAACAGACATGGGCCATGGATAAGCAAAACTCCATGGTTGAGAGTGTAGGGCACAGGGCCATGAGATCCCACACCACACACTCATCGTCCTTTGGGAGTCATGAAGATTTGTGTATGGAATCTGGCCTTGGCTTCTTTGGCTGAAAGGGTTTATGGAAGCTCCTATTAACAGTGAAGTCTGAAATATGTCCTTAATTACCATAATTGTAATAATTAACAAGATTACAAGTGTTCCTAGGCTCGTGTCTGCATAAATTGCAGATGCATTGAGGATAGCTAAAATACTAAGACTACATGAGCATGGCACACCTTGGATGGTCAGCACAGCAGAGAGAGGGAGAAGAGCCTTTGAGAGAGGAACAATATTATGAATTTATTTTTGTTAGCTTTTGCTAAAAAGTAACCAAAAAGGGCAGTGCAGAAATTGGTGAGCTGATGATTGCGGCTTAGTAAGGACCCTTGGCCAGTTTGGTGGCAGGATGTTTCACCACAAAAAGGCTTCTCTGCTGTTCAGTGCCATGTTTCCTTGCCAGCAAGACAGAATAGAAGGAGGAAGTCTTGGATAAGGGATATCTGCTGACTTGAATCTCTGCTTTTGATGAGGATTTTGCCTCAACTGCCTGTGTTTCAGATCTCCAATGAAAAAGTCCCTCTGGTGCCATCCAGATGGCAGGCTCAGGTTCTGCAGCTATGCCCTCCTGAGGTGTTTCAGCCGCAAGCTGTACAAGATCTGTGGAAATAACAACAAACAAAAGCAACTTGCTCTTATATTTTCTCTTTCCTGCCCATTTGCAATTTTGATTCGATGGCAGTGCCTAGAGAAATCAACTCAGCCTCTGTGAGAGATGGTAAGCCTCAGAATAGGGCATAAAACCAGATGATATTTTAAGACAGATGATTAAAATAGACATCTGCAGGGCTCAAAGAGTACAGCTGCTAAATGCAGCTTTGTGAGTTGAATCAGCAGATTCAGGTACAGCCACTGTCCCAATGCATTTCAGCTCTCCATGTTATTTTGGTGCACACATCGTAATGTACATTGAGATGGTGCACCAGGCCTCACACAAATTACACTATTGAATACAGCACGGTGCTCCTATCAAATATAGGCTGGTGTCATGTGAGATGCGTCTGTCATGCTTTGTTTTCACATTTGAGAGAAGCCAAAAACATGAAGCGCATTCCAAAGTATCCTTTCTTTGTCTCTCCAGCCCTCTTCAAAGGAGACACCTATTTTGCCATGGTGGAAGAGTTTAAATCTTACTGAACTGTAATTGTCAAGAGAGGAAGAATGCAAAGGTTTGAAACCTGATGGGAAGTGTTAAGGGGAAGAAGCCTATGAAGGGATGTTGTTAGGCAGGAGGGCTCCTTTCATATTTCAAGATTCTTGCACCACAAAAGAAGAGCAGACCCCTCAGTAATGTTCAGGACCAGATACAGCATCCACAGGTGCATCTACAGAGAGAAAAATCATATGGATTACCCCAACACTCTTGACAGAAGAGAGGATAATTACTTCTAGTTCCTTTGGAGAGCTGCAGTGTGTTTGTCCTGTGGGTTCCCTGGGAGCACTCATGTTGGGGATGTGGTGTAACTCTGTGTGGAAGTGCTGGACTTCCATCCCTTTGATTTTGTCCTGCCTGGACTGGTTATGGTGGCAGGTTAAAAGGGGACGTAAAACACAGTAATGTCTCCCCACAGAATTACCTCCCTAGTCCATTACCCAGGAGGAAATCCCTCCACTGAGAGCCTCGTGCTTTGACCTGCATTGTGAGAAGGTAAATTACACTGCTGTAAAGGACCATCTTGAGAAGCTGGCTCAACGAAGCCATGTGTGTGCTTTGGAAACCATGCTATTAGCCTTCTTTTTAAAGTGGAGCTGACTCCCTGGGGTTGGTCGTGTCTAAAATAGGTAGTTAGTTATTCAATACACTAGAAAGTGACTGTCCCATACTTAAAGTAATTTCAGGTTGTACTGTTGCTGACTTCCGCCTGGACACTTGAGGGGCAACTGCTTGCCTGTGGGCTGGCTGAAAGAATTGTCCTATGGACGCAGCTGAACCCATTTTTAACCATCCACAATGGGTGTTGCTCACAGCAGCTGCAGGATCCAGGAACCTTTCCTGGATTTTTTTCATTCCTGGGAGAAAAATCCATGCAGTAGTGACAACCAGCAAGTTCCTGGGCTGGGCAGTCAGAAGCTAAGCCCAGAATCCGTGTTGCCACCAGATGCCTTTTGTTTCCTCAATGGCACCACAATTCTTTGTTGACATTTTGGTTGTATTCTGGCCTCTCTAATATTCAGGCATACTAAGGACTGGTAGGAATTCAGAATTTCCCCCTAAAATAGTCTGGACTTTGGACCTGGACTCTCTGGTGTCTGCTGTGTTTACTTTGTTCTGGAGACCTCTGCCCATTGGGTGGCTGCACCCAGGGTTTGCCAGCTCCCTTGGATATAAATGTTTGGGGCAGGGACATCAACCCCTTTTGGGGGCAAACCAGTGGGCACCAGTGTGCAATGGGGATGCAGCCAAAGGAACACCAGTGGGTAGAAAACCCAGGGGCCTGTGCTCAGCAGAACCACTTCCATAAGGCGTCATGTTCCTGGAAGATGTCTCCCTACAGCCATGCACAACCTGGCTTTCTGTGCCATGTGCTAAAGGCAGCCTCTTGCCATCCTCCTGTCAGCTTTTGAATGTTCACATTTGATATGCTGTCTTGAACCTTAATTTTCCCTGCCTTATTTTTGAATTCTTTCTGGTTTTTATTGTTTGGAAACAACTCTTCTGTTACAGCTTCATCTACACAGGCTTCAAGGCACTGTTGACCTGCTATAATAAATTCCCATTTTCCCTCCCAGCCTTTTTTCCCCTTTTAAGATCTCTTGCCTTTAGCCCAGGGAGTATTAAGTGGGAATCTTGGTATAATTGTACCTATTTCTGTAAACAATTATGAACAAAAGGGAATGGTATCCAGTGTTGCAGTTTTAGCAAAACATGGATTTCTAAATATTTACTAAATTAGCAAACTAACAAAAAAAGAAAAAAAACTCCCCAAGAGAGGCTGGCAGCAATATTAGCTAGTGCTAAGTGTTTTGCTGGAGCAAATGCACTCCATGTCCTTGGGGATATTTAGTGTCTACAACAGGATCTGACAAATGGTGACATCAGAGGAATCCCCCTTCTATATCACTTGGTGCCAAAAACACAAACTCAGGGACAGGGCTGGGATCATGCTCCTGAAGAAGTAAGGTTTTGTTGCAGAGAGCATTCTACAAATGCTAACTGAAGTTACTTCTTACCTCCAAAATTCACCCTTCTTTGCAGAGGGTGGGCTGGCACATTGTTGAGCTGGGAAGGCAAAGGAAGCCACATGCTTCATCTCTGAAATCCTTATGTTTTCCCAAATTATTACTTTCTACACCTGAAATTTTGTGTAAAATTGAAAAGGGATGATCTCACAATAACTGAAATCATAGAGGCAAAAGAAGTTCCCCGGAGTTAAAGTGAAAAATGAAATAATGGTAAATCCAGCCTGGAACAAAAGTCAATTTTATAGCAATCCAAAGGGAGACACAGTGACACAATTTGGCCAAAGAGAAGTAATTAATCAGCAGCATGGATGAAAACTACAGGGAAAAGCTAATGCTGTGCACACAGAGCCTACCCACTCCCTTCTTTCTTCATGATTCCCTAAAAGGAACACCCAGCAGGCCACATCCCGTTGTACTATGGCAGGGAAGAAAGAAGGTCACTTCTTCCTTCTGGCTGATTGAGAAGACATCTTATCTTGGTCCTATTTCTTGAAGAAAACATTCATTGGGGATTTTGGCCCCCAAAGTGAATTACTCTGTGTCTGCCCACTCCCATCAGTGGGTGACAACATCAGTTTCATAATAGTATTATGTATCATTGTGACATACTGGGAAAAGTCTGACTGTGATTTGCCACTTACAGAGCATCCAATATTAAAAGTTATTCTGCCCCTGTTGGCTCTGTTTAGTTGCAGTTACCATCATTAAAAAAAAAAAAAGAAAAAACCCCACAACAACAAAAAAAAAACAGGAACAAAATCCTACTTTACAAAGGTTCTGAGAGCTGTAGGAGTAACAGTCGTGTTTCCTGAAAATATGTGGCCATCTCACAGTAAACTGGTTCATGTCAAAATCTTGTGATAGAATGAACTGTGAAATTTTGAGGAGTGAGTCTAGCTTTGGTCCTTGGATACATCTTGTGCCCTGGTTCTGGCCCCACTCCAGTACTGGGCTGCCAGGGAATTATAGGACTTGGTTTCTTGAGTTTATGGACACGGGCTGATGACTTTGTAGACTGCTTGGGACAGTGACCTTGGAGAAATGTTGTTGTAGTAACAAAGCATGAGGGATGACAATATAGTCATTAGCAACAAAACCTAATCAAGGTCTACAATGACTATCTGTACAGGGAGAGGATATTTAGTTTCCTCACTCACTCATTTAGTTTCCATCTTTATTCTGCTTCATGAGGTGTCTGTGGTTTAGACCACAGTTATGCTTGGGAAACATAGGAAAATATGGCTAGGTGGTTTAACTGGATTAATGTAGTCCCTTGAGAAACAACCATTGAAAAGCCAGCCACAGTGATGGTGGCTGCAGTCTCAATCCAGGCTGGCTTAGTCAGCCTTTACCTATCCCCAGCACACCCCAGACCTGCAGAGACAATCCGTGTATCTGTTTCTGAGACTCATATTGCCTCTGAACAGCTATTCCTATGTCCGTGAAGTCAACCTGGAAATTATGCTCCTCAACAGTTCTGCTATTCCCCTCTTTTCTTTTTTACTTCTTCTTCTTTTTTCTTTTTTTTTTCCCAGGTGCTGAGTTTACCAGTGACCTAAAATGAACTTTACCTACAGCAAGATCTCACTTCCTAATCAACAGTAACGAGCACCATGACACCCTGACAGATCCTGTAGACAGACTCTCCTGCTGGGGACAGTCCCTGCTCTTGCACTGGCTGCATCACAGCTCTTCTCTGCTGAAAGAAAATGTAAAGCTGCCAGTAGAACCCAGATTTAAAGCAGAGGTGCCAAGAGATAGAGTGTTGTGGGGAGGAAAATGAAATATTGCTTGCCTCTGCCTTTGCACAGCTGCTGTTTTCTAGGATGTGTTGACTTAGGAAAGTCTTTCTTTGTGTAGTCCTCTTTCAGATGTTGCTTAAGTGCAAATATGGGCTGTTAGTTCAAATTTAGTAACAATCAGGATTGATGGAAAATCTCATAGTAGGATGTGACAAAGAAATTCAATTACATACATACACTTGATTTCTATGCTAATAAGACTTACAGTAGTGCTAAAGAAACTGCATTCTTGACTACAGTGGCAGCTGGGTTTTGTCACTGAATACTGTGTTGGCAGCATACTAATGACTCATTTCTGACTGCCGACAGCTTCTCAAGTGACTTTGTACAGTGATTTAAAGCCTGGTGCCAAGCCCACAGGAGTCTTTGTGCCAGTCCTGGGACCTCTTTGAAGATGATGGAAATTGTGCTGGGGACTGCAGCAGGGTCAGGCTTTGGGTTAGCAAGCACTGCAATCAACTTCAGCATGGCTGGGGTCAGGCAGATAACCTGAATTTACTTTCTTACCTGAGACACAGGTGGTATGAATAGCCTGCATTCATGTTGGCAGCTGGCTTGGAAATGATGCAAATTTTGAGGGGGGCGTTTGGAGAAGGAAAGGGGAAATTAAGTTACAAATAGTTAATTTGCCATCAAATTTCTTAGAACATCTCTTTGTTCCAAGATGACATGAAGATGATGGCATGGGCAGCCAGAGTCCTCCCCATCTTGCCATTTATCCAGTGTACAAGGTGTGTGCAAGTGTGGTGAGGTGAAAGCGAGATGGTAGTAATCATTTAAATGTTACTTGTTCTCAGGGAGTTGGTATTTGTATAGGGGCTGGAGGGAAGGCAAGTAGCAACTGCAGCTTGTTTAGATTTTCCCTGCTGGCATGTCCCAGACAGAATTATGGCAATGCTTCCATCCTTTTAACACTCACAGTTGAAAACTTCACGCTCTCATCCTCTACAGGACAAAATGGAGCCCTGATATAAGTAAGTGCAACTCCCTGGAAGCCAGCTTGTACCTCAAAGGGACAGCAACGTGAGACTGGAGCAAGATGCTCCAGTCAAATGTGAGTGTGTTTTTTATTTAAAGGTTAATTAATACACCATCCTAAGTCTATGCCCAGCTGTCTTGGTGGTGCAAAGCAGTAGTAACAAAATGAAGCCAGCACCACTTGTGAATCTGAGTAGTGTGTGGTTTAAAGGATATACCTCTGTACCCTGTTCTTGGAATATTCCTTGTACATCTCTTTTAAAGGCAAGAAAAATCCAGGTGTAAATTCTATGAAGCAGTGGGCAACATGTGTTCTCTTACACTTTGAAAAAGAATTGGATTTTGGGTGCCAGAAACAGTTTGATAATAATGGGAACTTTGATGGTGGGTTTTTTAATACCATGGCATGGATATTCATCTTTTTGCTTGAGGACTCAAGGAAAAACTCCAAAACATATTTATTTCCTATAGGTACATATACTAAGAAGTAATTGATTCAAAACTTGGACAATCTTTTTTAATGCTACATTGGAGACTTACTGTTAATTATTGCGTTTGATTCTCACCTGACATAAATACATCAACCTGGTGACTCAGAGCTGAGCTGCTGCAAACTAGTGGGCACCTTGGCCCAGTGGGATCCGTGCCTGAGATCCATGTTGTTTGCGTGGCTTGTCTTGCATGAGTAACTGAGCTGTGCTCAGGCTGGATCTCACCTGTAGCTTGCATGGCTGAGGTAATGTTGATGTGGAAGATAAATGCGTGGTGGCACCCAATTTGTGAGGTGTCTATGGAATAATGTGTGTCTCTGGAAATCTCTCACCCTGACGGCGCAGCTCCCAGCAGCTCTGGTCTGCCAATGCACCCCTCTGCATGCCGGCAAAGAGAGGCCTGGCTCTCAGAGGGGGCAGGTGGGCTTGTGTAAACCCTGCTCTCCGTGGGGATCTCAGAATATCCTCACTCCATGCAGAGCAAGGTGCACAGCAGTTTTGGAGGGAGCGGCCGGCACGGATCAAAGCTGTGCCTGGGAGCGCCGTGTGCCATCTGCTTCCTCTGGGGCTGCGGCATCAGCTGCCCCGGAGAAAGCATCGGCACTCGGCTTCCAGGCAAACAGAGGCTTTTGTTTCCCAAAGCAAATAACCTTATCTTGGGGAAACTCTTTCATACACTCATTTGAATCAAATAGGAAGTCTGTGGTATTTAACTTTTCCATTAAAATGAGCACTTGGCTGATTTTGCAGAGGCTCAATGCATCAGTGAAAACTGGAAACTTACATTCTTTAAAAAAGAAATTTTCCACTAGGTTCAAGCTGTTTCATTATATTTACCTACTTGTAATTATGTGTACTTACATTGTGCTCCCTCTCTATATACATATATAATTATATCAGTGTGTATATATCTATATATACACATACACACAGCTGCTTATTCTTCCTGGTAGACAGACCTGCAGTAGTTACTGCCTTACATTAAAGCTAGTCACACAGGAAATTTGTAGGCACAGAACATCTCTACAGGTTCATCATGCTAAGAAAGGAAACAAAGGGGAAGGGAGAAGGCAAAAGGAAGAAAAAAAATATACAATCCAGAAATTTTTGCATTAAATTTGTTGCCTTCAACAACAGGTGCCCGTGCTGCGAGGGTGCCTCAGAGGAGAGCCAAGGCTTTGGCTCAGAGCAGATAACCAAGTTGAGGAGGCAAGATGAGTGCAGTACTACAGCAAGAATTATCTCCCCCAGACCACGGAGGTGCCTCCTGGGGAGATATAGGGGAAAGGGAATTAAATTTCACATGTTAGAGAGGGGAAATTTCCAAAGAATGGTTTTCCTTCTCCTCAACCCTGCAGAAAAGTGGTTTTGTACCTTCCCCTGCTCATGCCATAGACTAAAATTTACCACTGAAGCCACAGAAGATGGGGTTAGGTGCAGCAGAGGTGTTGGTGCTTTGTATAGCTTGAAAAGTGTGGTGTGGACCTTTAAGGACTAAAATTAACCCATAGAATAACAGAAGCTTCATGGGTTTTTTAATTCCTGGGAGTTTACAAGTGGATGCTTTCAAATTTTGCCTTCATTAGCTTGCAACACTCATTTTCCATTAACCAGTCAGAATTGTTGCAAGATGAGTAGAGGCTCAGAAACCCAGTCCCACTGGTCCATGTTTGTGGTATTTTTATATCTCACTAGAATGCAAAAATGCCTTCTCTTCTGGTGTTTCTCCACAGAAAGTTTTGGAAGTGATTACAATCCAACAGCAATTGCTCTTCCTTCTCCAACACATCTGGAGATCAGTCATGCCCTCTAAGAAGCTGTATTCCACAAAAACAGCAATAAAATCATGGCATCTCAATCTGAACATCAGTATTTTAGGGCAGGGCTGGTTTGCTCAATGGTTCTGTTCTGTTGTAAACTGCTGATAGCTATACCAGATAAACCCATCATACATTAAATATTTAATTTGAGTGTCTGGTCTGTGTGAAGCTGATTTTTCATTCCAAACTTGCTGCCAAAGTAGTTCTACTGTTTTCTAAAATGGAGCCAGAGAAGAATGTATTGTTTCACATCTGTTAAAACATCCAGGCAGAACTGTATACTTCTGCAGGTAAGGCTCATGGAAACGCAATACTGGCCTCACTGGTGTCTGGCACATCAGGGTCCTTTTTACTGCTGGAATGCCAGAGGAGCCCAGGTATGTGCCAGCACAAAGCATCTCAGCACAGCTCTGTGTACAAGCGAGAGGATATCAAACACTGCTGCCAGCTCTCCTGTTGGCTCAAGTGGCAGAGGTCCCTTCTTTTGAGCTCTCAACTCCCCCTTGGAATGTGTTCCTGGAACCATGCACAGCACAATTTTTGTCCTGGGGTGGGGGGGGGGGGGGGCTGGATTCCTGTTTTTTGACCCCAGAAAAGGACAAGTGGTTGTGTTTTAAGAGTGCCAGGCTTGCAAAGCCAGGGTAGCCTTGCTGCAGTCCCCTGTGACACACTGATAGAGCCTTTAGTTACATGGTCACGCAGTGTTTTCCCCCCACAGAACTCCTGTGTCTTTCAGGGCTTGGGATGGCTGGTGCTTTTCTAATGAGCATCTGTTCAATATTTTGTTTTCTCCTCCTTTCGCAGCATGTGGTTCTAGGGACCATTATTCAAACCCTGCTATGAATACAGAATTATTAATTTGTTTGTAAGCTTTTCTCAGTGCTCCTTGCTTAACACCTTTGTGCCTCACAAATGTAATTTTGCAAGTCTCAGGTGACAGGGGAGAAAGGAGAAACGAAGAGTATGGCAGAAGAAGCCATTCCATTAAGTGAGGGGATTTTATTTCAGATGCATGCCTTGCAAAGTAAATGAACAAATAAATTTAACATTTAGCTGTTGATTTAATGAAAAGAGGAGGGACAGCATACAGCAGGGTCCATGTGCTGGCATCAGGAGGGCTTGCATACAGCTGCAGTGCTGGTGGGTCAGCAGGGCTCCACAGCCCCTGCCCTTCCTGCTGTGAGGCAATGATGGGTAGTTTCCAACTCCCTTTACCTGCTCTCTTCCACTCATAAACCTGGTATGTTTTAGCCAATTCCAAATCTTCACAAGGCTGAGAAGGAAGGAGGTGACAACTGTAATACATTCAGTAATTTATATACTTTCAGTGCATGTTAATAAAGTCAATGGTATTTGGAGTTGTGTGCTGGAAAAACTTGGGTTAGACTGTTCAAAACAGGCTGTCTAACCTAATCTACTTATTGTTACCAAGTTTAAAAATTAAATTCTCACAGTTTCCAAAACTGAACTGGAAGTAGTTTGCTTTTGTTTTGGCTAAGATCCAAGGACTGTTTGAAGGGTGGAGCTGCAGAGAGTGATACTGACAGACTCCAGGTGACTGCTGTGCCAATTAACCTCCTGAAGGTAGATCAGGTCACCAGCAGTAGCTGGCAGTCACTTATGATGATTATGACTTAGCTCTGCTTTTCAGAATATCTTCAGCTAAAGCAAATACATGTTTATTCAAGCAAGTTTGCAGTAGGAGGCTGCAGACACACAGGTCTTCATATACTCACTTTCTTGTTTATCATGGCTAAGATATGCCTTCAGGAATTCCAGGTTCCTGAAACCATGGGAAAGACTTACCTTGGTGGAGGAAGATAAGACAGGGAACATTTAAACTAACTGGGCACACAGAGGCTTATAGGACCTGACAGATAAAGTCAGAATTGTCATTGTCATTGTGAGGCCACTCTTAGTTGTCTTTGGAGGGTCACATCAACTGGGGGAGGTTAATGGGAGACAAAGTAAAGCAGATGTCCTACCTTCTTCAAGAAAGGCAAGAAGATGGATACAGCGAATTACAAGCCAGTCAGCCTTGCCTTGATGCCTGGGAAGGTGATGCAGCAAATCACTCTGGAAACCACTTCTAAATGTGTGGAGGATGAGAAGGTGACTGGGAGCAGTGAGTGTGGATTTATGAAGTGAAAATCACATCTGACCATCCTAGTAGTCTTCTGCAGTGCATTAACTGGCTTGTGCTTGACCAGAGAGCAATACATTGTTTATCTTGATTTTAGCAAGGCTTTCAACACTGCCTTCAGTGATGAAGTACAGGCTATATAAAAGGATAAAGGGATCGGACTAGACTGTCTAAGAGGTTAGATCCAGCTTCAACTGTTCCATAGTTCCAAAACAGGAGCAGGCTTTACTCTTGCAGCTTAATACAAGTGATTATATTTGCTTTTCAGCAAGCATGTTCTGAGGGCAGTTGGATGAGTTATCTCAGGTATCACTCAGGTGTCATTTTGCTCTGAGAAGAGACTTCTGCCTTTGATGATAATGATGATAAAACCGTAAGTGAAAATGAGAGTGGATAACACCATGGTTCATTGGCAGAGCAGTCTTCTCCTTTCAGATCTGTTATCCTCTCTGATGAGCCAGGGTGATATTTGCACGACAGCACCATCCAGCCAGCTCCCTTAGGAACCAGCACATCACAAAGCTGCTTGTAGCTGCGTGCTTCTTGATGAACAGTGATGGACTACACCCAGCCTGGGAGCTGAGTCAACCCTAGTATCTCTTCAGGGGCCGTGCAGTACTCCAGGTTGTTGTGGGCACACAGTGTGTGGTGACTGGAAGTGGGGCTGCAGCTGAGCCTCATCCCCAGTGGGTACAGCTGTGCAGGACAGTGACCTGTACTGAAGGTAATGAGACATGGAGTGCTGAGGTGCACTGACCAATCACCAAAGGGTGGAGAGGGCACACAGGTGCAATGTATGTAAGATGAAGAGCTACAGATGCTTGAGGCTTTCTTCGGTGGTAGTCGTGCCTTTGTCATCATTCTGACACCAGGTGAGTTCAGGAGAGTTGTTTGCCTGGCTCAGAGGAGGCTGAGGGGCTTCCTACACCCAGCAGAGGGTAAAAGGCACCAGCAGTACACCCACCCATGACATGGCTGCAGCAGCTGGGAAACCGCTTGCTTGAGGCATCTTCCCCTGGGACTGAATTTTACTCACAATCCATAAAGTGAAGACACACAAGGTGAGATTAGAAAATTGCTGCAAAGAATTGGAAACCCCAGCTGGAGCTGGGAAGCAAAGGTCTGACCGGATATTGGCACCCTGGTGCTGAGCCTTGGCTTTTTTCCCCAGCAGTGATAGAGAGATGTGAGCAGGAGCTTCACAGGATGATGGTTGCTATGGCTACCCCCCCACTGTCCACCTTGGCATCCATCTGCTTGGCTCCCAGCGCTGCAAAGATAGACTGCTGCTTTTGAAAACTGATGATAATTTATCCTTGCTGGCTGGACAGCGATGACATCCTCCTCTGAGATCAATTTTGCCCAGCATTTTTTTAAGTTGTGAAAACCATTCTAATAGCAAAGTCACGTTGACAAAGAGGGTGTTATTTCCTTTCAATAGTTGTGTTATTGTTACCAAATAAGGGGTACAGTGATAATGGAGAGGTACCAGTATGCCCCCAGCACACTGAAACACCCACCATCTTCAGTGGGAACTTAACCCTTGAGATTTACTTTGGAGATTGTGTACTCCAGCCAGCACGTTATGGTAGTTTGACACATTCAGAGAGCAGGGAGTAGAAGTTGGAAATGCAGAAACTGCTGTCCCTAGTTTTTTGTTCATGAGCCTTTAGGATGATCACCTACACAAATTGTGGAATAAACGTATTAATATTATGTCACAGACCGGGTAAAAGTGAGGTATATGCTGCTCTGCATATAGCTGTTTGGGGGTTTTGCTGACAGAATTAATGCAAGGGAAAAGGTGCCACGTATCGTGAATGAAAATATAAAGCACCGTTTTTGTAATAGGTTTTTAGAAAAGCTGTGCTTGGAAAATTTTTTGAAAATTGTTTGTTTAAGCTTAACAAATCAGAAAATAACTTTCTTCATTGGAAAGAGGCTCAAATTGAATTTCCACTGTGACAGTCCTCTTTGTGAATATGGTCTTTCGTTTAGAAACTGGTCTCAGATGACAAAAATTCTACCAAATATCAATTCCCTTGCTGTTGCAGTTTCTTAGTCCTCATCGTTCAGTACTACTATGACTGTCCCAGTAAATGTTTTATATGGGTATTTCTCTTTGGAAAAGTCCTGCAAAAGCAGAATTCCTGTTAGACTCACAGTTGACATTGGTGAACTACAAGGCACTAAGTTGTGCTATGCTATTAAATGTGAAAAGCACAAACACAGGTACAGTGCATATTGCACACATCCCTTTGAGGTGGGTGCCTTGAATGCAGAGTGTGGTTTTGGTTACTTCTTGGACTACCACTGGCATTAAACATATCCATGGCTTCCTCCTCTGTCACTGTGCAAGTAGGGTGTAATGTGACAGCAAGAAATGATCCACATCCCAGGCATAGGTGTGTGCATCTATGTGTATATTTAAAGATACATGTCTATTTGTGTTTGACAGCATAAATCCATTTTAAAAATCCGTGTCTGACCTTTCGTGTAGCAGATGTAGGGCTGCAGGAGGTATTGGCTTTCTAGGAGAGGGTGGATTTGTGTTCCTAATCTTGCATCCTTAGTCTTATTGTTTAGGGATGCTGAAAAGCACAATAAATGGCATGCCCTACTGACATCCCATTCTCCATATTCCAACTTGCCTGTTGACTTGTTCGATATATATAGGGGGGTTAGAATACACTAACATTGTTTTCAGATGTCTGATTTTTGGAAAATGGTTTCAGTTTGCCAGATGGCTGAGGAAAGAGCAGTCTGTGCTTTGTGCTAAATGTTTGTGTAAGAATCTGAGGAAGCAGACTCCAATTAACATAAAAAGCCATTGTGGTCTTCCAAAATCTGGGAATGAAAAGTCAGTGAAACAGAAGGAGCCGTCACCTCTCTGAAATACAATTAATTGCAGCTGTAAATCTGGTCAGCTCAGTGACTGTACCTGAGTCCACAAGCCTCAGATGTGATTAGCCATCAAGAACTGAAGCATCATTCTGGCTCTGGTGTTTGGTATCTCGATGACGGAGTTGAGATGCCTAAGGTTGTATCATGCCCTCAGGAAACCCATCTACTCCATGTGTCCAACTTCTGCCTTGAGATGTGTTAGAAAAAATCAACAGGAAATCTCATCCTGACTGCAGGTCCACATCCACTTGAATCCTAATCTAATCTACTCAGGATATAAATGCATGCTTTTGATCTGAAAATGTGGTGCCCTTGACCAAAACTTGTTCCACTCCTTGTGAGCTCCCACAAAAAGTTATTTGTGATAACCAGGAGTAGATTTACTGGAGGCAGGATGGAGGGCTGCAGCCCATTCTCTCTGCACACTGTGTCTAATCAGGGCTCATGTGGGGATGGGTGGGCTGTGCAAAGGGCTGCTCGAGGAGGACTATGCACTTCACCCTTTCTGCTCCCCAAAGACCTTTCTGCCAAAGAAAGACCTTCATTCTACTCTGCCTTCTGGAAGTGGATCTGGGGACTGAGATTTCCAGAGATCCAGCCTGGGCGGGAGAGGCACTGGGCAGGAGTTTCCTCCAAGGGGAGTGAGATGTTGCCCTGTTGTGCTAAGGAGCAGTTGAGTGGGGCTGTCGCTCTACAACTCTGAGAAGAACATTCCAGACTTACGGTTACAACCAGCTCTGCAATAATGTTTGGCTTTTTAGAGGTGAGAAAAAGTTTGTGTACCGTGTCCCCCTAGACTGCTCTTATTGGTTTGGCTCAGAGGATATAAGATCTCTTTCAGACTCACTTTCAACAGTACCAGTGCCCCATGTCCCTTTCCTCCTCCCAAAAAAATGATGGTCTTGCCAGCCTTCCTCTGAACACTCACACTCATGTACACACCAGTGCTCAAAGCCTCACCACAAAGATTTCAATTCGGACACTGTTCTGGGGATATCCAGTGGAGTCTAGATTTCTGTTGACCTTTATCACATCTTATAAGCTTTCCCCGATTTTCTGAAACTATGAAGGGAATGTGCTACACACTGAGCAGTTTGAAACAATAGAGTTGTCCCATTTTTAAAGACAGGAAGTGAAAATGCAATATTATCTCCCCAGCAATTGCCAGTGAAGGTAGGGATCATGTAATGGCATTAGCTGGAATTTAACCACAGTTAAGGAAAACATGTCTGTGCACTAGAAAAAAATGCCATTAGATTTCCAATGACACCAATAAATAATGTTGGGAATGTTGGACCAGCTGAAATGCAAATGCTTTGGAGCAGTCATTGCATAGATACAGAGGGAAATAAAGGAGAGTTAACCAGGAGAGGGGAATGGGCACTCCTCTGCGTGGGAGTGTGTTGCCCAGTACATTAGAGAAGAATCACACAGGCATTCAGCTCCACATTTAGATCATAGCTGGAACAAGCTCTAGTGAGAAAAAGTCCCTGGCCTCAGAGATGTTTAGAAAAGCCCAAGAAGCACAGTTGCTGTAAAGGATTACCACTGCTTTGCTTTTAATTTGGGGCCTCAGGGCACTGGTTAAATAACTTGCCCAAGGTAATAAATAAGCCTGGCGGAAAGCCCAGCAACTGAAATCCCATCCCAGTGCAGTGCAGCATCTACTCCTGTTCTGCTGGGATGTGTGAGTTCTGCAACACTCAGCTCAGCTGCCCCCTGTGCTCTGCCCCAGGCATTCTGGTGCTGGACACAGTGGGTAAAGGAGTAAACCAGGTTTGCTGATTGTATGCATTTAGCACCCAACACCTTAAATTACTCTTAAAATCAGCAGAGTCTAGTAAATATGAGTCATTGAGGCAATGGACAGGAAATGTAACTGTAATGTTCAACATAAAAAGAGTAAGTAGCTCCCCATGGCATTGCCTATGGTGTGTGGTATGGCCAAAGGCACTCCAACTCCTATGAGGAGCTGCTGAGGGACAAAAGGAGGCTCAGGGGGAGCCCTTATCATGCTCTTAACTGCCTGAAAGGGGGTTGTAGCCAGGTGGGGATCAGTATCTTCTCCAAGGTAACCAGGGATGTGAAGAGGAAATGGCCTCATGTTGTACCAGGGGAGCTTTAGATTGAATATTGAGAAAA
Source organism: Chloebia gouldiae (assembly GCA_003676055.1). NCBI lineage: Eukaryota > Metazoa > Chordata > Aves > Passeriformes > Passeridae > Chloebia > Chloebia gouldiae. Next base: position 21,052,513 of record QUSF01000009.1, on the reverse strand, counting down.
TTTTCTTTGCCAAAATGGTTGTCGAACACTGGAAGAGGCTGCCCAGGGAAGTGGTGGAGTCACCTTCTCTGGAGGTATTTAAAAGACACGTAGCTGTGGTGCGTGGGAACACGGTTTAGTGGTGGATTTGGCAGTGCTGGGTTAACAGTTGGACTTGATGATTTTAGAGGTTTTTTTTCCAACCTAAATTATTCTATGATTCCATTTTCTATTTCTACAGCCATCAACCAGTCAAATCACTCCATTGTTTCTCTTTGCTTGGATCCGGCTCTTTGCTGGGATAAGTTAGTGTAATGTATACAAGCCTTCTTCAGAGCCATAGGTGGCAGAAAAAGTGAAAAAGGGAATGGGCTGCTGTTGCTTCACAGAAGGAACAATTCAATTGTATCTCTAGACACATTATTTATTGAAATTTTGTTCTTTCTGTGGGGAGCCCAAATTCATTGCCCTTCAGGTATGTCAGCTGCAGATTTGGGTCATTTGCTCTCTCTGGTTACCTTTGGGAATGAGTATTGGAAACCTCTGAGACTCAGATCAGGTGTGCTGGTGCTTATATAAATATCAGACCTAAACAAAGAATCTGTAAATGTCTGTAATTGTATTCTGCTTAACTGTCTCATTTTCAGGGAAGACAAGAAAGAAAGTTAATATCCTTTTTAAGTATCCCTTTTTTCATTTATCCTCTGAAGTACAAAATCAATAAGGAAAACACAAGGCAAAGCCTTGGGGAAAAAAGAAGTAATTTGCATGATTTCTTAGAATGCTGGAAAGGCCTGTGTGCCCAAAAGTTGCTGTCTGTAGGAGGAGTAGAATATAGCACACATTCCTCTTGGTTTGAACTCATCACTTCATTCCCTGATATTCCCCTTCAGATATCTGATGTATGCCCTCATACATCACTCTGAAATTTGACATACTGCTTCTTTTCCTCTTGCGCAAGTTTTAGTCTCTTTTTTTTTTGAATAAACATAATATTCAAATTTATAAAAATCAGCTTTAAAATAGGCTTTGGGCCCTGTTTTGAGTATTTCAAGGTCAGATGTTTGATCCCCTTGGAAGCAGAGGGGATTGCTCATAAAGGGAGACATCTGTTTGTATGTAAGCAGCCACACCTGGCGTCATCAGGCCTGGGCCTCTGAGGGGCTCCCAGATCAGCTCCTCCATGGCCTCTCTCACGTTCCAGGCCTTATTTTTTTTTCTAATCTGAGGCATTCTCAGAGCGTATCTGTCATATTAAGCCTCACACAGAAAATAGCTAGGAATGAGACTGTGTCTTTGCAAATTGTCCATTATATCTGTTAAAGCAGTGTACTGGGGCATGTGAAGCCACAGAATCCTGCCCTGTTTGATCATCATCTGTGTGGCAATCTGTCCTGTGGAAGCCTTTGGTGTCATTTCAAGGTGTGTTGTCCTGAACATCATGGCTCTGATCTTTTTTCACTTTACTCACTGCCTTGTGGATTTCACTGTGCCTTTCTTCTTCAAGGCCCAGATGAGTGCCCTGCATCACTGTGGTGAGGGATGCTGCTCAGGCTTTCATGACTCAGTACTGATGAACCTTAATCACAGGTTTCCAGATGTGCCTCCTCTCCCTGTAGGTTCTGGCAGTCAGCTGGCTTGGCTGTCTTCTGCAAATCTCACTCGTAAGTACTTCAGACTTGCTGCATGCTGTTGAGTAATAGTTCATATCTTAGGGCTTTGAGGATGCCTGTCTGTGGGGTCATGGGAAATTAAGAAGTACAGTAAGTGCAACACTTAAAAATCCCCCATGAGACCTGTCTCTGGAGTTTTCTCACCTTTGGAAAATGCCCCCATTTATATGTACAGTATTGGCTTCTTTTTTTTCAGTGTCCCACTGGAAGTGACATCTTGCCTCCAACACCCTACACTGTACTTGACTGTCTGTGCAATTTCTAATGTGAGGAAACTCTGAATCAGCCTCCTGAGTAGATGATTTTATGCCCTGGAATACAATGAACATGAAGTGCTGTTTTCTTGAATAGCTGCTACAGTTATTAATAGTCTTAAAAAACATCCTGGAAATTCTTTTCAGTCCATTCTTAGTACTTGTTGACCTCAAACTGGCAACCACATGAAAAAATGTAGGGAGGGGAAGCACGGATTAATACAAGAAAATAGAAACCACATGGTGAAGGGAGGGAAGATCAACAAGGCAGTAATACTGAAACAGAGGATTCCTTCTCAATTCTCTTCCCACCTCTTCTCCTCCTCAACATTTTTTGTCAGGGATTACTCTTTTCTAACTGTTAATATTTTTTATTCCTGTAAAAGGGTGAGTCTGTCCTCTTGCCTTGTCTTTCTCCAAGCAACAGCACAGCAGAAATGGAGTTTTTTACTGTTATTAATGATTGCCACTGTGAATTGGAAGGAAAGCTTCTCTGGTATTTTGTGGTATTCTTAGAGGTCTCATCCCCTCCAGTTTGCATTGTCAGTGGGTTTCAGGGAGATTTGGGGCATGTTGGGATCTTGAAGACCTGGCCTGAATAGAGTAAGTGTCATTGCATCTAATCCTGTCAAAAGAGTTTAAAGTAGTATTTTTCATTATGAAAGCTGCACATTTGTACTATAACTGAATAGTAATAATGATAGCTCAACTAATAAAGAACAGATTTTTTTTCAAGGCTCAGCCTATAATTCTTAAATGGCTCCCTGCCAAAGCTTTGAAATCCAAAGATTATTATTTGTCAACCAAGAGAAATTGTGTGTTAAAAGTCTAATCTCCTATGTTTTGTGATGTGTGTACTACAGAGCTAACAGGGCTACAGAAATATTGTCTGGCGGCATTGCATTTATTGTATAACTTCTAGAAATTTGTTGGCCCTGTCTGTAAAGAGGATGAAAATGGTTATCTTAATGTGCATTTAAAATATGTTTTTCTGTCTTGTTGGTAGAGAGGCAGGTACAACCATTACCTGGTGCCAAGATGGACACTCAAGCTCCCCTCACCACTTTATGTGACATTAAGGATTAATTATCCCATACTGGTTAATGATAGAACTCCCCTATCCCCTTTGCCATCCTCACTTCAAGCAAGTGATAGTAATTTTCTCATTCTGCTTTGTAGGTGCATCTTTATACAAAATATGAGACTCTCATATTACCTCAGTTTCACACAACAGTTTTCTTGCTTGATTTTAGATTTACAAGGCTGATACAGGAGGCTGGGCATTTTGATATTTTGCTTTGTTCTTCTATTTCAATAACTAGACATTTGATAGCATTGCTTAACAGAGGTATGACTCTTACAGTCTCAGAATCCTCTTTTGACCTTAATCATATTCATTTTATCCCTCTGGAGAAGAACAGCAAACACACCCTGCTGCCCTTTCTGCCTTGTCTTCAGCATTTGGCAGTAACGTGTCACCTCTGCACCTGCTTTTGTTACATTCTATTGCAGTGTGCAGTCAGTGCACTTTATACATCCTTGACTTACAGGGAAGCTTTATTGTAATGATGGCATTTGTTTTGTCATGTGACCAAAGGAGGAACCTTCTGGGGTGTTAACTGATCAGTATTGGCAGACTGGTCTTTCTGGAAAAATGTTGCTTTGAGCTCACTGACGTAAAAACAAGGCAATTAAATTGAACAGGTGAAGGAAAAAGGTGGCCTTTCAGATTTGTTTAATGATTTTTTTTCTGTCATCTAGCTTACTGTTTGCACTATCTTAAAATAAACCATCTTTTTCTTTTCCTGTGATTCCACATTTTATCAGAAAGTGTGGTCTCCATAAGAGAGTCTTCATGCTGCCCACAGGTGCTAGTAAACAGAATTCAGACCCTAGGTGATCCCAAGAGCACGAAGTTGGAACCACAGGTTGAATATGAAGATGATAGTGAGGTCTTGATTGTCTAGTTCCTTTCTCTGGATTTAGAGCAAAGAAATTTGTACCCCATTATCTCTGTGGACTGTTTAGTTCCCAGCTGAATGCCAAACAAAAAGGAAACAAAGCCTATACAGATACTGAGGCATACACAGCCAGCTCTTGCTCCACTTCTGACCTGTGCACCAGCAGCAAGGGCACAGGATGTGGATCTAACCAAGGCACAGGCAGAAGAACATATAGACCCTTTCCTGAGGATTGGTTTTATATTCACCAAAATTCCCATTACTGGCCTGAACCACCTGAGCTTGTGCTAGCAACTCCTGACAGATGGTTAGAGGATGCATTTCTTCTTTTTTTTCCCAACCATGCTGGATAAACCAAGATCTACTCAGGATCAATTTTGATTCCTAAAAAGAATTATTTACTGTTTTCTGCTGGCTGCTCAGTGCCAGCAACTTAGTCTGACTTTTGCCAACACTGTGGGCAGAGGGCTTAAGAAATCACCTCAAAAGATTTAATCTGAGAAAAGTGGAGATGGAAGGGCAGTATCTGACTTTACATGGGCTTTGAATTGCTGTAGAAGGTGTAACTTCATTGGATTGGACCTTCCCCTGAATGATGGTGACAGGTGCTGCATTTGAGTTTACCAGACAATTTAATGTAGGAAGAGTTGAAGGCATTTGAGTCTCCATCCCTCAGCTTTGGTTTGCTTTGGATCTAGACACTTCTATTTCTGAGCAGGCACTTACATGTTTCCTTTAGGTTAGGCTCTCCTGATGAACACTAAAGGACAATAAATGATTGCAGTTGTACATGGCAGAAGTTTTACAAACCCATATGTTGCCTAGGCATAGCTGTGAGATGGCTTGTGTTCCCTGAATTTCAAAACTGAAGTTCACAAAGGTCATGGACCTGTAGTTAATTGAGACCTCTAGAAGTCTCAGTGCCTTCACTAGCTTGGGAAAAAATGCTGACAAGAGATATGCTAAAGGACTTAGCCACATAAATTTCTATGTTGCAAAAATTTGGAAGGATGCACTTGATCCCATCAATTTAATGAAACATTTACAAAATGTCTGAATATCTAAACAATTATCAGTTGCTTCATTTATTTAGGCTGCTTGCTTCTACTTCTACAAATAAACTGCTGCTCTCATTCCATTACTCTTCTTGCTACACATGTAAAACTTTCATGCAGCTGGCAGCTCAGTTTTGTTGAATCTTGGCTCCTGAGAGACAGATCTGGAACATATTTGCAGGGAGAAATTTTCTGCTTTCACTGGAACTACAGAGATCAGAAACTTCTTGAAGGAGACCCCTTAGCATGTAAATGCAGTTTGAACAAGGCCTCATAAGGGTAAATGAGTAGAGAAAGGGTTGTCTTAGCACACATATTTTACCTTCTAGGAATTTGAAAATAGAAAATATTTTTAACAGATGAACCACCTCTTTAATATTTCTTTTACAAAAGTGGCACAAGTAAACCTGAAGACTGGGAACCAGTAGGATGTCTAAAGATGGCACAGACCACAAGTGTGGCTGATACCACTAGATTTGAGAGTTTTATTTCACACCTTTAGGCCCATGATTCTTCAGGCAGGGACCTTCTACCTCAGGCAGGAGTTCAATATCTATATCTGGCAGTAAGATTTTGCTCTGTCCTGTTGCATACTCTGCACAGACATTCAGTATACACTTACCCAGGTGCACAGCTTTAGAGAATATTTTTATTAATTGTGCTGATCAAAGGGAGAGGATGGGGGCATTGTGCATGGATTTGGTTATTTATAATGTTCTGCTAATTCATCACTGTTAAAGAAGTAAGCGTTCTTTTAAGTCCACTCTGAGAATCAAACCTCTTCTTCTGCTTTTTTTCTTCATTTTCATACTTGTTCTTACCAATGAGGGTTTTAGAGGCCAAATTATGCTCACATGTACAATGCTCAGACTGTGTTGCTATTGAGGACACTGAACATGAGATGGGCTGTTGAATAATGGAATACCCTAAAAGTATGTGCTCATCTGAGCAATGTGAGTGGTGTCTAAAATTAGAATAAATATTTGAGATATCAGACCCAATTCAATCATGATAGCAATCTGTCAGATGACCTTGACTTTTGGGAGTAAGCCTGTTTTAAGTGTGTGGTCTTGTATGGAATTTGGAGTCCCAAAAATTTTGGTCCTGTTTATGGATGTAGGTCATATTTGGCATTATACTTGCTAATTTCAAAAATTCTTCAAGTACACAGTTTAAATTGCTGATCTCTGTCTTATTTTGAGTGAATTGGGTTAGAAGCCCTTGCACTGGCAGTGCCAGATTGATGGTGACCTTGAGCCAGAGGTCAGCAGTGACCATATGGGCCAGACTGGGAGAAGCACAGCTGGGCCTGGGAATGTACATCTGCCCAGTAACCAAACCATTGCTTCTGCTGCACACTAATGAACTAGAGTTCATTAGGGTGCTGTCATTAGAGACCTCTTAATCTGAGAGGGGAGCGAGCTTGTTTATGAGCAGATGAGGTCAGTGTGGCTTTGACCTGAAATATCTCGCTGGTCAACGGTGTGGTGAACCACGACCTGCAAGTTGTCCCTCAAGGTTGCTTTTACTGTGCCTCCTTTACTCTGGTTGCATATTTGCAGAGCACTGAAGGCTGGTTTCATGCCATGGTTGTTCACAGTTTACGGATAACAATAATTTGCTTTTTCTTCTGGAATTTTTAAATTGTGCAATCAAAATACTCTTTTCCCTGTAAAATCCATGTGTAGGCCTGTAGCAAAGAATTGATATTCACTCTGCAACTGCTGGTGTTCAATTTAAACAGGTGTCAGGCAAACTCATCTAAAGAAATTATGAAGCTTAATGGTGTCTTCACTCATCATTTGTCATTTATGGCATCCCATACAATGAAAAGGCATTGCCAGCTACTAACTGTCCTCAGGGACATTCTCCATTTGAAATTGCTACAGAGGTGACTGAATATTATTTAGCTAGACATTTGAGAGCAATAAATAGTGCATTTCAGAGACTGCCAAGAAGATTGATGGGAAAAGATCTTTTTCTCCTTTAGACTGTAAACAAGTAGCAATAAATTAGCTGGATTAATCTCAACAGTAGGAGATAGACTACACTCTCTCTACCAGAATAAGTCTTGCTGTGTGACTGCTCTTGGAAAGAATAAGCACATAAAAAAAAAGACATGATGTCTATGGAAGAGGTTATCTAGTTCCACTTAAAATATGCATAGAAAGCTGGTAAAGGCAGGAAACATGCAAAAGATCCAGTGTGAAGTAAATGGTGGCTGAGGGGATCTTAGATTAATTAACTCCTGTAAAAATTACTAATTTCTGACCATAGCAATAGTGAAGATTGAATTAAAAAATCTACAAAGCTGGACATTTGGTTACCCGTAAAAGTAATGGCCCAAGGAAATGAGTTAAACCAGTCTACCCAAAGAGGCAACATAATGGACATTTATTGTCACTAATGAAGAATGCAGAAGAAATTACCAAGTAATTTGTAGATAGTAGATAAGGTTCTTTAAATAGAGGACTGCCGATAAAATAACGCACTTCTAGTTTTGCTCACTGGAAAACATTGAAGTATGATGAATTAAGTGTTTCAAGTCCATGAGATCTTATAAAAATAATAAGAACTTTAACTGCTTTCTGATGTCTGAGGCCTTTTGTATAGTCCATGTTTTTGTAGAGGGAAGGAGAGGGAAGTGAAGTCACTTCATACAAAAATCTGAAGCTTCTGATTACAGAGTACAACCTGTAGTGCTATGTCTGGTGCCTGAAACAGCTAAAGGGAGCAGTTATGATGGCAACCCAGCTTATGCAAAGGACATATAAGATGTCCAAACAGGCATCAGGCAGCACAGGGATCACCAGGAACATTTTCAGCTCTGTAAGAGGCAAAAATGTGTGTCCTTGACTCCTCTATCTATAGATATGTATTAATATAGCTGTGTGCTATATATAGATGTATAAATATCGTATATAGATGTGTGCACATAGAGCTGTGCATGCATGGGATAAAATAGCCTGAAGCACAGCATAGAGAAACTGTGAGGCGGTGAGGGCAAGAGCTCTGGGGGAGGAAGCAGCTGAAAAGACTCACAGGAGAAAAAAAAAGAAAACCACCAATTTTATTAAGCAAGGAGCAGAAGGATCTATTTTACATGTGACAACTATGTTAATAACCCTCATCTTCACAAGTTTTGAATATTCTCTAATGTTTTAAAAGAAACTTAACTTTGTTTAAGCTGGCTAAAACAAAAATCAGCTTAAGTGAAATCCAATGGCTCACTTGTATGCTAAGCAGAATTGTGTGTCTGCTTCTTTGGCTGCCCTCTGGAAGAGTCCAGGTCCTCCTCACAATAACCGTATCACTATCAGGTACCACATTTTCCCCCATCCCCCTGGAGAAGCCCTAGACATCTACACTTCTGTGATCTACTCCTGTACATGGAGCCATTTGGAGTAACCTCCAGCACTTAGGCACTTCCCAGACTTGAGGGGAGCAGAAGAGAGACTTGGGGAAATCTGTTTTGTCCTGTGGGACACACAGCCCTTTCCAGTCTCTTCTTTTTCTTCCAGGAAGAGCAAGCTCCTATGTTAGTCACAGCAGGTATGTCACCAGACCCTTGGAGGACAGCCATTCCTGAGCTGTGACCGCTGTGTCTCGTTTCTGTTCAAAGACATAAACATGAAACCCAAGTCTTTGACTGTGCAGAGCAAAAACGCAGACCCGTGACTCAACAGGGTCACAAAGTTTTGTGGCACTGCAGCTCCCTGTGGCTGTAGCACATGGCCTCCTGTGCCCCAAAGGCAGCCCCAAATGGTGGTGGAAAGAAGCAAAGGGGCAGTCAGTGCTGTTGACTTCCACAGGAGGTAACAACAGCAGTCCTTAAGCCTCCCAGAACATGCTGGGAGAATGGACACGAGGAAGGTTTTATTTGGCTCTCCTTGCAGGACTCACCATGCCCACCTTTGTGTGAGCTCTGGAGCAAGTTGCTGTGGCTGGATGAACACCTTTGGCTGAGTGTGTGACTTCTCAGGATGCTCTCAATTGCACTGCCAGTCATGGCAGGTAACTGCAGATGTTTATTTTTACTAACACTGGGTCATCTGGCAAGATGTCTCTTTCCCTTGCCCTTCCTCTCTCTATTACCAGCCAAGATAAGATCCTTCCCCTTTCCCTTTCATTCCCTCCTCCTCTCCAGGTGTTCTGCACTCTGACAGCTGTTTCCCTGAGCAGCCCCTCTTCTCCCAGATCCAGTTCCCTGCCTTATGTGCAGCTCCTGTAGCCCAGCCAAGCAAAGTCAGCAGTGGCTGCAGTACCAGCAATTGCCCCATTCAGGTCAGAGTGACTGGACAGGACACAGGGTGATGGAGCTGGCACATGTGTAATAATACTGAACAGCACTGTGGCATATTTTCCCTATTCCTCCCCTCACACACACTTAAATCACCTGCAGGGTTCATAATGTGGCCAGACCTGAATGCATTTTCACAGCTTTAGCCCTTGAAAACTAAGGCTATCACCTCCCCCCTCTATCACCAGTCACATTTCAAGTCCCTGCAGCACAGCATGGAGACACTGCAGCTGTTCAAACAAACCATTTCTGGAAGTGCTAACACAAGCAGGCAAGAGGAGAGCAGGATTTGGAAATGGCCGAACCATTTGGCTGCAATTTTCCACTGAATTTCTGTTGGAGGTACTACCACCCCTCATCTTCCAGAATAAAAGATTTCCACAATTATTGTTACAGACTGATAAGAATTAGGGTTTTTTTAATGTATAAAAGAATACAGAAGCCTGTCATCAGCCCTGACTAAACAGATTAATTACAAGATCTTGCCTAAAGCCATTTACTTATTGTACAGCATTCATGATTCCTGCCCTGCAGAGTTTACAGTCTCAGCTTGTCTTTTGTGCTTGTCACATGGGTCGCATGAGTCTTCTTAGCTTCTAAGTGATATTCAAAAATGGAGTTTCTCAGCAGTCTCAAAATCTAATAAATAATAAATGAATCAGGAGTGCTGATATACAAAAAACCTCTGCAATGAACCCCTGTACATTTTAAGATTGGACTGTGACAATCCTAGTTTATATTGAGCGTAATAATTTTAAGTTCATTATAACCAAAACTACAGGCTTATGTTGTGTAAATTTTACAGGGTTGTTGATGTTTATGGGTTGCCTGTGTTTGTTGTACCTATCCAACTTGTATAAACTGGTTGCAAAATGTAATTTTTTCCAATATGATAAAAATTAACATCCTTTTAAGCCAAGGTGAAATGATCACCTTGAGGCACATTGCTAGAAAGTTTGGCCTGTAATTTATGTGGCCATTTCAGATAGTATGAAGAGATATCAGTAGCTCTGTATTGCTCCAGGCTTCTTCAGAGACTTAGTGTAGTGAATTTAAAATTAGTTTTCTCTCCCTTGCAAAGTGATTTTGGACTTCTGTCTGAAAAATGCCCAGATCCACAGCTCACCGGTTCAAAGATAAGACTCGTATTTCTTTAAAAGATTTTCATTCATCCAATAATTTTAAATGCTGTACATGGAAGGAAACAGACAGCCTTTATATTGTTAGCAGGCTGCTCCATGCTCCTCTAGGTTATTTGTTCTTTCTGCATTCAGGTTTTTTTTCCCCTGCTGCATGAGAGCAGCTGTGACTCTGATGATAGGTTGTGACACTCAGGGAGATCAGCAGAGTCCTCAGGGTTAGAAGGCAACTTTAATCACTAGAGTAGATGAAAATCAGAATGAAAACATGTTGCTGGGAGTAAAAAAAACCTATTCAATTCACAGTGAATACTGGAGGGGAAAGTCAGGATACCTTGGGATCCTTGGCTGTGATGGCTGCTGTGTTCTGTAGCTCTCTCTCTTTTTCCAGGTGAGTTGAGCTATGAAGGTCGGCTTTCTGTGCTCTCTGAATAGAAGAGGTACTTATAGCACGGCAATTCTAAGTTTTCTAAGTCATTCAATATCTCTTGACACTTTACTTAATAATTGCCTCAGATGGCCCAAGGGTGAAGTTACTACCAGCACTCCTACAACAGCTATAATGGTGAACTACTGTCACCTTAATGACTTCATGTGCTGCTAAATTTAATGAAAAATGTGCCACTTCAGTGAGGCCAAAGACACCAGAAAATAGGTTTTGGGAAATAGCAGCATTACCTCAAAAATGTCATCTCCTTGGTGGTTGAAGAAATTAATTTCATAAAGGTGTAAAAATCCTCATAAATGTTTGACAGTTTTATGTAAATGCAATAAACCAAAGGTGTAGGGAGAAGAAATGAAACTCATTTTGCATTTATGATGTACAAAAAAATTATAGTGCAGATGAGGACAAAGTGACTTAGAAATGTTAAACACATGGTTTAATATCTAATATGGCAACAGTGGCCCTGCTGTGTATGTGCAGTACATTATGGATACCATGGCTGGGGTGGGTGGCAAATGAGCAGCACACAACTCTCCTTCCTCAAAATCATGTGTTGGAGTTTGTGGGCTCAGTCAGAAATAAAAAACAGAAAATGAGAAATGTGTGTGAATCACATCTGTGACTGTCTAACTCTTGGAAACTTAACACCAGTAAGAGTCTGTTTACCTCTATTGAAAGATTTTCTTCCCTAAAGGGTTGAAGTTACCATGAAGAAAGCTTAGGACCATAGATGCTTTCTGAGAACTGCAGATGTCTTGTATTTGGCCTAACTTGACTTCCAGTTGCTGGTCAGCTGAAACCTCACATCCAAGCTCTTCTCATCCCTTTAGAGGTGGATGGAAAGAAATCTGTGAGGTGATCCTCTGAGGACCCCTCAAGCATCTGGATAGAGGCCTGGGTGATGCCCCCATTCTTGGCTGGCTGTCCCTCCTTGTCCCCTCTTCAGCTCTGCCAGACCATCTTCAGTTAAATATGCAGATGGCTGCAAGACCCAGTCTTGCTTCTTCATTGCACTGGGGGAACAAGAGTCATCTCTTTAAAAATCTCATGATGGTAAAGTAGATAAATGATGCTGCTCTTGAATAAGTCATGTGGCAAAGAGTATATTATAATATTAATAGTGTAATTATACCTGCTAGCATCTTCTCTCCTGGTGATGAGTTTTATCCTCCTGTTGACCCTTGAGCACAGGCTTATTCTGACATATATATGATACACGTGCCTGCGTCTCCTTCAGCACAGAGCTGCTCAAGACAATGTTGCTGGACATCAGTTTAGAGCAGCTTTTACTTTTGCCTGCAGTAGGTATATACACATATATCTACAGAGAAGCCCCTGGTGCAGATCCTGCTCTCCCCGTTCCACAGATTTCCACGGCAAACTGGGACGTTTGGCTTGCTTCCCTGCTCTGCTGGCAGGAGGAGCAGGGTAACCCACCATGGGGGGCCTGGGCCACGAAGCAGGAGCAGAGGGGATTGCCAGCGCTGCTGCCCCAGCTGTCCGCCCTGCCTGTACACAGACAGCTGGACGGGAGCTGCCCGTGTGCTGCTCAGGGAGCACCGGCGGCGCTCTCAAAGCCGTGGCAGCTGGGCAGCTGCTGGGAGGGCAGCTCGGGAGGCTGGGCCAGGACTGGCACGGACAGCCGGCACCGGCAGCTGCGGCTGCCTGCGGGCCACAGCCCTCGAAAACCTTCTCCCACTATTGCAGCTGCACATCAGCACAGGGCAGGTCTGGGCTTTTCCATTTGTTTTTCTTCCTTGGACTCCAGCTATTGTGCTTTTCCATCATTTCCACCATTGCAAAACATTTATGAGAAATAATTTCTGAGAGTAAATCAGAGCTAAACAGACTATAGGAAACAAAAGAAAGGGAGCAAAAATTATAAGCTGATGGTGTAACATCAGTAGGCATGTCAGATTTTCAGAGAAAGAGCTGAAGACTGCATTAGACTGACTCATCACTATGTTTGCAACTCTGGGGAGGTTTGCAGCTGGTTGGGTAAGTACACTGAGAAGAGTAAAAATTGTTGAGTAAAGAAGAAAATAAATCCATACCAAAGGCATACGGCTCTGATAACTTATTTTGTGCTGAAATTTAGGCAAAGGGCTGTTGTGAAATTGTTTTCTTAATGTCTAGAGTCTGTTTCAGACCACGTTCAAATAGATCTATCAAGCTCCAATATGCTTGATAGTGAGTTTCCCCTTCCTGTTGACCTTTGAGTGCAAGTTTATTTTGATACATGTGTAAGATTTCTCCAAAATCTGCCCATGGTCTAACAACTAGGGTACCCTTTAATAAAAGAAGAAGTGTGAGGCTGCCCAGCCACCAGCTACAGTGACCATAGCTCCCAAGCCTCTCTGACTGTATCATTGCTGTAAACAGAGCTGCCACCATATTTGGAAGTGTAAATCCCATCAGGTTCTGCACAAGGTTTGGGGAAATCCAAATCACAAATACAGGTTGAGTGTGGAATGGATTGAGAGCAGCCCTGAGGAGAAGGACTTGGGTGTGTTAGTTGCCATGAGAAGGTTAATGTGACACAGCAATGTGCCCTTAAATCCCAGAAAGGCAACCATGTCCTTGTGGAGTGTGGCCAGCAGGTTGAGGGAGGTAATTGACCCCCTCTGCTCTGGTGAGGCCTCAACCAGAGTAGTGTGTCCAGCTCTGGGGCCCTCAACATAAGGACACGGACCTGATGAAGCCAGTTGTGAGGAGGGCCACAAAGAAGATCAGAGGGCTGGAGCACCTCTCCTATGAAGACAAGATGAGAGAACTGGGAGAAGAGAAGGTTCCTGGGGCACATTATTACACCTTCTAGTTCCTAAAGGGCCTTTACAAGAGATCTAGAGAAGGACTTTTGATGAGGGCATGTAAGTGATAGAACAAGGGAGAATGCCTTCAAACTGAAGGAGGATGGGTTTAGACTGGATACTAGGAAGAAATCCTTTACTGTGAGAGGAGAACAGATTGCCTAGAGAAGTTTTGGATGACCCACATCTAGAAGTGTCCAAGCTTAGGCTGAACAGGACTTTGAGCAACTTGGTGGAAGGTGTCCCTGCCCATGGCAGGGGTACTGAAACTATGTGGTCTTTAAGATCCCTTCCAACCCAAACCACTCTATGATCCCATCAGGAATCTGAGCTGTGGGTTAGATCTTGGGTACTTTGAGGTGTTCAGACAGCATGGGATGTTCAGGCAGAGCCTCTTCTTTGCTAACCCTGGCCTCAGGAAGATCATTGCAGGGGTCTTTTTAGTCATAGAAACATCTATGCATTGAACACTCAGCACTGGGTCAGGGTGGTAGCCCAGCAAACTTTTGGGTTCTTCTGCTTAATTTAATGTGCTTTTTACTTTAGTGTAGTGCTAGTGTTGTACCAGTTTACTGCAGCATTGTGTTCGGTGTCAGGCACAGAACTTCCTCTGTACTGCACAGGAGGCAGGACAATGGATCTGGGCACACGTCTGGTCTGAGTGCTCTGCCACCAGCTTCGTGGTGAGGGCCTCGGGGCCCACGGCGAGGCAGCGGCGCTGTGCTGTGCTCAGCAGGAGCCTGGAGTGGGTCGGGTGGCTCACGTGTGGGTAACTCAGCACAGCTCCTTAGCCCGGCCTGCTGCGCTCGGGAACAGACCCCAGCCTCATCCACCGTGTAGGCACACCCACCCCGTGTCCTTGGGGCACTCTCCTCTGAGCACACGCTCAATCTTTTGCATTGCAAAGCTGGTGCTGGAGGACACTGCATGTGTTCTTGGTGTCTCACCGTTCCCTTTTTGTGTTTATCTTATTTAAACCTGAAAATATGAAATAAGCCGCAGCTAGTAGTCTTCTCAGTCTTTGGAAGACTGTGTTGCAAAAAGCATTGACATGTGAATTGCTTTCCTTTCAGGACATTCTACTGACAGAGTTTTTTTTTTCCAATTGTTCTTCTTTTTTTTTTGATTCTTGGATTTTATCCAGCTATCAACTGACCAGGAAACTGTAAACATACCAGACTTTCAGATCATTAAATAATTGTGTTTATTTATTGTGTTTCCTTGCAGTTTGCTCCAGCTTCAACTCTGACCTAAAGCAGAAAGCACAAGAGGAATTGCTTGAAGTGAATATGGGTTTCTAGGTCAAACAGACCTTAGGGGCTGAAATCACAAGTATGCATCTTATTTGTCCCAGCTGTTGAGCTCTATGTTTGTTTTGTAGTGACTACTTGTGTCCTGGTAGTTCCAATTAGGCAAGAAGATACTGAAGCATAAGAGGTCCTGAGAATTTATAATTACTTGTGGCTAAGTGCAACAAGCTAATGACACAAGCAATAGGAAGGAAGGTGGGAGGAACAGCAGGCATAACAAAACCAGGATTCCATGGTTATATAGAGAGATATATGTGGGTAGACTGTGGTTCTGAATCACGTGCAGAATGGATACTGCTGAAATCCAAAGAGCTGACACAGCACTGCTCACCCTTGTACACCAAGGTTCTTGTGGACAGCAGGGCACGGACCTGGTAACACAGCCCAGGGGAGCTGCAGGAAGCTGACAACGATTCCCTTGCTTATAATGATGCTGTGAGAGACCTGGAAAGAAAGGAACTCTTCCAGACCAAATTATAGCATTAAGTATTTTGGGAAGGCCACAGATAACATAAAGGGAAAAGGAGGCAGACTTCCAAATGACCTTTAATTTTGACTCACAAGACTCTTTTTTTCCTGTTGCTGTGTTGACCAGTTAATGTTATAAAGTCAACATTGCTTTCGATGTGTTCCAAGATAATATGAATGGTGTGCACAGTAATTCATTCAGGTGGGTGTAGGTAATTGTCTAGGAACAATTTTATCTAGGCTAGAGTCTATAAAATGGCTGCTGCTGATTCATACTGCTCTTGTTTGCCTTACAGCATTTTACCAGTGTTTGCCTACATAGTACCTGCCTAAAGATGAAAAGTAAATAAAGAAATTTTATATCCCTATGTAATCCCTAATGTCCATGGCAATCATTTTTATTGAAACACTTGCATCTAAGACCCATAGCCAGTTTTGGTCCATCAGGAGGAGCATAAAAAAGAACAGCATCAAGGCAGAAGAGTTTTGTCATGACAAAAATGACATTTAACATTATATGATGCAGAGACTTGCGCTGTCAAACAAGGAAGAACCACAGATAGGTCTTTATACAAACCAGTACATTTTTGACTCTTGTTTTCAGAAGTGCTTATCACATTTGCTTGTGAGGATCCTGGAGAAACATTTGAAAGATTTGCGATGACTGCTCTGGCTGGAGAGCTGGTGGGAAGGAGCTGGTACTGATGGTCCTGAGTTCTCTCCTTGGATATGTACCCTTTTGTTCCTTTCTCTTCATTTACCTATCTGAGGGAAACAGTGCTTGTGAAATAACAATCTCTTGCTAAGTTCTAAGACCCACGTGTTGCTTTTTCCTCTCACAGGGCAGAGAGAGAACTGTGAGGATATGTGCACATTATGGGTTGTTCAGACTTAGCCTGCTCCAGAGTGCATTTCCCTTCGGGGCTTGAGAGTAGGGAGAAACTGCTTGTCTTTTTTCAGCAGGTGTATGGAACATTTTAAAAAGGTGCTTGCATGCTTGACAGATGCTTTGCTTTTGTCATTTGCTTTAATTATTAAAAATAAATAGCAAAATATCAAGGACCAGAGTGCCTATATACATTTCAAAATTCAAATATACAAAGGCAATTTCTTCCTACTTTGATGGAAGTAAAATAAATTATGAGAAAGTAATTTATTTTGCACCTTTAAAATATTTTAGATGTGAATTCAGTTGTTATTTTGTTCCTTTTTAATTTTGTGAAGCCTTGAAGTCAGGCCATCAGAATACCCAGTGCAGCTGTTGCAAAAAAAAAAAAAAAAAAGCCCAGGATAGGGAGTACCATGCCTTTCCATCCATGCTGTGCAACCCCAGCTGGTTAAACTGCAGCTCCAGCTGCAGGCTGAGCCCCATCCCACTGCCATCAAGCGCTGCTTCCTAGGCCCAGATTTCATTTCCATGCCTGAGTAAATCCACCCACATGCCAGACTGAGTCCTGCTGTGCCTGACATGTCTCTTCTGAACAGGCTCTGGGATTCAGGAGCTGCCTGGAAAACACACAAGTATGATTCAGCCATGCAGGTCTGCTTCCTTACTGTTTGTGTTAGCAGAAAGGAAAGCCAGAGGGGAGTTCAAAGGCAGCCCCACTGTGCTGAAATGACATTCAGAGAGAACAAGCATCACAGCCTTGTTGTTGGACACAGTCAGTCCATAGCATTTTATTTTTAGGGAATCACACCAGAAACTAAAATGGTTCATTAACAAAAATGCACTAGAAGAGAAATGCAAATCACTGCTCAGATTTCCATGCTGAAAAATACCTGACAGAGCTACTCAGAAGCTACTCAGGTGCTACTCCCTGTGTGGCTTTGGCACCCATCTGAAGTGACATAATTTTTTTGCAGACTTCTGGAGAGTTGTCAGGAATAGCTATTAATTGACCACAGTATCTTTTGGCCACATCCAGCACTTGCAAGATAAATCCAGAACTAAGGACTCAAGTGTCTGGAGAGTTGCACAGGAATCACACCAGTGCTGCCTGCCCTGGCAAGGCAGCTGTTTTAGGATCACCCAACATTAAAGCACCAGCTGAACAGAAATAGAGAAAAAGTAGGCTCTTTTCTTGTTTTAAACTGACTGCAACAAACTGTTCCACATATTGTGGGGCTAATTGCAAATGGTGCTTCAATTTCTTGGTTTATTTTTCATAGAGGGGGAAAATCTGATGCAGTTCCTGTCTCTTTGCTATTGCATCATTAATTTACCAGATGGGCAGGTGAACAAGTAATTCCCATCCCTCGATACACAGCCTCAGTCCACATCACCCATCCAATGCTTTGTGCATTTAGCCCGAGATTTTCAAGAGGCCATTTGATATGAGGCAAATTCCCTTCTAGTCTTTGAAATCCTTCCCTAGGGAAAAGGAATGCAAATGCCCTGGGCAGGAACTGTAGGCTATTGTGTTTGCAAGGCTGTGACATAAATCTTGGTTTTCACCAGGCGTTCAGGTGTTTGTGCAAGGCTACAGAGTCATCATGATAATCCTTCTTTTCCAGGCATAGTGGGAAAGAAAAACAGGGATTGACAATGAATACTGGAAGAGCAGCAGGATAAAAAAAACAGAGATATACTGTGAGGAGGGAGAAGTAAAAAAAAAAAAAAAGATCCAGGAAACAGCAAATAGAAATAAAGGACTTTGCATGCAGGAAGGAGACAACATGAAGTAACAGCACAGTGGGGAAAAAATAAACACAAAAAATTAGAAAGACAGCTATTAACAGGTGGAATTGAGCAGATGAAGCGAAAGGATTAAAGAGTGGTTCATGAGGGAAGAGGGAAAAGAGAGCAAAGGGAACAGTGTGTGCTGATAGCTGAGTACTCAGGAACATTCAAATTATGGCATTTAAGAAATCTTCCTGTGCTGCTTGGAATTAGGATGCTTTTGGCTGTGCTGCAGGCCTGAGAGTGAAAGCCAATTTTCTTTGATCTGCTCCAGTGGTGCAGAATGACTCTAAGGGAATGTATCAATTAAGAAAATATTGAAATTGCTAGTACAGCATTTTACATATCTTAGGTTCCACTGAAAGTAGGTTGCATTGGAAAATAAATGAACCATGATTCTGGCATGACAAAAATCCACTGAACCCTTTGTGGAAAAGGGTAGGAAAAGGTATAGTTGTGCGTGTTCTGTGACTCTTAATGATGACCACTGTGTTATAAAATTGCTGTGCTTTCTGTTGCTAGGGCTCACCTCCCACAGTAGCAGTGTAAAACAGTGCTTCATGAATTTGGTAACCTTTCTCCCCTTGAAAATGTATGCTGAACTCCTACCAGTTAATTTCCTTAAGGCGTGAGCAAAACATCAGATTCCTGGTGCAAAATGTCAAATATCAAGCAAGACTGGTCATAGGAGGAAAACTGCAATGTTTAGAGGCTGGTGATGACAGATTTAATGATGAGGGAGGTGTAGAAAATTAGTTTATCACAGAACAGCCCAAACTTTTGGGTGTTTAAACTCTCATAGATCCTCATGCAGACTGGATCCTCTTCATTCTTGCACAAGGTATCTTGACACCCTGGCTGTGAATTAAAGTTTTCTGTTCCTGATGTACCAATGGGAAAAATAAGAGTTGAAAAATTCCTAATGGTAAACTCTTTTCCATGTCTTTGTGCACCTACAGCAATGTTTTCCACTCCTTGCTGTTATTTATTTAAATCGAGATGTTTCAAAAGGACTTTCAAACACAGAGACTTCATTTTCATTACCTAAGGACACATAAAACATGACTGGATAGCATTCACCAGATTCATCGGGTCCATGGCTACTTGATTATCTGGCTTCACCAAACAAGAAATCATTTCATCTGCCTGCATCTTGGCCATCTCATGAGTCTGCTGATGCTAGCTTCTGTCATTCATCTGGGTTATAATGAGCACCATGTATAATGCAGAGTATTAGTTCAGTCAGGAGCAGAGAGGTGAGTTAATGCTATGAGTTCTGTACTAAGACTGCAGCCTCTCATAGCTGTGCTGCTGCCTCCAGCCACATACACACTCAATTTCCTTTTCCTGGCACTGTACAGAGTTGGAAGTTCTTGTCAAATAGCTTGATTAATATTTACTTAATATTTGACAAAGAAAAGGAGATGTGGATCTGGGTGTCCTTTCTTTTTTAACCATAACCAAGTAACAATTGTAGGTACATTTTTTATTATATGATTTTTTTTCCTTAATCAAAAGTGAATAAAAAAAATCAGGTGCAGCAATATGCAGCAGCATATCTAGATTCATTCTGCTGTGGAAATAAAATAGGGAAATAACACTGTCAGTGCAGTGTGTTATCAGCCTTCAAAATTCCCATGAGGAAATTATGTAAATCTCTATTCAGTCAAAGTCAACAGACTTGCAGGAGAGTCAAAGAAGGGTAATTCCAGATGAATCAAACAAAGGTAATGTATGAGTACTGTGGAGGAGCAGTCTGTCTGCCTTCCTGGTTGCAGATGTTGTATGGTGGACTTCTAGAAGCTGCTTAGGGCAAGGGAAGGAAGAGTTGCACAGATAACCAGTACACCTGGGAAACAGCTCCAAAAGCTGGAAAAGAACTGCAGTAAATTTGGTGGTTGAGCTATTATTTCTGTATTTTTAAGTATATGCTTGTTAATGAAATGTTTTAATACAGAAATTAACCTTTTTTTCTGAAAAAAATGTAAAAATGAAAAAAGTTGAGGACTATTTAGAGGCACAGTTGTATTAGTGTTTTAAACCAGTAGGATTTGATACTATAATTAAGTGCATTTGTGTACTCAAACTCGTGGGTTTTGTACAAAGAAAAGGTTCCAGTCAAAACTTCTCTCCAGCCCAGCAGATGATTTGTTAATATGAAGGGTGTTCTGCATGCCTGGCTGGAAGTTATGAAAGCGACTCGTAGGGCACAGGATGGAAACTGGAGGGAGGTTTCTCAACCTCCATTGAGAGCAGTGACCCAACACGGGCTGGAGAAAGAAGCAAACAAGAGACAACAATACAGCCAAGGATTAGGATCTTTTGGCCCCTATGTTTCCTGTAGGTGAGTACAAGAACTGAGCAGCTCTGCTCAGAGTTAGCCACTGTTTACTCAGCATTGCAGAGGGCAGCCAGCTTTTCATCATTGATTAGATAACCAAAAATGTGGCCAACACCTGTGTGCTAATGCCACGCTGCCAGGGTGCAGCATAGCACTCCTCCCACAAAAGGATCACTGCTGGCAGAGATGCCCTGTGTTCCTGTGGGAAATGTTCCTCCATCCCTCCCTGCGGTCTCTCAGCTCCAGGCCACAGGTCACTCCGTGCATTCTCGGTGTGTGGTGGACATTTCCTTCTGCTTTTCAAATCATTGTCTCAGCAATCTCTCTCCCCAACATGGTTTTAAGGACTTCTCCTTTCTCAACAGTGGTCTGTTTATCACCACATTGTGAGGAGGTATGATGGCATCACCTTGTCCTTTGGAGGTATGGTCCCCAAAGCCACTGCCCCTCCTTGTGCTTTCTCCTCAGGAGAGATGAAATTCCCATCCTGGGTCCAAAGCCAAAGCTGCAAGGGAAAGGGCTGTCCTGGTTTTACCCATGCCAGCCATGCTGCCTGCAGCAAAGCAGCAAGAGGCACCAGTATATACTGAGAAAGCTTCTTGGCTTGTCTTTGTACATTCATCCATGGGGGGTTTCATTCCCTTATTTTATTTATAGGTCCCCAGGGCTGGGAATATTGGTTTAAATCAGGCAAATGCTAGCAGTTGAAGCTAAATCCCAACACCTGCTTTCATAATCTGTAGCTGTCATCCCTTTTCAGCTGTTTTCCATTCTCCTTCACAACAGGCCTGCCCATTGTAATCAACACACAAATTCTCATTGGCTTCATTGGCCAGGTCCAATCTCCCTAAGAAAGCTCAGGGTTAGGAAATTTGGGGCATGGATAAAACACTGACCACTGACCATAGGGGCATAGATAAAACATGAAAGTCTGTGCATGGTTATTGGGCATCATTGCAGTTTTTTCATTCTTCTCTTTTTTTTGACTGCAGGTGGAGACATGGCCAACATCTCTTGAATGAGGGCCATGTGCTCTTTAATATTTTACTTGAGCCTCTTACATCCACAGAAGAGAATGACCTTTTAACTACGTCTCTTGTCTAGTTTCATTCTCATGGTCAATGAATCACACCACAAGCTTTGATTGACTGAGTGTGAAAATTACACCATAAGGTCATCTGTCCCTTTGAAAAAGCAGCTGTTCCATTTTTTCTGTCTAATTGAGTTTGTCCTGCTGAGAAGGGCATGAAGTTTCTTTCATATTTCACAGTGATGAGTTCTTTGCATAATTTCAGTGAATTTGGAGTAGGAGAGGGACTGCTTCTGCTTATTGCTACTTCATTCTCAGAGGAAATGTAGGAGGCTGATTTCATTATCGATGAAATGTAACTCACACAGGCTGCTTAATGACACACCTGCACCAACGTGGCATGTAATGATGGGGGCCCTCTATATTTCACCTATTGCTGTCAGGTTGGAATTAGCTTGGACTACAGCAGAGGCAGTGTTTGAATTCCCCGGGAGGAAAAAGAACCTGTGCAAGAGACAATTCTCTCATTCCTCATTAGTTGGCTGACTAAATGGCAAAATGGTGCCTCATTATCACATTTCCCTGCAGTACTGTTCAAGGGAGAACGCAGGAGAAAGAAACATAAACAGAACCAGAACAGAACCAAAAAAAAAAAAAAAAATCCAGCCCCCTCAAAAATTAAAGAGCTGCTAGAAGCCTCTCTCCTTCCCTGTTACTGTTAAGTACAGCCTTGATCATCCAACTTGTAGCAGGGAATAACCAAAGCTGAATCACAGAAACTTCTTATTGCCCTGCCTATACTTAGGCAAGCTCACAGGCACAAGTGGTGTCAAGGCAAGGCTAAGACTATGACTCAAGCCATTTTGAGATAAGGAAGCAAAACTGTTTCTCCTAGAGTCATAAAAGCAAGACAAGGTCAAAACCCTGAAACCTTTATTTAGCTCATTAAATGAAAGCAATACAGACTGTGTAAAACACAGTCTGTGTAAAACACTGGAGCTTCTTTACAGAAGTAAAGTTTTCTTCTGCTGAAGCTAATCATCCTCAGTTCCAGTGATTTTTTATGCAAGGTTTCAGCCAGGTTTGCAGATTATAACGTGAACAGCCTCCTGAGTAGAAAAGTACAGGTTTATGTCTATGTGTGCAATAGTACTGTGTCTTTCCAGAAAAAGCCCTGTTACTATTCAGAGAAATGCTTTCCACAGTCAGTACAGTCTCACTTTCTGATCAGCACTGTGGTTTATCAGCGAGGACATGGTACTTACCAAGGGTCCCTATAGCCTCATTCTGCCTCCAGTAGTGCTCAGGTCCAGAAGTCTGGGAAGAAGCTTAAGCAACTAGATAAATCATCTTTTCCTTGTGACATCATTAATTTAATTTTTGCTTTTTTAAAAAAATTCTTTATAAAAGAGATATTGCAAACCATGTAGACCACAATTTCTTAACAGCCACATTTTTTCTATTAGCAACTTCTCTGTGAAAATAATTTAGCTTCTGATCCCTCCCTTGCTGCTTATTCCAACAAATGTCCCAGTTTCAGTGAGGAGGCAGTTCAGGGTCCAAGCTACATGGAGACCCTCAGAGATTAAGAGCATCAGATCCATGTTAAGAGATCAAACCATGTTATGGTTTTATGCTGTCATAATAAACTTTTTATTATTGTCCTTAGCTTAGATTCTTTATCTGTGTTCAGTTATAATGCGAGTGGAAAGCTGTATCAGGGATGTGGAATAGGCTACTAATTTCACCCTGATGCCTTTAGCCACAGCATCACTATTAAATTCTCTAGAAGTTCAGTAGGAAGGAATGAATGTTGCTGGAATCTTTTCTCCTAAAATAATATGAACTTTCTTCCAAGGTCACTGCATTCTTGGGTAGCCAAGAAGCTTTGATGCTCATTAATAGCTAAAACAAGCCCAAGCTTTAATCAAAGGTGCATTAACTCACATCCTGTTGTTTGGCTCTATGATTGCAAAACTGAAATGACTGAATACAATGTGGCAACATACATGCTTTAGTAAGCACTGCTGCCAACTGTTCTTGGCATAAAATGAGTTGACTCATCTTGAAAATAGGCCTCTGTTCCTTAAAACTGAGGCAGAATGCAAATGCCTGCTCTGCTGACCATCACAGACATCATTACCAGTGTTACTTGTGGAGCACCAAGCACACTCTCAGAAGGGATTTGCAAAAGATATGTCCTGTTAGGCTGCTGGAGTGCAGTAAGATGAAATCACTTCTATGATTAGATAAACCTGTAGACTACAAGTAAACCTAATGCAGACTACGAGTGTTTTGGGAGGTCTGTCTGTGTAAACAATCTGTCTGAGCTGAGCTCATTCTTTCTGGAAAGTAAAATGCTGTGTACTCATTTTGTTGGTTCCTTGGGGATGTGCACTCCATTATCCTAACCTTGAAACTAACAGGTGTCAGGAGACAGAAAGCATGTAAGGGAGAAGAGCAGTTTGTGTGTGGGGAAGGATTACTAATGAATGGTGTTCTCCTGAAAAGGCTTGCTCTAGACACTGGATACATTGCTTTTCTTTTCTTTGTAATCTCAGCTAAGTTATACTATGTGAGAGAATAGATTTACATTTTCCCACTCGGTTTTATGCAAAGGGGATGGTAACTATTCAGTTTTTGACTGATTTTCCTTCACTATTTCATGTCACAAGAGGCTACAAATGTAAGATGATAATGTAGAAGGTCTGTAACTGGACCTGTGCTAAGTGCTGGGTTGAGCTGGATATGGCACACATTAGCTCCCCATGCACGCAAGTCCTGTAAAGCTATTCTGGAGCTGTACCGCATCCCTTTCTTCCACACCTTAATACATGTAATTGTTCTGAATAATACAATCCTAACTGAGAAGCAAGAAGCAAGAGAGCTAGAAATGACCTTCTGTTGTTCTGTAAACTTGCACCCAAATCCTTGTCTTAAACATCATAAGAGATGTGATCTTCATCACAGCCAAATCCCACTGGCACTGCAAAAAAAATCTATTATTCTGCATAATAATAATGACTGTACTAATCATATATAAATTCCTGGTGGATTAGAGATATTAAAGAAAGAAAAAATAAGGAAAGAAAATAAAAAGACAAGGAAAATAAAAGGAAAATGAAGAAAAAAGAGGAAGAAAGAAAGAAAAGGAAAAAAAAAAGAAGTTAAAAAAAGAAGGGGAAAAAAGAAACAAGAAGAAGAAGGAGAAGAAGAAGGGGAAAAAAAGGAAGAAAGGACCAGGTAAGGATCCAAATGTAATTTGGTTAAAATGAGAATTGCCTTTCTCACCCATGACCCTTCTTGGATTCAGGGCAGCCTTTGTCCACAACCTAGACTAGGATGACTCAGTAAACCTTTGCTAACCTCTCCTCCCTTTCCCCCTCTGCTCCATCATCCCAGTATGAGTATCACGGCTTGGTGCAAAGAGTTTTTCACTTAAAAGGTCTGAGACTGGGAAGTGGCAAATACCTGGGCACTCATCCTACTTTCTGGAGCAGTGGTGTGCAGCAGTGCTCAGGTAACGAGTGACTGCTGTCAAAGGTACTGGTTTCCTGAATAGTTTTTAGTTATATTCCTTATTCAGCTGGCAGTACAGGGAGAGACTGCTGGATGAATCTCACAGGAGCTGGAGGGTAACCAATGCCTGCTCTTTCTGGCAAATCTTGTGTTTGGGCCTTTGAGCTCATTTTTTGCACTGCCACGTGTTTTTGAGCCTGTTGGTATATTGTGGATCTTTTGAACAATGATTAGAGCAGGCTGAGCTCAGTAGCTCAGGATGATCTTTCCAGACTTCCCTTTCCCCTAGGTAAAAGCAACTGCAGCAGAAACAAGAAAATGGATGGAGAACAGAAAAGAGGACTGCAGGCACTGGGATGCCTTTGTGACAATTTATAGAAAGAGTTAGTAGCGAGTGATGTCTTTTAAAACCGAATGCTGTACTGCGCTTTTCCACTCATGGCATACCACTGCCCAGGGATTTGGCAAGAGTAGCCTCTGCAGCAGTGACCCAGGTCAGGCAAATATTGCTTGTTTAATAAAGAGTAAAGCCTTGAACATGAGCATTTATTCTGCATGCCATCGTGCACCCACTGGGCAGTGTGAGCATAGTTATATAAACTGCTGGAGAATTTTTCTCTAATTCAGGCAGAGTCCAGACAGCTTCACACCAGGGCCACAGAATGGCCAGCCTCAGCCTCCTTGTCAGAGCCAGTGCCATTCTGGCCCCTCCAGCCCTCCCACCAGACATGCACACCAAGGCTTGCTATGGATCTCCTGGGAGAGGCTTCCTGCACTGTGGTTGGGTGATTCCTGAAGGGTGCAGAATGCTTTCTCCCTGGCAAAAGTGCAGAGTCAACCTGCTGGTGCAGGAGTGTTTGGAGAGGGCAAGAGCAGCTTTCTGGATGATTCAGAGGTGTTGACACACCATGGTGGCAGGTTCAGATTGATGTCCATGAGGTTGCCCTGTTTTCCTTCGGGGAGGCATGTCCCTGAAGCAGGGGTGACAGGAAGGCTCATGAGTCAGCTCCTGAAGCACCAGAGCCCTCAGTGCAGTTTGTTATGGGAAGTGCTGTTGACCCGGGTCACGCTCTGGAGCTCTGCTGTAAGCTGCAGCTGCGTAGGAGCTGATTCACATCCCTTTCATCTCTTTCTGATGAAACTTTCAGGAATGATTTTTGTCTTTCCTTCATCTTCCACTGTCTGTGGGTCAGACTGAAATGAGGAATTAAATCCTCCTGCAGAAGCAGAAGAGAATGCTTCAGTACACCTGCTTGAGCAAAGGTGTTTCTTTTCCTTTGTCTAATTGTCCTTGTGTCTGGCTGGCTGGCTGGCTGCTGGGTTATGACCTAAAATGGGCCTGGTCAATGAGCTTCAAAGAAGTTCTCTGTGTGTTACAGAGAGTCTTTTGATTAAATAGAAACAGATGTTCAATCCATTCTTTGAAATTTCAGTCCAAAACTGGCTTTTGTTGGGCATTTCTCTGGGCCTTGAGGGATGGACCTAGCAAACAGAAGTGGCCTGATTCTCTCCAAAGAAGAGTAGCGGTGAGAACAGAACCCAACATTTTTTCTTAATTCTTGATTTTAGAATTGTGTTCAAACATCTCAACTGACAAGAATCACTTCACAAGCACATAGTGGAAATCCATCTCTATTGCAAAGAACTTCAAACTGATGGTCAGTGAGAGCACTAATACTTCACACTAATGAAATTCTGCAGGGGGAAGGAACCAAACCACACAGAGGAAGGAATTAGCGTATTTCATATGAGCTACTCAGTTTGGCTTGTCAAAGACATTTTGATGAATTTTAAAATTTTGATTTTTTTTTTTATGGTTATTTACCTTAAGTTTAGATCAATGCTGGGAGGAAAGCCTACTTCACTTCCATAGACCAGGTCAAATGGTCTGATTTTTAGGTGGATAAATTCAAGTGAGATGAGTCCCAGCCTTGTTTTCATTTTCACTGCAGCAGGGCTAAGAGCTCTAATTGGAGCACTCTCAAAGGGCAATATGTATTCTTGCTCTGTTAGCACTTGGCTCCTTTAGTAGCCTTTGCGTCATGTTCAGATCCTTCCAAGAGAACGTTTTTTGTCCTCTCCATCAAAAGCAACGTCAGAAAATTTTAATCATATCAGTAAAGCTTTGACAGTCTTACATCAGAGGCCACTGAAATACTCGAGATGAATCTGTGTTAAGATGGGCACCAGAATGCCTTAGAAAAGTGAAGTCAGATGGTAGTCACTAATGGTTTACTGTCTAATTGAAGACTGTATTGACTACATTGTGTGAGGTTTGGCAAGTGTCCATCCATCCATCCATCCATCCTAGGGATGATCCAATAGACTGTATCTTTATTTAGTCAGGGGCTGAGAGTCTGGAAGGGACTGGCCAAATGAGTGAGATTTCAAGGGATTATGACAACTCAGAGCACTAGTTTTAAACAGCCAGTGTGGAGCTAAGTGAGGACACAGGCTTAGGAAGAATCGGTTGCAGGTACGGAAATGAACGTGTAGGAATCAATTCTGATGAAAAACACGAGGGAGCTGATAATGCATCAAAAACTGAAGTAAGTGCCATACTGATGAGAAAAGAACCAAACCAAACCATCAAGTGAGGACATTTAAACGAGAGGTTTTTATTGCAAACCACCTAATACAGCTGTTCCCTTCATCTAAAGAGGCGGAAGGAGCCTAAAGGAAAGTAACAAAGATATTCCAGAAAATATAAAAAAGAACAGGCACTGCACAGCCCAGATGAGGAAAATCTGAAGGCTGAACTCTTCAAATAGGCAAAAAAATCAGCATAAAGATGATGATGGTTGATTTCCTGACCCACCCATATTCTGCCTTAGGTGAACAAGGAGCAAGAAGATGAGATTACAGTAGAGGAAATAGAGCACAGATGTTTAAGCTGCAGAGTACTTGAAGAGACCAAGGAGCTCTAATCACTGGCATTTCTTAATAATGAGATCTTTTCAACCCTATATTCTAGGAATCTCTGATATCACCCACTTCATGGTGAAGGAACACACATGACCAAGTGCATGGAATAATTTTCAGAAAAGAGCAAAATTTTCAGCAGTGGCAGCTCTTCTTGCTGGTTGCTCTAATCTTTGCCAAAACTTACATCTCTATCCTCTCTACTCCCGCATTTCCCTAGTTGTCAGAAAGAGGGATTTGGCCTAGCTTGAAGCCTGCATTTTAGCTTAGAGAGGTCAAACACTGCTCATACTGTCCATGTGCAAATGGTGGCCTTTGAGACTTTTTGGCAGAGCACTTGGCAGGCAGTGCAGACTCTCTCCATCTTGGGGCTCAAGTTCTCCAGAATCATTTCATCATCTCTTCAAGCAAAATAAAAGCAGTTCTGGGGGTGGGGCTGAGGAGTGGTTGTTAAAATATCTCTTTCCTCAGTGTAAGCAGCATCTTTATGAGGACAGCGAAGTACTACCAGCTGGAGAATTAATTTAGGAATTTCCTTTTATGGAAGAAGTCATTTCCTAACACTACCAAAGAGAAGCTTTTAAAGAACAGCTCTAATTTGAAAAGCTTACTGTTTCCTTTTAGGCTGAAGATTCAGTCTAAATAAAGAGAATCTTCCCGTTGCAGTGCAGACATTTTCAAGTGCACTGACAGCAACAGGGAGATTTTGGTTATCAGTGAATCTGTCTGTGTTTTATTCGCCTAACAAAATAATTTTGTTGTTCAACATTAAACATCCGTATCAGATGGGAGGAACCTAATTCTCCTCGCTGGGGACGGATCCAGCTGTGCCGGTGGATGGAAGAAAGCAGGGAGGGAGAAACGGGGTGAGCTGTGTAATTGAATGGCCACAGCTACCCCGTGCAGCTGAGAGGGGCTGTGCAGGATGCAGCAGTGATGCTAATGCGAGGAGGGGAGACTCCAGCCACCTTCACTCCTTCCCTCCCTCCTCAGTATATCTGTACCTGGTTGGGAGCCTTCGGGCAACCTGCCTGCTACTCACATGTAGTAACACTTCTTGTTCTCTGCAAGCTTGTGTTGGTGTAGGAATCCTGTTTCTGAAGACAGCATACTAGATTTTATTTTGGATTCTCATTTTGCCAGGAATGGGTGGTTTTCTTTTGGTTTCTTTACAGGTCTCTCATGCCTGACTGTCTCAACCTGCACCTTTACTCTATATCCTTGCTTCTATTTGTCATTGGGCTAGCATTTTCACAAACTTTGCTGGTTTGGGACCTAGTAACAAATTTAGGAGAGGTCTATCATCCAGAACTCCAGGTGACATCAGCTGTGACTGAGTGGAACAGAAACTGGGGCTAATCCACTCAAGAAGCTTATCGACTATGTCAGGTCTGATCCCTACTATATCTTTAAGGTTCTGTATCTCTCCAGCCCTAGGTGATGTTGTCACCTCCTTCCTAGTTCATAGAAGACCTGAATTCAGATAGAAAAAATATTTCTTTTGGATTGATCTGGAATGATTCCTTGTGGGTTGGCACAGACACAGCTTTCTGCTATGCCTTATCCTGATGTTGTAGACATTTACAACTAAAGCAACAATCTGTTTCAGAGTTTGACTCATTTAATTGGTGCAGAGGATCACTGCTCAGTTTCCATTCTCCTAAAGAAGGTTTTCTTCTCTTTTCACTTTATGTCAACAAACCATGAACTTGTCAAATTCCGCTGCTTCACCGTAATTACAACATGGGCACGAGAAATTATTCACAGAGTCAAAGGCAGAGATGTGGCTCCATAAATACATTTGTCAAACTGATCTCAAGCTGGCAGGCAGGCAGTACCATCGCCAAAAAATATTTAGCAGGTGCAAGCATGCCAGCCACTTCTGGTATGCAGTATGTTTCCTTAGCAAGTAGATGGCTCTGTGTGCTGTTTCAGTATCTGTGGACAATTCTCTCATGTGCTTCTACTTATTTGCCATGGTATTTTAACTGATGCTATGCAGAGCTCCACTTGACAGTCAAGCACCTCACAAACCCATTCTCTCTTCTCTTTTTTCACTTGTTCCCCAGCTACAAAATATGTACTTTTTATCTTTTTCCAAGTGATTGGAATCCAGTCTAACTTCAGAGAACTGAACATTTGACGTAAAAAGGATTGAGTTCACGCTAAAGGGCAGAGTACAAGCAAGAGAGCAAACACGTCCACTGGACAGAGCCAGTGGAGACAGGGATGGGGAGAAAATAAAGCCTTGAAGAGTCAGGATAAGAAATAGATGAAGCATAAGTAATTGCAGTAATGCATCTTCTACAATGTTAAAGAAATTATTCTTGATAGTGAGGGGGAAGCTTGATTAAATTGCCACAGGGGGAAAAAGAAAGGAAAAACACATCAAAAAAAGTCAACAAGAAGCATAAAGTCATACATATGAGACTTGCTTACCAGTATTATCAGCATATTTATTTAAGCAAGTTGGTTGTGTTTCACTCTTTTTTCAGCCTGGAAAGAGAAGGACAGAGGGCTATTAAATCACAAGACAGCTAGGGTAACAAATGGGTATGGAGCCTGCAGAGCACTGGCTTTGAGCATCCTCCAGCCTCTGAAGGCTTTCACACACATATAATGCGATAATAAGATGCATGTGAAAGGTTTGTTTTGATTTGGTTTGGTTTGGTTTTTTGCAATGTTAACACCAGTGATTTGCTTTGTCTTCTTGCAAGCCCAAGGGATTTTTGACACCCGTATGCCTGGTTTGCTGCTATTGTGAAGAAGAAAAAGGGGCAGGAAACCCAGGAAGTAATGGCAGAGGGCCAGTCATAGAGCCAAAGCGAAGGAAATGGCATTAGAAGC
The DNA here is from genome assembly GCA_003676055.1 of Chloebia gouldiae. Classification (NCBI taxonomy): domain Eukaryota; kingdom Metazoa; phylum Chordata; class Aves; order Passeriformes; family Passeridae; genus Chloebia; species Chloebia gouldiae. The sequence continues at coordinate 21,021,780 of QUSF01000009.1, read as the reverse complement.
CATAAAAGCAGGATGTGACTGTAGACAGCACCAAATCCAGCTTGTCTGAATACAGACCTAGCTCATCTGAAATGTTCACAAGCTGCTTCCTAGTAGTTTAATGCCTGGAGTGACTAAAGCTGAAATTCACTGGGCACTTTAACTTGGTATAAGATGACTTTCTTGCTGAAAGAAACTGATTATTTGCTTATTGGCAGGTGAAGTTTCCTTTCACACATGGAGCCAGCAGGAACAGAAAAGTGGGAACAGAAGAGGAATATCTGGAAAACATGAAAGGTACTTTGTTCAAATCCCGATCCAATTCTGACCAGCTTGTGAATGAGACATTCACTTCTTCTACATGTTTTTCATCCAATAAAATTGGAACTTAAGGCCAGTTTCACAATTTTAAAGAAGTTTTTTATTATAATATTGGTTGGAAGAAGCTCTGCTTGCAGTTCCCCTGAATGAGTAAAACACAAGACTGACATGCAGCCTTGTGCCACAGAATCTAAAACCAGAGTCAATGGACCTCACAGAAATAAACTGAGGACATGAATGAATTAACAGGATTGCAGCAAACTGGAGAATAATGGAAGAGAAAAGTTGATGTTGTCACAGATTGCAGAGGCCTGGCTTATGTCAACTCTCCACTCCTGACTGCTCCTTGCTCACCTCCTCCCCCTCCTACAGCAGCAAAAACATCTTGGAAGCCTGGAGTATGGCACATTATGGGGACATCTGTCAGAAACTACACCCAAGCTGTTGTAGATGAATGGCAGATGGGTAAGGTTGGTCACAGTCAATAAAAATGTGTGGAAGGTAATTTAATCATTCCATGAAAAGAAACACAGAACAAAGCTTTCCTTCCTTCACATGGTGTCTGTAAAAAGCCCTAAGAGCTAGGCATCCCCATCTCCTCTGCAGCATGTAGACTCAGGGACAACAGTTCCCTTCTCCTTCCACCTTCAGGCTCATTCCCATCAGTCTGTCATTCCTTCTTTTCAGCAGCCCAGCCTTCATGGGGTTTGGAGGGGGCAAGCACCAGCCTTGAGCTGCACATCAGTGCTCACAAGAGAACCTGAAACTGGGCTTCCCGTTCCCTGTCCAAGCCCCTCACCAGCAGGATGCTGAACACAACTTGACCATGACTCCTTCTGCCCATAGTTTGCTGAGAGGAAAGCCAGAAACACTCCTGGTGTCTTAGGCAGGAAGCTCCTTGGGAGGATTTTTGCAGGCTGCTGTTATACTCAGATATCTCTAACCCACCTAACTGACATGCAAGTGCTCTTTGAATCCTGTTCTTGTTATCTTTGTGGCTTTGATAACATCAGTGGGCTTATGCCCACCTAACTTTTTATTTTATGAACACATAAGATACAGAAGATATTTTTATAGTGCGATTAATGTCATCCATATCAGAAACTGCAGTGGCATAATTACTGTAATAAAAATCCCATACTTGTTCTTGATTTTAATATTGCGTACTCTCTGTCTGTAAAATTGCATATTGTGATGTTTGGAGCACCTATCACTTTTTTAAAATTATGCTGGTGTTCATCATTGGCATTTATAAAATTTTTCTACACAATCACTACTTTTTCATCCTCCTCTGAAAGCTGCCTAAGAGCTACACATTCCTTTGTCAATATTTCTGGAGCAAATGTGCTCCTCTGTTTCTAAAGACCATGGTAACGCCTGCTTCAGAAAGTTTGTATGTGGAATCCGGTGAATATTTCACAGATGTGGAGCAGGACCTTCCTATCAGCCATTGGATCTGAACAGATGAAATTTATAACATCTGCTGTTCCTAGTCAGGCACGGCTTTCTGTTATTCCAGCTGTTGCTGAGCATGCATTAAGCACTTCCAATTAGTTCAACCTCCTCCTAATGTTACAGCAGCTTGTTTTTTTGCTGCCAGAGAAGAAATATTTTTCAGACCTAAAAGATTTATTTGTAACTGTGATCTTGATACACCCTGTAATGGGCTTTCACATTTTAGGCCAAAATACCAGAAAGCTCAACTGCCAATAAGAGTAACAGATCGCATGGCATCACCCTTCTCCGGAATTCAGAGTGCTAAAAATGGGTAGTGAATTCCCTCTTCTGCAGTTAGGAAGAATGAATAATGGAAAGGATTAAGACTGGAAACGGCCTGCTGTAAATTAATATGGAGAAACCCAAAACTTTTGCCCTGGAATGTAGTAGACAATGCTGCTTAGTATCAGCTACTTTTAGCTGATGTATGTTTTGCTTCAGCTCCACTGAGTTCCTACCATCGATCATTGCTGCAGCACAGATGCTGCAGGACTCATTTTAGCTACACTTTGGTACTTCAGTTCAGAAGGCTGTGGGTTGGAGCAGGTTTAAAGCAAAGAAAGGTGCTGGTACAGACCTTCTAGCAACGTTCTCCATCTCTAATTCAGTGTGACACCCGCTCCCAGTGCTTCACAGCATCACATCTCCCAGAGGCTGGTCAAATCCTGTGGCCAGTGGCAGTGTGAAAACTGTGCCTTTGATTTAGAGGGACATGAAGACTTTTAATAAGGTCATTTTTTCTTGTTAGTGTCTCTGTCAAGAGAATGAGGCATCATATTTTAATGGCCAATATATTTTGTTAATTATGGCATTTCATTATTTTTCTCTGACCTTGTCAACAGCCAACATTTTGGTCGTGTATATACATTAAATGCATTAATACCTCTCCCTCTAATAATCCAAACTGTCAAGCAGGGGCTCACTAGTCAGGCAGCGACTCTGTGGAATAATGAAAATATCAAAGCAGTGTCATGAACTTCCCCACTTTGTGCAGCATATGAGGCAATCACTTTGCAATATTTCATTTCTGCAACAACAGCTGGAGGAGGGCACCAGCCGTCTCTCTGCTTAGAGACCTGCACAAAGAGCAGCAGAGTAAGATTAAATAGTTGTGACTGGCACTGTGGCAAACAAAAGCAGCCAGCAATAAGTGGCACAGAAACACAAGGTCAGAGGATATGGCCTTCTGTGCATTGTCAGGGAAATGGGAACACTCTTCCTGATGTGGGAGAATGGAGTGCAGGGGCCTTCTTACAACACAGCTACACATCTAAAATAATTCTGCTTCAATTAATTTGTGTTCTCCCTTCCTGTGTCCAGATCCTTTCCTCCTTTGTCAAAACTTGAAACAAAGAAAATCCCTGAAAAATCTCAAAAACTACTGTCCTTTTTTTAGTAGTACTTCTCTGAAAGTGCACTGATTTGTTAACTTTTTGCCTGAGAATATTTTCTCCTGATGATTCTTCTTAATTTTCCTTCATTTTTATTTTGTCTCTTATGCTGGGGAAATCAGTACCACTTTGATAAAGTGTGAAGTTGTGGTGGACTGTCAATAATTCATCATTTGATCTTTTGGTCAGTGTGGCTCATTATCTGTGTGGGAGAGATGATATCTTCTACTTTGTGTGAGTTTCTTGTGGGAAAAAAGCCAAACACCTCTAGCATCTGTTATGCTTTCCTTCCCAGTGTTTGGGATTATAAATAGCTATTGGCACATATTTCTTCTGTATTTTTTTACTAAATACAGACAAACACAGAGACCTGACTGTTGGGCTCACTTACTGCATTCTTACTGGACTAATGGAAAATGAAGCAATGGAATGATAAGGTTATAATTAAGCCAGAATCTATAACTCAATGGATTCAAACTATCCAACCAGTAAATTCATCATGCATGTAACAAAATGATACTGTGAAGTTAATACTAGAAGCAAAGGGGCTGTACTAGTTTGTCTTCAGAGGGTTTATAATGGAGCCAGCTTCCTTCCAGTGTCAGCTCACCAGCAGTGATGGCTTGGATGGTGCCCTGAGCCTACTGACAGAGAGGAACCATTGACATGAGAACCCCAAAGCAATACAGCACCAGTTCCAAACCAATTTGCATCCATTTCCTTAGACCCTGGTGAAGGGATGGTGCCTGGTTGGTGAAAATCACTCATGGCTTTGCACAGTCAACAATTCCACTTCAAATACAGTCTCTGTTAAGGTATTTTTGCTGCAGTTTCTCCCTTCCCATAGAACAATGCACGTTTTCTCCAGCAATGAATCAATCAACGCTTGTAGTAGTTTTTGTATAATGCTGCTTTTTAATTCAGAAACTAATGACTAGCATGATGGCACCTCAGTGTTTAATTCTGGGAACAAATCCTCTTGTGATGCACACCCACATGCACACTTAATGAGGGTGTCTCTTCATTAAATAAAGGCAAAGGGATGAGTCTGTATTCCCTCTGCTCAGAGACTCGGGGGCTCTGAGCTCTTCCATGGCAGTCACTGATTGCTGTCTGAAATCAGGAGACAGAGGCTCTGCTGAGTTTAATTCCACAACAAACTGGCTACCCCAGAGGACACATGGATAACTGTTTTTCTTCTTCTCCATCTTTGCTTTTGTTGGGATTGATTCTTGAGCCTGTTTTCCAATTTTCAGTGCTCTGCCCTTTGTGCAAGTTAATCCTGGTTACAGGTTCTTCTTAGATGTCACTCATCCCAATAGTCCTCTCTCCTCATCTCACCTGAAGTCAAAAGCACAGATCTCTTGGCTGATGGAGCACTGTAGTGAGCACTCCAGTGTAAGTCCCCAGTGTTTGTGTGGCCTCTCCATCTAAGCTGGCTCTGCTGCTGCCCATGGCTGGGAGCAGTGGCACAGAAGCAGCTCCATGAAAACAGAAGAGCCAGCAGCAGGCAGGTGTGGGGCTGAGCCTCATGGGGAGGTGGTGAGGAGTAAGAGGTTGTGTTGGCATGATTGGGTAGCAGACCAACAACAGAGCTGGGAGGAGGTTTGTACTGCCCACGTTTCAGTGGCCATGTCGTGATCTGGAGTGACAGGCTTCCAAGGGGCAGAGAAATGTGAGTGCAGCCGGAGACAGCCCCTCCTAGCCCACTCCTCAGTCTGAGGTTGTGGAAATGCTGTCCAGGAGTGCAGGGCCATCAGAGCCCTCACAGCACCTCTCCACACAGGATAAACAGCCTTTTGTCCAATACCCTGCACCACCTGTCCTGTCCCTCAGTATGGTCTGAGTCACATTTTATATCCAGTGACTATCCCTTTAGTTCCCTCTATTATTAGTTTGGTTTATTTTTGTTTGAGCCATGATGCAGAAGTCATATTTGCCTTGGGAGTGTCCTCTTTCCACCCCATCATCACCACTTCCCCAACAGCTGTTTCTAATCTCCTTGTTTTGTTTTTAATCTCCTTTTGGGGGTAGAGTGATACTATTTACCACCCTCTAAACAAGGGAGTTATTGCTAATGCAGGGTATGTGTTACTTGCATTCATCATGAGGAGTAGCTATGCAGAGCCAAATACAGGCTTGGGAGAGGCAAAAATTACTCCAGCCCAGCATATGAGTCAGGTTACTGCGAGGGAAAGCAGCACTTTTCTGGTGACAACGGCACAGGAGCAGTACTTTAGAAATGCAACTAAAATATTCCCTTGTGCGTACTGGTAAAACCAGGGGACTGTAAGCAAAAGTTACTTCCTCAATAAGGAAGAAGGCCAAGTCCTGCAGGACAAATAACATCCTCACACACCAATATGTGCTGAGGGTAGATCAGCTGGAAAGCTGCTTCTCTAAGAAGAACCTTGGGGTCCTGGTGAATGGCATGAATATTCAGCATGCCCTCATAGCAGAAAAAAAGCCAGTCTTACTCTGGACTGCATTAGGAGAGAGGTGAATCTTCCCCTTTGCTTAGTGGTGGTGAAGGCTCTGCTGGAATGCTTTGTCCAGTTCAGGGCTCCCCAGTACAAGAGAGGTATGATCATACTGGAAAGAGTCCAGTGGAGGGCCACTAAGATGACTGGGACACCTCTACTCTGTGGAGAGGCTGTGAGAGCTAGAACTGTTCAGCTTGGAGAAGAGAAAGCTCAGGAAAGGAGATCTCATCAAAGTGTACCTAATACATCTGATGGGAGAAAATGAAAACAAGAGATACAGACCCTTAGCAGAGCCCAAAGACAGGGCAAGAGGCAATGGGTACAAATTACACATTAAATGCCATTTGAACACAAGAAAACACTTTTTTTTACAGTGAGGGTGGTCAAATGCTGACACCATTTATCCATGGGGGTTGTGGAATCTTCATCCTTGCAAAAACTCCAAACCCAACTAGACATTTCCTGGAGCAAACTAATCTAGCTGTTTCTCCTAGAAACAGGGTGATGATGATCAGGGAAGCTTAGACCCAGGTGACTTCCAGAGGTCCTTCCATCCTCAACCATTCTCTGATGCCAGGCTTCTACCAACTTGCCAGAAGGGGCTTTTGGCGCAGGCCATAGAATGAAGTTTCACTATTTTACATGAATTATTTCTTTCCTTACGTTCTTGTAATCATTCCTTTCACTTATGCTTTTTCTAATTTTGCCATCAGTTTTGCTGGTAGTAAAGTACTGAAAAAAAGGTCTCCACTGATAAAGGCAAAAAAGTACATGCTTGTTTCTCTGAAAAGATAAACAAAATGCCAGGCTCTGAGGGCATGCTTGGACAATGTGAGGCCAGAAAGCACTAAGTTACACAGATGGGATATACCTGCCTGACAGCAACAACACCCACTCTGCAGAGCTTGTTCAGGCAAGGACCATATCCAAATCAGTGTCACTTTTTCAGAAAAAGGGGTAGGTCCCTACAGTTATTTTTCAGCATAGTCTGACATTAAAACTTCTTCAGATAATCTGGGCTGCCATGTCACTAGATACTTGAACCAAATAAGTGATTTTCATGCAATAAAATACCATTGACTTCAATGGCTCAAGGAAGAAAAACCCCAAACTTTTTCAGGGGCTTTACATTTTTTTTTCAGCCTGGAAGAACATAAGCACTGATGTTTGCTCTACTTGGAGAATGTACAGTAAATCTACATTTCTCCTTACCCAGCTGAAACACAGCAAACAGCAGAAGCTACTGCAGTTGTGTGTGCTGGGGTTCCCTCCACCCTCTAAACAACAGAGTTACTTGATTTGCAGAAGAAATTGCTCTTAAGTAAATGTGAAAGCAAAAGTTTTGACCACGGTGCAGCTCAGTTTTAGAAAGAAAAGCGGGAGGACACAGGAGAGGAACAGAGAGGAAGGAAGGGGCAGGGGGGAGGAAAAGAGAAAGGAGGGAGGGAGTGGAGTAACAGTCAGGTATTTTTTTAAAGTAACAAACTAAGAGCTTTACCACTAATCTAAGAATCCATTTTATGCAGGCAATTTCCACTACACAGAATGCAATTTTGAAGATATGGTAACATTGCAGTAGTGATGTTCAAGGGATACATTCACACAATTTAAAGTGCCTCCAGGTGATGGGGCAGAGCACAAAATCTGCTGCCACCACCAGTTCTGCTTGTATTCATATAAACTGAAAGCAGGTACAAATTAAAAACAGAATGTCTTGAACCCCAGAAGAATAGGAAAACAGAAAAAGTCTTAGATAAGTAGTAGAACAAGCTAAGGCAGATTCACAGTCAAAATTAATATTGTACTATGACGAAAAAATTGTAACTAGAAAGACAGTCTGGGGTTATTACTGGATTTCATCCAGGATTTATTTCCAAATGTGTCAAATTGATCAGCTTATACATTTAGTAAAGCCTTTGAATTAAAAAACAATCAATATTTCAGTCTCTTCTCAAAATTAAATTGTGTTCTCTATTGATAAAGAAAAATAAGTATATACATTAGATATAGCTGGTCTATCTGAGGTTGGGCAAAATATAAAATTTTCTATGCTAAAGTAATTAAGGAGGAATATCTTTAAATTAAATGTTAATATAGTTTATTCTTTTAGAGGAATATCCCTTTTAAGGGAATAACCTCTGCCATCCTTATTATAATTCTTAGAAAAAAAATAAAAATGAAAAATGGGTATATATACAAGCTAACAGCTTTTTTTAGTTAATTTAAGCATCCAGAAATCTGAATATTTACCAGACTCTCCTGAAACTGGGAAGAGGGACAAGAATCTCTAGAAGAAATATCTTCCAGACTCTGTAATTAAATCAGCCTTTTGGTCAAGAGCTGTGGCTGTTACTTGCTGCTGTATATAAAGAAGCTCATCACTTCACTGATACCAAGGCTTGATGTCAGAGGTGTGAATTTATTAAAGAAGGTAAAGCCAGAGAAGAGAGGCTGAGCTAAATCAGCAGCCCTTCTCCTGGAGTCTGATTTATGTTAGTGACTAGGAACTCCTGCTGGTTGTGTCAAACCCCCTGCCATGTTGGCTCTGCAAAATGCAGGATTTGTTCCCAGATGGACAGGATGATATCAGGGAGGTGGGTCAGAGGCCAGCTGTAATTCAAGCCATGAGGCATAGGAAATCCTCTTTTTCAGTGTGTGCAAAGCATTAGCTCCTATTTTCTAAAAGTTATAAAGTATAAATCGCAGTACCTATATTAAAAGAAGTTGAAAGACAGCACACTCTGATCCATTTATTCCACTGTCTGTAGCTGTATTAAACCAGCAGGCACCCCCCCTGTTTGCCTGTCGCTGGTGACATGCAGCCTCCCCTGCAGTGGTTGCTATTGGTGACTGCTGCTGCTCAGGAAGATCAAGGCACCTCGAAGGGCTCTTTCACTGCTGCACTTGCTCATCTGCTTCAGGACTCACAGTTCACTAGATACTGGCTTTGAGGTTATTGAGAGAATATTTGCTTTTCTTTTTTTCTTCTATTAAGATTATCTTCTGGCTCTTCCAAATGATCATTGTGTTTTATGGTGGAGAGAACAAAATAAACCTGTGACTTCAAGCAACCATGGAGCGATCTCTGTTTTTCAAGGGTGATTTGATAAGGGGTAGGAGCTAAAAATAACATGCAAACCCCACATCTCTGATGCATGGGGAAAGGCTGATGGTGGTGTTCCAGGGAAGTTCTACCTCCAGGGGAAAAAGGAGTTTTTACTAATCTGTCACTAATTCCCTTCTTGATTATTGCCCTATATCCATAGCTGCTATGAGACTAATTCTTATCAAATTGCTTTGGGTCCTAAAACTTGTTGAAGAAGTATGAGGTAATATTGCTTCTGTTTCATGTTAATGAAAGAAGCATATGGATGAAGCATCCAGCAGCACAAATGCCTTACTGTGTTTGACTTAGTACACCCTCAGTTCTGTGTTATTAATTTTTGTGGGTTTCTAAATGTTATTGATGAAAAAAATCCTCTCTTCATTTTTTTTTGCAGTTACAGCGCAAAATTAAAGACATGCTTTCACTCAGCCTTCCTTTTTGCCACATAGACATAGAGAGGCACAGCCAAGTTCTGAGGAGTTTGCTATTAATTAGAGGTGTTATGTTGCACACTATTGGCACTGTCTAAGAACCACTATAGGTGTGCTCTATTGGCAGGAGAGATTTTTCTTACTTTGCAGCAAAGACATTTACACTGGTGTTTACAAAAGGATTTAAGAGGGTTAGGTGCCCAAATCCCACAGCAGCTTAGGTGGAACTGGGGACCTTGCTGCCTCTGGTTCTGCTGCACAAAATGGTATATGCATGAATGCACTTCACTGATGTCACCAGCCATAATGTGGCCCCAGATCAGTGACAACGCTTGAAATAGTGGGTTGACCTCTTTCTGATCCAGAGCCTTTTTGCTGCAGTGAATTCCTCTGATGCACTCAGCCTGACATAAATCATCTGTAGGGCCTTTGCACTGCTTCTTCCCACTTATTCAGTGGGGAGATGTGTGAGGGAGGAGGGGAGACAGAGAGACTGAAGGATTCAGGAAGAGCAGGGAATGCTTGGGAAAAGACGGAGCAAAAAGGGAGTCTGCAGGGCAGATCTGGGAAAGCCAGGGGAAAGCATGATTTCAGACACAGGTAAATGAATATTTTTATGAGGGAAGTGGTCCTTTTACTCCAGGGCTATGGATTTCATAACGTTAGGCACAGTTTGCTATCCATACACTGGTAGGTTTCTGGGTGAGAGAGCAACACCCTTAATTGTGTTTAATAAGATATAGGAGACATTAGAGAGTGAATGAAGAATATTTTCAAGCTGATACCATTTGAAAGATGTGTCCAGCTGATGGCAATTTATGCAGATTCTGCCTCAAATTGCTTAACACATAGTAAAGGAAAGGCAGAGGGGGGAAGACAAAGTGTGGAGAGAATGTGATTAGGGGAGGTGAAGTGCTATGTCCATGGGTTTGTATGATGCCCCTCTCTCTGCCAGGAACTTCATGCCAAATTAATGTCCTCAGGCTCGTGTTCAGCTATAACAAAGCATTCCATCAGTCTCCTGTGATCACAAATACTGTACCTTCAGTGTGGCTTTGCATCTTCGGACTTCACATGATCCCTCTGCATGCACAGCACTTGGTTTTCTATTGTTTTGCAGGTTGAATGTCATCTGGGGAGCTGCCTGAAGGGCTCTAAACATAGCCCCAAGCTATATTTGCCCTTGTACAACCTCATTCATAAACTTACTCTTGGCAGAGCTTTTAGTTACATCTTATATGGACTTGTATACATGTGTAAAACCGAATTACAAAAAATTCACAGTTTTCAGATGAATTCATATTAGCCTGGAATGCCTCACAGAACGTCTGAGGTTAAACAGTCCTTTCTAGCTGCAGGGGCTAATTCCAGCAGGTGAGCAACCTTCCCTCCCTAGAAGACTCCAACTCCTGCTTCTTATTCTTTTTCCCCAAATTAGGATACTTCACCTAGATCGCGTTACAAACTGTCTGGCGCACCAGAGCATGGCAGGGAGCTGAGGATGGAACTGGTACTCCAAGCTCTTGTGGGGAGGGATGTCCCTACCCACTGTCAGTAGAGTTCCTGGAGAAGTCCAGTGTTAGGTCTGACCCTAACTGTATCTTTCATTGGGCACAGTAGGAGTACTGATGCATTGCAAAGCAGGCTGGTGGCCAAACACCTCCAAGGGCAGAGACCTGGTGTCTAAGTGGTTCTTCAGTGGGGACCTGGAGTGAGGATTCCCACAGTTCAGCATCTGGACAGCTGTGGTTTCACTCAGTGATATGTTAAGAACTGGACAGTGGGAGTAGGAAGGAGACCACAGGGTAAAGACTCCAGTGATCTCTGTTTACAACTTGCTTTATAGTGTATTCTTGATCTTAAATACAGCCTGATTAAGAAGCTACACAAAAACTCTACAAGCACAGATCAATACCTACTCTACTGCTTCATACTTTACTGTTTGTGTATAATAATGACGTGACTTATCCTGAGTGCTAAGCCAGACAGTTTAGACCAGCTGTACTAAATCTCTCCTGTTTTTTATTGCTCTTCCCTGATCTTTTGTCCTGATATGCAAAAATCTCTCTATCAGGACAGTTGCAGACACTGGAACATATTCTGTTACCTGTGCCAACCCACATCCTGACTGCTTATTCATTCTCTCAGCCACAAACAGCGTTTTTGCATTACAAAGTAGACCTTTCATTTGAAAATGTATCATCTTCCACATCTGCAGATGTAGAAGGTATATTTTCATGAATAATTCAAACCAACAATGAGGCTGAAGGGAATACACTGTAATAATAAGTATAAGCATAGAGCCCTGAAGCACCCTGAACTTCATTGTGGTATTAGAAAAGAAAAGCATCAACCTATTTTGACTTTGATTTGATGTTAAGGGAACATTTTATTTGTTCAAATACTTTTGCAATTCAAAATTTGAAGGAGAAAAGCACTTCCCTGTGTGCAGGACTTTGAGCATAAGCCTTCCCAGGTTTTCAGAGCTAATGCTGTGCTCTCACACTGCTGAGAGGGATTTCTGGGACTCAGCATCAGGAGGAATGACTGGATACAAATGCTCCTGGCTGGCTGGATGTTTGTCTCCTTTACAGAGGTTGTTGGTGGTTCAGAAAGCTTCCTTTAGAAGAATACTTTGACCATGTAAATATGTGTTGTGTTCAACAAAGTTGAAGCTGCATTTTTCCATCTGAGTATTTTCAAAACAACATTGTAATTCTTTCTGTTTGCTTTCACAGAATCACAGAATGGGTAAGGTTGACAGGGACCACTGAAGTCATCTGGTTCAATCACCCTGCTCAAGCAGGGTCCCCTAGAGCACATTCCCTAGGGCTGTGTCCAGATGGCTTCTGAATATCTCCAGGGAAGGAGACTCCACAGCCTCTCTGGGCAGCCTGTGCTGGTGCTTCATCACCCACAAGATAATGAAGTTGCTCTGCATGTTCAGATGGAACTTCCTGGAACTTCAGGTGGGACTTTGAAAGCTAGATGTCATCCCAACTCCTTATGCTGAGCTGTCAGACTGACATGTATACCCCTGCTCTTCTTCTTTGCAGGAAGACACACCAAGTATATTGAGGACTGTCATGACTTCCACGACTAGAGGGAAAACAAGAATATAACCCATCTAGAGGGCTTTTTGAGCCTCTGTGATTCTGCAATTTTGTGCAGAGGGAGCTTTTTCATTGATTACAAATACTTCAGTTCACTTACTAATAGACTTGCCATTTGTCAGAGTTTTGCCTTTTGTGTTCCATATTTTTTGTATTTTTGAAACCTTTTTTACACACTACACCGTAAGAAATGCTTTGAAAGCCAGTTATTTTTTGCAGAAAAATACGTGTCCCAGCTCTTTCCTCCCAGCCTTCTGATTTTGCAGCATCACCGTTTTGGGTATGTAAAGCATTTTCTCATCTCTTAAACACATGTAAGATTTGTATGTTATGTGCCATAGTTTGGTAAAATTAGGCTGCTGTTTTTATGTAGGTGTCTGCTTAGGTGATCTGCCAAGCATCTGAATGCAGACTTCCCAATTTCCCCTGAGTTTATTTGTCCTAACCACCAAGACTTTCTCATCAGGAAGAGAGGACTGGCACAGACCTCATGCTGTCTCATTCTGAACAATTTGTAAATACTGCAGGAAAAAATTCAGGAGATAAAAATTTTATTTTTCTTTATTTTCATTAGTCTAGCACATTGTTTTTGTTTTTTTTTATTTGCTTGCTACTCCCTTGAATATGAATTATTAAGCATTTTAGCAATGCAGAAATATTCATTTTCTCCATAGCCAGAACATTGAAAGCAACCAGCAGAACAGTAGAAATCATGCCTTCATGAGCATAATACATCACCATTTAAACAGCTGTGAGAGTACTTTTCAGTTTTGACACTAAATTTAACCATGTCTTATCAAGAGAGTAATATCTAGAAAATCCAATTTACGTAACATGAAAATCAGTCATTACTCAAAATTGTGCATGAATGCTTGCATCAGAAATCACTTGCTTCTCTAGACACAATATCTGACTGCATATTTACACAGTTAAATTGGATTTCTCACCCTTCTTGTTGAACTGAGTATTTGTTGAAATACTTACAAACATACCTAAAACTGCGTATGCAGCCAGTCCATGGAAACCATGCAAACCTCCCTCCTCTTCTTCGTCAGTCATGTTTCCCAGCTCTTATTTCTCAGTGTAATTTAAAATTGTGTTGTTGTGGGCAGGTGGCTGCCTTTAACACCTACTGCCTGTAGCACAGTATTCCTGGCATAATTTCAGTCATTAGGAGGATAGTAGCACATTTAAACATTTAGAGAATAAGACTTGATGATAGATTAAGAATTCTAAGAAATTATTTCCTGTGAGGTTAAGAGTGCTAGGGAATTATTTCCCTCTCCAAAGATAACTACAGCAAGAAGTAGAAGGGTCTGATTTTCCCTAGCTGGTCTATCCTTAAAGAAAAGTGTCTTTCATGGCTGGAGTGTATTTAGTTCGCTTTGCCTGGCACCTTTCTGCTGAGGAAAGTCTTTCCAGTGGCCTAGGAGAAGCAGCTGGTCCCAGGGAGGACCAAGCTCAGGATAACCAGTCTTGACATGCTGAGCACAATTGCAATCTATTAAGATGAGGCTCAGTGGAGTCCTTTCATGTTGCCCAAGAAGAATGACATCTATGGAGAACTATATTAAGTACCTAAACAAGTGTGTGATCTTCAAGGATGCAGGTTGCCTGCCACTCAGATTAAATTTAGACAGTATTAGGCAAGACTCACCATGTCTGAAAATCAAATTTGAGCTCAAAGAAGTGCTTTAGGGAACTGAAAGGAGGTTCCCTGACTTAGAAATGTCATCTTCTCTTCCATAATGGTGATTTATGGAGTAGTTTCCATGAACCCACCAAAATGAAAGACTCTTACAACCAGAAGAATCATATTTTTTGTTTACAATGCTTTTGGCCTTTTTCTTTTAACCCCCTTTTCCTTACATCCATCCACAGTATCAAATTGAAGTCCACCATTATTGGACAGCAAGTCCGAAATCTGCAAGGTGGTATGAGCCATGTATGAGCTAGCTGATGTCCCTCTGCATGGAGCATGTATAGGAACTCCTTTGAGAAAGTATACATGTTATTTCTCTGGCTCCCAGGAGTGCAGTAGCAATTAGCAATTAGGTCATTAGTAGCAATTAGCTAAGCTTCCCTTCTTATCTCTGAGTTGAGGGAAGGAGCAGCAGAAGACAGGTATTACTTATCTGCAGGGATTAGGGACATGACCTCAAATGAACCCCATTTACTTGCTCAGCAACTCAAATGTCATCAGTCTTAAAAATCAATGAACACTGAATTATGAATAGTTTTCATATGGAAAGTTTGAGAAATATTGATGTGACTCCTGAGAAGTTGGTTCCACAATATTAATATGAGCTCTAGTGAATCTAGTTAGAGCTACACACTCAGCAGAATATGGACAAAGACAAGGTTAAAGTATCACCTTCTGCCTTTCAGAAAGAATTGAATAGCTTGCTTGAAATTCCATATTTGATATTCCCTAAATAGGTTTAAAATGCAATTACAAAATGAACTAATAGATCCAAAGCTAAAAAGCTGTGTGCAAAGGAGGTGCCCTTTTCTTGTCCACAAGGACAAAGTTTATATTACTAAATTTGATATTTCTTTTCCTTTGACAATCTCCATGCACTTCCATCAATGAAAGTAACTTGTTTTCCAGCTCTCTATTCAGACTTTATCACTTCTCCAATTATATTTTCTTTTTCTTTCAATCCTGAGTGCATTTTTACTTTCCCAGTCTTTCAATATCTCTATCATGACAACATGTATATAGCCCTTCTGTTAAAGAATACATAGCATGCCCCTACCCCCTTCTAATACAGTAGAGGAGCTTCTTGTTTGAAACATTTTACAACAAAATAGTAAATGACAAATAATTGTTGTACTTGGTCCTTTCTGTTGCTGGTGGGCAGTGGGAGAGGCTTTTCCTGGGAGGCACAATTACTGGCACAACATAGCACAAGTCTGACCAGCTGTGGTGTGGCCCTGCTGCCTTGGGAGACCAAAGATGTAAGCACTCACTGTATGTGTCCCAAGCCATGAATACCTAAGGTTGTTACAGCACATGGGATGGGAGGAAATTCGATTATAAATGGTGACTTGTTTTCTTACTGTTGCCCACAATAAACATATTTACAATTCAGTGATATAAGAAATTATGGTTGTTCAAGGAAAGCCTGTTTGTGTCTCAAGCATGGTGAACAATGGGTGAAATTCAGCCCCATGTTGAACTCCATTAGCATCAATGCAGTTTCTTCTTCTTTGGGCTATACTTAAAGGCCAGTTGTCTCATCCTCACCTCCTGATTGCTGCAGTGGAGCAGCCGCAGTGGGTGTGCTATCGGCTTGGTGGCTGTGCTGGTGCTGCTTTGCCTGATGGGGCACATCAGGCAGCACCCACTGAATCAGGGAGGGACATTCCTGGGACGCCACAGTAGCATTCTTCTGCATGGTACCTCCTCCTTCCAAGGGCTCACCTTCAGTTTAACCAAGGAGATGCCAAATATCACCTGAAGGTTCATGCACATGGAAGCCAAGTGCTATTTTCTGCAGTGCTTTTGCAGAGCTGATTTGTTTGGAGCCAGGTTGTGTTTGTGGCCTTTAGGGACCCAGGGAATCAAAAGTCCCTTCTCTGAATCAAACCATCATCTATGCTGCTTTCAGTGCTGAAGCTCCCTCTGCTCTGGCTGCTCAGGCCAGGGGCTGAGCTCTGTCAGGGCTAAAAATCATCATGCAGTCACTCTAGAGATGTCCTGCTTGCCTTCACAGGAATACCCAGATGGGCACACATCCAAATACTGTCTAAAATTCCTGCAGTCCTACAGTTAGGGCCCCATCCTCATTCTCCATCACATTGGAGATACTGCAGCCCCCTGAAGGGATGTGATACCAGCTGATACCCAGTTGGCTGATACCCATGGATATTTTCATTGTAACAGTCCTCTGTGTCATCCTGTGCAAATCTACCTGATTCTCTTTTGCCTTACACAGACACTCTGCCTCTTTTTTTTTGCCTGCTTACCTTTGTTGTTTAAATGCTGAACACCAGGAGTCCAGGAGCCATCAGAGCAGACAACCAAACATGTTCAATTAGATTTTGTTGTTTCCTATTCAAAACACTAATCTCAACATTGGAGCCAGTAAGGTTTTGGGTTTTTTCTCCCTTTATTTCTCTGCAGCAGAACACAATAGGTGTCAGCACATGCAATGCCCACTTTCATGGCCATGAATAACAAAAGGCCATAACTCTGAGTTTTCAGTTTCACAGGCAGTGAACCTGGGAATTCATAGCTGGCAGCAGCTTGGGAGAGTGCAGACAGCTACACTGCAAGTCACTACTGAGACAGAATTATTTTAACAAGGTAGCAACACATCTTTAAAATCCAATAGAAAATATGAATAGCTCCAGAGAGAATATAAACAATGACATTATGCATACAGTTGTGCATCTGTTGTGTTCCCCTGTTTATGTTTACCTGAAGTGTGATGAAATATTCAAAAAATCTTGCCTTTGAAAATAAGCCCTATATGATTTTCCCCAAGCCAAGCAACACAAAATGATCTTCACTGCTCAGGCATGCAGCTTTGGTGAGGTTATTACTGAGTTCACAACACAGATGGACAGTCTCATTATATAGAGCAAATGGGAATTGTCTTTACTGCAGTGTTTAATTGGCCATCTCCAGACAACACAAGATAGGGAAAGGCATGTTCCTCCATAATGATGCTGAAGAGTGATCACCAAGCACACCATGACCTTCCCTTCTGTCTGATGACTGACTTTTTTTGGTGGAACAAGCTCCACTCTCAATCTCTGCCTCCCCAGGGGGAGCAGCTTGCCTCCTCTCCCTCTTACCCTCACACACTTTCACCTGTGTTTGCTGTCATTGACCCCTAATGCTGAGGGTAGAAGCTGTCAGAACTGCAAATACCCAATGTGTCAGTGCATCAAAGAAGGAACAGCTTTGACCCAGCTCCCCACAACACTGGGGAACATAATACAAGGTTTTCTGATCCTGGTCTTCTTTATTTGGCTGAACCCATGGAGGAGCCCTGTGAGTCCAACCTGCCCATTCTTGATGTCCCAGCACAGGTTGTGCTCAGACCCCACTGTGTCCTCAGCCCCAGATCACTCCTTCCTTGAGAGGTGACCTCCTTTCACCAAGAGGACGAGAGTGCCCCATGTCTCCTCTCAGGGTATATGCTGGTTCAAACAGTCAGGTGGGAAGCACAAGGATGTTTTGGTGCTCCCAAGCGAGAGGAGGGAGCTTGATGCACACAATTCAGGATGGAGATGACTGCCCTGCATCATCCAGCCCTGATAGTTCAACAGCAGCAGTTCATTTATAAGGAAAAAAAGCCAAATATTCAGAGATGCTGGCACTGCCAGAAAGTCGTAGGCAGCAGCTGCAGTCTGGCATCACATTTTTGGACTTCTGTGCCTGATGCTCCCTTTCAGCCCTCAGCTGAATGCCATAACTGGGCTTTTTGGTTGTTTTCACAGTTACACCCCACAGGCAACTTGAGATTCTCCTTTTAGGTGAACATGTGCTTTGTTGTGTGTGTCTTTGGCTGAAAGAGTGTGCATAGGAGCAAAAGGGAGCCACTGCCTCAGGGAGACACTGCTGCTCATAGCCTGCTACTGCTGAGTACTGGAGTGCAGCCCGGCAGAATTAACCTAAAAGATCACAAATTATGCACATTGAAGCTAGGAGTATAATTGCTCTGCTATTATGTACCAAATTTCTGTAAAATAGCATTATTTTACTGTTTAGAAATGTGTCTTTACCAGCAGCTATAAATATACTTGCATTCCACAGTGGGTTAATGAAACATCAATTAAGATATTTATTGAATTGAATTATTAATTAACATAACTATCATGTTACATGAAAAATTGTTTAGAGATGTGAAATTATAACTTAGACTTGTGCAGTTACAGCTGATGAAATTGTAATTTTATACGATACATTGAGAATAAGCATTTGTACACTTTTTTGAACACTGTTTTTTAAGTCCTCCTACTTAATGAAAGTTGATTTGTTTAGACAGTATTTTAAAATGTATAGATGACAAAGTGCTACATTATAGTTTTCCACGTAAGCTTTGGAAGCAGCAGAGGTGAAGCAGGAGGTGCTGTATCTCCATCTCTGCAGCATTCAAGCACTCTACCCGCTTTTGTGGGGGAAGCATTTGGTATGCACAACGCAGCAAGGAGAAAATTACAAGGAGGAATCTCTAGCAGCAGGACTCATAAATTACATTGCCAAACCCCTCCTCTCAGTGACATCCTCAGAGCCAAGCTGGCACTGCTTTTATTGTGGAGGTGGGAAGCATCCTCAAAGTTGCATGGCTTTTGGCTGCCAGCCTCTCCTTCCCCTCCTCTCACCTCAGCATCACTCCAACATGCCCCTCCCTAAACTCCTCTCTCCAGTCTTTCAACCTCTCCCCTTTTTTACTGCCATATCACTCTCTTAACTGAACTTATCTCATCAGTAGTGATGATAAAAATTAAAGTAGTAGAAAAATATACCACTCTCCTGCCAAAACAGTGGACAGGTAGTTGGGCCATATTCCTCTATTGAGGAGGATAGGAGGTCAGTAGGAGGAGTTGAGCTACTTCTACTCTTTTCCCTGCTTCATTTGGCAGGACTATTTTCAGATATATTACCCATAGGCTGCTTGTGAAATGAAATACACAGGCCATGAAATCAGTGAGTGTTGTGACACAACAGCCATGTGAGTAGTTACTTGTGGAGGGTTAGACCTTTTCCTTTCCACCTTAAAGCACAGGATCACTCTGTTTTTGATGCTGGTCCAGCTTTCTAGCATTTATTTTGAAAGCATTACTGGGACTTATCTTGCGTAAACGTTGCTGTTTATCAGCTGCCACACTTTTAATTGTGAGGGATGTCCACAGGAATTAACACCATTTGCACAGATGAAACATGGGCATGGTGCTTGCAGCTTGCCAAACTGCATCAGACTGCATGTGAGCAGTGGAGTTCTCCAGACACACACACAAACTCTTCCTCCTGTAAAAGATGCCAGTGTGTCTCTGCAATACTCAGACCAGAGCATGTTGCTTGCCTCTGGTTCAGGATTCCCCTCCTACCCCTCCCAATAGCACCAAGACAAACTAGAAAATGACCTTTGTAATGAGGGGAAAAAAAAAAAGGCAGGCAATTAGTATGCTAGAAGGGAAAATATGATGCTATATGGTTTCTTTCTTGCTACGCTTAATAGATTAACTATGCTCATAATTTAGTAAAAGGCTGTTGTGGAGGGCATGTGACAGAGAACAGATGCAGTGACTGCTGCTTTTAAATTTTCTTCTTTATTCAGTTATGAAGACTGAGACTCTGAAAGAGATTTCCCCTCAGACCTGAATACTGCATCCTGGTATTTTCACATGCTTTAGGCTGTAGTTATGCTACTGTGCAGATTTGGGTGAAAATCTCCCTTTTTATTAAACTTTTTCCATTACTTATTAAAAAGATCTCTTTCCTGTAAGGCACTGTCACAAAGTGGAGGCAGAGATTGTTTTCCTCATGTTTGACCTGTACTTCTGTGAATGCCACCAGAATACATAGAAACTGAATATAGATAAGTGAACATCAAAAATAAGAAATTTTATTGAAAATTTGGGATCTTTGAGATCAGTTGAAACCCCTTCTTTTTGTCCTTACATCCTTCTAGCTATTGAAAACTATGAGGTTGGCTGTCAGCAGCTCTGGGTTTTTCAATATTTATTTGTTGTATATATTATTCTATGAAAACTGGTACCACTCTGATCCATTTCCATTGTAGTTGAATGGCTCTCACCCAAGCAGGCCTTCAAGAAGCCCTTCATCCCCTGCCTGGTTCCATCCAAATTTAAGGGAGGAAGGTATCAGCATGTTTCTGTATAGATGGGAGAACCATTTGGTAGGAAAGAAGTGGAAAGTAGTGAGAGCCCCTGATAAGTAACTTGATCTTCTTCACACCAGAGCAGGAGAGGAGGAAGGGAACCATTAGGACTGTGAGTAACTGCCTTTGGTTTAAGCAGTTATTGCATGCTACTTGAGCCCTGTGAGAAGGAAAGTGTGTCTGCTTTCCATGCACACATGAAGAACGCCTTGTGAGGGTCATCACACAGCTGTGACTTTGCTTGTACAGTGCCAGTCAGTGAGCAGGAACGAGGTATCCCATTCCAGGGATGAGCAGCACCCTTGGGAGCAGCTGGGAAAGGGAAAATGCATCCAGGCTACTACCAGCATTATGATCCATGTGTGTGAGAGACAGTTTTCTGGAGCCTGGCTGCAGTGCTCCAGCAGATGTGACAAGCAATTCAGACAAATAAACATTAACCCTTTTTCTCTTCAGAGACTTTGTCAAACCAATCCTGATCTGAAGCAGTCCCTCTGCCATGGTCTGAGAGCACTGTTAACTTTGGGGGGTGTCTTGGGTGACGTGGAGGTCACAGTCTACCCACCTGCCAAAAGCGTGGCTACCACCAAGAGCAGCATTTGTGCCTATGGCTGGCCAGGACACAAACATCAGGGCCATGTTCAGTACCCTCTGTTTTGCAGGAATTGTCTTTTTCTTCTCTTCTCAGCCATGGAGAGGAAATCAAGAGGCAGGTGTAGCCTGAGAAACAAGCCCTTCAGCTGCACTGTAGGGACTGAGAGCTTTTGTGTCCTCCTTACTCGAAGGAGTAGTGAACCTGGAGACTCTCAGGTGTGGAAGCCAAGCAGGAGGCATTGTACAGCTGCTCATTTCCTGACGAGTCTGTCATTGGTGGGGACCTGAAAGGGAAGACAGGCTGTCTGTTTTTCTAGCTCCAGATTATGGTCAGCTGGGGTTCTGATTGCAGGTGAGGAAAGTTAGAAAGGCAGAAAAGAACACCTGCCTGCAAAAAGGAGAACCTCAGGTTTCTTCTGCCTGCCTTGCAGCATCACATTTTCAGGACCCCTTTCAGTAAGGTTCACCAGCATGGGCACACCTAGGGTAGACACAGCTCAGCCCAATAGTGGGTGTGTCTGGATCCCTTCAGAAGTGAGGACAGCACATTAACACTTGAAGAAATCTGCCAACCAATTTTTTTTTTCAGTACAGCTTTTCTGAGATGCACAACATGTCCACCTCTGGTTTGTGGGGTCAGTGGCACCGCCTCATGCAGCATCTCTGTTCTCCCGACCACAGCTTCTGCACTTGATGCTTCCTCCCACACTTTCCTGAGGGATGCAGTAGATAGTGTAGCTCTGTCTTTTACTCCTCTGTTGTATCACTTGAAGGACCAAAAGATCAGCATCTGCAAGCCCTGAGGTGTGCAGTTATTAGCAGAGTGCACCCCACTCACACAAGGACTCCATTGTCTTGGGCTCTGTACCAGAGACTCCAGAGAAATTCCAGGTGTGAGAGAAAGAGGCAGAAGGTAAAGTCAGGCTTGGAGAGGGGTGGAAAAAGGATGAGGGGACAGCAGCAGGAGTCTGGCAGAGCCAGCAAAACATGAAGAGGATTAAGAAGCCCAGAACAAGGCTTTCCCTGTGCTTCAGCTTGCTGCACTAAGCATGCCACAGTTCATGCTGGTGGGGTAATGCCAGTTCATTTACAAGATCTGCTGACTGGAGGATTCTGCATGTGTATCTATCTGTCTATATTGATATATGTATATATAGCTTTTGGCTTCTGAGGTGTTTTTCCCAACTAGCTGAACAGACAGAAAAGCAGCAGGGTGTATTTACACATTCAGATATGCCCACTGATGGTTTCCTCATCATAATCTAGCACTCTGCACATTTGTGGGATATTTATGGACAGGAATCAGTTATATTGTGGGCAAAGAAAGCTACTAGAGCAGGAAAAATAGCCACAAAAGGGAAAACATGACAGAGGGGGAAGGAAATAGAATAGAAGGAAAATTCTCACTGTATTACCACAGGAGCAAAAAGCTTTATCACACATGATGGTAATAAGAGTTTACAATGCAATGCAGCCCTGGTGCCAGGGTGATCTGCATCCCTAGTTTGGCTGGGACAGGACTGGAACACATGACTGAAAATAGCAAGAGGCTTTATTGTCTCAGGTCTGTCTTATGCTCATGTCAGGTCACACCACACCACTTAGCAGAAACATGCTCCTGCCACATCCTTCCTCTCTGGTTGCCCTTTCATACACTTTCATCTGAATTTCCTTTTTCAATAAGCAGGTCTTCATATCCCACAGGAATTAATTTCATCCCAGCTCAGGAAAACTAAATCTAGCTCAGGAGCATACATCCTTAAGTAAAGAGATATTGTGCTTAAATAATATTGGTATGCTTTAAAAGAAAATTCCAGATGCCAGTCTTGCTCCTCCTGTCCATGTCTTATCTACATCCTGCATGAATCACACAGAGCACAAAAGACTCCCTGTCTGATTTGCCTTGGCTGTGTTATAATGGAAGGTTAATGATAGTGCAAAACACAAACTTAAAATGCCTGCTAGCTAGTGCCATTTAAGTATTTAGCTCAGAAAAACAGCAATGTACCTTTTCAAGCAAATGGAAATAAGCTTGATTAAAAAATCCTGCAGAAGTCTGGCACATTTGCTCAGGCCAATGAAATGCAGTATTGCCATAATACCTGCCTTATAAAAATGCATGTATTTCTTCAGCTGTGTGTATTTAAACATTTTAGCAGTTCTAATGAGCTTTCAGAATGAAGCTACTACAGCAATCAGCTTCTGTGTAACAAGCAACATTTAAATATTAAAAACGTAAATTAGGGAAGCTGGTTAATTACAATTTTCCAAATACTGCAGAAGTGCAAGTAAGACTATTAACTGCTTTGAAATTCAGATATCAGTTCCTCCCACTTAGGGAACATCTAGTTCAGTAGCGAAGATGAAGTTACAGAACAGTCTCCTGAGCTAGCCAAAACAGTATCTGCTTACCAGAACTAAAACCCCTGCATTTCAGATGCAATTGAGAGATTATAAAACTGCACAGAACATTCAGGGAAATCCTTTTTTTTTTTTTTTTTAAGATTAGAGCATATCAATTTTTGCAAAGAAAAAATATCAGCCAGGAAACAGAGTTTCTGATGAAACACAGGCTTTTACCTCTGGTGCCGGGCACTGTGGTCAGCCATGCTGGGAGTGGGGCAGGCTGGGTCTCACCTCCACAGCCTTCAAGGCATGTGAGGACGTTTCCCTCACTGAGCACACAGAGAAGCATTTGTGTCAAGTTCACCCACTGCCAAGAGTGTGGAGGTAGTGTCTGAGCTACAGTTCCTCTGTCCCAACTTCTTCACAAAAATTACCTTGGCAGCAAATGTAATATCAGCAGAGTATTTACAAAAGCCAGTTGATGAGACATTATTTTCATTTTCTCTTAGAGAGCACAGGTTGGCTTATGCTGGCATTCACACCCATCCTGTGAACCCATTTCCATTACAGGGAAAAAAATGGAGGGAATCCTCTTTGAAGTCACCCACTAGGCATGTCCCTTAAAGTCCCAGATCAGCCATTACACATAGCTCCATTCACTGACCTGGGAGCAGGCACACAGTACATTGCCTAGCAGAAAGATGACAAATGGCTCCAAAATTATAAATGTGTACATCTCGAGTGTGTCATCTGCCTGTACTGCTTCATGCTGCAGAAAAAAAAAAAAGAAAGGGTGCAGAAAATTCCTTCTTCTCACTGGAACTGAATGAAACCACATGGAAGTCATCCTTCTTCAATGAGCTTTGGAGGTTTTTTTTTCAATACTGAAAAAAGCCCATATTGTTTTCTCTTCTGTTTTACTTTATACATATACATACATATGAGATAATGTCTTGCAAAAGTGAGGAAAATGTTTTATTATACTTCTTCACAGGAGTAAATGTTTTTGTTGCTCAAGGAAATGGAATTTCATTGCTAGCTCTGAAGTGGTTGTGTGAGCATTTATGTTTCTGAAGCATCTCAAAACCATCCATGTTGCCTTTGTTTCCTTTTAAGTTATCTTTAATTTTCCATCTGTCTCTGACCCAGCCTGGTTTTGCCTAAAATGCCAGCTGGCCAGTTTAGCTTCATCTAAGGTGAAAATGAAGTTCCAAACTATTTCTGGAAGACACTGTGTATTTGAAGGATGACCACTTAGTGGCATCTTTTCACTTGCAACCCCCTAGCTGACTTAGTTTGTGGTTGTCTCGAGGCACTCCCAAAAGGAAGTAAGAAAATGAAACTGACTTTTGCTCAACTGACTTTTGAGTGCTTAATAAGGATTGAACTAACACTTGTGTCACTCAAGCATACTGTAAACTAGGACCATTGTTACCATTAGCAGCTAAAAACCCCGTAATACTTCAGACCAGTGAATAGAATATCTGAGTAACCTTCCAGCTGAATTAATGGCAAGTTAGTTTTTAAAATGGTAATTTCTTGTTTATACTAGCTTAGAGTCTGTGGGTTCCCAGTGCTGGAACATCCCTCAGTCTTGGCATTGCACATTCTGTAAGAGACTGTCTTCCCAACAGAGGTTATAAACATCAGGGGGTTTTTTGTTACTCTTGGGAGGTTGAGAAAAGAACATGTTGATTGTAAAATACCACTGTTGAGACACTGGATCAGCTCTTATTTCACTGAATTTAGAATAAGATTATTTAAGCCAGTGGAAGGGAATTTAGTGTCTGCATAGAAGTGATTTTTAAAGATTGTTTTTTGGTTGCTTCAGACTGAATTCCAGAAGGCCTGTTACTGAAGTAAAGTTCAAAAAGGGCTAGGCTCAGAAGGGAAAAAAATGGATCTATAAAGGCAAAAGCTGCAACAATTGTATAGATTTCTCTGCAGGACAGATTTTATCTCATCTTCCCAGTTAGTTCCCTTTGAAAGGATAACTTCAAAGATGTTCTCTGCAATGACAGTACTTCAGTGCTGAACCACAGCAGCAAGGAGATATCAACTAGTTCTCTAAGTGAAGTCCTTTAAAAAAAGACTAAGTGCCTTATTCTGTTCATGCTCAAATGCTAACATCTTAATTGTGCTGTAACATTTAGAAGCAGGCATAAAATCAACAAAACCTTACACAAGCCCATCAGTGACAGAGAGAAGTATAGAGGTGGACACCCACTGCATTCTTTGGGGCATTTCTCAAGCAAATTCCACTGCTGGCTGGTGTTAAAATCACTGTGGTTCTCCTTCCTTTCTCTCAACCAATTTCTTTTACTGACTTGCCTATGTCTGCTTTCTTCTAGGAGAGAAATCTGAGTGAATCCACAGCTACTTCCCATATAGTTCATTCTCATGATTCTTGGCCAGTTGCGGCTTCATCCAAAGTATCCCTGGCTTTTCTTACAGACACATCAGGCCAGATTCTCTTTCTGTTTCCAGCTGAGGGAAGTGTTTCATATCTGGAAAATTACAAACCAACACAAAGCTCTTTCGGACAATTCCTACATGATAATTAGCAGTGAGCACTTTAATTTCTTTTGGGGATGGAAAGGGCAGAGGGGGTAATTGCTGCTCAAGACACAGACATTTGCTGTGGATGCATGTTTACAGCAAAATGTGTGGTTTCTCTGCCCAGGGAAAGCTTCTGCCTAGAGAAGTTACCCTTCTATATGGGCACACAGCATTTCACTGTGTTGGCAGAGGAGCCATTTTTGAAGGATTTTTTCTTTTTCAAGAGGTGACTGTGTGTAACTAGTAATAGCTTCTTCAACAAAAGGCCTGATGACCAGAGCACAAGCACCTCAAAACTTATTTGTTTCATTTTTTTTTTTTACTCTGGTAGTAATACTAAGTCATCTATTTTCAAGGATGAACCTTAATTTTCCTGAGCCTGACTAAAGGCCCACCACCAGTGGGTTGTTTACATTTTGGTTGATGTTTAGGTCTTTTGAGTCACAAAGTATGGGCCTGATCCACAGCCCCTTGTCTGATGCTTTGCTAAGCCCATGTTTAAGATACTTGTGCTATCATTCACTCTGCTGAAAGGAGAGTAGGACCAGTTGAGTCCTTAATGAGATATTTAAATTACTTGAATGGGATCAAGGAAAGTGTGTGTGATTCATTCTCTACACCCCAAAAGGAAGAAACCACCCAGCTATGTGGATGGAAGAGAT
>QUSF01000009.1:20950038-20995429 GCA_003676055.1 Chloebia gouldiae | reverse complement strand
TACACCCCAAAAGGAAGAAACCACCCAGCTATGTGGATGGAAGAGATGTCCCCAGCATAAGGCTGGCAGAGGACACAGTTAAGGGACTCTCAGAGAAATTTATTTCCTCTCTCTTTTGAAATCTTGGAAAGCATGGAAGACCCCATGGAAGACAGCTGCTTTATTCTCTCTGGGAGAGAGCCTGGAGGTTCCCAGTTTGAAAGAATGCAGGGGGAGCACTGGGGATCTCCATCCTCACTGGCACCCTGGGGACCGCAGTGTCAGTGGCCGTGTGCCCCTTGCAGGGGGCACCAGGGGCTGCAGCCAGGCTGTGCAGCTGAGCCACGGGCTGCAGAATGTGTCCAGCACCACGCTGTGGGCACGGGTCTGCCTCGCTGCTCGTGTCTCCCTCCATTGTGTCTCTGTCATTGTACAGATTCACAGGGGAAAACCCATGGATTTGTGTAAGTGCTGGAAATGAAAGCTTGGGTTTGCTGATGATTTTTCCCTTCTCCCCGTGCATCTTGGTATCAAAGGAACAATAATAATAATAAAAAAAAGATACTCCAGCATTAATTTCTGCAACTAAATAAACCAGCAAGGTAATGCCACAATACTTTTTTTCTATTTTTAGTTTCTTCTGCAGAAGACATGAGTTTATTATGTAACAGTGTGAGGAATGTTTATATTGGTAGCAGTTCTTTGATGAAGGAAAAATATTAGCTCGGTAGAGCCCAGGTAATAAGGGAAATCTGAATCTGACCTATGCTTGGATAAACATCAGTCCTGTCAAAATAAAATATCTTCAAATTTTAGCTCAACAAATTTTAAAAATAAAAACAAAGGAAATGTATTGACAGTATCCTTTTAAATAACCTTCAGATCTAGAAGCACCATTTCTGAAAGTCTATTTAAATTCCTGTAAGCATCTAAATGACTCAGGGGAGAGCAGGCAGAGGAACAGATAACAAAAATCAATACATGTTTTTAGTAAAGGACAGTGGCAAAGGAGAATGAATGTAAACAATTTTAAGAACAGAAGATTGCTGTAGCTCTAGTAATATTTCAGTTCCTTTCATCTTGTTGAACCTGCTGTTCAGTTTCCATTACTTTAGACAGGGGAGTTGTTAAGGCTCTTTTACAGCCAAGGAATGGAAGAAAGCAGCCTGCTTTCCTCCGTGTGCTTTTTAAAAAGCAGAGAATACTACATTAAAACACTTCCTGGCCTTTTCAGGTTTTAAACAGAGGCTTATTGGGAGTGTCCCTGACTCTTTTGCACGTGCAGGCCAGCTGTGCTAAAAAGTACTGTGTATTTAGAGCAATGCATTCACCTTTGAGGAAAAAAAATTACTAGAGTCTCTCTGGCACCCTTCACACTGTCACTAACTGGAGCAGCCCTTCTTGTCCAGGACTCCCTGGGCATCGATGTCAGAGCTTATGATGAAAGAGCTCTGCAGTATCGCACCATGTCACTTGAATAAGAATGAATCTCCTTTATAATGCAGTTTCATGGCTACTTAATTGTTTTAAATATTAATAATTCAGGAGTCACAGGGATGGCAGCAAGAGTTATGAGAAACAGAAGTATCTGTGAATTAAATAGGATTGCCAGAAAGACAAGGAGAGCTTGTGCACTTATCAGCTCAGCTCTGTTATGAAGTGCAGGAGGTGATACTGGAAAGCCCAGATGGGTTTGGCTGACACACTGGTCTCCTTGATCCTCACCTGGGCTGTGTCCAGTAGCATGTACTCAAATGCTTTGTTTACCCCATTTTAGGTAACCAACTACACCCCTACTACACCCCAATCCATTAATTTTTCTCTTGTTTTGCCTTGTTTTTTTATATTCATCGCACATGTGGCGATGAATACCAGATTAAATGTTACTGCTGTTCTGTGTCACTATACGGGCACAGACCAAGCAGGACCAGAAATGAAGAAGATGCAGAGGTCTTGACTTCTGAAAGCCCCCACAGGTGAACCTCTGCACCATTGGCTTCTGGAGCTGAGCTACTGAAGCCCAGCCATGCCCTGGCAGTGCCCAAGGAGAAGACTACAACTTGCATTTTTTGCCACTTCAACTTCCTCCTTAGCTTGGCAGCAGCTGGAGATGGTCTTAATTTTGGTGCAGGCATGAAAAGAGACCTCCAGACTGCCTGGATGTGACCACTACAGAGGTGTGGTGCCATGGAGCTCCCCACAGAGCAGTGCTTCACATTGGGGTGGGACTGACCATGGGCAGGCTGTGCTGAGTCACACAGCCTGCCTAAATCTGCCTCCTGGCTTGAGATAAATTTCTGTTCCTTCTTCTCTTACCATGTTGGATCAAATAGCCCAGCCCAGGGAATGCCTCTTGCTCTACTTACCCAGGCTGTGCAGGGGCACAGCTGCTTCACTTCCTATGGCTGCAGAGATTTGAGTCCACCTCTGGAGTCTGCTCCTGTGTCATGCTCAGCACCAGAGCTCCAGTGGATCTTTGAGCATCTTCTCTGGGTGCTGGGCTGGGGTGGTTTCCACTGAAGCTTGAAATGAGATGGGGTTTTTTTTCCCAAGGAATCAGTTGTTTAAAAAACAGTATAAAATTGTGGGGGAAGGGTGGGGAGGGTGGGAAGGCAGGGAGGGGGATAGAGCAGGAGGAGTGGGCTCCAGGGATTTTATCTACATGTGCAAAGAAAAGGCTTTTGCTCCATTAATCATCGTGTAATGGAGCGTCTGGCCTCCAGAGGCGTCAGGGGTGTCGTGATCTCATTGCAGTTGCAAGGTGGGCTCCTCCAAAGATAGTTAATAGGATCAGTTAATGCTTTTAAACCAGCGCCAGCTGGAAAAATCCTGCTGTACAGCAGCTTGCCGGGGTGATGTCAGGTGCCCAGGGGCTAGGAAGGGGGAGAACAAAGGCACCACGGGGATACAATGCACCACTGCTGCCTAAACATATGATACAAATTGCCCCTAACACTAAGCAGCCCTTCTGCTCGCTGTCCGTCAGACGAACGGGAAAAGAAACAATTGAATTTGGGTGCAGCTGCTCAGTGCGCTGATGGAGCTGCCCTCTGCCCACGGCCATGGCTGCGAGGAGGGAGATTCCCCCTGCGTTTCCAATGCACGTCCCGGGAGCCGGGTCCTGCCGGCTCGTCCGTCCTGCCCGCGCTGCTCTGGGCGCTGTGTCCCGCCTGTGAGCGCCGGGCAAGTTCCAGCAGGGACTCCCTTTTGGCATGTGCCACAGCGAGCCCTGCTTTTCTTATCACTGCTAGTGAGGTATTTTCACTGGCTGTCCTGAAAGCTGCACTCCACTGGGTTCATCCCACTCCCTAAGACTTCTCTTGCCTCCAGCTGGAGGGGCAGCAGGCTGCCGATCTTCAAGCATCCTATTTTTGGGGAGCCTGGCATAGGGTTTGGGTGGCAGTGGCACGACAGCACGGTGGTGGCACAGAGTGAGGCGGCTCTGGAAGAGGTGACAGTGTCCCCCTTGGGTTTCTGGCATGCCTGCTGCAAGGGCTGTGCGACAGGAGGGCTGGGCAGTGCGGCGGTGGGCAGCGTGTCAGGTGCAGGCTGGTGCCAGGCTGGCTGGAGCATCTCTAGTGGGATTTAGAAGCAGTTTGGTGCCAGCGGGGATGTCATTCATAGGTTTGCAGTGTGCAGGCTTACCTGAGTAGAATTACAGCATCTATGGGCAAATGACAAGTTTTAAACTGCCCTTCAAAGTTTGGAAAGTCATATTTAGAAAGCTTACAGAAAAGTGTCAGAAGAATAAGAGGAAACCAGAAGAAAGCTATTATTAAGCACATACAATCTCATGTGCTGCATTTGCACTGAGGGGATGCAACAGTACTCCCCCACAAAATGTCAAGAAGCAGTAAACATCCCTTGAGAAGAAAAGCAGTGTGGTGTTTTTATGCTTTAATTTCCCAGCCAGTGATTGTTAGACACTTCTTTGTGATTAAGCATTCTCATTAACTAGAATAGGTCTTTTGCAGAGCTAAACTTAATCTATATGTAACCTGGTGCATTTGCTTATTGCTATTTGGTGACAGTGTATAGTTTGGTGCCAATGGACCTACAGTTAGGCAGAAATAAAACCGGGAGAGAAGAGATCCCTGAACACAGAGCCCGTGCTCGTGCCCGTAACAGAAATATGTTCCCTTGCTTTGAAGGAACATGAAATAGATCTTAAAGCTTTGCCATCTTCCTGAGGGTTGACAGTGATGTACTGATAGGAGAAACAGCAAATGAGGTACAGACAGGGCAGTGGCACACAACAGACTGCATGGCCTGATAGTCTGGTAGTCTGATTAAAATACATGCACTTAAAAATGCAGCCAAGCTCAAATCCAGACACCCAGGGAGATAGTGCAGAGCATCCTTCTAGGGAAAGGGCAGTGCTTCCTCCCAGGAAAGTGTGACAGACTGGAAAAGAGCTGGAGACCACGAATATAAACTGCTAAGCCAGCCCTTCTGCCAAATGATTAAAGACAAGGGAATACTGAGTGGGAGTAAGTAGGATATACTACCTCCATGTTTGGCACCAGGACATTGACCAAATGAGCCCATTTCTGCAATTCAAGGAGAATATTGAAAACTGGAGAGGATTCAAGTAAGAACTACCAGAATGTCAAAAAAAAAAAAAAAGAAAAAAAAAGAAAAAAGGAAAACATGAGGAAGTCTCAAGGAGAGAAGTCTGTTTATCTTATCAAAAACTAGGCTAGTTCAGCCTGTGAATATCTATAAAGGAAAGAAAAATGTATTAGTAGATAACTCTTCAGCCCAACAAATACAGAACACTGTCTTATCAAGTGGAGTCAAAGACAGAAACACTTCAGATTAAAAATAAGGTGTAAGTGCTTAACAAAAAGAGTAATTAACAACTAAGCTAGTCAATAACTACCAGAGATTGCATTATTTTCCTGCTCAAAGAGATGGTCTGGATACAACAGGGGTAACAGAGAAATCTGAGTTTGATGTTCTGCAAAATCTCAAACCAAATATTCTCAGCCATCTCTTCCAGCTCTGCCTTTGAATTCTGTTATGAATTCCACTCCTAATTCAATATGGGAAAAAGGTTTTTTTCCAGTATCTACAATTTCTACCAAATGTTTTTGCATTTGTCTTCCAGTGGTTTTTATTTCCTGTAATGAAATTTTGGCTGCTCTTTACCTCTGTGTGCATAAACATTGTTGGCAGATAACAACTGGGCTGCAATATCCAAAGCTTCACAGAAGCATTCCATGACACATCAGCCAGTTACGAGAATAAATTATTAGATTATGATTCTAATTCTCTGTCCAGAGGGAATTTCAGCCAAAATCCAATTACTTTTTTTTTTAAAGAACAGTCACATCTTTTGCCAAGGGCTTGCAAACTGGAGACTGAAAAAACACCTGAAACCTATGTATTTCCTATCACCATATTTTATGGTACTTGTGTATTGTAGATAAGTATTCGGAAGCAGATAATTTAAAAAATAAATCTTGCATTGCTAGTTTGTGTGATGCCTGGTGACATATTTTGACATGATGTGACGCATTGTTTAAATGC
The DNA here is from genome assembly GCA_003676055.1 of Chloebia gouldiae. Lineage (NCBI taxonomy): Eukaryota > Metazoa > Chordata > Aves > Passeriformes > Passeridae > Chloebia > Chloebia gouldiae. The sequence goes on along the minus strand of QUSF01000009.1, from coordinate 20,989,918 downwards.
ACAGCTTGCTGAAATGAATCTCTCTAATGTGATTGCCTATCCTTGTGTGCTGCAAAGTCCAAACCAGGTGGATTTTAGAAGATACTGAGCTATAGGATGAATATTTTATGAATATTTTACGTTTGTTTTCTGGGGGCCAGAAGAGCAGGACAAGTATCTGAGCTCAGTTATTGTACTACTTGCAACACCTTGCCTGTGCCTTGTGTTTAAGAGAACAAAACTTTCCTGTTTTGAGGGATTTCTGTGTCACATCATCCACTGGCATACCATTATCACAATTTGATTACAGTGATACTTTCATAATTTTTATTGTTGGTATTACCCAAAGAGTTTACAAAGCTGTGGCATATGGACACAACATCCATAGCATTTTTATCACAATTCATTTACAAATTTGCCATATGCATATTCTAAAAAATAAAAAAAAAAGAAAAGCAGCTGTGTTTAAGGAGAAAATGTTGCCAGATGCTGTATGCAAAATTTGAGGAATGGAATATTTTTATTAGGGTTAGTTTAATGTGTTCTCTTAGGTTGTCTGTTTGAATAGCTTGTTCAACTCACTTTTCTGCTCTTGATGCAGAGCGGTCCAAAGCTCTTCTAGTTTCATTTTTAACTAGTCTGGTATGTGCAACACAGAGGGATAACCCAGATCAGGTGGATTGGTTGGGACACTGAACTCACATGAACGCATTTTCTCCATGAATATGGATGGGGCAAGCTCACATGTTTAACCAGCTAACTTTTTATTTGTATTTTTACCAAAACTGAGGAAGCAAAGGGGAAAATCCAATGCAAACAGCATGTATTACTGCCTGGACCTAGCAGGCACTAAAAAATGGATTTGCTATTTACAGGGTTTTAGATTCAGTGTTTCAGTGCTATGAACTCCATTATTAAAGTCAAAGTCTCTTTTCAGATTTACCAGGTACAAATACGCGGCTAATGCAAACCCTCTGCATAGAAATAGCAATAATTTGAAGCACCAGAAAGCACAGACAAATTCAGCTAAGAGATCTTCATACCCTGTTTCCATGCTTGCTTTAGAAATCATTTCAAAGCCATGGCTCATACCTGCATTTCTGTTCCTATGTGAAGACTGTAGCCTTACATGTTCAAAACACACCCATCCTAGAGTCAGAATTTGAGACAAATTTGGTCTACAGATATGTGGGGGTTGAGATGGAGTCTTCTGCCAGAAAAAAAATCACAGAGTCAACTTTGTTTTGTTATGTCAGTTACCAGTCCAGCTTGGATTCTTTAGTCTTGTCACAGGAAAACAGATGTTGTTTTGGTGATGCTTATGTTTCCTTGCTTTTGTTTCTTTTTCTTCTTCCCTTTCTGTAAGAGATGCCTTGTCCTTGTCTGTATTTCAAAGCAACACTCCCCACTACAGGTCATCAGTGGGAAAGAGGAGAAAGTCATGGCTGCCCTGTGAAGAAGGCAAATAAAGATCTGGAGTTTTTAATCAGATCCTTTTCCCTCTGATATAAATGACATAAATTATATAAATTATATAAATTGGGAACTTAAAAAAAAACCAAACAAAAAAAAAACCACACCAAAACTTTAAATTAATTATATATAGATAAAAGATAAAAGGAGAATTCTGTGCTCTTATCAATTCATAAGCAAGCCAATTTACTAGCAAACTTGTTCTACCCTGAACACTCAAATGCTTTTGAATTTTTGACACCAAATCAGTGATAAGCATTGGATGAGCAAGGCTGCACTGCAGAATTAACAAGGATAAGGGATAAAGTAAATAGATGCCTGTGTTCATTTTGTAATTTGTCAGCTTCTAAATTCTGAGCTCTGAATGAGAAGCTGTTCATATTTCTGAAGATGAAACTTATGGAGGTGTGATTTCATTCTCAGCCTGCCTTCCAGCTGGCCTCCTTGCTTCTGGCCCTGGGCAGTCAGTAGCACTTTGGGAGTCCCTGTAGCAGCAGGCAGCTCTGTGTCAATGTGCAGATAGTGCCTGCTGTGAGCTTCAGTGTGTATGAGTCATTAGTCCCAAGCAAACATGCATTAGACCCCTTGCATTCAGGGAAAGGAGAAAATGCCAGGATGGTATTTTGCATGTTCCAGCCACTGTAGTATGAAAGCAGGAAGAACAGCAGAGGCAAACAAAGATATCATCCCAAGATAGCCAGTTCTGAGAAGCCCTTAGAGACATAAAGAGGAATACTATTTAATGTATACTTGAGGTACAACTTTGCACTGGACTGAGTTCTGCAGGGGTGCAAGTCACTCAAGATTGCTCTCATCAAGCTTTCTGTTGGAGACACTTTTATGTATTGTGAGGGTAGTTGTGAGAAATAACTGTTTTAGACCTTTTTATTAATATTTATATTTCTCAGACTAGTTAATATTTCATTTAAAGTTACATATATACATGATGAAGGTGGAATTATTTCATCAGGACATCCACCCAATTAAATGTCCTCTAGGAATCATGGCAAGTGCATTTAATGCTCCTTCATGTTTCACAAAGAAGTATAGAAGCATAAGAACCAAAATAAAGATGTAATCAAGCATCTGTGTCTGTAAAGACATGGTTAGCTCTGACAGGGTTATATCTACTATAACCAGAAAGAATTCAAAAACACAGCTTTGTTCTGTGTTCTTCTTGCACTGAAGGAGACTGAGGTAATTCACAAGGAAGCTTTATTTATGCAGTAATGACTCAAGACAAAAAAAAAAAAAAAAAGACAGATATTTTAATTATACCCCAGTGACAGAAAAGTATGAAAGCACTATTCATGGTACCCTGGAGATCACACGGTATCTTGGTGGCAGTTGTTCTGTCCAAACAAAACTACATATGAAGGAAACTATTTATATTTTGTCTAAATACATTCCCCTGAGGATTAATATTTATGGGGAATTTGGAAAAAAAAAAGTTTTTTTTCAAAAAATCAACACTGATTATTTAAATGAGAAACTGGGTATTAAAAAGGGATGAAGGATTCAAGAAGAACATAAGATCAGTGGTTCTGTTTTCTAGGACAGAGAAATACAGGTGCTGGGAGTCAGTCTGTAAACCTGCCTTTTAGGAACTGGATTTTAACTGATGCTGGCCCCACTGAGGATGCAGATGTGGCATAAGCAAAGGTGGCTGTATCCCTGGGGAGACAAGTGACCATACCTACCCACTTTGAAGGAGGATGGTGTTGGGGTTGGTGGAGTTTTGCTTCATTCCTTTGTTCAGAGAAACAAAGACAGTTTCAATGTGTATACCTGAAATCCTGCTGCTCAGCATTACTAGCCTGGCTGGCAGAGAGATGCAGCCCACAGACATGGGCTTTTGCTTTGTCCCAAGCACTTCTGGTAACAGAGAATGTAATTTTCATATGAAAAAAAGAAAAAAAAATTGTGTTATCTTTTATATTCTGTATTAGGTTTGCCTCCTTCCCACTGGAGGGTTTACACCTTTATTTGGGGTGATGCTGGGACTGGTGATATTTTGGTAATTCTTCATATTTAAAATGTATAGCTTTCTGATGTGATTTTTTTCTAAAGCTGGGGGGAAAGGGAGAAAGACAATCACAGCCTTTCAAGGAAGAAGGGAAGGCCAGTGGGGATTTTTGGTGTGCTCCCAAGTCATTAATTAGTATCAGCTGATGAGTCAGAAAAATGTGGCTGTCTGCTGACTTGTAACGTGTCCTAGTAACAAAACAGGTTCCTGTAGTGGCAGTTCACCGTTACTAATCCAGAGACAAGCCCTCTGTCAGCCCCACATCCAAATAAAGGCTGCTTTTTGCTTCATGTTTGCTTGGTCCCTGCTACCGACCTCTGCAGGCAGCCTGATGGAAATAGGGTTTCTACAATGTTCTGCAGCACCCTGTGTGTAGATATGTGTGTGTGTGTATATATTCACATTGAATCAAAAAGGATACTAGGTTGTGCAATATTTAATAAAACGGTGATCTCCACTGTTAAGACTGTTGAAAACTGCAAAGCAGTTTCAGGTCATTCACTGCCTGAGGCAGTGGCTGAAGGCGATCCTTCCCCCCATATATCATTGTCCCCCAGCAGCCCAGTGCTGCTCCTCACTGCCCAGGAAAGGAAGCAGCAGCCCCAGCTGGGATCCACCACTGCAGAAACTTGGCTGCATCTGCTACAAGACAATCCCCAGGGTCAGCTGTGATGGAGTAGGACTAGGGAAAGGCAAAGGCAGATGGCAAATGGGCTGCTCCTGCTCTGAGCGGGAGGCTGGGCTGCATCCACAACCTGCTGAGGTCCCTCCCTACCTGAGTGACCCTGTGATCCTCTAATCCACACCAGAGCTACTCAGGACCAGAAGCCCTTGCAGCCACTTGCTTGAGTCAAATATTTTGCTCTCTGGCCTGCTTCCAGCTTTTTGGCCACACATTTGTACCTACATCATTATTTTGTGAGCTGAAAATCTGGCCCTTGCTCTACGTCTTCAGGATGTGCACAAAAAGAAAAGGACATAGAATTTTATGTTAGGGAAATTATCCAAACCTGTGTTTTCTGGTAGATTTTTATGGTTTGAGATGCAGACTTGCTATCTACTACCAAAGCTGAGAGACAGGATTGTCATACAAAACCTTAAGGGCCATGACAAAAGGCATTCAGGGAGGCTGAGCGGGCACCACTGGGGTATTTGTCCTCTATGATGCTGTATGACACACTTTGCCCAAGACACAGACTGTTGCCTTTCCCTGACCAGAATAATGCTGTGGCAATGTAACAATGAGAGGTCAGACACATTGGGATCACAGCAGAACTCCCACCTAGCTTGGAGTGCCCACAGCACCCTTCTCTCTGCAGTGGCTGGGAAGCTGTGCTGTCTGTTTCTGTTTGGTAGGATTCTGTCTGATCCAAGCTCTTCCTGCCTGTCCTTGCACAGTTGTGTCACATGTCTTCATTCCTCTACAGATGCTGAAAGAAACACATGTAATCATACAGGCAAAACTAAGAGAGACCACATGTGCAAGTTGTTGAAGGATCACAACACCCACAAAAAGGAAAGAGGAGAATGACCTCTTCCCTTGAAGGGCTGGGACCAGGGGAGCACCCAGTAGGAGTCAAATCCATCACTCATTCTCCCATGTTGAGTAAAAAAATCCAATGATCTGTGTATTGGGACTGCTCTCACTGGTCAGATTTCAGAATCTCACTAGTGTCTGGTAGCAAAGAGGGACTGAAAGGGCCTTGGGAAGGTGCATACAGCCACATGGATTCCTTGCAGCTGCTGGTTCACCTTCTCTGTGCTTCCACCATCAGAACCAGGATAGACCTTGTTGTGCAGGTTGGCTTGTGTGTCTTGTGAGCCATTCCCCAGCCCCAAAATTCACCAGTGTTTGAGCAGCTTGAAGGCTGAGCCCTAAATGCCCATCTTTGGACAGATGTAGTTGTTTCTGGCTCAGACATGTCCCCACCAGGGCACAGGCTGCAGGCATTCCACTGTCCATTGCCCCACATGCCCTCATTGTGCCTTCTTCCAGCTACCAGCCCACAGCAAACATGGGTTTGGGTTGGATGGGGAAGGTTCAGCCAGCAGCTCATCTCTCTTAATCCCATGAGTCCAACTCCTCATGGAACCACCTCAACCAGTGTGACTGGAGGGGAAAGGGCATTTCTAAATGTCTGCCCATGTGCTATGACCAGCAATCTACAACATCTGTATTTCACACTGGGATTTAGAACTGGAGTTCCCCAGTCAAACCAAGGTGCTGTGGATCCCTTCACTCCCTTATACAGAGTAGTGAATTATCTAAATGTGAATGTGAATTATCTTAATTAGTTAATAGCTCTCATCAAATGCAGTTATCTGCTGATATAGTAAATAATATCTGGGCCATAGCATCATATAAGCAATTGCTTAGGAAGGCTAGCTTGGTTCCAGGCACCTGCCAGTCATTGCTCATAGTGTTTTGAGACCCAGTTGGCAAATTATTTTGGGTTTTAATGTGAACTTTTTTTCTTGTCTGACTAGTCTGACTTTCCTCCTGGTGAAGTTCTTCCTAGATGAAAACCAGGTAAGTTAAAATCAGCGGTTCTGTATAGTTGCATGGGTTTCTATGTTTTTTTTTCCAGCTAACTGCATATTTCTACTCACTCTTGTTTGACAAGCTCAGAGGTAAGGAGCTAACTGCCATTAATTCATGTTCAAAAGAAACTCTGGCACATCTCAGTTTAATCATGATCACTGAATCTGATTTTGAGGACAGGTGCTGCTCAGAACATGTGTGGTGTCACAGTCCATGCAGCGTTTACTGGAAGTACAAAGCTAACTAGGAAGCAAGGTGGGAGGAACACAAATATTTTTACACAAATAGACAGAAAAAACATTTTTTCTGAGTAGTTAATTTTCAAAATAGAAATCCTGTAGGATTTCAAAATAGAAATCACTTTTACGTAATTAAATCTTTTGAGAGGTTCATCTTCATGCTTGTCTCTGCTGTGGGACACTGCTTTGCTGTCCATAATCATGCACAGGTGGTTCCCCCTGTAGCATCCAGGTGATTTTGTGATATGGTAAGCAGGTCCCAATGTGTTTGTGGGGCATGTGACCTCACCTCCAAGCAACCATGTGCCTGGGAAGGGAAAGGCTTTAGAGAGGCGAGCTAAAATAATGAGCGAAATTAACACAGCCCCCAGGGGCCAGATTTTTAAAGATAAGCATACATGCACTGTTTCCAATAGTGTTCCTCGAGTACCCAGTATTGTCCACACAGTTTTTACATTTAGAAATATGTCATCTGAATGTAAAGCAAATGGAAATGATTACCTATTGCAGTCTTTTATCCCCTGTTCTGCATGAACACAGGGTGTGGAAAAAAATGTGTCTGCAAACATTAGTAGTACTCTGCCCCAAAAATAACTGGGTAGTTTTTGAGCAGGCTGCTTTTGCAAGTAGGTGTTTCTGTTTCTGTTATGAGGCTTCATGGATTTCTCTGCAGAGCAGAGAACAATAGGCTGTTACCTTTTGAGGTGCCTTTGTATTTAAAATCTTAGCTGCAGGTATCTTGGGTATAAATAATCCCAACCACATCATGCCTGAGTGTGCAGAAAAAACGCGCTGCTGCTCAGCCAAGCAGTCAGCGTCGGGCTGATGTGGGAAGGCATTTGCTCCCATGGCAAATGCTGGCAGGCAGCCCTCATTCCCCACAGTGGGGAGATGCTTGTGGAGGGGTGACAGAACCTGACAAACATGTCCTGTGCACTTGGAGGTAGACCAGTGCTTGCAGGGGACTGGGGAGGAGGGAAGCAGCCCCCCTGCCCAGCATGCTCTCCTGAATCACCCTCACACCTCGGAAGAAGTGCCGTAGTGGGAATGGTTGCTTTATGCACACAAAAATACACAAAGCTCTTCCTAGTGTGCTGCACATGGGACCTTCCTGGGCAGAGTAGGAGAGCCCCAGTGCCACTGAGGCACTGATCTATGCCAGTGTTGTGGGGGAGACAAGCATCCGACAATCATGGTGCTGGAAAGCTCCTGGAGGCTTTCCACCATGGGATGCCCCCAGCAGTCCTGGCACCCCTAGGTGCCTTTCCCTGTGGTGACAAAGCGTCACCAACACCACCACACACCAGCTTTGCCTGCTGCCCTCATAGGTGGGAAGGAACTGCCCTAGCATCTCATGTCAGGGCAGGGCTGATTTTCACTGCTGCCTTTTACACGCTCCAGGAACACAGAGGTAACAGATGGCAGTATTTATTGCGTTGCAGTGGCGTCCCCTGCCAGCTTTGCATTGATCCAAGTCTGGCAGCACAGGACAATCCCTCCCATTCATAAAATAGTGGGATTTTCATTGTTTCCTTTGACACTGTTTTTTGAATGATGCTGATTTATACTCACCAACGGCCTAGAAATCTTGTAACAAATAACACGGTGGCATGGGGTCAGGGGCAGGGAGGCCAAACCATTTTTCTTTTTGCTCCAGTTCTCTTCCAAGCTGGGTGTGAATTATAGTCTGCAGTTAATGATGAAGTGCTGAGGCTGCTGGAACATTCTGCTTGCCCAACAAAAGGAACAAAGCACATCTTTTAGCAAAAAGCAATATTTTTTTTTTTGTATTTGGAAGCTCAATGGTGCTCAGAAAGCATTGAGGCTTTGAAGCTGGTGTTTGGAGGGAGGCTGAGTGAATGCAGCAGTAAAGCTGACAGTTTTAGAAGCAGGGACACCCAAAAAGCCTCCTCTAATAGAACAGTGAAGCATATAAAATGACCAGGATGGGGTATAGGTCTAACTCCTTCTCATAGCTCTGGCTACAGCTGAGGGTAAATGACTGTCAGAATAATATGCTGTTATGGCACAGTCCTTTCACAATCCCATATGTTGCTACAGCACAGTTATAACCTGAAGAGCTGGTGACAGGGGACTGTAAATGTTAGGAGCAAAAATGTTAGATAATATGACAATATAATAAAATTTCTCAGTACTAAAGCTGTGAGTCTGCCCTGGACTTGATAAATATATGAATTGGTATTTTCTGGCATGGAGATTCAGAGAAACCCTGGGCCATAAGGTCTCTCAGTGGGTAGCAGTAGCCTTGGATGCAGCTAATATTCCCTGAAGTGCCCCAGCACTTGGCAGGAAGGGAGAATTGTTGCCCTGAAGCACCTCACTCCCTTTCCAGAAGTGGGACAACTGGGAAAGCTGCTGCCCCCACAGTGTGATAAATACCCACACCCTACTCATTCAGCACCCTTCACATGGTCCCTATCTTTACTTTAACTGTGGATCCAGCTCTCTGCTAGCCAAGCCTGGTCTTCCTCCATTCCCTGAGAAGGCTGGGTCACAAATTTCATTACATGGCTTCTGTGTGGTGCACTGGAGGTACACAGCTCTGTAATCCATATCGTAGAAGGATAATAAATAAAATTAAATATTATTTAGTGTTTGAACAAATACAGCATATTTCATTTATATTTTATTAAATATAAATATAAATTTATATGAATATAAATATAAATTTATATGAACCAACTCACATATTTTTAAACTTAGCTTTTTTTTCCTTGAAGCAATTATATATTTGATATTTAATTCACAATCATGAGTGTCCATTTTAAGGTAATCATGGGTATTAAAATAGCTTGAACTGAATAAACACTGATAGATAATATTAAAACGCTACTTGTTTGTTCTCAAAGTCCTTGAGACAGTTGGAGCTCTAGGACAGGAGCTGATCATGTTGAACCAGAGTTTCACCAAGGAGATGCACCAGCTCTCAGAAGCAGCAGTAGTCACTTCTCCAGGTACAGAAGAACTACCCACTTTGTTTTGCTTTAGTTGTTTAAAACCCATGACTATGAATAAGCCTTTCAGTAACCAAGCTAATAATTTCCAGTCCAAAATATAGTTTGAGAAGAATTACTGAAACATACGAAACCAATTTACCATAGTTTTAAATGCCAGTACTTTTACTAAAAACCACTTTCCATCCAGAAACAGCAGGATGCAAAAAATAGTTAGCTTTTTCAATTTTCATTTGTTGCTCTTTGTTACACAGAATGAGGAACCTAAACAGGGTATGCTATGCAATGGCTTAAACTTGTTCACCATATGTCACTCTGGACAGCAGAAAAAAAAAGTCAAATTCTGTGCGATACTGTGTAAAACTTCAACACATTTTTGTGGCTAGCAATCAGCAAGGTCTACCTCTCCCTTGTAAAAGAATCAAGAAAAAGAAATGTAACAAAATTAAAAGTAATTATTTAAAGAAAGGCTTCTTGCTGCTAATTTATATTGTAAGTAAATATACTGATTATAATCCCTTTGCTTGAGATAAGTCTATTCACATGCACTGTTCTCTGAAGATGCCTTCACTCTTTCCTTCAACCAAAAATCATTAATTTTGGTGGAGGGAAACTTTGAGGAAAAAATAGCTACCCTTGAGCCTTCTGATGCAAGTGGAATAATATGAAGACCAAATCTGAAGCAGGACCTGACGGCTGAGTGCCATGAGAGGAAATGTTCTTGCTGTAAAAGTGGGCAAGAATAGTCATGCTTTCTTCTCCCATCTTAAGGATCTGGTATGAAAAGGTTCCTCAATTAAAATCTTGTCCCATTGCAATGTATGCCCTGCCTTTACTTCTCCAAGGCAAAGGTAACCGTTACGGTCCCTCTGGAAGGCATGACTGAAGGGATATGTGGAATGTTCTTGCTGGTCTTTCTTGTGTGCTACAGGAATTATTCATGAGGTGGTATCTGCTCAAAGGTTCCTCATTCCCCAGAGAGATGTCACAGACTGGCTGTTACCAAACACAGTCTCATGAGTTACAAGAAGAGAAGTTTCCTCCTGTATGAAAAGGAATAAATGATGCATTGTGGTATTCAAGACATCAGAGGAGTCATTCTAACTATGAAGAGCATTGTCAAATGGGCAGGTGTTGCCTCACTGAGATTTCAAAAAATCCTTCAGACACTTGATATCCCATTTCCAAATGGCGTTGCTGTATGCAGAAACCAGCCCCATCCTGCTTTTCTCACAAAAGGCCAAGAGATGCTAAAGTACTCTGGAGGCTTTTTAAGTGATTGTAGAATACTGCTGGCTCTCAAGAGCACGATTTCATCTGAGCTTCCAGTATTTCCCATGGTGTTTTATCCCTCTTGATTTTGTAGTCTCAATGACTCCTGAGTCTCTGTCCATCACCCAGGGTCTGCTCTGAAACATGATGTTTAAACATGAACATAAACAGCTCAAACTCTTTCACATCTTTGTCTCATTCCCATTCATTCTTTGGTATAAGACATTTAACATGTTTTAAGTAGTTTTTATCGTTACTGTTTAGTCTATTATCTTTTGATCATTACTCAATTATAGCGATTTTTAGATTCCTCTAGGGTACAGTTAACTAAATACATTTGACTATTCTCATTTAAGAACAATCTTCATTGCAATATTATCTTTCTTCCCCCTCCTTTTTTTTATCTTCTTTTTTTTTTTAGTAATGAAGCAGTTCGTTGTGTCAATGCAAATGCTGTGACATTTACAGCAGTTCAGCTGGGAACATACTGCCTGCATGTTCCTTTTATTCCTAATTTGCTGATGATTTCCAGCAGCGTGAGAGCACAAGCAAGCACTCTGTTTGATAGCAGTGTCTGCTGGTGCCCTTTTCTCTTTTTTTGTAACCCTTATCTAATTTTGGCAGGACCACAGTTCCTGCTCTTAGACCTGATAACAGGATCAGCACACAGCCAAGGCTTACAGTGAAATGCTTTGAGAATGTTTAGGCAGGATTCTCAGTCCAGCACATGCTGAAGTGGGGCCACCTGACCCACGAGACAGGGTATCCTTTGGTTCCAGTGAGCTTGTTGGGTAACCACAACTCTAATGATCCTAGCACTTAGTACTACATTTGGCATGTCCTGTCTATCTTGATGACCCCCTTTGTTCCCTCTCTCCTGATTTGTAAATGGTCCCAAGTACTAAGAAAGAGCTGCTTCTTACCATGGTGTTTTATAAGTTTTTACATTTTTCTAATTTATTTATGCTTTCCATGGTGCAAACCTTAATGTGCAGAACAATGTGGGGAGAGAACTGGGAGGGTCACCAATCTAAAGGCAAGAAACAATCATGAAATTAAGCACAACCATATACAAGGAACAGATAATTTAATTTTGAGTGTTCATATATTGAGATCAACACCTTGTGCTAGACTAAAGTATATCACCCAGAAGGGCAACAAATCATCAGCTGATGCCATCAAGAAGCTGAGAAACAATTTACATCTCAGGCCCTTTTTAACCACACTTGTACTTGTATAAAAAAATGCATTTCTTATTTCTGCTACCTAAACCTGATAATTATTATCTGTTGATAATTTAAATATTACCACTGAATCAGTTATTTGAACTATTAATACCTTCTTAATACTAGGTATTTTCAGACACTATTGAAGTATTGTCTACAGATTTTGACAAACAAATGAATTTCTTTTACAGAGCTCTTGGCAATTTTCCTATGCTCCAATTCTTTGGAAAGTTTCTTCTGCAAGTTAATTTAATTTTGTAAGAAATGTAGTCACTAACTTGACACAGGTGTTCAGGATCACCTCACCAATGCTGTATTTAAACATTGGCAACACTGTGTTGCTCACTATTGTCCATATATCTTTTTTATTTATTTTTTCACAGCATTGTTCTGAGCACTTCAGTTGCATTTCTTGACTTCTTTTAATTCACAAACTCTACAGAGTAATTTCTTTCCAGCACCCTATTTCCTGCCATGCAGATTCAGCACCCCTCATCCCTAGATGTGTGGTTTTGCATTGCCTGGTGTTAAAATCTTTCTTGTTTGGGTGACTTGAGCTGAGCAAATGCTCCAGCTCACTCTTCATGACTGCCATGTCATAACAAGATTTCCCTTGCTGCCTGGGCATCTTCCACACACTGGCTTTGCAGGGTTCTTGAATTACTCTCAGGTGCTGAAAAAAACCAGTGCCTTGGTCCTAGGCTGCTTGACTCAGAAACACAGCAGTCCATTTCATGACTGTTCCTCACTGGTAATCACTGAGGGCTTAATCCACTGGGTCTGTCCTGTATTATGTAGTGGGGAGTTTTTGTTGATTCTGGCGGGGTTTCTCTGAGATAACACCCAGCTAGCTTTTTACAACAAGTATGGATTAGCAATCTGTCATGTCCACAATTGTCTTTTGCAGACAAAACGTATAAACCAGAAAAGTAAGAGATATATTAAACAAAGTCACCTTGTTCTTATGAAACAATGGTTTCAGTGATTAAATGTACATCTTCTTCATCCCTGAATTGTACATCAAGCTTCTCCATAGTTTCATTCAGAAAGAAAATCCTTCAACCAGTGACTTCCTACTTGTCATTTTTAATTAGCAAATCATAATATTGCTTAAAATGTTCTATAATGCCTCCAGTACTTAAGAAGTTACTGAAAAAATCATTCCCTTATCTTCTGGGACATTTGGGATATGTATGACATGCTTTGGTCCTGTTACAGGAGTCAGCATCCTACATCTTCCAAAAATTGAGAAAAAGCACTTTACTGAAAGCTTCTGTCATTTTATTGTCTCATTTGAAATGTATTTTAATCTTCAGCTATTGGAGGCCTTCGGTCATTTTATGTTTTTGTTTTGAGTAAACCTACCTTGAATAATTTTCCTCAAACAAATAGTAGATTGCCATAGTAAGAACATGCATCTGTCCAGCCTTGTTCATGAGACATATGTATTAGAGGCTACCATGACGGACTTTCTCTGAGCTTGGGAACATTGTAACACATAACTCATGCAGCTCTGGAATGATGGGATGAACACTGGGATGGGTGCAGCTATGATGCTCTGTATGGGAAGCTGTGTAAGGTTCCTTCTACCCTATAACCTTGTGATTGTGCTAAAGGAAGGCTGGAGCCTGGCACCCGCTGCCTGCCCCACGACTGTCTGCCCATTCTACTTCCACTTTTCTTTGGAGGCCGCAGCAGCAACTTTGTGCTTTACAAGTCTGAGTTCACTTGAGAGAATTTCAAAGCACCCTGCAGCTTTCCCGACCTACTCAGACTTGGAGTCTCCTTGTATGACAGCCTTTTGAATTGGCCACAAATATGTTTTCTCGTTAGCCATTCATGTATTAAATACTCATCTCAATGATGAAATGCTTGCCTGGGTCTCTCTTAATGAACAAGTGTCAGATGTTTAGCACCAGTAGACTTTATTGCTCAAAGGCACAGGCTTCTTGGAGTTCCTCTCTGTCACTTCCAGCTCTGTCTGACTCAAAATAATGGGGAGGAGGAAAGGGAAAGGAAGAGGCTGTTCCTGTCAATGGGATTCCAGCTGGTTTGTATATAAAATCTTTGCAGGACACCCAAAATGCTTTATTCACCAGTTGGATGTCATATGCTAACTAAAACCAATTATTTGGCTGACATCTCCAACCCTGCTGAGGTATGTGATAATGGTGCCCCTTGTCTGCTAAGACAAACACATGCATTCTCCCCGCAGCGAGCAGCCAAGCGGCCCTCGCCAGCGCCGGCAGTGGAAGAATGCACCCCTATTCCCTGCCTCTTTCTCTCTCCACCCGCCTGTCCTGGCAAGCCAGCCCATGAGAATACTGGCTTAACTTCCTGGCAAGAACCATCATTTTTATGTTGCTTTTGGGCAAACTTCAATGACTCATCTTGTATTCATGCTCATCTATGATTGGCTTTTCTAAAATTTTGTTTCTTCTAATGTTCTGTTCTGTTCTGCCAAGTTGCGAGTAGTTTCCTTAACAATGTGCAATGCCTGGAGAACAGATGGGCTCTTCCACCCGGTAGCATGCAAAAATGAAATTTTATCCATCAAACTTCAGTCTGTGACATTTTATTTGGAAGGGCTGTTTTAACAGCTACTTTGTCACCCAGCAGCTCCATTGTATTTCCGTCTGCACTAGATACAGCTTCATGACAAACTCAGCACTGAGCAGCCAGCAGTCTGCATTGTGGTAGTATCTCACACAGGACTATCTTGAATTGCTCTCCTGCATAAACACATACTTAGAAAAAGTTTGTGTCCTTGAAAATTTACAGTGTAGCCAAGGAAAATGGTTTTCCAAGCATAGTAGCAGCTATGGAAATGGATACCCAGGTTCTCAGGCACACTGTAGGGCTGACTACACTGATGGACTCCCCTTTTCCAGGACTGGTGCAAACTGTAACTCAACCTACAAATTCTGCTTTAACCCAGAAAAAACACATTGGAGAAATTACATTATGTCTTTTCATCTGCCATTTCATGAAAAGCTAAGGAAAAAGACAAGAAGGAATGCTTTATACTCTGGTGCTCCACTTGTTCAGACTTCCTTTCCAGAGGGTTTAGTAGTATAATTTTTTTCACTGAAACTTTGCTTGCTACCTTTAGAAGACAAATGGCACTTTCCCCAAATACACACTTCTGACTTCCATGAAATACCAAGGGGAATGGCTGAAATCAGAGCTAGCCTAGGACTACTGAGAAAGTCACACCTAGAACTGCTGCATTCCATACACTCAGTCCAAAGTGCTCTGGCAGCCCTCATGGCCATCTGTGCAAAGAAGAAAGAGTTTGTTCTTTAGTTGGCTAACATACTCATTTCCCTGTAGGTAAAAGAAATCGGATCTAACAGACTGGACATTCCCATATGTTGCTGGTGAATCTCAGCTTCTTGAAGCTGTTGATAAGTGGTGCAATCTTGCTTAGAGCAAGAGCAGCAGACAGACATGATAGGCTTTTGAGAGCTTTAAAGATGGATTAAAGCAGAATATTCACAGAGGCTAATTAAGCTACAGCAGCTGCTCTTCACAGGACAGTCTGCAGGCAGTGGGCAGAGGGAAGCTCCCCTGGAAATGACTCAGAGCACATCCCTACATTAAACTCTTGCTCTGAATCACCTTCTGGGAGAGCCTCTACTCCCGTTGCAGATGCCCATCTCCACCATTTCACATCATTCATCTTTCCAGCTGTTTCCCCTGGGCTCCTCTGCTGTCACTGCGGACACAGACCAGGGGAAATTGCTGTGAAATCTATTGCAGGTGGAAGGATAAGCATGTTGTAAATGGCTTCACAGACTCAAATGGTGTTTGATCTTTCCAGTGATGAAACACAGCTTGCTAAATTCTGTGTTTTGAAACTCACTGCTAATATTTTAAAGAGAAAAACAATAACCATATGGGATTTAGCAATTTGCATGCCAGGTTATGATGAGCTGCTTGGTTTGTCAGTTCCCAGCTGCTCCTTTGAAAAATCACCAGGGGATTTCCTCACTGACTGGGCTGCCAGCTATCCTGGGGTGAATACAGGGAACAAGAAGTTTGTATTAGATTTTATGGTCTGGAACCTTCAGCATGCCACAATTCCTCTTAACCACATGAATGTGAACCAAGGACAAACTGAGTCTCATTAATCCCTGCATTTATGGGGAAAGATCTCTCCACTTACACAGAACTGGTGGAGGCAATGTTCCAGCTCCATATTTCAGATGCATGTCCTATAGCACAGAGAGGTAGGAGGATGGAAGATATGTGGGAACAGGGCTTCTCTGTGGCTCATCCTCTGCCTGCTGGTTTCCTTTAAGCCTTAGTTATGGCTGCAGCAGATAGTTGCTTTTACAGCTTCTAGGGACAGCTGTCCATCACCTACAGCTACACATACACACATTTACTGATACATACATCTAACATGGACAAGGACTGAGGTTTTATGTGCTCTGTGGCACAGAAAGTGTGAGAATGTTCAGGGTGAGCCAGTGGGTTGTTGTCATGCTCTTCACCCTTGCTGTGAAGCCAGCCTTATCAGACTTTGCCCCCTGGAGCATCTGGCACTGACAGCAGCAGTGAACTTGCCCACATAACCTGGACCGACTCAGTGCAAGGAGAAGCAGTGTGGCTGCTGTAGAAAGCTCTGTATCTCAAAAGTAATTTGCCTGTGGTTCTGCTGACACCTTCTGATTAGGCTGCTCTCCCAGTAAAAGAAAGGGTGTACTGAAATAAATTTCCAACCCCCCATTCCACTGCAGATAGAAGACAAAAGATATATTGCTAATTAAAATGTTCTAATCTGCTGGAAAGCAGTTTTGTAGGATTGATTTGAATAAAACTGATGATGCAGCCCACTCAGATCACTGGGAAATGACCTCTCTATTATGAAGTCCCAGAATAACATAGCCAAGCAATCTTGATTTCCTAATATCTGTCAAAGGAAGAACTTCTTAGTTAGTTACAGCATATAATACAGATATTCCTGAAATGTCCTCTGCTTAATGAACAGCTGATATTGGCTAACCTCATAGAAATAAGAGAGAATTAGTACCAGCTGCAAAATGCATTCACTGGATAGTGAAACTGGCAGTTGGTATTATGCCTGCTATAAATATTTTTAATTAAAAATTGTTTTCTGTCTCTTCAATTGGTATAATAGCGATAATGCTTACTGAGAGTTACTGAAGATGTAATAGGATTCCCCTTCGTGTATAGCAGAGCTATTTATTCTCCTGTAATGTTGCTATAGTGGAAATCTGCATAATAATGTCCAGATTCTAGTGCAAGAGAAAAATAGACTGCTGGAGTGTTTCAGAATAAAGCACATTAGCAGGCAAATTCCTAAATAAAAACCATGCTCAGACTCTGTTTTCTCAGGTATGACTTTAAAATTATATTAAAAAACCTTTGCAGGGGGGAATTTTCAGCTTCAATCCACAGCCCTGGGGTATTGTATGCCTCTAAGAATGGGTTTGCTTTTTGCATGCTTACAGAGAGCAGTGCAGCAGATCCTCTTGTGCTGCTCTGGCTGGGCCCTGGCACAGCTCTCTGTCAGGAAGGATGGGAGCTTAGGGGTGCTTCTCCTGCCCTCATTCAGGAAGGATCACCCCTTTTCCCCACTGGAAGGGCTGGGAGAGGCACTGGCAGAGAGGACACTTCAGTGCTGCAGCAGACCCGAGCCTCTGGGCACCTCGTCTCCACCTGGTGCCATTACCATCCACAGGAGGTGAGGGACACCTGCTCCTCTGCGGAGTCAAGAGGCATTAAACCAGCTATGCCCTGGCAGGCACAGCCCATGTTAGGCATTACCTAGACCGGATGGATACAGCAACAGCTGGAGAAATCTGCTAGCTGTCCCCACTGGGCCTTTGGGAACTTGTGATTGCTCTCCACACTGTGTGGGAGACTTTCTAAAGCTGATGGGACCAAATGCTTTCTCATCCCCACTTGACTCTCTTCCCCTCTGAGGCTTTGGATCAGTATAATGATTTAGCCATTTTCTTCCACTGTCCTCCTCAGGCCCCTGCCTTTGTCCTCCCGAGCTTCCAATACACCTACCCCTGACCAGCACTCACCCTCACTCTCATTTTTACTCTCCTGTGCATATCTCAGAGGTCCTGCTGCAGCTTGCCTTGATCTGGTGTTTGCTTTCTGATAATTCACAGAGGCTCAAGTCAAGACAAAAGCCTCATTCTGTCAGTCACTGTATGAATACATGATTAGGCACATTCCCGATTCCAAAGACTTCTTGATCTAAACTTGCTGGTTTGATTTCATGACACTAAATTCCTTTCCCAGTTTGGCTATCATCCTTTTCTTGTCCCTAAACTGACAGCAATTTTATTGCAAGCAAGTAATTTCCCAGACAAAGCTACAGTCTCTTTTACTCATAGGTTCTATCTTCTTATTCTGGGTTCTTCTTTCTGCCACAAATTATCTTTGCTTTGCTATTCCAGCCAGCCCTTTAAGATGCATTCATGGTTTACAGCCCTCTAATTTTCCAGATCCTTGTTACTCTTAGGGTTCAGCAGGAACTGTCCTCTCTGCTCTCTTTCAAAGGGAAAGATGAACTCTGCTTGCTGGGGCAATTCCTGAGCTTTCCACAGAGAAGACAGCAGCCCCACCTCAGTGTATTCTTGCCTGGCCAGTTTGCAGTGGACACCAATACCATCATCTATGAGCACCTCTTCAGATCAATGGATTCCACAGCAAAGACAAGAACAAAACAAAACCAGACAAGTGACTCACACCAGTGCCCAGAGAGATAAAGGAAGAAAGAGAGGGAGACAGAGAAATGACACCACAACCTCATCTGCCTGAGGGCACAGAGGTCACGTAAGCCAGGGAATTAAATCAAATGAACTTTGCTGAGGGTGGCTGGGCTGGGCAGGATGAGTTTCTGTTTGATAATTTAATTCTTCCAGGCTACCTCCCAAGGTCAGGTTACCTAATTTTATTCCAATAATGAAAGTACTTTATTATGAAAAAGAGATTATATATGAGATTATTTTTTTGCCATCCAGTCCAATGAATTGGTTTTGGTGGCCAGTTTGAATGCGATTTTGACCACTTGACAGGTTTTATACAAAATACCTGGTAAATTAAGATTCTGTTACACCAGGAGAAAATCTCACTCATCCATGTGTCTCTTGCCCTGTTGTAAACCAAAAGAATTAAGAACACCCTAAGCCAATTCTCTAGTTATTTGAATCTGTAGTTATTTGAAAACAATTGTCTAGTTTTTTGAATCAAAAGGCAGTATTGATTATTTAATGATATAGAAATTATCCAGATGCTTAGCATTTACTACAGATTCATGACTGTCCCAGAGCAGTTAAATGCCCTTCTTGCTGCCATCAACAAAAGCTACTTATTTATCCCTGTAAAATGGCTTGCATAACAATCATAACCTGCTGTTAAAAGTTGATAAATAGATAAAAGTGTCAAATGGATTTATGAACGCTAAGGCTGAATGGGATCTGTGTGATGTTTCTAGCAAATTAATGCCATGTGCAGGAGCTCATCTGATTGCTTGAATTATGACAAAATCCCAAGTTGCTCTTTTGGATTGGAAAATGGCACACAAGAAAGTGCCAAGTGGCTGGGGTCCTATCTACTGACTGGTAAATAATTTGCTGCATAATAAAGAGGCACCTTCTTTCTAACAGCAGTGCTCTGCCCTATTTATTGTATCATATAAATGTGTGTAAGGGAGGCTGTGCTGTTTCATTCCTTCACTTTGTCTTTAAGAGGAAAAAACATTTGCACATAGACACACACACACACACAGAGCTGAGCCAGGTCTTCCCAGGCACAGCAATGGCTCCAGCAGGTTTTGCTAGCCTAGGATCTGTACTATTCAGACAAAGGTCTTTGAGACCTTTGAGAAGATCCCTCCATTCCCTTCTTCAAGAAGGTCTCTCCATCTTCTACCCACACTGAGCTGGGTAGAACAATGAACATGGTATGTGCTGTCAGTGAAAGGTGATTTTGGAAAACGTTGCTCCTGGGAGGGCATGCAGACCCTGGGGGAAGGGGTGGTGGAGGGCAGGGATTTACAGCATGCAGCAGCACAGCATCCCCACATGTGGTAACTGTGCCCCACCACTGCGGAGGCACTCACACTGTCCCTTCTGCCTGGGAGCTCAGCTTCAAACCAGTGTGCAGAGGACCCTGGTCCTGAGGGGTTGCAGAATCCTCGTCCCAGTCACCTGGACAGCAGTGTCAGTCCCTGTCTCCCCGGTGGCCATTGTCCCTGTGGCTAGCTGTCATCAGCTTTCTAACCCCACTGAATGAGCAGCAGCTGGTTATTGCATTTGAGCTGTGAATAGTAAAAATTATATACACATGCTATTGTCTGGAGAAGCAGAGCAGGTCTGTGGGAACATCCGGATCCTATTAGGAATTTAGGGCAGTGGCTTCCTGGTATCCAGCCAGACTGCAGATACTGAGGTAAGAGGAGAGATGAGAAATTACTGTCTCCTTCAAAGAATCAGAGGAGGGCACCTGATGATCCTTCTCAAATCATATCTTCCAAGTCTGTTAGCATTACTGCCTCTATTTTCTGTTATTTTCAGTGTATCTGTGTTGACCAGGCAAAGAGACATTTCAGGGCAGCACTGGACAACAGAGGGTTGTCCATCCTTAGAAAAGAAGTCACAAGGCCCCAGTCCCTTGCCCCTTACCCACGCACCATTCACTTCTCCTCCAGCACAGGGCCTCAGGGGCTTGGTAAATCCCCTGGAGCAGCAGCTGGCCAAGGGGTTGGGTTACAGGAGAGGAGAGGGCACATGAGTAGGCTGTTGCTGCCACTCAGAGGTGTGGGATGTACACGTGCAGCAAGCACACTACTCGGGAGGCTGGCAGGCTGGAGGCTGCAGCCTGTAATTTTTATTCACACTCAACACTCTGGATTGCAGCCTCTCCAACTCCCTCCTCTCATCCCATCAGGAGAGGTGGGAATACTCCCACTGCCCAGCGCTGAGGGCAAGCCCCTTCCGCAGACCACTCCCGTGATTTTTTTGGCGGGCTGCACCACAGGAGTCGTCAGGCACTAAAGAGTAGCAGAACCAAACTAAGTATCCTCCCTCAAACTGTTTCCAAATCTGCTTTGCTGTGCTTTCACAAGGCGTGGCCAGGTTTCAGGTGGGAGAGACGCGCACTGTGCGCTCCCCCAGGACCCCCAGCCCTCCCTTCGCATCCCCCGGGTGCCTGTAGCCGGGCAGGATCCCCTCTCGTGCTCAGAGGCTGTGCAGCGCTGAGGAATACCAGCCCGGCAAGCAGCCCCAGAAAGCGTCTGTGTCCAAGAGGTGAGAGGGGCAAATTTGCCTCCCCGAGCTCGTCCAGGGCTACGGAACTTTTCCGTGTCAATGGCATTCGGCCTCCAAAGCCCGGTGCCGGGCGGGGCGGGGCTGCATGGGCAGAGGGGGAGCACATTCCCCGGCACATTCTCCATCCCTCCCTCCCTGCGGTCCGGTCGGGGCGCTGCGCTTAGCGCGGCGGCCGGCGCCATCCGGCGGGAGCGGGGATGGAGAGCTGCCTCGCCAAGGCACCGCCAGCGCCCGCTGCCGAGCGCCTCAAGGCTCCGCTTTCAGCTGCTTTCTTCTTCGGATCCGCTCCCGCCCCCTGCTCGAAGGATGTTGACAGAAATTAACGTGAATGGCTAAAAGCGTGCATCAACTCGATGTCAAGCTGCAGACAGAAAGGACCTGGCAGGTCCTGTTTGTTGTGGGAGATGGGGGTGCGCAAAGGGCTGGCAGATGGAAAAGCAGGTCCGAAGGAAAGGTTTTAGGAGGATCAAAACTGATTTTTAAATTAGTATTTTACTCGGGTACAGATCAGGTGATAGAAATGTCTTTCTCATCATTTAGGTAATTAAGTATAAGAGTGCCGGTTTTTATGAACAGATGCGGTGAACGTCTGCCAAAAACACCACTGTCCTGCCTCGGAGTGTTCATGCTCTTAAAGAGCTCCGCCAGTTTTTCGCCCCAATGGCTTTTCATGGTCTCCACAAAAGACAGCGGAGGAGGCGCATTCTTGCTCTTTCATTGAAGGAAATGCTCAGTTACAGGTACAGGAAAGGACACGGAGGAGGATGCAGAGCATCCCCCAGAAAACCTTAAACTACTTATTTACTATCCCGATTCATCAACTGAACAGTAAGTAATTCAGCGGTTTCCCGTAGTTACGAGCACCGGGGCACGCCGGGTACCCCGCAGGTGCTTTGGGGCGCGGCCCCGCCCGCCGTCCCTCACACCGCGCGGGCGGGTTCCGCGCGCGGCCCCGCCCCTTCCGGCGCGCCGACATGGCGGCCGAGCCCGAGCAGGAGGCCGGGCCTGGCCCGGGCCCCAAGCACAGGGACAGGCAGAAGAACAGGAACAAGAAGAAAGCGGCGCCAGGTGAGGGCGGGCCGCGGGGCTGGCGGCTGGCCGGGAGGGCCGCGGGCTGAGGGGGCCTCCGTGGGCCGCTGCGGAGAGTACGGGCGGCTTGTGGGTGCTTGGGGCCGGCAGCGGCGGTGCCGTGTAGTGGTGCTCCCGCCGTCGAGGTACTCGGCTTCCTCGCCTCAGTTTGTGCCTTGTTCCTGTGTAATATACTTGAGTAATCGTCTTGTATATGCCAGATCAACAGCGCATATCTCCTTGTTTTTGTTTTTGTTTTTTTCAATATAAAGACTTTAAGGCAGTAGTTTTTCTAAGATCAGAAGATATGCAAACCGCAGTTAACAGTATATTGAATTAATCTTCTTATAACAATGGCTTTTTTTTTTTTTTAATAGCAGTTGATGAATCTGAACTCCTCACTGTGCCAGATGGATGGAAAGAGCCAGCCTTTACAAGAGAGGATAATCCCAAAGGGCTGCTGGAAGAAAGCAGTTTTGCAACATTGTTCCCAAAGTATAGAGAAGCATACTTGAAAGAGTGCTGGCCACTTGTCCAGAAAGCCTTGGGTGAACATGTATGAACTCTTAATCATTGTGATACTGCACTTTACCTTTTGGGACATACAGGTCTTACTTAAGCTAATAAAAACAGTGCAAGTTGCTTTTCTCATACCGTGTTTGTAAATTTCTACTGTGCTTGAATTTTGAATTAGCAGTGTCATTTTTTGTCATCAAAATTGGTGAAGAGCTGTGTAGCCAGACTTGCAGTTCTTTACAAATGTTGTCAGCAAAGTATTTGCAGCAGCAAATATCTCATCGTCCAAGTACTGACAGCTTTATTGTGCTTGAAATCAGGAAGATGAGAGAGGTGGTGCTTGGGGCCTTATGAGACATATTAAATCAGGGTTTTGTCTCTGTGTGTGTGAATTTTCTTAAACTAAAAGTCACTTCAGAAATTTTGGAAAATAGATCTACATTCTGTTAGTTAACTACTTACTACCAAAGCTGAATTGTGATATTGAACTGGTGTTTCTTTTCAAATATTGCAGTATGTGAACGCAGCGCTGGATCTAATTGAGGGAAGCATGACTGTCACTACCACTAAGAAGACTTTTGATCCATATGCAATCATTAGGGCTAGAGACTTAATAAAACTTCTGGCAAGAAGCGTTCCATTTGAGCAGGTCTGTAATAAATCCTGAAAGTTTTTATCCATCATGATGCTTATATTTTGTCTTAAATTCTGTTATAATATTATACTTAAATTCTATCATAATACTTATAAAAACTACATTTTAAAAATGTGGGAATTTAAAGTGAGTCAAGTAAAATAAAACATATATTAAAAGTAAATATATCTGAAAGCAAAGGAAGAAGAATAAGCTGAAGTATTCTCTTGACTCTTGATTAATACATTTGAATTCAGACGACATTGCCTGCATCTCTTTAGGCAGTTCGTATCCTTCAGGATGATGTTGCATGTGACATCATTAAGATAGGCTCTCTGGTGAGGAAGAGGGAG
Source organism: Chloebia gouldiae (assembly GCA_003676055.1). Taxonomy (NCBI): domain Eukaryota; kingdom Metazoa; phylum Chordata; class Aves; order Passeriformes; family Passeridae; genus Chloebia; species Chloebia gouldiae. The sequence goes on along the minus strand of QUSF01000009.1, from coordinate 20,966,298 downwards.
ACTTTTATAAAAAGAAGAGCACGACTTCTTGGGCCAAAAGGATCTACTCTGAAGGTATTTCCTATAGGTGTAGTAACCACACAATATTGAGACCCAAATTTGTGTCAGGTCTTAATATTATACTGATTTCTTTTCTTTTTTTTTTTGGTGTAGGCCCTGGAACTGTTAACAAACTGTTATATTATGGTGCAAGGCAACACTGTTTCAGCTCTTGGACCCTTTAGTGGGCTAAAAGAGGTAAGATGAGATAGATGAGCCATTTGTCTAGCAAACAAATTTCTGTGCCCAGCTTGAGGGGAGTGATACACAAAATCTGTCAACCTCGGCAGTATCTCACTGACTTTTCAGCTATGTGTTAGTAATCTACATTTATATGAACGTCCATAGTATTATCAGCTGCTGAATTTTCTTTAGACTCCAAGATCTTTCTGTCTTGGAAAAAAAAAGCATCTGTATGTATTTTAATAACTATGTGGGAGATGAATGTTTATAAAAAGCAAGTTCCTCATGACACCATAAGATCCATGGTAACATGAAAATAATGTTGGTGAGGCCTCCTGGAGTCTATTAGAAGCATGACAATAGTATTGGCATTTTTGAATTGCTGTTCCTTCTGGTTAACCTTCTTGGAGAGCTTCTCCAACCATAATGTTTCTGTAATTTTAACTCTTACTACTTGGGGAGGCAGAGGCAGGAAGAGGAAGCACAATATTTCTTAGGTGATACTTTAAGTGATTAGCATATGAAATACTTGATGAGTTTTCTGTTCTTCTTTTGTATTAATACAGGTTAGAAAAGTTGTTCTGGACACAATGAAGAATATACATCCGATATATAACATCAAGGTTAGCGTAGTCTGTGCATCTTTTTTTACAAGAAAATGCTATTTATTCCCAGAGGGTTGTATGTTAAAAACTGACATGTTTCTGTGTGGTAATCTATTTTGAGGATTTCTGTAGTGTGCTGCTCTATAAAAACCAGTGACTTTGTTGATATACTTCATTTTACTACAATACATTGCCATAACACCATTATGGCAGTATCCGCAAAATCAAAGGGAAAGTTTGTATAAACTTTCTCCTTTGATTCTTGGCTCAATACTTGCTCTTTAAACTGAAGCACCTTCTCCAGTGCATTCTGTCCCTGTTTTGAGACATCTTTCTGGTTCTGCTGTTCATAATTAAGCCCCTCTGCTCTTACTGAAGTGAGATGTGGAAGGTTTGAATGTAGCATATTCCCTCTAAGAAAGTCATGTAAACTTCTGTTTTGGATCTCTTGGCTCCTACTGTAATACTGTTTGTCTTAATACCTTCTTTGTAATGTTCTGAAACCACTGAAGACTTTGATGATCAAAAGGGAATTAGCAAAAGATCCTGAACTGAGGACACAAAGTTGGGAAAGATTTTTGCCTAAATTCAAGCGGAAGAACTTGAAAAAACGCAAGGAGCCCAAGAAGAAAAATACTAAGAAGGAGTACACACCGTTCCCACCTCCACAGCCAGAAAGCCAGGTCAGTTGAAACTTTATTTGGTTATGCAGGAATATAGCACACCTCAAATTGTGTTCTTTGTAAAAAGAGATGGGGAAGCTTTTTCTGTCATGTTCTGATTCCTTGATATTACACATCTGGCTTCTAATGCATAATTAACTAAGGCTTCTTGCTACTTGTCTTCCACAGATTGATAAAGAATTGGCAAGTGGCGAGTACTTCTTGAAAGAAAGACAGAAGAAACGCAAGCAAATGGAAGAGATAAAGGTAAATTTGTACTAATCCAGGGTCCAGTTAAAAAGCATTTGATTGCTGACTTGGAATCTGACGTTTTTTTTTTTTTGTCCTTTTTTGCTCTGCTCTATTCCTGCTTGACATTTTTATTGGTAACTTCAGGCAAAGCAAGCAGATGCAGTCAAGAGAAGACAAGAAGAAAGAAATAAAGCCTTTATCCCACCAAAGGAAAAGCCAGCTGTGAAAACAAAGAAAGGTAACCATTTTTTCCTGTTGTAAAATTTTCTGTTGTCTGTTTCTAAGCTGAGTGGTTTTGCAAATACAGCCTAGGAAAAAGAAAGGTCATTAAAAAAAAAATCCTGGTGGTAAGATCCATGCCCAGAGTTTGCCAGGGACAGTTGAAAGACCGTCTAGCCAATAATTCTGTACCTATAAAAAGGCAATTCTCCATTGAAGAGTCAATCTCGGTTGGTTGTTATAGCTTCATCAATTTTTACCTTGCAGTTTTACAGTGAAATTGCCATGACTTTTACGTTCAAGTAGCAGAAAGCAATACTTATTTGAAAAACTTACATCACAGTTTTGGTACAAGATAGAACTGTTAGAAAAGGTTAGAACTATTTACCCTAACACTTTCTAAAGGTTAAAGTAAAACCACACTATGTGTAGAGTAAGAGCTTATGTTCTCAAATGTTTTATTTTTTTTAATGCACTGGCAAAACAACAATCTTTGTATTTCTTATTGTGTAGCCTCCACTGAGAAAAAGATTGATATTGAAGCGATTAAAGAAAAGGTAAAGAATGCAAAGAAGAAGAAATTAGGAGCACTCCCTGAGGAAGAAGTAAAGTTAAAAATGGCAGCAGATGAAAAGAAAAAAAAGAAAAAGAAGTAATTCACCACCCAAGATGTTTACTTGTCACCTCTAATAATGAACATTTTTACACTCTGAAGATGGGAGATTTTTTGCTGTCAGTATAATGTGGACAAGAAAAGACTATGTAAATGATCATTCTCTTTTCCTAAGTACAGTTTAATTAGTGAACCTACAATAGCAGTGCAGGCTTGGTGAGGCTGGTGAAGAAAATCTGTTCTACTGTGTTGTTTGATATAGCAAGAAAATGTATTTGGATAATATCCATCTGTCTAAAGGGAAGGTTTCACAACAGAAACATTGAGGAGTTTGATATGGAATGTTAAACATTTGAGTCAGATAAAGCTCAAGGTAATTCTGTAAAAGACTAGCAGACAATATGCAGCTTCAAGTTGTGGTGATAACTTTTGCTAAACAGGCAAGATTTATTACTGTATAATGCTTTTATTTTTGTAAAAGCTCTTTTTTTTTGTGTGTGTCTTGTCTTGATGTTAATAAACTATTTTAATACAATGTTCTTAAACCCTTAGTTAATCTACTGCACAACCTCCACTGTGTTGTCCAGGAAACAAATTCATCGTTTCATCTGAAAATCAGACAAACCATAATCTTCATTGCATACTATTGATAAACTGTCATTTCTTAGCATTATCCTGATGGGCTTTTACACAGAATATGGTACAAAGTAAGTGTCTTTGCATAGGGATTGTGCTGCAAGGAAGACAAAAAGTTATGTTATTTACCTCTAAATATATTCTTAGTTCTTCTTGCAAAAATGTCTTAAAAATTGTGTTCCTATTTTTTTTGGCACTTCCCCTATTTTAAAGAAAGTTTAGAGGTCTTGCAATTTCCTGAAACTGAAGTGTGATGAAATAAAGTGCACCAGCAGAGCAGCTGTTGCTTATTTCATACATCTGAGATTAAAGAAATAAATGTATTGAGGGGGAGATTAGAGCCACACTAATGTCTTGATTCTGAGTACTTTTGCTGAGGTTTGGAATTTCAATCACTGCACATGCAGTGCAAATGATTCTCCTAAAAAGATGCAGCTCAATGCCTTTTAAATTAGTGACCTTTTATTTGAAACTAGTAGGTGAAAACATCCTTTTTTTGTTGTTGTTTGTTTGAAAGGTTCCACATTGTGAAGTTAAGGCATTTAATCCCCCTATAGACACCCACAGGTTTTTAAGGGAAGGTCTTTCTTAGGATTTTATAAGAGCTGCTTAAGTATATAGTTAGATGAAACTGTCAGCATTTTCAACTTTAAGGTCTCTGCAATGCTTCTGTTTCTTCCCCTGGAGACCATGCATTAATTAAACTCAACAGGAGAGAACTCCTGCTGAGCTGCTTTTAATCTCCCTGGATACAGCAAGTGTTACCTGCTTCCCTGCCCTGCATTTCTTTCCAATAGTAGGCTGCTACCCCCCATGGGGCAGAGACTGTGCTGAACAGTCTGCTGTGAACCCTGTGCAGCAGAGTGCCCGTACCTGAAGTGCTGCTGCCCATGTCACTTGCCAGCTGTTTTCAGATGGGACTTTGCAGTACATGGAACTTGAGGCTAGGGTTTCACACAAGACTGTCTGTGAGTGTGCTGTCTTGGCTATGGAGGCTCCAGTAGTCACCAAACTAAAATGTATATATATAAAGATATATCAAACGTGAAACTTGTAATTTTGTCCCTAGACATATCTGCATTTTAAGAAATGATTTATTCAAGGAATGCTATGATACTGAAATTATTCTAGTGTAAGTACTAGCAGATTATCTATCTGGAAGTGTAATGTGAGAAATGTCAGGCCCCAGTTCCAATATTTGCAGTTAAAACCCATTCCAGCAGTAAGATCAGGAGTGGGCATGCAGAAACACTGATAGGTATTGTGGTGACAGTACTGAAGAAATTGGGGGGTGAGGGGAACTTCCCAGCTTCCTCTACAGCAGTGTAGAGGAAGTGTGTGCAGAGGGACAGGGTGCAGAAGCTTCTAAAAGTATAGAGAGGGATTGCTGTGGTCCAGCTGCCGAGTTTTGCAGCTCTGCTGCTTCCAAACTCTGCTTGAGCCGAGTGACTGTGGTTGGTAGAGGACACACCAAGCTGAACATGGCAGCTGTCCCCACAGCCTCCTGCCCCTTCCAGATGTACAGGTTCCAGGAGACTTGTTCTTTGGCAGCTGTTGAATCCAACTTTTAACTATGGGCACAGTGTGATTTTATTTGGAGTTCTACCTTTCCCAGTATTGTTTCTAGTGTTGTGCAAGTTGGAGCTGAATCTGGGGTTATTTTGTGCACCAGCAGTTAAGCTTTAGGTCATGTTGCAAATTCATGATTGCCATACACAGGAAGCAGGAAATAATTATTTATTCTTTGAAACAGCAATAAAACCCCTATGCTCAAAAAAATAAAAAAACCACAACAGGAAAGATTGCAATGATACATAACCATGTAAACACAGGTGAAACTGTTTAGGCACAGATGCCATGAGTTTAAAAACAAATTCTAAGCAAAGTACCAAAGACAAGTGCTCTGTGAGAAATGTGCTGTCTGCCCCAGGATGCAAATGCCAGAGCTCACAGGGATCCAAAAATTCCTTAAAAAAACTTAAACTATACAGACCACTCTGCATCTTGCTGTCGGAGCGCCCAAGGTAAGAGTGCAATAGGAATGAGACAGGCATGCTCTGCCTGTGCCTTGGCTGTGAGCTGGGGCCTGGCTCCTGGGCTGGACACTCCAGCCCTTCCTAAATGTTGGGCAGCTGCCTGCACCTTAGTTTGCTGCCTGGACAATGTGCTCCTCTACTCACGAGATCACATGCACACTGGTCCACTTTAAAAATATTTTAGCTTTTTAACTTTGAAAGCAATTTGAACATCTAAATCCATTTTAACTTTTAACTGGTTCTGAGCAATGAGAAAACTGCTTATCAGTGCTTGTAACTATGACCTGCAATGAAGATGTTATTTCTGTACTTCTAAATCACCTGTGGATGCAAACAATGTCTCTACCAATGTTTGTGCTGCCTGTAACTTATGTAAAGGGAACAGATGAGTTGAACCAAGTGCTCTTATGATCTTCTACATGTGTATTACCCACTGGCAGGTACTAGAGACCAGTATTTTGGTAAGAGCCAGGAGGCCACAATTGTCAGTACAAGAAGTAGTGATCTTAAAGTAGTAACGGAGATGCAGAACTCATCACATGCAGGCCTGTCCCACTCTGGATGCCACTTGGAATCCTCTGTAAACAAAACAATTCACTTGTTTTCAAGTATAACTGCAAAAAGGGCAACAAAAAGAAGCAGTAATTCCAGTGGTACTTACCAATGACTTTGTCACGCTCTGCATTTTCTGGAGAGAGAAAAGAAGTAAACATAAGCACACTTATAATTTAGAAACAACTTGACTCTAACCAAAAGGGAATGAAATGTGAGTATCACAACAGGCTTATAAATACAGCTGATGTGTTTCTTCTCAGGAAAAAGCCAAGACCCACTGACTCTGGGAGAGCCCTGCAGAGACTCTCAGGATTCTTCTGAGGAGTGGTTTATCATACATTTTTGACTTCTACTGCCACTGGCTGGTGTAGAGGACTCCCCCCTGGGTGGGTTTCCCAAGATCACTAGTTTTTGCCCTGTGCCCTGTGTTTGAGAGCCTGCAACTAACATTAAACAGCTCTGTTTAACATTAAACAACTTCCTTCAATTCCTTAGGTACTGGTGTTATAACGGAATCTTCCTACTCATTTTAGTTTACCAATGGTTGAGTGCTGGAGAAAAGTGTGACCATACCCTCAGCTCCTTGCTGGCCAATGGCCACAGCACAGTGCCTTGTCTTTATGGAAATTTCAGGTTTCCTTCCCTCCTGACTCCATGCAGCCATTACAAAGCCAAGTACAGGCATATTAGGAAGGCTGTCAGACTTGAGCTGAGCCCTGCATCTCTGTGAATGCTCTTGCATGTCAGCCTTGTTCTCTCTCAGTGCTTAGGGGAAACCAGATGGCCTGGCTGATGGTCATTGGAGTAAGCAGCTTTGGCAGTGCCATGGCTGCTCTCCCCATCTGCAGTGGCATGGCAGGGGCAAAGCTTGCTCGGACCTGCACCAGCCACAGCCACAGCTCGGATATCCACAGGTGTGGAAAACATGGAGTCCCCAGGACAGGTATCCCATTCTCTGCTTTCTGTTGCATGCAGTAACTTCTGGCAGGGGTAATAACACCTTAAACAGCAGCCACCGTATCTCCTGCAACAAAGCCTCCAGCACCTGAAGAGCAGACCCCATTCCACCACTCCCCAGGGTAGAAAACAGGTTCCTTCTGCCCTCATTCCCTCTCTTTGTGACTCACTACCCACTTGGCTTCTAAATCCAATTTTTCAGCCTATATTTAGGAACAGGAGAGTCATGTGCCTGCCTCCTGCCACTATCTTTTGTGTGCTCTTTCCCTTTCTACATGTGCCTGGAGAGGATATCTGGTTGTCTTCTACTTACGACACAGCTGCATGGTACACTGATCACCACCACACTCGCTGCATGCTCCTCCTGTCTTGTATGGGCGCACTGGGTAATTCCCACTGCAAAGGAAAATACCACTGCTCTCAAACAGCCCCTGGGAAGATGTTAATACCTACTGCTAATTAGGTTTTAACCTGAGTTCTGCTTCACTTGTGTTGATAGAATGATGTTTTTTTCAAGATTCCCATCTGAGTGCCCTGTGACCAAGACATGCAGTAGAGATTAGCAGAAGAGATGAGGTGTAATAGGACACCCTTTTTAGGAACTTGAGATAGCAGTATTGCAAACCTGGGAACTAAAGCAGTCTCAGAGTTAGGTAATTTGTGTGCGTGGAGACACTGGAATCTCATAGCTGGCTCTGGCTATGGAAGCAAGAGCAGGTTCAGTTACTGTGTATGTATGTGTGTATTCAGCCTTGTAGAGGAATGCTCTGGTGTTGGAGAATCATAGGTGGTGATTTCATCCATTTGTTGTTTAATATTTTAGGAGTGATGTAGGTCTCTCTCCTGCTCCCTCCCTCTGTCAGTGGTGTGAGTGGGACCAACTACCTCTGCCCAGACTGATACTGCACCAAATACAGCTTCAATGCTTTGCTCAAAGCATGGCCAAAGCAAGACTTCTGGCATGCCTCAAACTGCCCATGAACACAGAGAGGGATTTTGTAAGCATGAAATCTCAGCAATGAGATGAAACTTCATGGTAAAACCTCATTACTTTCAGCAAGGCAAGGCTTTCATTGCTTGGTCTAAGCTGAAGGGTATGTTCACTTGAGGTAACTATGTATGCATCTTGTCTGGGCCCTTGGCAGAGCTGAAACAAAGCAATGAAGCTGCTCCTTCTCAAAATCAACAGCTGGATGTAACATTACTTGTTAGCTTGCAACTGACCATTTTGTGGTGTCCTCACCCAGGAGGGAAGGGCCCAGCTTTAAAGCCCTCTCTAGAGCGCCTTGCCTCTCCAGAGAGCCCCCTGCCTGCTTTGCTGGGTGCTGGTGAAGGGACCACTCCTCTTCCCCATGACAATACAGGGCAAAAAATCCAGTAGGATTTTGGGTGTGGGGCTTCTGGGGAGAGCAGAAGCTGTGTCATTTCAAGGTATCTAGTCAGGGATACATATCCTTCCAAAGATGAGATATGAGCAAAAGCAATGCCAAACTTCTTGAGTTCAAGGCCTTCCTGGCTCTGGCCCAACATGGTATGCACGTAAAGCTTTTAAAGCTGCATTTATACCGAGGTGGTATTAATTAGCTGAAGAAGAGAATATATATATCCATCCTAGCTGGTTATTCTACTGACTATGCACATGAAGGATCTCTGGATCAAATTTTGTCTTGAGCAGCCCCAGCCTCCTAAGCAGCCCTCAGCTGCTAAGACTGCAGGCTGCCAGCACTGCACACTTCAATGTTTATCCAAGCCATTGACTTAGGGGCTTAAATCTTCAGGTACGTGTGGGAATATCTTCAGACTTTGGGTTTGCACCTTGGCAATTGTCTGGGGCCATCTTGGCATTTGGGAGCAAGGGATTAACTTTCAGATGATCACTTCAGTATTTTTATGTCAACATTTTATATTTAATCCTTTCTTCCAGTCCCACTGCTTTTTATGTCCAATATATAGCCCTCATCTAGCTAACAAAAAAAAGCTGGTTGGACAAACATCTACCTCTTCTCTATTTTGGAGACTATTTCCTCCCACAAAAAAACAGGACTAAAAGGACTGATCTAATAAATTTGCATGTGTGAAAGGGAAGGGGTAGGACCCAAACCCTGTGAAATATCCTAACAAAAATAGTACTTCAATAAAAACAGTAACAAAAAACCTTACGGTGGCCCATAGTTGCAGACAAAGTGTGCTGCGTTGCGTATGGCGATGTATTTCACCGTGGGACAGAAGTGGACAGCACAACCAACCTTGTAGCTTGTAGCCCACACTACCTGCAAAGACAGATGACACTGGTGACACAGGCTTTGATTCAGCACCTGAAGAGTTAGAAGATCTGCTCTCCTGTTTTATCACATACAAATGGGATGAGGAGGACTTCTTTGGCAGGCTTCACAGGGAAAAGCAGCAATAATGGATCTCAAAATCATCATTTGTTCTGACAAAAGACTGATTATTTTACCCAATTCACCATTTATTTGTTAAAACTATGCAGAAAGAAGACACGACTGGCTGTAATAGACTGTTTTCCTTTCTTGCAAAGGAGAAAGGTGAAGTTCATCTCCTTTGTTTCAACCTAATCCATTAGCATTATGTCTTTCCTGCTGTGGGAGCCGAGTTCACACCTGTACAGAAAAGGCTGCATGACCTGCTACAGCTCTTACGAAGTCTGGCTGCCTCCTTACTAAATCCTGTGAGGACATAAAGCAAATTGCCAAAAGGCACTGGTGCCTTGGGAGGAGGATTGTGTCTGGGCTGCAGTCCTGCCTTTTGACATCACGGCCATGATTAAGATAATCTAGGGGCAATGCTATTACTTCACTTACTGATCCTGTCTCTACCAGAAGCTTTTCTGTGGGACCCAGCATCCTATCAGAGTGCAGCCAAACGCTGCAGTCCTGAAAAAGTAAGTCCCATTACAGCAGCAGAGGGGAGACAAGGCCACAGCAGTACTTGAGGGTGATAAAGCAGAAGCAATAACTAATTACATGAGCAATATGGAAAGATCCTGGCAACTTAGAACATAAATAAATTTGTGTTTCCACTGACTTAAAGGGGAAATGTGGCCCTTTCTGTTTATGCCTGTTTGGTTCCAGCTCTGGGAAGATGGGACAATCCTCAGACTCCTGAGGGTCTTCTCAGTGCAGTAGCAGAGCAGAGGTTGCTCCTGGCACCAACTGTAGATAACTTCATTCCTGAGGACTGTGAAGGACTGAATAAAAGGACCTTCCCTATCCCAGGAGGCCACTGACTGAGCAGTGATTTGTGGTAACTGCAGTACTTGTGCCGAGGGAAAACTCTCTTCTCCACAGCTGAGGAGAAGAGGAATGATGAGTTCCTTGACATTAAAGACTCAAGGATGCTTCCTGAGGCTGTTAGATACACATCTTCTAGTTACAATCACTATCACTGCTAAGTCCAAGTGAGAATAATCTTATTTTTTTATTCTACCCCCATAAAACTGCATGGGCCACTTCTCTACAAACACCATGGTCAACAGCACTGTGCTTTAGTGCCAGGTTAAGTTGTGTTTTTGTGTAATTTCCAGGTGCTGACTCTTGCAATATTCTTGAGAGCAAGCTCAAAGAGCAGCACAATCACCTCTCAGCTCCTGCATCCAAGTATCTTCTGCGCACAAAAGTTCAGAAAGCCCACCATCTTTACCTCATCCACTCAAGTCCTAAATGCACATGTGTATCTCTGCAAAAAAAATATTAAATAGCCTCAGGTCAAAATTTAACCCTAGAGTTGCTGTTGCAAGCTGTCCTGCTTTCCTACAGCTGTGGGCAGTGACTGCAGGGTTGCATGGCAACTGCAGTCCTTTTCCTCCCTTTGCCTGCTTCCTTTGGGAACAGCAGTTGAACAAAATGTATATATGATGTTTTCAGAACTGCAGATATCTCTTCTCATGATGGTACTTCTCCAGCCCTTGACATTTGAAGTATACCTGACAGAGCTGGGACCTCATTCCATTCATGCACTGCAGCCCACAGCCACTGCTGTTGCCTGTTTTTTGGCCATTGCTTGGCTAATCTGACTGCTTGATAGCTGCACTGTTTTCTTCCCAAAAACCCCCCAAACTGCCACATTTAAAGTAATAACACGACTCTTTTCCTCCTGTAATTTGGACCATAAGAACATCTTGTGCACACAGACATGTAGTAAGATTACAGACCCTGGAAAGATTCACTGAATCTTCAACAGAAATTTAGAGGTTTTGTATCAAAATGGTAAAGCTGGTTCATGGTTTAGATGGAGAAATGCAATGCCTACCTGCGTATAGTGGCCACATACTCTACTGCACCTATTGGTGTGATAATCATAGGATTCAACCTCGTGGTACCAAGAGTTAAGGGCTGCTTTCACGGTGAAGACAGGAAGTGAGCCAGTCCAGATGTTTTCTCCAGCAGAAGCAAATCTGGGGTGAACCTTCCCTCGATTTTTGAGGTGTACATTATGTTTAAATAAGCATTTTTTTGCCCAAGCTTTTGCAATCTTTGCCAAATCTGGATCCCAACTCTGCAAAATAAAGACAATTAAAAATCACTTTGTTATATTGGCAGTGTGGTAATTCAGAGCAGCTCTCAGGAAAAGCTGTATCTCAATAGTGTAGATGCTTTTGGTCCATTCATTTTTTTATTTCTGTGGAGACTTAGAGAGCTACGTGGCAGATCAGTTTGCAGGTTTGTTTCTGATTTCAACTTAAGTTGCTGATTAAGCTTGATGAAATTTTTTGGGGTGCTATATAATTTGGGCTGACTGGCTTGTTGGGCACCAAGAGCTATATATCAGTCAAACAGTGTTTGTGGCACAATGGGCATTTCAAGGCTGTGCTGGCCATGACAGAACATTAATGTAAATTATACTTCATATACATCGAATCTGGAGAATGAAAGTTATGCTTACCATATCAATAATGCAAAAGTCTTGTGTAGCCTCATAGCCTCATTTTTGCTTAATGCCATGGCTTGCAGGTCAATTCACAAGCATACTGGGATTTTGGGGACAGTTTAAACTCAGCCCTTTGGTGAGCATCATTGTGTTTGGTGGCTTGAAACCTGAGTGCTGAATTCATATTTGTGGAATGACTCATTCACTTGCTATTCAATTTTAGAGAATGTGGTTATTTAAGCACCTGAGTCATGTAAATGTCTTTTGTTTGCACTGAAGGTGGTGTCTGCTCTTGCTGGGTTTTCTTGTGCATACACCTTGATTGGGTGATTACAGCATTGTACCTCCTGGTAGATACAGTACCACAAATGTATGCTTGTAGTCCTAGTTATACTTTGTGTTATGTAAATGAAGTTGTCCAGCACTGAGCTATTTTGTACTGAAGTTGTTTTTGTAAAAATAAACTTTTTATTTGTCCTCTTCTTAATTAATTAAAATAGCTTACTTGCTTCTGTAAATGATGGAAACGCTAAGGAAATTGTTTTGAATGGATCAGAAACAATGAAGGAAAAGGTGTATTTTACAGTCTACCTTTTTGTAGATTTTTTGGTAGAATCTAACAGAGGTAGGTTGTTAGATTTTATGTCTGTGTTTTACCTAAGTAACTTTTTTTTGTACCATAGCTAAGTCTGAAACAATATGTATTGTTTATGCTACCAATTAGTAATTAAAAATCACAAGATCATGCCAAAATGCATCTACAGAGTTTTAAAAATATTTTTTAACCTATGTCGTCCATTTCTTCCTTTGCCTAATGGGTGTGGAGGGTGTATTTTCCCAGTGTGGTGGGGCAGACACTGGGCAAGTACTGACCAAAGCCACTCTATCACTGCCCTCTTCAGCTGTGGAGGGGACAGAAAATGCAACTAAAAGCTCCTGGATTGAGATAAGACAGGGACAGATCATTCATCAGTTACTGTCATGGGCAAACCAGATTCAGCTTGGGGAAATTAATTGTATTTATTACAGTTTTAAACACCTTCCTCTCACCTCTCCTTTCTTCCAGGACATAACTTCAATCCTGATTTTCCACCTCCTTCCCCCCAGCAGCACAACGGGACATGAATTGGGGGTTATACTCTGATCATCAAACGCTGTCTCTCCTGCTCCCTCCTCCAAATGGGGAGGACTCCTCACACTCTTCTCCTGCTCCAGTGTGGGGTCCCTCCAAGAGTAGACAGTCCTCCACAAACTTCTCTTCCTTCTCATGGGGTATAGCTCTTCCCAAACGGCTCCAGCATGGTCCCTTTCCCAGGGTGCAGCCCTTCAGGAACACACGGCTCCAGAGTGGGTCCTCCATGGGGTCCCAGTCCTGCCAGCAAACCTGCTCAGAGCGGGCTCCTGTCTCCATGGGGCCACAGCTCCTGCCAGGACCCTGCTCCTGGTTTCCCACAGGGTCACAGCCCCCTTCAGGCCTCCACCTGCTCCAGTGTGGGGTCCTCCACAGGCTGCAGGTGGATCTCTGTTCCTCCATGGACCTCCATGGACTGCAGGGTCACATCCTGCTTACCACGGGCTGCAGGGGAATCTCTGCTCCAGTGCCTGGAGCACTTCCTCCTGCTCTTTTCTGCCCTGACCTTGGTGTCTGCAGAGATGTTCCTTTCATATGTTCTTAATCTTCTCTGGCTGCAATTGCCTTTGCACAATCTTTCCCCTTCTTGAATGAATTATCCTAGAGGCACTGCTACTGTGGCTGAAGGACTTGGCCTTGGCCAGCAGTGGGGAAAAGGCTCTGTGGGACATGCAGGAAGCTTCCAGCAGCTTCTCAGAGAAGCTACCCCTGTATGACCCCTCCACTTCCAAAATCTTTTCATGCAAACCAAATACACCCACAAAACTAGGACAAAAAATAATTTAGACAGGAACTCAAGTATTCATATTCAGTATTATATTCACATTATATTCATAATATTAATTATATTAATATTCATTATTATTATTATTATTATTATTCTGTATTATATCAAGTATTAAATTTGGAGCAGGGAGTCTTATTTCAAGTAAGCAGTTTGTATTTCCTTAGATACATTTAAGGACCATGGATAAAGTCTGGCATTGTACAGAACTTATCCTCCAGTCCTGGAAGATAACTCTGCCAGTTAAGACAGAAGCTTCATTTTATATCTTGTCAAGGCTCTGAGATGATCATCATGAAAGAAGTACAACAGTAGGGGATGCACTTACTATTTCATGGTCTCTTTTTTTTCAAATTCTGCTTTTTCAGAGTGCGTGCACCTCCTCTCCTTCATCCTACAGTAGTAATAGGTTTGAAGTTTGATAAAGGTATGAATAATACTAAGTTTAAAGTTGCATAGTAAGTTTAAATATACTTTCCATTTAGTGCGAATGCTTAATCTGGCTGACAGATGAAAAGCAATGTACAGAAATGTTCACAATGATTTTTAGTTTAACTGCAGTTACACTCCATATTTGCTTATAATACTGCACTTAAACAGAAAGATTGGACTAAATGGCTTGCAAAGAAAAGGCACAGGACAGGGAGATTTGCATATAGATATCACTGTGGTTTAAGGAAACAATACTTACTTTTCTTTTCCCTCATGAACTGATTCTCAGTTTTCCTTTTTTTAACAAGTTGCTTGCTGACTTAAGGAGGAAAAATTTAATGCATAATATGTGAAAAGTGATGGAAGACAGCACTAATTCAAAGGAGACAGTTGTGAAGCCCTGATGAAACTGTTGAGACTGCTGTTTTTGAGGAGGCTTAGAACAGAACAAGTGCTTTTGGTGGACAAAAAAGGGCTCACATTTGTCAGGTAAAAAAAAATCTTAGATCAATGTTCTCATTTTATAATGCATGTATTACAAATATCAATGGTTGAGCTTTTTTACTTGCAATTAAAGGAGTTTCCATTTTGCATTTTCTTTTAAAAACTACTTTTCCAAAATATAGGAATGCCCCGAATTCAATCTTAATTTTTACATATCTAGGTGGACAGTTACCTCCAGCAAAAAAAGAAGTTCCCTGTCAAATAAAAACACTATCTTCTTTTCTGCCATTTTGAAGTGCCAAGGGCCACTCAAAACAATGTTTTCAATTCCAATGCTTTTACTTTTGTAATAGATTTTATCATGTATTGCACTGCTATCTCCACATTAAATAGTTCCTGGGAGAGGTCATATTTAAGACTAGGGATTTTGCAGTGTTTTGAAAGAAACCTACCATGACTCAGTTTCTGGTTTTGATGCAATTTATTTGTCTCTTTGTTATGCTTTTTTTTTTTTTCAGATTTCAGTTACTTTTTCAAAAGAAAAAATTAAGCACAATTTAAAAACACAAATACTGCATTTTTAACACATCCTAACAATGTTTTGTTTGTTTAGGGCCAGTAAAGCAATGTAGAAAAGAGTCCAAACAACAGTTCTGAAGGCCAGGATGTAGAGCTGAGGAGAGCTGATCTAAAAGATTAATCTAGAAGAGAAGCTAAGTAAGTTTCCTGTGATGTTTGCAATTCAGGTTTTATTACTGCGCAGTTACCCCACCCAAATGGGGCACTTACCTTTTAGTGTCTGACAACCAGAAATGGAAAATGAACTTGGTGCTTTTTGGCTTCCCCTGCAGGCCCAGCCCCTCGCAAGTGCTGCCCTGCTGGCTCAGTGGGTGAGAGCCTCGCAGAGAACGCTCATGGAAAGCTCCCCAGGGCTGTTTGGCAACAGGATCTGCCCTCGCCCACCCGAGCAGGAAAGTTGGGCTTAGATGTGCACAAACCCACACCTTTGGCGAAAGAGCTGCGTGGGGTGCCTCGCAACCAGGAGGCTTCTCACACAACACAACACAACACAACACAACACAACACAACACAACACAACACAACACAAAACAACACAACACAACACAGCACAACGACAAGGCTCGGCTGAGGGCTGGCACCCTCAGCTTCGAATGAGCAATTTCAGCCGGAGCCAAACTGCACATATCCGATTGCATAAAGCCAGCTGATAATTAGAACCTTCTTCTCTGCTTTGAAAAGCGGTCAGTTTTATGACCCCAGGTTTTTGTGGGGTTGTTTTCTGATTTTTTTTTTTTTTTTACGTTTGATCACAAAAGCAATCTTTGAGAATCATAAAACAGCATCGCAATTCTACAGATTTGCACATAAGTCACGGAGATTACCTTACCATGTAGAGCATGTTGCTGGCTGGTGGATCCACTTGGGACCGCAATGTGTTGTGGGTTTGCACACATTGCCGAATAAACTCTGGATCCCGAGAATCAGGCAATGTGGACGGATCAAAAGAATCAGAGGAATAACAGAAGAGTAGTAAAACCAGCACATAAGTAGAAAACCTGCTTGCCATTGAGGCAGGGAGAGATGGTGCAAGCAGAAAGGCACCACAGCGTTTCTAGGGGCGCCCGGCTCGCCTTTATGGAGCCCCGGGGCGCTGAGGGCAGCTGGGCGTGGCCCGGCGCTGCCGCGGGGGCGGGCGCGGCTGCTCCGGGACCGCACGGGCGAGCCCCGGACCGAGCGCTCTGCCGGGGATCTGTGCTTGTGCCGGGGATCTGTGCTTGTGCCGGGGATCTGTGCTTGTGCCGG
>QUSF01000009.1:20936657-20950028 GCA_003676055.1 Chloebia gouldiae | reverse complement strand
TCACTCGCTGTACAGCACACCGCCGGGGAACGCCGCCGCCAAAAGCATCCCTGTCGGTCCCGCCCCCGCGGAAAGTCGGTTCATTTCTGCGGTTTGTGCACAGCCACCAGGCAAGTTTTCTTCAGCCGGTTCCGTCACCGAGCGCTTGCTCAATGCCATGCACTGCAAATGTCATTAGTTCTTTCCTTACAGTCATGCTTCTCAACGGCTGGTGTTCCAGCTTTAAAAACAAAGTGTTTCAGCTGTACAAAGTGGTTTTCGCTCCACCACCAGCATTTTGCTGGGAAGATTTTTGGGCTGGACTTACCTTAGCCATGGTAATTGAATACAAAGCTAGTCACAGGAAACGAGTCGTATTTCAAGAAGACTGCTATGAGAATAAGGAAGTTGAGCTACAAGTTCACATTAGAGCTGTAGCAGCCTTGTCTCTTTCTTTTTTTCTTCTTTCTTTAATTATAGTGGGCAAATGTCTCTCCTGTCCTTTAGGCTTCTTTGTTACTGTTTGTTTGACCCCTGTAATCCTGTTCATAGCAATCCCTATGCATTACAAAAAAGTTTTGGATAAATTTTCTTATTTTGATGAAACTACATGCTGTTAAGGCTATTGCTTTTTTCTCTTTCTTTTCCTTACATATTTGCTTCCTTTCCACTACAGCCAAATAGTTATAAAATAAAGCTGCCTTATTTATTTATTTATTTATTTATATACTGCTAATTCAGTGTCAATTCTAATCCACCCAAAGGATCTATTCACAAGAACTTTGGTTGGGGCCCATTTTTATTCTGTGGGATGACATGCTGCAATTGACATGCTCAGAAATTGAGTCACTGTGTTCTTAAAACATTAGAACAAAGACAAAAGAGGACAAAACAGCTTTAAATATCGAATATTTAAGGCAGCTTTAAATATTGCAGCACAGATCTGCATTGCTAATAGCAGTCAGTATCTCCTGGCTTGAAAGATTCCCCTCACTAACAAACATATATTGGAACAATGGGGGTCAGGTTGAGGGCTAAATGTCTCTTTAAACAAACTGAATCCATCAGATGTTTGGGCTTTTTAAATGAGGCTGAAATATTCAATTTCTAAACCAGAATCTCTCCTGGGCCCATTTCATTTTCCATCTGTTTCCTGCTACCTGAAAACTCATTATGGCTGCCATCTACTCTGCATATTTTCACCATCTCACATCCTAAAATTAGGCTTTCCCCATTGACACCCCACTTTAGTCCTTACTCTGTCAGCTTTCCCTGGTATTCTTTTACTTATGGAAAACAAGGATTAATTCTGAGAGGAGAAGAACTGAATAGTACAACTGACACACATAGGCTAAATATAGCAAAGGGCAAAATTTACTCCTGTTCATAAAAAGTAATATATACAGTTAAATTTCCATTATCTGGGGAAAATTGTGTCTGGGATAACTGAAGCTTAATGAAGATGAATTAGTGATTCTTTTGAATACAGTGTGCCACTTTAGATGTGTCTTTGTGATGCCCCAGACATCCAGGAGGATTGTTAGCACATGGAGTCTAGTCTGTGTGGTCCCTCTACCAACCTAAAGGCTCGTACAGACACAGGAGCATGTTGCAGCTACTGACAATAAATTATACTAGCCACTTATATCTTGCCTTGAGTGAAGAAGCAGCCTTTCCCATGCTGGATAAACATTGCAGGGATAATGAAAGATTATCAATTTTTTTTTTTTAACATGTGCCAATTGTGTGAGAGTAATACAGCAGTAGGATCACAATCAGTATCTTAATTGACCATTACTCATAAAAAAAAGTGTGTGGAAATTGCTGTTGTACTAGAAGTACAGCACCAGCGCTCAATACAAGAAACAGTGGCCTTAAAATTAAAACACTAAGACAGTATTGGTCACACGTGGGTCGTGAATGCTCAACAGGTGGGATGTGTGGTGGCATGGGAGGCCTGGGGGGACGGGGCTGCGGTGGCTGGGGCTGTGTATCCCAGTCTGGATACCAGTTGGCATAACCTAAAAGTCAGGAAGAAACAGGTGTTAAGACCTAGTCTTAGCCATACTTACAGGAAAGCCATTAAGAACAATTTGATACGTACTTATCAGCTTCTCACGATTTGTATTTTCTGCAAAGAGATCAGAAGAGGAAAGTAATGTGAGTTATCATTCAATGGTGGTTCTTAATGTAAAGAAGTAAGCCTTTGCCACCAATGATGCCAGTTAATGCCTAGAACATCCTACAAGGGGGAAGCAGGCCAGCAAGAGCAGGCTCCCAACTGGTGTGGAGTTCATATTTTTTATTGATTTGAAAGAGAAACAGAAAAAAAATCCAGCTGTATCAGGAAGAATTTGTGTCATGGAAATGAGGGAATTAAAAATAACAACAAAACATGGAATTAATTTTAAATTGTTAAGTAGTTACAGATGGACAAATATAATTACTAATTTATCACAGAAGTACACCTTTACTAAAATTTTGCATTTGCAGGATTACCTATGTGCATCCTATTGAAATTCCTCTTTTGCTCTATAGGAGAAAATGGTAAAAGCGGGTGGTAGGATCTAGCACTTAACTTTTAAATTCCCTGTTCCTCCTGTCCCTCCCCCTAGTCATTGAGATATTTCTAGTTTTCCTGTGATGTGTCAGTCTGTGGCTTTCAGATGAGTCAGTCAGGATATTACAGAAGAAAAGAAGAGCACCAAATGCTCAATAATTTCTACAACTGAAACTGTCTAGATCCTGGCTAGTAAAGACCATCCCCATTAAACCTCTGTATAAAATTAATATTTGATTTAAGACATTGCTGCATCTCCTTTAATTAATAAGTCCCAAACTGGGCAATGTTTATTAAAAACATTGTCCAGTTTTGGGACTAGGTAAATTGACATAAAGGTTCATTACTGTTTGGAGCAGACTCAATGACGAGGTACGGGCTGTGTGTTTCCCTGCTGCACCCACACCCTGACACCAAAGAGACAGACCCAGCACAGAGTCACTCTGGCTCATTGGAGGGGAGGCAAGGAGGAGGGAGCAGGCTGAGCCCCTCGCCATCACTCACTTCTCTCCCAGACCCAGGCAGCACGTTTGCAAGGAACACCTCCAACCCAGAGAGGTTTTTACTTCAGCCACACTCCTTTCATTGGTGCATCTTTTGCAGTGTTTGGAAGTGAGCTGTGCTGGCTCAGCCCACATCAGCTCCCAGCCAAACGTCCCACAGCTGCCACAGGCCTGCTCCAAAGGGGTTACCAGTCCTTTATTAATTGCTCCTCGAGATTTGATTAAAATCTCCTCATGCCCTGAGCCTTCCAAGCTCTGTTACAACTCTTCATTTAATTATTTACCACCAGCACTCTGATAACAGTGAGTATAGTACGGAAAAAGATTACAAACAAGATCTCACTGCTGTTTATCAGAAAACTGTGGAAGTTAGAAATAACTGTGCTTTTTGATACAGTCTTGTTATTAGTTCAGAAATACAGTTGTCTGGAAAATGTGTTAGGACATGCTAAATAAGCAGAAAAGCAAAAGATCAATTTCCTATTTCTGCTGAGAGAGAAGAACTAGACAGTGAATATTTGTTGGGACTGAAATTTTGGATTTGAATTCCTGACCAGATAAAAGGGAGAAAATAATCTAAGTGAGACTTCTCTACATCAGAAACTCTTGCTTCTTCTTCTGAAAGCCTTCAACTGCAAAGTATTTCAATTATTTTCTTATTACAGTATTCCTCCCAGAGTTTGGTACTGCTGTTGTGTGGTTTGCTACAGACCTACCATGCACTTAGTATAAATTGACTCGTTGTTGTCTTTCCACTGCTAATTATGCCACTTTTGTTTCTGTGAAATTTTCTTACATGATCATTTTGATCTTACCACAGAGCTTTTCTACACACTTCTCATTACTGCATCTACTGCATGGCTGTCCTTCTTTATATGGTTTCCTTGGGTAATTCCCCCTGCAAAACAGAAACAGTATTTTGTTAGCTGTCATTGAAAAGATGACAAGGGGAGGGAATACCCTAATCAAAAAATTGGCCATTGCAATTGTTTGAAACTCTTTTTAGATCAGCTTAAAGCCCTCACTGGCATGAGAAGCAGTTTACTCCTGCCACTGAATATTAGTGAGACCTCTCAGGCAATACTGTATTATTGTAAGCATACAAGAATTTGCCTCTAGCCCATCATTACCCACCTGGATTCTAAAAAGCAAACATGTAAAAAACAAGTAGAAATACTGCAAGGTACCAGGTAAACTAGAGGACTGTCTTCCTTTTATTTCCTAAATTGCAATGTCTTGTTTGAAATTCATGTAGGTCCAGAGAAAGGTGTAATCTTTCTGAAGTGGGAATATTACACTTTTCCCACATTTCCTGAAAAGACTGAAATCAAAACAGATTTTCTTCTACCATCTGCATTATGATGAGTGGTGTCAGCTATGATCTGCTCTCCTGCTTTTTTTAGAATGGGATTTTCTGCAGTCCCAGCTATGTCCAGTAGGTTCTGTTCCCAATGGCCAGGGGAAGTTTCCCTTGGACAAGTAACATGAGGACATTTGGTCTTATTCTGAAATTTGTTACGACTGCACCCATCATATCAGTTAGCATCTGATACCAGATCAATTGAAATATTTAAAGAACAAAACAAAAAAAACCTCAAATGCCGCAATTAACTTACGCTGGCCCATAGTTACAAACAAAATGTGCTGCTTTGAATAGTCCTGAAAAATTTTCAACTGTGTTGCAGAAGTGAACTGCGCAACCAACTTTGTAACTCTCTGCCCAGACGACCTGGAGGACAAAGGGAAGTATGTAATGCACTGTTCAAATACTATCAAAGCAACAGCATCAAGAGAAGGAGGAGAAGGGAAGTAGCTCAGGGAAATTTAAATCAGCTGACACAGGAGCAACTTAACCCGAAGGGCAGCTGGGACAAATGACAGATTGATAGCCATTTTTGCACTTATTACCTGACTATCCTTTAAATGTGAAATTGCCAGGGGATAATCCCTTTCCACCATTACTGGAAGTAGAACTTGACATCCCTAGGACTCATAATATTTATTTCCAATCTCATGCAACAGTAAACTGGGGGATGCAAAGCCCTGGAGTAATTCCTGTTCCAAAGCAATCTGTTCCAAGCCTGTACTCAGATCTTCAGTGAAATTAGACTATATATATATATATGTATTTGACTATCCATATGTTAGACTATAAAGCACTGGGCATGTAAGACTTACCTGAGTGTAGTGACCACACTTGTGAGTACATGTATTGGTGCTGAAATCATAGCTGCTGACTTCATTAAACCAGGACCTGAGAGCTGCATCCACAGAGAAGCTGTGGGCTGTGCCAGTCCAGATGTTTTCTCCAACAAAGCGAAAGGTGGGGTGCATTTTTCCTGGCATTTCAAGGTAGGTATTGTGATTAAACTTACACTTCTTTGCCCATGCTTTGGCAGTCTTAGCTAAAGCAGCATCCCAGGACTGTAGAAAAGGAAGAAAATATACTATAACCTGCACTGCAGTGACTTTGCCAAATTCAGACATTTTTAAACAGAAACTTTTCTGCTTCCCACCACTGCTTTCAGTTTCTTTCTCTCACATGACATTTCTACTCCCATAACAAATTTTTGTCTTCTTTCTCCCACATGGCATTTCTACTCCCATAACAAATTTTTGTCTTCTTTCTCCCTTAGCTATTGCAGGATATGCAGGCTCTATCCACTGTTCAGTTGTATCTGACTAGTTAATATATGTACAGCTGGAGTGCAATCTTTAAGCTGCTATACTTGGAGGGGGTAACTCTGTGAAACTTCCAGAGGGGCTTGGGGGACTTTGTGCCTAGGAGATGTTGGCTGTCCAGGGATTTGCACTTGGCAATTATTACCAGACCAGTTAGGAATTCTGTTCTGCTGGCCAGGACTGAAGGAAGAGTCACAGCTGCTCCCTTCCTCAGCTCCTTCTGCCTCTTTTCTCTCTTTCCTCCTCAGCAGATGGACAAAGCAAATAAAAGACTCCCTCATCTCTGCTGGGCTAAGAAGGAAACACTCCCATCCAAAGAGGCAAAAGTGTTAATTTAACAAACCAGTCTGGCAGACTTGCAGATTTTATGCTGACAAGTAAAGTTCAGTACATTGAAATTCAAGTTAAGGGATGTGAGAAAAAATGGAGTTTGTGTTCCTAATAACAGATCTGGAGATGGATATTACCACTTGAAGTAGTAGACTAAAAGGCAAACAAAGTATTAGAAGCTCTTTGCAAAGCAATGGAGAATAAAACCACATATATAATCACACTTCTGCAGAAGTCCTGTTAAATGGTGTGTGCAGCACAGCACCCCACCTCAGGAAAGGTACACTAGAACTAGAAAGGCCAGAGAGAGCTTGGAGTAGGATGATCATCTTCAAGTTCAGAGAACTTTGATATAGCAACAGAGAGTGCTCTGCAGCTTCAGTCAGAGACATCTGGACATCTTATGTGAAATAGGTAAATACGCAGCATTAACTTGCATCTTCCAATAAAAAGGCCAGACACTATTAAATGAAGCTAGGCATTAACAGGCCCAAATCAAACACAAGGAAATAGCTTCACGCAACCTGTGGTTAGGCTGTGCAGCCTTTTGCCATGAGATGATAGAAATTATAAAAACTTTTATGACCTCAAGGCTGAAAAAAAATTTTAAAAAATCAATTAAGAGTTTGCAAATACCATGATTGGTATACCTTGCAAGTACACCTTTGATTCAAGAAGTTTAAATATATTTGTCCCGCTGTTATTCCAGAATTACTGGGTCTTTGGTCTGAGCAGGTAAGTTTGCTCTTGTGCACTAGCTTTTTTAATTAAACATCATTTTTAACATGGCAAGAAATTAAAGTCACTGGTACTCTGAATCTCATTCCTTTACTGTGAGCTTACATTTGTAGAAATGATTCATACTCTGCATGTCGTTATGCATTTAACTTGCTTTCCAGCTATACAGCACTGCTGGAGGGCTCAGAGAAGTGACATGCACTGGCTGGTGTTACCTCCCTCAGCTAGCTATGCACATTTTTCCTTATATATTCCACTGAACAATGTGTGACCTACCCATAATATAACCTGTTCTAATATCCACTGTATTTGTAGCAAGCTCTGCTTTTCCGCCTATATATCACTATCTCTACTCTTCAAACTGTGCTACAGCAAATGAAGATCAGGTATCTAAATGGATATCCTGGAAAATCCCTTTTTCAACACATGTTCTAGATTGGAAGAAACAACAAGAGATGATAGATTTTCAACAAATCCTGTCGCAGAGTGTCTACTCAGAAACTTTTTAAAAGTCAAACAGCTTCCATGTATGAAACCTGACCTGATATAAAATAGATTACTATCTCTAGAAAGAGGTAGATGACATATTGAGAACTGAACACTATTTTTTGCAATAAACCCCTTTGCTCTGGCTGAAGTTGAGTACCTAATCTTGTGCTAAAAAAGAAATTCCCTTCAAATTATTAAAATTGAACAATACTGTGAAAATGAATGTATATTCTATTTCATACAAAGAATCAACATATATGTTACAGAAATCATTAACTGAAATGGAAAAAATAACAGTACAAAGGAAGAATATGATGGGCTAAATCTGTAGCCCAAATATAATAATTTCAAAAAGATCACAAACACAACCTTACCATGCGAAACATATTGCTGGCTGGTGGACTCACTTTGGATCGAAATGTGTTGTGAGCTCTGACACAATCCTCAATGAACTTTGCATCTTCTATGTCAGGCAAGGGATAAGCATGAAAGCAAGAGAAAAAATCCAGTAAGAACAATGCAGCAAAGAAAAATGTGATTTTCATCATTCTCTAGTGTTTTTTCATAAGTTTTAAAATGAAAAATCTCATAGCTGGAGATGAAGCTGGCGAGCAGTTTTGCAGAGCTTGTCCCCTGGGTGTGGAAGCACTTGAAAGTGTCAAACAGGATGTGAATAGCAATTGCTTAATCACGTACAACTCTATCTGACATCATAGCTGGCAGTCTAAGGGTAAAGCATGAAACAGGTGCCTGCTGTGCATATCAGCAAGAAGCAACACTCCAAGTATACTTCTGTCTTTTCTTTGAGTGTGCTCCATCCTGCGTGACTGCCAAACCACTCTGTGATTTTTGGTCTTATCTGAAGAGATGTTGCTGAACAGCTTTCTTAAAACCTGCATCAATCACAAAAAAATGCAGCTTTGAAGAAACAGAAATCTACTATTCAGCTGATTTTCCAATAGTATTGCTTAGTCATACCATCTTAGTTGCAACTATGTGGCAGGACATTGCTTCCATATCAAAATTACTCAAGAAATAAACAGAATTAGGAAATCTGTGCTTCAGAAGGAGGAAAAAAAAGGGTTCCTGAACAGCACCCTGTTGCAGAACAGATATTCTGGCCTGGTTTGGTGTGTGTAACAAAAAATAAAATTTGGAAATCCTAGGCTTGAGTATGTGTTGGTTCTCTCCTTCTTAATTACTTGCTATTACCTGCTAGCCTGAAATCACTGGAGCAGCTTCCTGTGCTCCTGGAGAGCAGCCACAGGATTAGCACTCTTGGTATAACATTCCAAGTCAGATAACTTCTCAAGGCAGTAGTATGGTATGTGTTGGCATTTGTATTGTCTCCCCCAGCTGTTCTACAAACTGTTAGAATATTTCTTTTTTCAGCCTAAGCCAAATTGTACAGCTATGCAAGAGTATAAGAAGAACCATATGTTTTAAGAACTGAGGTCTTGTAACCCAGTTTTAGATAGGTTTACAGGGAAAATTTGTTGCAAATATATTGCAAAATATATTGATGGGTCTCGTTCCCTGCTCAGTTTTGGTGGTCAGACTTAATGTAAAACCATGCTTATTACAACTACATGCAGTTTGCACAAAAACACCCATCACACTAAAACTGCACCATTAATTTAACAGTAGAGTGATCTTGCACTTATATATGCATGCAGTTGAAATTCTGTTTGGAAAATGACTGGTGATTTTATGCAGTAGGAAATTTTGGTGGGTTCAGGATAGTCCTGGTTATAAAATGCTTTCTTGCATTTCTGGCTCCATCTAGTGACTCTACTTATAATTAAAGCAGAAGTTCAGCCTGCCCTTGAGCATCTATGATATTTTTCCAATAAGAGAATTTTAGACTTTTGCCAGCATTAAGCAGTGGATCTCAACAATTTAAGTTTTGGGATTTGGATAGCACATTATAGCATAATAACACATTTGGATAACACAGACTGGACAACACAAGCCATTGCCAATCTACAGATCTCAAGTGAAATTTAGCACCATGTGCTGGGTACATGCAAGAAGATTTACAGCCTCATGATTTTGAAAAAATTCCCATGATTACATCCCACTTTTGCACTTCTGACCTGCTTTTAGTTCAAAATGGCTGGAAAAATAAAACCTCAGATTTAAAAATTTTCCCTAATGTTCTATTTAGTCAGAGGACTAAAACCTGGTGAATTACAGCCTATTACAGATATCCATGATGCCTGAGAATTTGTGAAATCACATTTAATTTTGTTCTCAAATCATCAACTTCCTCACAGTATTGTTCTTTTACTGGGGAGAGAATGTCTGACATTGATTTACTAGGTTAAGTTAAACAAATGGGGTGGATCGTCTGGGTTTTCTTATTCATCCATATGATTAGGCAGCTGCAAGATCACTTGGCCTTCCAGACCTGTGAATAAACTAATATTCTGACATGCATTGCTTCTGCTATTACACAATGGCACCTCAGGGCAGGAAACAGAATATGAGACAAGGACAATGGTGATATTGAATTTCCACAAGAATTATTCTGTAAGAAATCATTTTGTATTCATTAAAAGCTAAAAAATCCTAAAATTATTTTGTAATAATGAGGCTGTAAACACTTTCACAATTAACAGAGAAGGCCATTAGTATGTGGCTGGACTGCAGATAGTTTTACTGTAATTTTGAAAGGATCTGGATGATTACTCCTGTAAACTTAAGTGCAAAAGTTTTGGCACAGCATATTTTTAGATCAAAGAGTTTTACCTGCCAAACTTAAGACAGGCATTACAGTTTAGGTATCTGCTTTGTCTTAGGAGATTCTTCCAATAGCTTCTGCATGTGATTAACCAAACTGTATTGAATTCAGGTGAAAATGTTTAATTCTATACCTAGAACATCTGGATGATCATATATTCCATTTCTGAAAGACTTGCAGACATGGTAGCTTAGTCAGTATCAAAGTGTCTCTCCAGTAGGAAAGGTACAGGTCTCAGGTAGACAAACTGACTTGACCATTCCCAAAAGTTTCATCTCTTCAATTATAAATGAAAGAAGCAGTTGTGTTCATCAAACATAACCATTTTTAAAAAATGGATCTTAATATTTAAAGTGGTGTTACCTGAATACTGGGTTAAGGACTAAGCATTTCAGAGACCTTTATGTAACAGCCTCACCTATTTTTTTGAGATTTCTACCATTTTGAGATTCCAGTGTTGTGGCTCTCAACAGGTCTACACAGCCCATCCATTTATGGGTCATAAATTTTACCCATTTTCAATTTTGTGTCTGAGCCTTCAAGAACATGACTGCTCCTGGATCATGCATGGTCTTTGATTATCAATTATGATGTTCATAGTGTTTAACCCATATACACTGCTTGTTTTTTCTGGTGGTTAGTTTCCTTTGTAATGTTGCCTGAAATGCATGAACATTTTGATATGACTTAACTGTGTATAAAAGGAAAGAAGCAAACAATCAAGGAAAAGAAAGTTTAGATGTGAACATCACTCTAAGAGAAATGTGCAAAACCCTCCAGAATTCTATGCAGACAAGGTTGAATTGCGGTTGTTTAAATGTAAAAACTACCTTGATAGGTAACTTTTCATAATTTATTGTGCCACAGAAAAAATGAAAAATACTTTCCTATGATACTGTCTACTTCTAGCCTTCTAAAAATCTACTGCCAAATAGACAGCAAAACTTAAATCCTCCAGCCTTGCTTTTGGTTTTGTTATAGGCAGAACCAGGGGCAGAAAACAATAATTAACACTTGAAGAGAAATAAGCAAGTAAAGACAAAAAGAACTGAAAGGAAAATGCTCCATAAATAATTCTGGTAACTTCTGGTGTTTTCATTTCACAATCCAAAGCTTACTAAAGAAGTAATTTTCAGGGAGAGCACTCTAAGCATCTTTGAACACTGAGATAAGAAATTTAAGAGCTGCTTTTACTAGATAAGATCTACTTGACATTAAAATTATCATCTGTTTTAGATCAGCAAAATATCATGTATTTGCTTATAGATGAAACTGATTCTACTGAAAAGCTTATTTTTCAATTAAGTGTTATTAATTGTTAAATATTAAGTGTTCAAAAGAAACCTTTACTTTCTCAGCAGCATTAAGTTTCTCTGAATTACCACTAAGAAATCAAAATATAATGAATTTTGTTGATGATTTTTTCTTTTTTTTTATGAGAATTATAAGGAAAAAAATATACTTTGGCTGGATTTTATTCTTCTATCAATATTTTTACTAAGTAATACCCACAGACATTCTGCAGTTACTGTGATTACTTTGAACAGCATCTCCAGACTTATAGAATGCTGAACTGTGTGGCTTGGTAACTATGGAACTGGAAATTGTTATTTTATAAAGTTCATGTAGTAATCATGCAGTGAAATGAGAAGTGAGGCTTTCAGTGAGGTCAGTGTTGTGGACAAGAAGAGAGAATTATTGCACAAGGTACTGAGGTGAGCCAGTGCAGGGGCAATGCAGTACAGTCATTGCTTGATGTTAAAAAAGACAGTGAGCTGCCACTTGGTACCATATGTACACCTCTGTGTTATTTACAGATGGTACTGATTTACATGGCAGGCACTAAGCAAGACATCTTACCACGGACAACTCTTACTTGAATGTAACAACCACAAACCTTAGTACAGCTCTGCACTACGGAAATTAAAAATCTGACCTCACCATACCAATTTAATGGCATCAACAATATCAAAAACTTCATGACCTACAATCCAAATATTCTCTCCAACAGAGGCGAAATTAGGATGGTACAGATGTTTCTTACTTAAGTATAAATGCATTCATTTCTGCATGCCCTTGCAGTCTGTGCCAAGGCTGCATCCCAAGTCTACAAAGCATGAAAGGTGAAATGGTTGTGCAATGTTGAGTTACAACAAAATCTTAATCAGATAAAGCTAATCAGCAATAAGCAGGTAAATATCAAACACTGGAGTTTCATAAAGAAATACTTTTCCTTATTTAGGCAAGTACCTGTGGTTTATTTTAATTGACTTTTCCTATTGCAGCACAGAAATACGAACTAATTTAATGAGACAAGTTTTTCCTCCCTTCACTTTTGAAAAATAACTTTGTAAGAGCACTTGCTAGCCACTGAAAAAGTAGTTGAAATGCAGTTTTGTCTTCAGGCAAGGAATAGCTGGCATGCTAATTAAACACAAAACCTTTTGTGTTTTATTGTTGAACAGGTCATTAAAGATTTTGATACATAAAGATTAATTCAAAGTAAAATGCACCGATACTGTAGATTCAATAGTACAAATATTTTAAGTACTTTTAAGAGAGCCTCTGGAAACAAATATTTATTCTTCCTATGGTATGGCTTTATTTTACAAAGACAGCTTCATAAGGTAAATGTGCCAATTACTGGCCAGTAACTCATTCTACTACCTCATCTTTAGAGCTCATTCCTGAACATGAATCATCTTTTGTATTTGTCTTCCAGTCAAGACTGTTTCAGAAAGTTTACCATTAAAGTACTCCATTTTATATCTTAACAGAAGATGCTGCGATTTATTGCTTAGGCTTACTGGCGGTCATACGTTTCGCTTCACTCTTACTTTCTTTTTGGACTTTACAATTAACTCCACTGGCTGCTGATACTCTTTCCTCCCTAAGGCTTTTGGTTTTTTTCAAGCCATACTTTCAGTCATAACTTTTCCTGGGTTTCCTATTCTTGAGCATTTAAAACCGTGTATGGAATCTTTTGCAAACTTCACTTCCCAAATCACCACCCCTCCCCTTGTCTGCCAATCCAGCTTAAAACCCACCCAAGCAAAGGACATCCTTTGCTGAATAAATGCCTGCTCCAAGTGCGTTCAGGATGCTCCTCATTTAGCTGCCCATTGCTAACATGCTCCTCTTGGGGCACTAGGCGGACTAAACATCAAACATCTGCTTTTCCTGCATTTTCTTCACTTTTGCGGGCCCCTTTCCAGCGCAGGTTTTGACGCGCCGGCGGAAATGCCCTTCAGCGCCGGGGCGCAGTCACACCGCCGCGGGCCGTGCCGTGCCGCGGGCCGCCGCCGGGGGCGCTGCGGCGCGGGGCGCGGCCCGGCCGCGGGCGGGCG
>QUSF01000009.1:20846673-20936257 GCA_003676055.1 Chloebia gouldiae | reverse complement strand
GCCGGGGGCGCTGCGGCGCGGGGCGCGGCCCGGCCGCGGGCGGGCGCGGGGCGGCCATGGCGCTCTCGGCCGCGCAGCAGGTGCTGCTCTCGGCCGCGCTGGCGCTCTGCGTCTTCGTCGTCATGCCCAGGATGTTCGGGGGAGGAGGCGGCGGGCGGCCCGGCCGGTCCGCGCGGGGCGGCAAGGCCGGCCCCGGCCATTACGATCCCCGCCAGCAGGGCAGAGGTAGGAGCCGGGGCGATGGCGCGGCCGGGGCGCCGCGCGGGAGCCGCCGCGGGCTCGGAGGGAAGCCGGGATCCGGGCGGGATGAATTCGTTCCTTCCCTCCGGCGGGGAGCTCCCGCTGTGCGCGGGCTGTGGGCAGAGAGGCCTGGCCAGACCTCTTCGAACTGGCCCGAAACACCCCCACCTCCTGCGGCGTTCTGCTGTTCTGGTTCGCCGGTGCTTTGGGTTCTGTCTGTGTTGTCTTACCAAGCTGCTGTTAAGTGCAGGAAACACCCGGTAGGTGGAAGCGCGGAGCGGTGTGACGGGCAGTGCCCGCGGGGACACAATCGAACAGATGAGCCGAGAGGTGGCACAGGGAAAAATCAATCGCAGTAATGAAGGCGGGTGTTGCTGTCAGTAAACATACGCACAGTCATACAAAACCAGTATATTAACAAAGAGTTCAAGATGCTTGTTTAGAAAAGGTATCAATGAATGTATTACAGAGTTTACTACTTGTGGAGCTACAGTGGTATCCATGTATGTTAAGCCATGTCGCTGCATGTCCCGATTTAGCTCAAGGTCGAAAGGTACGCCTTTGTTTTTGACAATCACCAAACGCCTGCTTTTGTGAGGTAGCTCTGTGATTCATTGATGATGCCTTCTAGGGTGTTTCAAACCAAGAGACAGGTAGTTGCTGCAATCCTCCAAATGTGCTTTTTCCTGCTGGCAGAAAAATGGAGGCTTGAGCTGCTACCATGTTCTCCCCACCTGATGTCAAACTAACAAGCTCTTACAAGCTCTCAAACTTCATAAGCTCTTGCCTGTCCTGTTTTGCCTGATTTTTTTTTTATTTATAAGGTAGCTGTATATTCCCTATAGATCAAATTATTTTAAAACCAAATCCAAAAAAAGAGAAACACTTCACATGCCTGTGATTCTACCGAACTACTGGCCCAGCACTGACTAAAATAAATTTTAGACACATGTCCCATTCTCATCTCTCTGTGTGGTTCTTTTTTCCTGGTTGGCTAGCAAATCACTTTGCTGTTTCTTCTTTGGCATAAACTTGGTGCAGGACACTAGTGGACTAGGATTCAACATTCCTCCACCCTGAAGGTGTTTCCCTTGCCACATTTTTATTTGTATAGTCTGTAGAAATCTTGTTCATCTGTGATAGCTACTATTATAGTAAAACTACTCATTTACAGTAAAAACAAATAGTACTTAAAATAGGGGAAAAAAAGGTGAGTGTAAATGTAAAACTAGGAATCAATATTAAACATTCTGAAAGGTGGAAAAAAAAAAGTGATATCCAGATTAGTTAATGCAGTTTTAGAAAGTCTAAACCTACTTGTACTGAAAGGACAACCCCTGCCTGAATTTTTACTGAATGATGAAGGTAGCTTGAATTCTGATTGTTTCAGCTAGAGCATTTAGGTTTTATGTAACATTAATTTTTTTCTCTATCTGATCGTGGCTGTACTTTGCACACTTGAGTTATGTAACTGAATTCCTGAAATGCCACTGTTACAGTAGTAATTGATAAGTAGTGATAATGGTATTTTGTTTGGGAGTTTATATGGAACGTGAACCTTGCCATGCCCATACTCAGTCATGATTCATTAAGTTTTAAGTCTAGGCAGTCAGTTGAGACATCAGTGTAAAACTTCACAACCCCCCAATCCCCTACTGTCTGTCTCTGCAAGCATCTGCTTTCTTTAGGTCATGGTGCATGTCCCATGATTTCACTACCAAATAACCTGTTTTCTAAGTTGAACAATAACATTGGCTGTTTTCTCATCTGCTCCCTATTCTGGTAGGCAAATTACATGCAAAAACACTTCTGACTTCCAAGGTTGCGTCTCTTGGGTGTTGTATAATCTTTTCCTGCTAAATATTTGATTTGCAGAGGTACAGTAGTTCTAAGCCTGTGGGAATATCCATGTAAAACTGCATTTACTGTCAAAATAATAAAAGCAGCAACACAACGTATTTCAAAAAAAGTTTTTTTTTTTTTCTGGGATCAGACAATTCAATTTGTAACTTGGTTCCTTTGGTGCAAAGGAAAAAAATTAATTAATATTTTCAGCATTATCACTAGTTTCTCTGAGTATGCTTTAATTTCAACATCTAAATTGTTTCTTGTTAGATCTATCTTTTGTGATTTGCTGAGGGTTTCCCAATGTTGCTGTGAAGAAGTTTAAAAATTGTACATTAAAGAAACCAAGCTTGGCTTGAGAGATTTTGCTGCCTAGATTTAACTGTGCATCCTGTTAATGTAAGAAGAATTTTTGATTTTTTAAGAGGCTACAAGGCTGCCCACACAAGGCTGTCTTAGAAGAGTGATGAACAATGATTACAGAAGAATAAAACAATTTCATTCCAGTTGTGGACTCCTGATTTTATTTCTTACTTTGTTGTCTTTCCCTCAATTTTATTTTTAAGGTAGTCCTCAGACAGTTTATCAAGTGCACCGGAATCCAGGAAATTCGGACAGTAATACCTACCAGAGTATTCAACAGATGAGAAATGCAATGGAAAAAGAGATAAAAAATGAGAGAACGAGAGGAAATGGTCGAGAGTTAGCATTCACCCTCATGCCATTGTATGCTCTTGGAGTGGGAATGTTTGCAGTCTACAAACTTCTTAAGGTAAGCCATAGGAAAAGCATTAAATTATTGTAGTCAGGAGAAAGTGTAAATGCTTGGCTTGTTTTTCTAATTCTGAGTCTTGCTCTGACTTTGAATGTGAAGTCCAAAGTTAAATTTTTAGCGTATCTAATTCTTCCATATGAAGGCTTCTGGCTTAGGTATTTTTAAACTCTTGAAGAAGTGAGAATCTTACTCACCCTGCAGCCTCAAATAAGAATCTGAGAACTTAAACAGTGCTGCTACCTGAGTCTGTAACCTAAATATCATCAGTGTTTCACTTCCTTTTCATTCTTCAGAATGAGATTGAGTATGGGAAGGAGGTGAACAATTCCTGCAGAGCAGTGGTCTTAGATTAGCAGTTAGGTGGAGCAGCGAGTAGACCTGACCTTTTGTTTGGACTTCTCTTGTGATCCTGCAGTTGCAACATGCAGGTTTATTTGCGTTATGGGATACCTTTTCTACCATTTGTAAATTCAAAAAGGAGAACACGTGATCGGTTGGTTGTTTTTTAAAAGGAATCAATCTTGAAATGTATTATTTATAGTAAGAGATACACAAAGCTGAAAGTGCACCTGGAATATTGTTGCTTGCCCTCAGGGAAAATAAAAATGAACAGGAGTAAGACTGGAGACAAATGCTCATTTCTGGAGTCACTTCACATTAATCTTGTATATGGGAAAAATATCACAGCTTAGCAAAATGAATATAGAGGCTTCCCAGTTTAGTACAAGATTTGAAAAGCATGAAAACCTTATTTTGGGTGTTACAATTCTATACACTTGGGCTTGTGGGATTAATATGTAAGTGTTTTTATGACAGTATCTTTATTACTTTAAGAAATAAGTTCTATATCCTAATTAATGATAGGAGACTGGATCCAGTGACCTAGAAGGTTTCTTCTGCTTCTTTTTGAAAGAGCAACTGCTTTCTTTTACAGCTTTTGCCAGTCATGTTGTGTTTACTTAAAATCAGAAGTGTTACTTTAAGACAGGATGAGGCATCACAGAAGAAAAGTTTAATTAATGTAGCACATTTTCATGGTTGCTGTTTACTTTTACTAAAGTTCTAAATGCAGTTTTGTTTTTAGTACACAAGTAGTGATGAAGTTTTTTAAACTAGATTGTATTTTTTAAAGATGAAGTCGCATGAAGAAAGTCAGTCCAAAAAGGAAAAAAGTACAGAAGACAAGGCGAAGGAAACAGGTAAGATACCCATTCGGAATGCATATATTCAACAAAAATGCTTATTTCCTACTGGAAAAAAAACAAACATGTTTTCATTGATGCAATCTAGCTAAAGGAAGACAATCTTTCAAGTTACTGAGAGCAGTTTGGAATCTAAAACCCACTTTGTTATTCTGTATGTTTTAAATGCTTGTTTGAGATTTGTTTTAATTCTCCAGATGTAATGCTCTTTAAAACAGCTGTTGTCATACTGTAGGATTCTCTGCCTCTAAAATGTCTGATTGTTTTCCTCACGTAAGATCTGTTCAGTTTTCTTCAGTTTAAGTGGGATATAATTAAATAGGGTATTTAAAAATAATATAATGATCTGGTTTATAACTGAACTGTATTGATAGTGGAACTTTGTGGCTAAACAATTATAGAGACCATTTATGATTTCTAGACCAAATGAGAAACTGTCACAAACATTCAAAGTTGATGCTGTTTTCATACCTTTTTCTCCCTTGTACAGAGACATTTTTAGTGAATTAAACAACTATCAGCATCATTTGGTGTCTGTGTATACCATGTCTCTAATGAGGTTCAGCAGTGATTTGCTACACTGCCTACTCATCATCCTTGTGTGTTGCATTCTTCTCTCTTCAAAGTTTAATTGTATTTTAGGAGGAGTAGCTCCTCTTGATTCTAGTGCATTAAGCATATTTGTAAGGTGTGAATAGACAAGCACATGAAAAGTATAAATACCGTACTTATATCTCAGGAAGTCTTGCAGCTGCATAGTTTTTGAGACTGGGAAGGTGAGCTCCACATTCTTGCTCAGTTTCTACAAAGGTGTCCTCTATTTGGGCACTATTGGAGATAGGTTACTGGCTGGAAAGGACTACTGTTCACACATAATAAGTCTTCTGTTCTTAGCCCCACCACTTCCTTTTCATATTGTCAAATTTTTTATGTGAAAGAAGCTTTCTGGTTTTGAATCTGTCCAACAAAAAATATAAATTAATATCTTAATGATATTGTAAAGATGTTTTTTACAATGTTCTTTCTTTTCCCATTCCCCTCTCCCTCCCCCCACACCTTTGTCTTTTCTTGTTGTATTGTTTTTGTTTGTTTGTTTTTGTTTTTGTTAGAGCATCAGCTTTTAGAACTGGAGCAACATCTAGCACAGACAGAGAAAATGTTAAATTCTTTATTGACTCAGTTGGATCCACTTTCAAACTGGTGAGTGTTTCTAAAATATCTCAGTGTTGTTTCCTCTATATTGAAATTTGTCAAAATGTTAACGAGTTCTTAAAATGATCCTTATATATAGGTAAGGAACAGTTTTAGGAACCTTCTTTGATTATTTATTGTTTCTGTAGCCTTTTGCAGGTGATACCAATTTTGCCATTTGTGAACTTTTTCACAGACACCTCCCATTTCTTGATCACCAAACATAAATGCAGAAGACATGATCATGTTACTGTGTCTTAACAGAGATGAACTTTTATATTGACCAAGGAGACCAATAGTGAAAATATATTTAAACTCAGTAGCATTTGAAAGCCCTTGTGGGAAGTAGATTTTGGTATCAGAGTGAGTTTCTTCTTTTAGATGTAATTATAAGAAAAAAGTAGTTATCAAGGTATCACTGCTTTTTTTTTGTGTTTTGAAATGAATCTGTAAAGTGTGTGCATTTCAGTGAAATAGAGCTTGTCTATTTTAATATGACAAGGGAATCAGTAATATAAAAGCTCCTTGTAGTTTTAGAGAAGTTCTCTTCTTAAGAAGCAAGAGCCTTACTTACCTACTAGAAAAAAAAGTATCCATGCAGTTAATTTTCTAGACTGACATCCTTCATGAAACAGATTAAAACACGCAGAATTTCCTGATTGTTTCTGCAGTGTACTTCTGAATTGGGTATGTGCTGAAACTATTAAGCAGTAAATTCACTGGCCAGTTTGCCTTAACAAATTTCTAGTAGTGGTAGGGAGGAAAGAAAAAAACTTGAATGAGAAAAGCTTTCAAACTCTATAAAGATCTGTATTAGGCATTGTTGTACTACTAATAACAGTACTTTGGGTAATTACTGGAGTAATTAATTTGGAGTCATTACTTGACCTTGGCCTTTGGGACTCCAAAGTTAGAG
This sequence comes from Chloebia gouldiae, assembly GCA_003676055.1. Lineage (NCBI taxonomy): Eukaryota > Metazoa > Chordata > Aves > Passeriformes > Passeridae > Chloebia > Chloebia gouldiae. The sequence continues at coordinate 20,930,088 of QUSF01000009.1, read as the reverse complement.
TTCAGTGACATTGAATGGTTGTATGATGTAATGGCCTTCGAACTTCTCAAGAGCCAGTTCTCAAAGGAAAGCTTGACCTAAACATTTCACAAACTTCACTATGGTATTTATGCACAAAAATAAATATTGCAGTAAGTGTATTATTGTCAAGCACGGCCTTCCAAGATAATCTTTCAGCTGTTAACATTTGTCTTTTTTTTTCTAGTGTCAATGCTTTAGCATGTGAGCAGAAAGATGAAATAATGACACAGCTCCAATCAATTAGACGACTGATGAAAGAAAGTGGATTGGATAAATCAGAAAACAAGATGAAAGGTAATTAAATTTTTAGACAGATGGATAATCAAGTAGTTTATATTCTAAAGAATTAATAGATCTTACGACTGAATTTACTGTTCAGCTTCTGAGTAATTTGTGTGGAATTAGTTTTATTCTGGAGGAATACCATTCTTCTTATTTGAGATGTATCCCATTTCAAATTTTTGATACCTCATGATTTATTTAAGAATAGGTGCTCAAGACATTGAACTGGGGTGGATCATAGAGTCACATCCTGTTTTGCTACAGGAACAGACTACTAACAGACTACATAGGAACATCAGTCCCTATGTAGTCTGTTAATACTGGACTAACTTTAGGCAAAGGATTTTCAAATGGGGACCTCAGAGGCTGTGAGTAATGCTTGCATAAAATACTATACAGCAAATTGTATGTTAGTTTGAACTGGAGACTCCCAAGAGCCGTGTAGGAGCCCAAGAGAAATCTTAAATGTTAAGAATGGTCCATTAGAAATTTGGTGTTTTTTTGCATCAATCTTAATAAAAGAGAAAAAATCTTAGTAAAAGAGAAAAAAAATACTGTACTTTTAAACTGACACTGAAATTCAGAGTAAACTTTAATTTTGATTATTTGTTGGGAATTTTAAGATTTTGGACACATTTGTGATGAGAAACTTGAAGATCTCATTCAGTCATTCGCCGAACATTCTCAAGAGAAAGAAACGGACAACAGAGAAGATGAATGTAATGAAGATTTACTTGAGGATATTGGTAATGATTACAAAATAGAAGAACACGAATTGCATGGTGAATGTGAAATACATCAGTTGGAGGCAGATGTTGTGGAAGACGAAGAAATGATAAGCAAAGATGTCATTGAATCAGAAGAGATGGGACTGAGGAGACGTAATAGATATGAATGGAATCTGCATATGTAAAACTTCCAAAAGCTTATGAAATCTTTTTATGATGTTGTATGCACTTTAAACTGAAATGAAGTTATGTGCACTGCTATATGCTTTAAAAAGAAGGGTGAAATACTGCCTTTGCTTGTATCTATGACAGTTCTGTAACTGACTTCAGTGGCAGCAGAATTTTACTCAGGATGTTTACATATTTTTTCTATTTATTTTTTCCATTTATTTTTTCCCTATAAAAATATTTCTGTACTCTGTATATAACGCACTGTAATTATATCTGATGCTTCACTAAAATTTTAGAATATCTTCTTGAGACTAGAAAGAACAGATGTTTCATAAATGTTTGTGGGAACCCAGGACATCCCTCTGGCTGTCTTGAGACCCTGTCAGGGGGCTCGGAGAGCTTGGCATGAAAGCAAAAACACCTGTGGCTTTGATTTTAGCCTTGAAAAAAACAGCCAACCTTGTATGAAGAATTACAAGCCACAAGGCATTGAGTATTTTGGTATTGAATTAACACAGGGTGAAAAAGTAGAATTTTAGGGTTTTAAGGGGTTCAGGGGGACAGGATGGAGGGATTTGGGCGTGTCCTGACCACCTTCTTCTTGCCCTCCATGTCTTGCTGTGATAGTGACACTTTTCAATTGGTTTAAGGTAGAGACACACTGTCCAACATAAATGATAGATACTGGCACGTTATTGTAAACCTAGTAAAGTAGTTTTTAGTGTAAAATGGTAACACCACCCCAGGGGGGTTGGAGTCTGTCGCAGACTGATCTGCTAGACAGTGCGCAGCTCCTTGAGAAAGCATGTTACAGATGAGAGAAAATAAACAACCTTGAGAAGCCGACCCTACGCATTCCGACTTCTTCTTTGGCTGTGCAGGCTGGGAAGCGAAGACTTTTGCATTCTCAGGGCCACGTCGACCTCCAGACCCCCGAGAAATGTTTTGGTACTAGAAAGCATTATGCCACTTGAACTGTGACTTTCTTGAGTTCATTAAAGAGCACGCACTGATGAATTCAGCTCTTTCTGGAAAAAGTTTCTGGGAGTTTGAAAAGCAGGATGCATTTAGTCTTTGATACTCATTCATAGTTAAGTTTCGTTATTTGGAGAGAGAAATTTAGCCATGGACACTATATGCAAATAATGATGGCTGAATTTGCAGTCTCTTGAATAAGGATGTTTAGTTTTGAATGTCAGTGTATTACACTTGATCACTTAATTTCTTCCCCACTTGTCACTGGTTAAACTCAGCAGCTGTCTAATAACTGATTAATACCCATTAGTGTTGTATCTCTGTTTGACATTTATTTTAATACCATAGAATCTGACCTTTTGATTCATTTAAATACCTTTTTTTTTTTTTTTACATCAGAATTAACATATGTGTTGCTGTGTACCATTCAAGAACTGTGTGGTGTTGGATCTTTTTTCAATTCATTATGCCAACTTGATAGCTGCCTTTTGAGGCTGCCTTTGCCAGAATCATTTTTGTCCACCATTTCAGTATTTACTCCTTATTTTGTTCACACCTATGGTACTGCCAGCCTTTATTGACAGGAGTTGCCTTAGAGGTAGGTCTGGCAGTACAGCAGTTACATTTTCTATTTTATAATTGCATAGCTTTTAAGTGGGCCAGTTATGATGGCTGAACTCTTCTGGCATCCTTATTCTTACAGGAAAATAGCATGTGAATTTGTTTTTATGGAGGAAATGTACTGTACTTAAAGGGACTAAATTTATTATGTCACTCACTGAAATGGAATTAATTGTTCATTCTGGTATGTATTGTTCACATTGTTCATTGTTCACATGGTATGTATTTTGTTCTAAAACTGGATCACACCGGGCTTGGAAGTAGCAGCATCCACAAACACATTCTTAGCATCAGTGTGTTCGTAGTTTTGCACTAAGTGAGATTTTGCCTAACTTTGGAACACTGACTACAGAGCCAAGGTTTCTCAAGAGCTGGCAGATTTTCCCCCCAAAGCAGAAGGAGATCAGAACTGTACTTGGGATACAATTTGATTTTAGAAAATAACTGATCTTGCTCTGGGCATTCAGGACCAATGGAACTGAAGAGAAATCAGTTTCATTGAGGCTTTTCTTTGAAATGTCTGATGTATTAAAGTCAGCTAACGCCAAGGCCGTCGATCTGCGGGAGCCATGGGGCGGGAGCTGATGTGCTGCGCTGCCGAGGTGTGCGCGGGGTGCAGGTCAGCCCTGCTCCTTCCGGGCCCGGTGCCGGCGTCCTTCGCCTGGGGCACTGTTTGACTCATCCCTGCGGTGCCTCTCACCTCCGCGAGGCTTCGGAGGCTGCCGACACTTGAAGCCGAGAGGCTCTGAGCGCATGGGGCTGGTCGCTGTGTTTCTCACCCAGGCTACAAGCACGCCGCAGCGAGGTCTCCGCTCCCAGCTGCCGGCGTTCGCCGGGGCAGAGCCGGTGCGATGTGTAAGCGCCCGGCGGGGCTGCGGGGGCCGCAGGGCGGGCAGGGCCGGCCCCGGGCGCGGGGAGGAGGGCCGGCCGGGCCCGGGCAGGGCATTTCCGCGGGAGCCGTCGGGAAGGGCGCAGGCCCGGCTCGGGTTGGCCCCGCGGCGCGGCACCGCGGAGGCGGAGCGGGCGTGCCCGCCCTGTGCCCCGGCACCGCCCCGTGACACACCGCCCCTGCCCGCCGGGGAGTCTCTTGCGAGAGTGCATCGTTTCCATGGAGCTGCTGAGCTCGTGATTTATTCCGCTTTTTGCAGCATTGTTGTTGGGTAAAAGTAATCTCAGCGTGTGAGCCATTAAGTGCAACAACGCCGTCTGCGCTCCCAGGTGGGAGGATGCTCCGTTCCGGGAGAGCCTCCGGGCCGTGCGCGGACATTCCCCGTGCCCTGCCTGGGAAGGGCTTCGGCGGCAGGGCAGTGCGGGGCTCCGAGCGGGCCCTGCTCCTGCTCGGGAAAGGACAGGGTGCCTGGCAGTGGGCTGCTCACTGCCGTCAGCCTTTCGATTGAAAATGGGGTGTCTGATTGATGGGCTTTTGGTTCGAAAGTGGCTGCGTGAAGGAGAAGCCAGCGGAGCAGGAATGCTTGGTGGCATGTCACCCTGGAGCTCTCGGAGCCTGGCAGTGTGCCGGGACGGCCCGTCCGTCTTCCTGAAATGTTCCCAGGGCATTGAGCGATGGAGAGCCAGGCAGCAGTTGTAAGAGGAGAGTACAAAAGGTTTGATGTTGTCAAGGGGTAACAAATCAGTATTACTGCAATGAGAATGTATTGATAAGTATAAGGGGAAAAGGCAGTTAAGCTTCAGGCAAAAACATAAATTTGAACAGGAATATGGTTAAGCATTAGTAATAAAAGACTGAAATTAAGAGGCAGTGAAAAAGAGAAACCGACAGCATTTCATAGCTTGCTGAATTTACCAAAATTCTTTCAAATGCAGTAACTTTTTTTTTTTTTTTGCCCCAGAAGTACTTAGATAAAATAATGCCTGCTTTTCTTAATAGTGCTTTCTGTTTTCCTTTTTTTCTTTTTCTGATAGCTGCCATTGAATTTGCATGGATTTGGAAGTTAAAGGAGTTGCTGCATCCCCTCAAAAGAAGGCTGAGTTGTCATTGAAGGGGAAGAAATGTCAGGTAGTCAATGGAAGCCTTGTGATTGTTTTTCTTCCTTACTTTGATATTTTAATCATACTTCAGAGGGTTCTTAATTTAAGATTAAAATCCATTCTATAAAGAAGACACCTTGTAAAGACATTATTTTTGTTGGAAAGGGATAGTTTAGTACCACAGCTTCTCAAATAAAGGTGAGAAATTCCAATATAAACAGCTATCCTAGAATAACTGCTACTCTGAGGACTTAATTGGAAAGTGGGGCATTTAAGAATGAACTAGTACTTGTAGTTAAGAGCAACAGAGGCTTGAACTGTGTGCTGTCTCAGGCTATTGGTGAATCTGGCAACACGTGGGTCTGTGTTTTTGTTTTGTAAGACAGCAATAAAGTGAAGCAGCCCCCATAATATACTTTTAAAACACATGATTTTAGGTCAACATGAAAAATGAATCTCCGTGCTCAGTGTTCAGTATGGAGGGAAATTACGTTTTTTAGGTATTCCTAATAGTCTACACTTTGAGATAGGGTAGGTGTGCAGCCCTCACAGGTTCATACTAGAAACTTTAGGGCTAGCTTTTGATAGTCCCTACGAACATGATCTTGGATTCTGAGTGCCATTATTCTCCTTACTGCTGAGGTAAATATTAATTTTGTTAGTAACAGTTGATTTTTCTCACAGATACTGTATAATCTATGAACTCTATGTCCGTGAACTAAAGTTAATTGCTAATCCTCCCGCAGCCCCTAAGCACCCATTTTACTTCCTTATTTGTTACATGACCCCATTAGGAATTCTTGGAGTTTGGCTGCCAATTGGCTAGTCTTCAGTTTGATTTGGAATGAAAAAAGACCTTTTGTAAATGATAACACATCAGTGTTATAATGTTACTGTTAATGTTTTAACTAGATTTTTGAAAATTAAATATCTGTGGATAACAAGAACATTTGAGGCATTTAGTGTAGATTGTAAAAGAAAAGAAATATCTTTTTTTTTTCCTCTAATCTCTCCTCCCTTTTTCCTTTCTTTCTTGTGCAACTAAGTTTCCAAATTTAGACTCTGTAGTCCACATGATTTTTGGTAGTTTGCAAAAGTAAATCTTAAATTAAAACTATGCTGAGATAATGTGCTTCATCCCAGTGTTCACAATGTTTTTTGTTTGCTTTCTTCCTGATTTGTTGACTTCTAGAAAAGGAATTATATTAAGGCTTAAACATATAGAATTAGCTGTGTTCTTTACCTCACTACAGTTAAAACGGTACAGAAAAAAGATAAATGTGGGATGTAATGCCTTGCTTTTGATGCCTTGATGGTCTTAGGTAGGTGACCACAGGGTGGCGGTGCTCTTTAGGAGCGGGGAGCTCTCAAACCTGGGTACCCGGGCTCCTTCTGGACTCACTAGAGGGTAGTGTTGCCGAATTTCTGCTTCGGGAGCAGCTACAAGGCTGTATGGCAAGAAAGGAGTTACACTTTTGTGCTTGCTCTCAGATCGTGAAGGATGTTCGAGTACTGCTGGAAATAGGATTCTGCTCAGTTTAGGCTGTGATGCTGAGATTCATGAGTTGAAAAGTGTGAAAACAAAAATGTTAGCCCTGGTTCTGAATGTTCTCAAACCAATTTTTTTTTCAGACTGGGAGGCCAGTTAGGTGAATTGTTACTTTGTGCTTGCCCCAAGCAGCCTGCCCCTCTTTTAAAAAACCATAGGGGGATAGGTGATGCTTTGGCTTAAGTCTTTTTTCTTGCTATGTTCTTACTTAGTTGAATTTGGAGATCTGTGTGGTATTCAGCCTTGCAAAATAAAGTGAACTGTCTAATCATCATCACGACTGCTATAGTAAAGCTGAGATGAAACAATTACACCAAATATCAGGGGTTCTTTGGAGTCTGAGCTAGCTCCTTGTGAGCCACCTGGCTGTCAGTCTTGAGGTTTTAGTTTGAGGGTTGGTTCCCAACTGGCAAGGACAATGTGACCTAAAATCTTGTGAGCAGTGATGGTACAAAGCCTCAGAGCATGGATTATTTTTAATGTATTATTAATAGCTGATGTGGATGCTGTCTAGATTCTTAATGGCTGGAAGTGTTCCTGTCATGATGAATATTCAGTCTGCTAGTCTCATGATGTGAAAGAATTAGCTTTAAATGAGAAGTTTTTGGTTTTTTCCCCTTGTTAGTAGTGTCTTAGTCAAGTATGTTGGACAGATACTTTAAGCCTCTAATTTTAAATATTTAAGGGGAAATTGAAAGGGAGAACTATGTGTTTTAATCTGTATGTGTAATTGTTTTAGGGCTGGAGACCAAATAGACAGGCTACACACAGTCCTCGCCCACCAGAGTAAGTGTGCTTCTATTTCTGCTCAGCTTGTTTAATTGTGTTTGCAAATTGCAAAGCTTGCAAATTGCATTTGCATTTGTAGTGACGTGCAACTTGGTATTCCATGACATTTATCATCATATGTTTGTTTTTTGTGATTTATATATGAAGTAGAATATTTGATGCATTATTTACTTTGGAATTAAGTTGATTTATGTTTGGTGAGTGAAGGTATAATTGCAGAATGGGTAAAGATGGAAGAGACCACATTGGGTCTCGCCCCTGAGGAGTTGCAGCTGTACTAGTTACCAAAAAGTAGGAACAGCCCTGCCCTTAATAGGTCACAGCTGTTACCAATAAGGGTGGGTGTTATAAAAGAGTGGGTTGGGAAGTTGAGCAGAGATTTGGAGTCAGTTGGCTATAGTGCTGTAAGGTGTAAGGATCAGGTCATCATGCTAGGGACAGTAAAGGTTAGGCAGTTGTGACAGGGACAGGAAGAAGTCAGCCAGCCATGCAGAAGAAAGAAAAAAGGAGTCAGTGTTGTGAGGAGCTGCCCATGAGAACTCACAGAGAGAAGGTATGAAAGTCTTACAGTGAGATAACAAACTGGTGATGGCAGTTTCCACCCACTATCCATTGGTGCCAAGTGCTGATGCCAGCAATTTGTGGCCTGTACAGGGATGAGTTCTGATAGATCTGGTCCAACCTCCCTGCTTAAGCAGGGTCAACCCAGAGCATGTGGCTCAGGATTGCATCCACATGGTTCTTGGAATATTTCCAGTGAGGGAGACTCCACAACCTCTCTGGGCAACCTGTTCCAGTGCTCAGTCACTTGCAGTGAAGAAGTTTTCTTTGGGTGGAACTTCCTGTCCATCGGTTTCTGCCCTTTGCCTCTTGTCCTATTGCTAGGGACCACCAAGAAGAACCTGGCTCCATCCTCTTCAGAGGGTGTCACTCAGAGCTACATATTTATACATTGTTTTGCTTGAATGTTTTTAATATGTCTGCAAAAGGAGAAAAACAGTATTTTAATTGCTTTTACAAGTGTTACAGTAAAAATATAGAGAAACTATTGTGAACGGTTTTTACAAGCAATGAGAAATTTTGTTTGTGCTTTTAAAATTTAAAACCCTATAATAACTTTGGCACATAAGGAATATCTATTCTTCCAAGGACCATGATTGATAGTTTAGCTAGTTTTGTTTACTGAAATGCCTTAAAGCAAATGTATGTAATTATTTTATAAGTGTGTGTGACTATGACCTTTGATTCTTCTAACCAAAGTAAAAAAATTCCAATTCCTGTGTCCTGTCTGTCATTATGTAATAAAAAAAGACTGTAAATAAGGAACTCTCTTATTCCAAGAAGTTATAATAGAATTGCTTGGAAATATTGGTGGTAAAATATAAAAAAATACATTATCATGTATCTGGACTAAAGGCAGAAGGCACAGAGATGCTTTGATGAATTGGAGATGTTTTCATTTCTTTAAGCAGAACAAAATACATTGTCTTTTACTGTGTTAATCTCCTATGGAAAGTTCAGAAGGTTTGCATCCCCAGTGGCAATTGCTTCCTTATTACCTCTCTGTTGCCTGATTGTAGAGGAATGTTGACACAAATGTGCTGTGGAAGACAAGAGTAAGGTATCCCTGATTTATGTTCTTGTTGCAGTAGCTCCTGCTACTGGGGGAATGAAGAGAAGCCAGTGTGGGAGTAAAGAAGGGTCCTTTTCTGCTGCTGGGGAAGAGAAGCTCAGTGGCCACTTGCTGAGTTGAAGCAAGAGGGGCTAATAGAGATTTGCTGAGTAAGCCATATACAGCTGCATGGAAATTTTTGTGAAGGACCCAATAATAACTATTAGGCAGTGCTTTTATTATAGTTAAAAAAATAAGGGAATATATTGCTGTTAAAATTGTTTTAACTCCCTGCAGGGTGCCACGCCTAGATCTAGGGAGGCTGGGAGATTCTGATGAAGAGGTAATTGTAAATTAATTTTGTCTCAAAAAGTTTTTAGAATTCACATTTTTCATGAATTTATGAAAGTATCACTTTGAATATAAAACAATTATGATTACTTGTCCTTTTTTTTTTCCTGTGATTTTAGGATGAGGACTATTACATACCATACACTGGAAGTTCTCATAGGTGCCAACTAGATTCATCTTCAGAGTGGAGAATGCCATTACAGACTCCATATGCACAGCATCAACATGTCAGTCTGTCACTACAAATATCTTTATAATATACCCCTTTAGCAGTAATTTAGAAAAGCATGTGTATATTTTTATGTAATTTTTTTTTCTTTTTGGTTAAGCTCATATCTCCAAGTGCTGTTGATACTAAATATTTATTGCAGTCCTTTTACTGAGATTCTTTAGAATATTTAGAAAAAATTATATTATTACATAGCTTAGTTCTTTGCTGATTGATGCCCTTACCCTTTTGTACTTTTTTAAGATCTGTATTAGTAGTAGAAATAACAAAGATTAGTAGTACTAAGTGTATGACTGAAGACAAAAATCTGTGTTTACAAAAGCTAAGTATTATTTCTATGGAACAGTAGTTACTTCTGGTGAAAGGAAAACTTCTGGAACTACTTGCAGCCATTTAATGTGTTTTTTTTTTCTTAGGGCTGCTGTCTTTAAAATAGAACTGTGATGTAAACTTTGGAATTCTGTCGAATTTGTTGATGCTCTTTTTATTGTTAAAATTTCCTCATCATGTTAGCTTTTTCCCTCTGGATGACTAAGAATCTTAATCATCACTAGTCTTAGGTGATTTTTAAGTAAAATCAGTATCCCAGATGCTAATATTCTGGTTTACAGTACATGCAACATTGTTCAGGATCAATATCCACTATTGAAGTTCTAAGAGTTAATTTAATTACTCAGTTTTTATGCTTCCCTGAATGCAGGAAAAGAGTTCTTTTGAACTTTTACATCTGAATTAAGTATGAACAAAATAAATATGACACTTTTTAATTTGATCATGATACATCTTATTTCCTCTTTTCCTTTAAACAGATGTCTAGAAAATTGTGTCAGAAAAAAATGGAGGTAAAGATGTTGAACAAATACAAACTGACAAAAAGTCCTATCAATTCAGTACTGTGGTATATGATATGAAAATGTAATATGTTATAATTGTATGTGATAGGAGCTAGTTTATTGCAGAAACTATTAAAAATACACTGATTAAAAGTCCATTATTTAAAAAATATTTATTTTATGTAAGCATAAGAAATACCCAAATGAGTGTTTAAAAAATCCCCAGGATTTTAACTAGAAGGAAAATGAATTTCAAATTAATTTGAAATAATAACCTGTGTGCCTTGAAACAAATAATATAGTAACTCGAAGGGCAGGACTTCAGATTGGCTGGAGTTCAAGGTGAATCTGCCAAGACCACTATTTTGTATGTTTCCCTATATAACCAAGTGGCTTCTCTACTTGAAAAACAATTTCATTTAAGTAAAAGCTGAAATGGTGAGTGGTTTTATCTTTTAAAAATAATGTACTGAGAATATACTAGTTTTTAGAATGCATAGGTATTTATATGTGTCTCAAGATGTAACTCCAGATAGGTTGTTTTCCTTTCTACTGTGTTGTAAATGTGCAGTGCAAGCATGCTTCAGTTGTTATGGCCTTTTTGGGTCTGAGTGCTTATGATTACACTGCTTGCTTGACCAATTTTTTTAAATTAAGTTTGTCTGTATAACTCTGTCAAGCTGCAGGGGTGCTAGTAGAAGGTTAGTGGGACTTTGTTTCTCAGCGTCTCTCTCCTTATATTTTCTGTTTTCTTTTATCTCTTGTGGCTTCCTTTCTGCCTTCTTAAATACTGAGTGCTCAAAGTCTCTTTCTGTCTTTCTCCCTCTTCCTCTCTCCCTTTTTTGTCTGACTTGCTCCCCATCTTTTTTTATTTTTTGTGAAGTTTTTTAAGCTGTTTTAAAATATTTTAATGTATTCCTCTGAGAGGCCTTTATTTCTGCATTTCCTGCTTCTGGGGCTCTGAGCAAGTTGTCCCTGAGCCAGATAGATTCCAGGTTCTTCAGCATCTGTGTAAATAAATCTTTGTAAAATAGGTCACTTGTGGAAGAAAAATTTAAATATGCTCTTATAATTCAGGAATTAACCAGGGAAGGGATGTGAATCCTCTTTTGAAGGAGAAAGTTGGCTCTTCAAAAACATAACTCTTTTTGGGTTTTGAGAAATAGTTTTCTAAAGCAGGACTGTAACATGTTGTTTCAAGTGTTGAGTAGAGATGCTAGAGAAGACCACTTTACTTTTGTTTTGTTAGCACTGAAGGAATATAACTTAAATGTTGAAGGAGTTAGTTATTCAGGGAGACAGAAGAGAATGAAGTCTTGGACTTCTGTCTTTGCTGCTGCTTCTACTGATGCCAGTCTCTGTTGTGCAGAGCCCTGAAATGGGTGGAAGGTTAGAAAGGCACTCAGCTGTGCAGCTGATGTTGTTCTAAGGAACTGTGTCCCAGTCTCATCGGCCATACAAGAGTGTTAGAACTTCTGACCAAAAAAAATCCATCCATCTATTTTCAGCCATCCAAAAATCAAATGTCAGAACGTCCATTTTAGTGATGTTATAAGGCAGAACCACTGAATCTGACTTCTTTTTTACAAGTAATGTAAACCCATTTGAGTATGTGTGTTTTAGATTTAAAAATGGTGGAATTTGAAGAACTTAATGGAAATTAAGCCTGAATGTGCAGTCCAGTTTGCATTTTTTCTTAATTTGAAGCATCATATCAAGAAGTTTCAATCATTATGCTGGATAGGAACTAAAAAAATGCTGTTTGCATTCAATAGACCAGACAGAGGCTTTTATATTGCTTACTCATTGCTTTGACAGAAGACAAGATCAGAAAATCTACTATCCCTCACAGACAGATCCAAACCAAAGCATGGTCAGTATGAAGCAGGTACAAAGGAAGAATATAAGCAGCAGCCTCCGAGAATTGCAGAAAAGGAAAAAGACCACCTCCAGTGTCCAGACAATTCAATAAAGGTAGCTAGCAAATAGAAATTGCATTTTTAATCAGTAAACGTACATTACTATTTAATTATACTGTTTGGAAAGGTTTGCACATGTTATTCATTTCATGTTTTTATTGTAAAGAAATAAAGCCATGTAAGTGTGTAATGCTGAGGAGGAAATAAACTGTAGGTAAGTTGTTTCAGTTGTTGCAGAGAGGGAAACTGAAGTGGTTTGAGAATTTATGTATGGTTGTGTTCTCTGGTAAAGAAAGTAACACTGGCCTTCCTAGTGCACTTCTAGCCTGAACCTGAAGATTAGCATGATTGATAAAGAAGAACCTAAAGTCTATAAGAAGAGGAGAGACAGCAGGAAGATCTTGGTAAAATGTTATTTCCAAAACCAAAAATTCATTCAAGCTTCTTTATTTTTTAAATCTAGAAGTACTTTAATTACTATTCTGTAAATTGGGACTTTAAAAAGGAGAAATGAAAGACTTAGTCTGTTCCTTAGAGAACTATTAACACTGAAAATGCAAAGGAATATGGGGTTAAAATAATGAAAGATATTATCTGTACTTTTTGCCTTGATGTGGTATAAGATTTAGTACAGTTGGACTGCAAGCTGTACTAATTCTGCCAGGTTTCTTTTGTGTTTTCAAATTAAGATGGAAAGAAGGGCAGATCAGTGGAGAGAAACTGCAAAACAAAGGGATTAAAAACCCCAACTTTCATCTTTTTTGGAAGAGATAGTGGAGAAGGGTGGTTGAACAGGGAAAGGTGCATCATTGTGGGTGTAAGGGAGCAGGAAACCTAAGTAAGCAGCAGCTGTGAGGACTGGTTGAATGCTGGATTCTTCTGAGGGTAGATGACCATTTAAGAATTTTAATGGAAAGTTAAGTTTGCAAATGTTGATAGAACATATTGTGCTCATATTGCTTTTCAGAGAAAAGGTTTGTGATAAATAACAATGACTTTACTGACTTTACTTTCTTAGCATTCAGTAGAATGAAAATGGAAGGTTTTTCAAAAGACAGATTGTTTCATGTATTATAGATAGCTCTTTTAAAGCTTTCTCTTCATAGCTGTGCTTCTAGTGATCAGATAAAGGAGAACCTGAAAAAACATTCTGTGAATAAGAGGTGAATGAAAAAAAAAGTTGAGGTATTTTGTGGTTTAGTTTTATGTTTAGTGGCAGATAAGATTTTCTGTTCTGGAGATTTGTTATAATTTTTTTTCTGTCCTAGTGATTCTACTCTAATGTACTGGTCTGACACTCATATAATCTGTTTTTCAAGGAATGACTCCTTTATATGCACTACTGCAAGCCCATCAAAAGGGTATTTACAGGAGCAGCTAAGTTAACTGAAAATGAAGAAATAGATGGCAAATGTATGCTGGGACATAAAAAGCAGGACTGGCTTTTTTTCCCCTGGTGACCTTGGGTTCCAGGAAGATACTTGCTAAGCACTAGAAGCATCTGTGTTAATTCTTCTCACAGATTTTAATATAATGTCTATCAGAACAATTTTTTTTGTGTTAGGTATTATCACTGCCTGACTAGATGAATAAATAAAAATATTTCAATACACTTGTTTTCCTTGATTAGTGGAAGTTGTAACAACTTCTCTTTTCAGTAAAGAAGGTGCTTATGGACGAGATTGCTAAAACTGTTTCTGTCAAAAATTCCTATATCTTTTTTTTGATAATGTCCATGTAGGAAATATTTCCATAATACTCTGGGACTGGTTTACAAGTCTGTTAGAACCAGTGGCATGCTTTTGCTTTTCCCTGTCTAGCCTGTATTTAACTTCTTCACTAGCCACAAAGCAGTATCTCTACAGTGAGCTTTCAGCTTTATACCTAACAACAAATCCTCTGCTTCCACTTGGCTGTTCCTGTGCAGAAGAGAAAAAGGATGAGTTTTTGTCTTCTCCTCAGAGATGCTAAAGTCTGTGTTCTCTGACTTGCTGCTATTTTTTCATGAAGCTTATAGGAACACAGTGTTTTTAAAATGTTAAAGTTTATTATTTATTTCAGTATGAATGAAAACTGATTCAAAAGATACAAATCTTGCTCTCTAGTCTTTCCTTCTAAGTTCAGTTTCTATAGAAAGCTAGGCTTAAAAAAATTATCTTTTAATTAGCATGAAGTGGAAGAAGTAGACACTTTAAAAAGTAAGAAAGTAGTACTTTTAAATAAATTGTTAAGGAATGTGTGTGGGTTTTTTAGTTTGTTTTGATTACAATTCATTAAATTTGAGTTATAAGAAGAATGTATTTTTGTGTAGGGTACACAGCTTCAAGATGGACATGATGATTTTGGAACCCTTGATAAGAAAGCTCTCCTGCAACAATGCTATACAAACAAGCCTTATAATATGCAGCACAACATAAGGAAATCAGAAGCTGTAAGTATTTTGACTGGTGTTATGCTGCTAACCACCTAGATTTGGAGAATGGCTTCCCAGATATTCAACAGAAATTATGCCTTTGGAGATTTGGGTCTAGTATGTAATTGCACCCATTGAAATCATGCGAGTTTAAACATTTCTTTCAATGGGAACTGAATGGAGCAATCCAGTGAGCATTTTCAAAATATTTTCTGCAGTGCTGGTATTTTATGCAGTAATCTATATAAATGAGAACACAAATTATGAGTAAAATATACAGATACATCCATACAACTAAGAATAACTGAGGTAGTTGAGTTAACCTAAACATAATACATTCAGTGTCAGAAGCTGGACTTCGATAATCCCTGTGGGTCTCTTGCAGCTCAGGATATTTTATGATTCTATGGTTTCCTCTGATCTGTAGCTTTTAGCTGAGCCTGTATTCACTGGTCCATGAATTCAATAATTCCATCAGCTAGTATTAGATTGAGTCAGCAAAAGCTTTGGCTGTGTCTTCAAGCTCTAGGAATGGAGCTTCTACAGTGTCTCTGAGCAACATTTTCATGTGACATGCTATTCTCTGTGTGTGTAAGTTCTTCCTGTTGTCCACACCAATCCTCTCAAGGCTCCGTGTGTAACCTTTACTTCCTGATATACTGCTGGCTTCTGCTAAAAAAGTTTGGGTCTCTTTTCTTTGTAACTTCTTTTCAGAATGCATCATAGCTGCTGGTTCTGCAAACGAAACAAACCCAAGCTCACTTAGCCTCTCCTTTCAATTGCTTTTGCTCTGGTCTTTAGTCAGATTCTTTCTGAGGTAAGGAGGGAGCCCTGAAGTCTGGAAACTACCATGAACTCAGTAGCATGCAGAGAGGGGAATTAAAGCTTTCCTTACATAGATGTACCAAATGTACTTTAATTTATTACATAGACATGAATTTTATTCTTTTTGGGACTAAACAATAGGAGTCTTGCCCATCTGAGGCCAGATCTTGAATTTAAGATCATTTACAGGGATGAAGAACCTTGATTTGATATTGCATATTTGCAGTATCAGTATTTGTATATGCAGAGTGATGGCTTTTATAACTGGTTTTTGAAGGAAGTGCTGAAAAAGGTTATGCATTCTAACTTTCTTGTGGAATAATAAGCCACGAGAAATTTTATGGTTTTTTTTAATAAATAGCAATTTTAATTAATTTTATTCACTATGCATTGAATTTTGCATCATTGTAATAATTTGTTTGATTTTTAGTCTTGTTGAAATGAATGCAGATGTTGCTCTACAGAGGTCACTGTTAATTTTCATGACAAGAAAATCTTTTGAGGAAGTACTTAAGCTTTTATTTTTAGAATAAATTAAAAAATCTATACTATCAGCTAAAGACAATGGAAAAAAGTCTTGAAGTATCCCTAGAGTAACTACTTAAAGATAAAGTAAGTACGGTGAAAGCCCTGAGAAAGGGAGCAGTGCAGAACCACAAAACAGAAGATATTTTGTAGCTGCCATGCTTTAAAATAAAGCCAGCAGATGTCTGAGCAAGGTGTTACTGAAGCTCTTCAGAACCCTTTTGTTATTCACTCATGGTCAGCACCAGCTGACTTTCTTTTGAGGACCATCTTAGGCTCTCCTAGGTCCAGCTTCTGATAGTGGTAGAATACTTGAAAAAACTGGTAGTAACTGCATGTGTATTAATCCCATTTTGTATATGTTGCCTCAATTGTTGGCATTTCATTTTATCTACTTGAAAATTTTGCTGAAGGATACACAATGTTAACATATCCTTTTACTGTAATCATTACCAAAAAGTCAAATATTTAAGTAGAACTTCTCTTGATTTTTCTGTAATTTAGGATGAAAATTTGTTAGTAGGGTTCTACAGGGCTCCATCTTAGGCCCTGTGCTCTTTAATATCTTCCTAAGTAATTGGACACAGGACTGGAAGGGATACTGAGCAAGGTCACAGGTGCTACAAAAGCTGTAAGGAGCTGCCGACTCCCTCGAAGGCAGGGAGGCCCTGCACAGAGACCTTGACAAATCAGAGAGCTGGGCAATCACCAACCACGGGAAGTTCAACGAGGGAAAGTGCTGAATTCTGCACCTGGGACAGGACAGCCTTGGATGTAAGGACGGCCTGGGGAATGAGATGTTGGAGAGCAGTACTGTGGAAGGGGTCCTGGGAGTCCTGGTCCATGGCAAGTTGAACACGAGTCAGCAGTGCCCTGGTAGCCAGGAGGGCCAGCCCTGTCCTGGGGTGCATCAGGCACAGAATCTCCAGCCAGGCAAGGGAGAGTATTGTCCCACTGTGCTCTGCACTGGGGCAGCCTCACTGCAAGTTCTGAGGGCAGGTTTGGGTACCACAATATCAAAAAGACATGAAGCTGTTAGAGAGTGTCCAAAGGAGAGCAACAGAGATGGTGAAGGGTCCAGAGGGGAAGGTGTATCAGGAGCAGATGATCTCCTCACTTGTTCTTTTCAGCCTGGAGGAGACTGAGGGGAGACCTCAGTGTGGTGTTCAACATCCTCATGAGGGGAAGAGGAGCAGCAGGTACCAATCACTTCACTCTCATGACCAGTGACAGGACCCAGGCAAATGCCTGAGCAAATGCCTCAGAGGAGGTTTAGGTTGGATATCAGGAAAAGATTATTCACCCAGAGGGGTGTTGAGCACTGGAACAGGCTCCCCAGCACAGTGGTTACAGCACCAAACCTGACAGTTCAAGAACTGTTTGGACAATCTTGGCTCTTGGGTACATGGTGTGATTCAAGGGTGGTCCTATGTGGTGCCAGGACTTGGACTCTATGTTCTTTGTAGGTCCTTCCCAGTTCAGTTTGTTCTGTGATTTTGTGATTCACGGCCCATTGCCAATAAATGTCATACATAACTTCTGAAGAAGGCTGATTTTCTTTCAATGCTCGTATTTAGGAAATAACAGTAACTATTGCAGTGAGAGCTGCTGCAAATTCAATGTTTGCCTCTGCTCTCTGTATTTTTGTAATTTCATAGTAAAGCTTTTGTCTAAGAGCAGAATGGAAGATGTTTCATGAAAGATTACATTCAGTGACCTAATATTCAATTGAAATGTAAGGTGTAAGGTTTTCTTTGGTTTTTTTTTTGTTTGTTTGTTTTTTAGAATCAGATTCTTTTCAGCATGCTAACTGGTTTGGACCTATAACCCAGGCCCATGGAATAAGTTATTACAAATATTGCTCTATAATATCACTGTGTCCTCCTTTAAATCATTCTTTTTAATACATCCGTTGCAATAGTTAATGGGTAAAAAATCAGTAACTCAGAATAAAGCACCCTGTAGTTCTGATAGATGCAAAAATGAAGCATGAAAGCAAACTAAAAAGCCTCCTATCTCTCACAATTCCAGAATCTTCTAAGGCTTAAAATCAGTTTGGAATAACCAACAGCTGATTTGGTGTTGCATTAGTTATTGGGGTTTTTTTATTAATTTTTTTTTTTTTTTTTTTTTTTTTTTGGTTAGTGCCAGTCAGTATTTATTTGAAGACTGTGAATGTTACCCATAGCATCTCTGTGGAATTAAGAATTATCTCTTATAAGTACCTGGGAACTCTTCAGTTCATCATCCACACAAAGGCTAGATCTTTCTAGAATTTGGTTTGCACACAAGACCCATTAGAAAAATATCTTAATTCTTTAGTTTCAGAATATCTAAAAAAATGTAAGGTTGCATAAACCCCCTCAGAAACAATGACCTCTATTTTCTCACATATAAAATTAATTTTTTGGAATAGAAAGCAAAAGAAAAGTAAAAAAAAAATCAGAAATGTGGAAGATTCAGAGGTGCTGAGGCTTGTTTATTGCTGGTGGCCTTCATACTATCCTGGGACATTCTCTTGTGCTTTGGTTTCTCTCTGTGTAACAGGTTATGATCAACACTTGCACACTTTACAGTGAATGGCACCAGGTTACGGTTCAGTGTTACTCTAATAAAAATAAGAAGATGATCATGTTAAATCCCCTTTCCCCTTTAGGATTATATTTCCTGAAAGGTTTTTCAGATTTACCTGTCTCAGCAGAAAATTATTGTGGCATTCAGGAAAGAAAAATCTTGCACCTGAGACTAAGTCTTAAGAATTTTTTTTGACTAAATATTGCTGGAGATAAAGTTTTATTCTCTTAGTTGGAATCTGTGTCACCTGAAAAACGTGGAATAATGTGAGTCTCCTCAGGCTCTATTGTACTTGCAGAATATATTGAAAACAATACAGAAATAAGGATTTTGTCTGTATACTTAAATACTAGAATTCTCACATGTGTTACAATTAATACGCATAGACAAATTGAGTGTGTAGCAGAGAATATTATATGTCAATTTTGATGCAAAGATACTATTAAAAATGTAAAAAATATTAATTGTGGCATGGGTAAGTTTGTGACCCCTGAATGCTGTCTTAAAGGGTAACCTATTATTTGAAGTGTCTGCTATTATATATTTGACTTGTTCTCAGCCAGTTTTTCGTTGCAGGAGGACGTTGCTGCAGAGAGGAGAAAACAGGCTGTTGTAGAACAAGTTATGGTGGATCAGTTATGTAGGTAAATGAATTTATAATGTAAATTTTCCATTTTTCCCTACAGAGGAATTTCAATCTGTTAGTGTTTGGCTTTTCTTGCTTAAGAGTTGTTTTGATCATCTTGTTCCAAGTTTTATGTAGTAGTATTATTTGCAAAAATTCTTCAAGTGAAAGACTTTTTAATGCAACTTAATATATCAGTTTAAAGTGCCATGTGTATGTTTTTTTTTTTTTTTTTGTGGAAATAATTCCTAATTTTATACGTGAGCCTATTTTAAGCTCTTTACAATAGCACTAGCTCTTGAAAATAACCCTATTGCACCTCAAGAAAATACACGGATGCCTGATCTTATAAATGACACCTCCTCAATGTTTCTTGTCCTTTCTAAAAATCTTAGCTTTATTAATATTTCTTAATCCTTTATTAATACTGAAACAGCACTTCTCAGGCATAAAGGAGTATTATACCAGTGCTGGTATAATACTATTATATGGCACTGTTATAAATTGAGTTGGTCCAGGTTGTGCAGTAAGATCTCCTGCCTTCATTGCTATCCCTTTAGCCTTGCTTCTCTGCAGAAGGATCCCTCTATTTTAAGCATGCTTTAATAATTCAGGGCTTTATGCAAGCTGTCTGGTTATGACAATATAGGAATATGTAAGCTAGTTTGATATAGTTTCATGTTACTTTATACTTACAAAAAGTTGTCTGTGGGTATGTCTAGTTTATTTTGCCTTCTGTACATAGTTTACATTCTCTGGAATCATCTGCATTGGTGTTTCAGCCCATCAAATCCTAAGATTTTGAGGTTGAAATGTTGTTGCACTTCACCATTTTAGTGTTTGTTTCTGTTACAATGGCAGTTTAAATGACCTATATTGTTTAAAAGTCTATTAACACTTTTACACTGTTTAAAAGCTGACATGACAAGAAGGTTGCCTGAGGGAAACAAGACTGTTATGAAACATAATGTTAAATTCCAATTTTAGTCCTCATTTAGCAGGATTAAAATTATGGAACTATACAGGGTTGAAGTCCCCCAGTTTTCAGGTAAGTGCTTGGCTTGTGTCATATCCCTTTAAAGATTATTACAGAGGTGATCGTAAATATACTGGTTATGTTGAAGTGCTTTGGTACTACAGATGTTGCATTAAATGTATAACTTTGTGCATCCTGGATCATGGATGCCCATTCTGTTTTATCATCCTTCTGCTGCTTTGTCTTATTTTTTCCATGTATTCCTTCTCCTACTCTGAACCCTTCTGTTGATAATGTTGAAACAATATTTAGTGGTGCTGCAGCTGCATCAGGATGAAGTTTTAATTTAAAAAATCTCTGTGTATGTTTCAAATATAACTCTGCCAGTACTTCTAAACAAATTGGTATCAGATATCAGAATGTTAATCAGAAAAGATTAGTTCAAAACTGTTGCATGAAAAAAGCTATTTAAGGAAATACAAAGGTATTTTGAATATTTTTTAGTAGAGCAAGGTATCTGCATGTAACATTACTACATAGTGGTGCACTGCCAGAATATTATTTTATATGTTCGATTTTGAGAAATAGACTTCAGAATTTGTAAAAATAAACAAAAAATTAGGCCCACAAATTTATGCAAGCTTAATGGACAACTCTAAGATGGTATTACTGTATTATTCCTGGGTGTTTTCTTTCCTGCATAAAAATATGTAAGACCTGAAATCCAGCCATACTAACAGTCAGAGGGCTTCTCCTTGCTCTTTGTGGTCAGAGCTGTTATAAGTGATCCAGAGCAGTCCACATGTTCTGATGCTTGCAAGGAAGCTCGAGGACTTTGGGAGGCTGGGATGGCACCAATGAATTTTAGAAAAAGGACACTCCATGAAACAAAGTAAGTTTATAAAAATGAATTTTCTGCTGTATATTTTTTTTTAGCTCTGTGAATTCTGTTTGCTTTTCCAGATGTTCTGTTTTTGGCTTGGATCCACCAGCTTCCCTGTGATTGTTACTGCCTAATGAGCTAAAAGGGACCTTTCTATGTTAATTTGTGTATTATGATTGATTCATAGAATTAATTCATAGAACACTGTTAAGATTATGTTGATGTTATTCATCACAAGAATTTGCCAGCCTTTTCCAAGTGGTTGGATGCTTGCAATCCTTTTAGAGATTCGTATCCTTAGGTGCATAAATTGCATAAATATGCATCTGTAAATGCTAATGTAGATCTTCACAATAATCATGCTTTTCTTTCATGTTTTGATTTCTGCTGCAATAATTAACCCTACTGGCATTTAAATGACATTCCTGGACTGTCAGCATTGAATTAGTTGCTCCAAGTACTTAAGAAAACCTGAGGAAACACTGTGATTCATAAAACTAAATGAATCTGCAGGTCTGAGTTTTGTTATGTTTTTTCTAAACATCCAGGCAAGCATTTCTGCTTTGTGCATTTTAACATCCCACTCTAAAGTCTTTCACATCAAATGTCATCTTTGTATTCTTAAAAAAAGGAAAAAAGACAACAAAACAAGTCTCAATTTCTTACATCCATCACATAGACAAATCTCCATTTCTGGAACTAGTAATAGGGCCAATATAAAATATTTATGTGGATAAAAATGCCCCAACCTGGGTATTTTTGCAAGTGAATGAATTGCTTCATGGAAGTGTGGTGAGTAGTAGAGGTGAAGGTTAATTCTTTATATAAGTGTATGTAAACAAAATTTCCCATTCATATCTATGTTCTCTGTGAATGTACTCTCATATTATATAATAACAGAACCCTTTATAGCTCAGAGTTGCTTTCTAATTCAACTACAAAGCTCTCCTCAGCCAGTTGCCAAGGATATTGTGTTTCATGGTTTTTGCTGTTTGAAAATGGTTGAGTTTTATGTAACACTTATCTGGGTGCATGTAGGTATCATTAACATGCTGCATTATTTTCACAGAATAAGGACCAAATCAGGACTAACTGAGAACATGCTCTCCAACAAGCTATGCTTTGATAGCAGGATTATATCGAGGTAATCACAAATCTTGTGAAGCTTTTCAATGCTCTGAATTTGTGTATGGGGATTACTTTCTTGAACTGATAAATTGCACTGAATGTTTCTGCTTCCCTGTGTGAAGGACACCCACGTGTAGTACACATGTGGGTGTCCATGTGTAGTACAAATCTTGATGTGGTTAATGGATAGTGGCTTAACAGTCCCATAGTACAGTGTTAAGATCTGTAAGCAGTGTTATGTTACCATCATACCCATAGCTCTATTCAGGACAGTTGCCACAGGGGCTGTGTAAAATAGTCCTTTTAGCTCAGTTTAATCATCTCAGTTGATTAAAATTATTTTAGCCTTCTCTTAGATGTGGCAACTACTGTAAGTAGTAATGGCTTTGCAACTTGTTCATAGCTCCTTATATATTAAATTTTAGAACATCTTTCAGACTGTTCTGATTTGAGTAGTGGTAGCATAAATGTATTTTTCAGTTTTGAAAGTGATGCTTTTCTGCAGCTGTGAGCTGTATACTTGTTAGACACAGCTGAAAATTCAGCAACATACTTTAGTATACCTCAATGAATGCAGTAGTCCTGGTGTATGTAATCCTTTAGTCAATCAGTGAAAATTATATTGGCATACTAAAACATGAAGCCTTGAGAGGTGTTTTTAGCTTTATGGAGAATAGAATATTGAATTAAAATACGTGACTGAATCCATATATTGAATTTCATGGTGGGTTAGAGAAAATAGTCAAAGAGCTCTTTAAAAAAATAAATTGTACAGCATGCATAATTGGAAATAAAATGGATACTGAGAGCGGCCTGAGGAGAAGAACTTGGTGGTGCTGGTGGATGAGAAGCTCATGGTCTGGCAGTGTGCCCTTGCAGCCAGGAAACCAGCCATGCCCTGGCTGCACCAAAAGAAACATGGCCAGCAGGGTGAAGGAGGGGATTTGCCACTCTGCCTCTCTCCTGTCAGACCCCACCTGCAGGGCTCTGTCCACCTCTGGGGTCCCCAGCATGAGAAGGGCCCGTTGGTGTGACCCACAGGAAGGTCACAATCAGAGGGGTGGAGCACCTCTCTTTGGAAGATGGGTTGAGAGAGTAAAATTGTCCAGTCAGGAGAAGGGAAGGCTCCAGGGAGACCCTCTTGCAGCTTTCTAGTGCCTACAGGAGGCTGCAGGAAAGTTGTGAGGGTAGTTTTTTAAAGGGTGTGTAGTAATAGGACAAAAGGGAATGGCTTCAAACTAAAAGCAGACAGGTTTAGATTAGATATTGGGAGGAAATTCTTTACTGTGAGGGTGGTGAGGCACTGGAACAAGTTGCACAGAGAAGCTTTCACTAGGCCACTCATTCTTATTCCAAAATAAATGTTACTTATGTTTGGGTTGAATTGGATTTATGTGGATGAAAAACATAAAAGTGCTTTTCAATTTTCCTTCTAGAAATGGTCATGATGCTTGTAGGGAGTTGATTGGATTTTTTTTTGCGTGTGACAAATCCCTTACTGTGTATGAATTTCGACAGTTTGGAAAAAACAGGTAGGATTAATTACTTTTAAAAAGGTTTAAGGGAAACATATTTCACTGTATCCAAGAAGCTTCAATAAATATAATTATTTTAGTACCAGTTTTGAATAATTTTCCAGGACAAATGCCTTGCCTTTCATTCAGAAGGGAGTTTATCAACATCAGCGTGGTCAAAGAAAGGGAAAATCTTATGATCTTAGTGACTTCTATGTTGTAAGTATTCTTCTGATGAATGTAATACTATTTTTTGGAGGTAATATTTGGGTATTTGAATTGTAAATTGTAAATTAACTTTCTGGGAAGATCAAAAGTCCTCCCTTTAAGTGACATTTTTGAATTACAGATTTTCAGAAGTTCTGGGTTGTTTTGTTGTCCCATGTTTTAGGGCTTCCCAAGTTTCCGATTAAGCTGTACTTTGCAGTTCTCCCCCTAGAGGGCTCAAGGCTGCTGACAGAGTGGAGCTTTTTTTGGACGTAGTGATCCACTAGGGAAGGAGAGTCCTAAAGAAGACCCAAGTACTTGTTGAAAGTAAATAATCTTTGCAAGGTCTGCTGGCATTTTTAACTCAGAGCAATGATTAAATATTTTTAAACATGAAGAAATTGCAGGTTAATTGATTTTAAATACAGTTTGAAATGCAAACAACCAGGTTTTTTTGAGCAATTGTATGAAGCAATGTTAAGCTTTGTCTACCAGCTAATCTGATGACTGATTAAAAATAATATTACACCTTCTGTACTGCTGTAGTTCTGTACTAGATAAAGTGTTCATGGTTTATAAATACCTGAGCAAGTTTACAAGTACAGACTATTTTCACCAAATTCCTCAAATGCTGCTGCAAATCCAAAGTTTAGAGGAAAAACTATGTTTGTGAAAAATGTAGAAAGTAAAAGACATCGACGTTAGTTTTTAATGTGTTTTGTCTAATCACATGCCTATCCTGCTTATACAACCATCTAACAGTTTTGAAGATTAAATAGATGAGTTTATGGTATGGAAGATAAAGCTACTTGTTGGAATTTTCATATTTTATTGTCATGTGTATTTTTGCAGCCTGCAGATGGAAATGTGTTCTAAATAAAGATGCATCATAAAGTCATCCAGAAAATGTACTGCACGGAGTTCAGTACCTCTTTGGAATGATGCTGTGTCTGTGAATCTCCATACCTGCAATCATGCTCTCTGCACTGACATTAAGATGTGCAGATCTCTCACAAAGTCCAAGTGGTTGAGACCCTTGTAGTGTCTCTGTCTCCTTCTTCCAAATTCATGAGTTTTGGAGACTTTATAAACCAAGCTTGCTCAGATATTACAGTTAGAGCAACTGCGTTTTTTTATTCTTCTCAGCATTCTTTGCTTTTAGTTTGCTGCTTTTCTTTATTTCCCCTTCCCCTCCATTTATGAAATACACAAGCTATTTTTAAATCATTGTGTGCTTTACCAACAGGGAGCCAATCTGACTTTCCAAAGTGCTGATCATAACCTTCCAGAAAGTGTTAAGCAGAACCCTTTCTTAACCCTTCGTGTGATAAGTATTGATGAAGCTGCTATAGATTATCTGAAGTAAGTGCTGTTATCTGCTTTTCAAATTACCTTTCCTTCCTTAAGCAAAAAAAAAAAAAAAAGCTTCTAATACCTTATTACTTACACTACTATTTAGGCTGCTGTTAGGAGAAATTAGTAATAGATGTTAGAAAATTTTGCATAGTTGAGTGACTTCCTAGAATAGTAAGGAGTAATTTTAAAGAAAGAATTGAAATGTGATGCTGTTCTTCTGCTTTGGTTGAGGTCACATGTTCTTATATACAAATCATATATCTCCTTTGTTTCAGTTTGTGCTCATTGCCTCTTGTCTTGTCAAGAGGCACCGCTGAGCAGAGCCTGTCTCAGTCTTCTTTACTCCTTTCTGTCAGGTATTCATACATATTCGAGGGTAAGATCCCTCAAGGCTTCTGTTCTCCAGGCTAAACAGTTCCAGTTCTCCCAGGCTCTCGTCATATATCTTATACTTGGATCCCTCCCTGGTTAAGAGGAGAATAATTCTAATCTCAATTAAATATGTTCAGTATCTAAAGACTACTTTGTTAGCAGAACTTGACTGTTATTTTCTTTCTGCAAGTGTTTAGACACAGGAAGCTTGTTCTCAGATATAGTAATATTCACTTAAAGTCCCTTTAGACAGAAAGCTTTGCAAAGGAACCATAGTAAGCTAACAGTGCATAGAACAGTAAATACAAATTTAATTGGTTCTAGAACTGTGTAGTTGTATGATGCTTAGTGCTAATTGTTCCCATTTGGCAAGGTTTCAGTGAAATAAAACACAATATAGTTTAATTTCAGCTAGTTGATGTAAGACATTTTATATCTCAGAAGCCCATCATTCAAATAAAGCAGTGTTTTCTATCATTTGTGGCTAATCTTACACCTGTGAAATTTGGATTTGAACCAATGTTACCTCTGAATAGAAGAACCATAAAGAAGAGCTGCTCAATGGGTTGTAATTTTGGATTTTTTTGCTACCTGTGGTGGAATAGATTATTTCCTTTTTTATACTCTCTGTATTCTTTCCATTAGTGACTAAGTTTCAGTTTATCTTTTTCTTATATATGAGGATGTTATTGAGCTCTCTATTCTCTGGTGCATAACTCTTGAATTGAATCCTCTTACCTTCAGAAAAACCATTACTGACAGAAAATCAGCTACAGTCCAATAGGTCTACTGCAGGTTCCCAGGAGCAGCAATGCCCTTCTGTCACAAGCCATGAAACTTTTGGTTTACATATGTTCTAGAGGGAGTACGTTGTCCTCTGCAGGTGGCTGTTGACTTTCCATTTAGGTGATCTGATGTAGGTAAGCTTTTAGGGACTTCATAATGGAAGGTGTGCAAAGCGGAGATGAAAAGTCCTATTAGACAGCAGAGAGATAAGCCTTTGGCCTCAGAAAGCAGGAGTATTTAATGGCAAAACACTGGTGAGCAAGCACCTCAGAGCTGACAGTAATAATTTTCCATTTTTTAAAATATTCTGATTAAAATAATCGTAGGACTTTGTTGGTTTGGTTTGGCTTTTTATCCTCCAGCAGGTTCTTCCACAATATTTTTTCATCAACCTTTATAGTAATTTGTGATGGCTTGTGGGAAGTCCTTCTCAGGGAACTTGGCAGTAAAAACTCCACAAAATTTAATCATAATTTTGAGATATACTTTTGGTCTACACATTTGCTATTTGTGTTCTAAAGAGAGATTTGAAAAGTATTTCATGTTATTTTCCTGTTGGTGATTAAATGTGATTGCTTTAACAAACGCTTACAGTGGTCTGAGATTAGGATTGAACTAAACTTCGGGAGATTTTATGCATGGGAGGAATTATCCATGGTTTATGAATTAGTAGAGGACATTTCAGTTAATATTGTTAGAAAAAAATTCTGTGTATCTGCAGCAGGTCAGCAAGGACTTCTGTGAGTGCTCTCTCAAACTCAAGCAATTGGATATTGTGTTTACAAGGGTAGTATATTAAATATAAATTAAATATAAAGTTAAGTATGTTGGGATTTTTTGCTACATCTGTTTTGAATATAGTCATATTACATGTAATTTTACCAATCAATATTAACTTTGACTTCTTTAGAGCTTCTTCTTTGGAACTCAAGGAAGAGTGTTCCAGGCAAGTGGTTGATGACAGCAAAGTTTTCAAGAAGATTCAAGGTTTGTATCTACCAACACCCACTCAATTTCACTTTCTCTATCTTTACAGCTCAGGGCAATGAATAATAGTGATGTAATGAAGATTTTGTGTAACTGAAATTAAACAGAAGTTAATATTTATCAGAAAATCATTTGAATATGATATCAACACAAATCAGTCATAAGAAAGCTTTCTCCTGTCTCTTCAAATAAACAATCTGGGTAAAGATTGTGCTGAATGTAGAGAGTAATTATGAATGTAATCAGTAAAATACTAATCTCTGTGTCGACATAATCGCTGAAAAAATTCTGAAACATAATGCTGATGCTATGTTACACTGGCATTAAATTTGTTATTGGTCAAGTGTAGAAACACCATCTCATTTCTTCCAGTAATTTTGTGCTAGATACTACTTTTGGCCATTGTTTCTATACATTGATAAGTTTCATTTGATATTCTCTATTATGCTTTTTAAAAATCATAAATATAATTTCATCCTCTACTCTGGAATATGAAAATAAACTCTACCATATTCCTATTTCAAGTCTTTAGGACAAAGGCATAGCTTTTTGTTGAAGATTATGGAAGGATATTTGTACAGTATTGTGCATTATTTTTGTAACCTTGTTAACAAAAATGGTTGACCTCAGCAGCTCACAGCTCATATAATCTCCTCTGTTTACTGTCATTAACTAAACCTGCTTAAGTAGGCACTCTTTGGTCACTAGAATCTGCTTGGACATTTACTTTTCCCAAAAAAAGTTAGAATAATTATGGTTATTTTTTAATCTTCTAGTTATTCCATTTTTTCCCCTTGCATAATAGACAAGTTGACTTTTCTGTTACCTGACTGCATCTAAGGTTTGCTGGTGTGGCCTGGTAGAATGTTGTGTGTGTGTACTTCAAGGCACCTTTTAATAAACATGTGAGTTTCAGCATCTCTGGAAAAAACTTCCTTCTTTCACCTTGCCCCTGTTTGTCTTAAAAATTGTAGATACAAGTAATTTGAAGGTAATAGCATGTGACTTCTGTTAATAGAGTATGCTGAGAAACTCAGACATCCCTAAGTGAATATGCTAGCTGAAGTATTTTATAGGTCTTGCCATAGGAGTTGTATATAATTTGGGAATGATTTTGCCAAATTACTCATGTTTGTTCTCGTTCCCACATATACGTAATAAGTTTGTAGAATAAAGAAGCATCTTTGTCTCTTAAGTGAATTTTTATATTGTTCTGAAGTAGTTGTTCCAAAGTTACTTTGTATGTTAAATCATGGCATGTAATCCAATCTCACAGAAGTAGGCAGTTTTATAGTCTGAACATATTGAGGACCATTCTTGCTTTCCTTATGTGGTCTCTTTGAAAAAAGTTTGTTAGATATTGCTTGTTAGACATACTTTATATGATTTTCACTCAAATGTTAAATAACGGGTGATTTCCTTTTGAACTGGCATTTTTTCATCAAAGACAAGGGAGCCTGAATGCAAGGGTTATGTCTTTCTAACCAGCACCATCATATGTAGACATATGTGTTCTTTACTTCTGTATTGTCTCCATAGCAAGTTGACAACTTCAGGTAAATGTTGTGTCCTTTATTTCTCTAAATCCTCAGGTATATTCAGAGAAACATTAAGTAAAAGAGGAGTTCGGGTTTTAACAGGCTTAGGAAAGTATTTCCGACAAATAGACAAGAACAGAGATGGTTTTCTCTCTCGGGCAGCTTTGAAAGAAGCTCTAAAAGTATTCCATTTGGAAATGCCTGAAGGGGTGAGTCTAGCTGAAACTGTAAATGTGGGTATTATCTTTTTTAATTTATGAAATTGCTTATATTCTTTGCTGAAATCTATAGTTTAATACCTGGGTTGTGCAAGTTTTCTTTTGGTGTTTTTTGCCCTTATGGTATGTTGGCATTTCTGCACTCAATTCTCTGTGAAGTTCTTAAAAATAAAAGTATGCAGTCTTTTTTTATATCATGACATGAGGAAGTAAGTGTGATTGCAACCCTTTTTTTCTCTTTAGGCTTAAAAGTAATAATTTTGTTTATGCTCTTTACTTAGGTTTTTTCTTTGTTTTATATATTATGTTGTAAAAGTAGCTCCCAGCTATCAGCACTGTGAATAATGTATATTATGGTCATCAGTGACATGCATTATTGCTACAAATCTTTCAGTGAGTTTAAATCTAGAAGTTTGGGGGATTTTGTGAGAATACTGTAATTTCCCATTATAGCAATTGTTCTATTTCAGGATATAGTGAAGAACTTTGGCAAAATATTTTTAAATTTCAGGACTTTGAATCCTTGTGGCTTATTCTTGATGATGGCAAGAATGATAAGGTTGACTATGGAGAATTTACTCATGCCATATTTGGAGAAATGAATGAATATAGGAAAAAATTTGTAAGAAAAGTAAGTTTTATTGCAGATATTTTAAGTGTAAATATTTCTCAGTCTAACTTTGGAGTTAGTCACTCATCATATTCTAGTTGTTGGGTTTTGTTGTTATTTTTCTTAAGTCAGTACCTGGAAATTGACTTCTTGATGTTTCAGATCAGTTTATCAACAGAAAGGTAAATTAGTGGACTGCATGCTGTTCCATTGTTAAATGAGTTAATTTTAAATTCTAGAATACATTCCTTTATTATTTTGAGTTTTCATGCATATGTGATGTTCTTATAGTTCAGTCCTTTGTATAAAGTGTCTGGCACCCTGAGACGATCACTCCCAGAAGCCTGTTTACTTATTTTGGCAAATGACAAATTGTGGCAAATCTGCATGTGTAGACTTTCTTCCCACAGTGCCTGAAATAGGAGGCAGTCATACTTGTCTCCTTTGAGACCAACAGTAAGAGTCATTATATTTATGAGACACATTATATGTGAAATGTCACTTGTTATTTGTCTATAATGTAATGTGGAGCTGTTTGCAGTATCAGACACTGATCACAAACCAGACAAAGGAGTAGCAACTGGATATCAAGATCAAGAAAAATGACCTATACTTTCATGCTTTCAAATCATGGAGGATCCGACTCTCCTAGCCTTACATATCAAGCATGTGTATTCGAGTAAACTGAAATGCAAATGAAGCTGCTGTTAGCAGTGCTGGAGAGGCTGTGTGGAGGCTTCTGTCGGAATGATGTGGAATCTTAATAACTGGAGGAGGCAGAAGGGAAGCAGCTAAATTTCTGATTCTAAGGATGAGCTGGAAATTAGGGAGAGAAGACTTTTCTTTGTTTTGTGTTGACCAGGGGACACACATTTCATGTGAAAACTGTTGAGGTAAAATAATCATGAAAATGTATAATCTAGAATTACTTTCTAGTATCTGGTGCCTTACATAAAATAGGTAAATTGACATAATCAATTGCACAAAAAGCAAATGTATGTACTAAAAGTATGTTTAAAAGTATGTACTAGATAGTTAAAAGTATTTGATTGTTTCATCTTTCCACTTTTTTTTTTCCCCTGAGATTCTTATATGAAACTCTTCTTTTTCCCCTTTAGGCTTATATGAAACTAGATTTCAACAA
The DNA here is from genome assembly GCA_003676055.1 of Chloebia gouldiae. Lineage (NCBI taxonomy): Eukaryota > Metazoa > Chordata > Aves > Passeriformes > Passeridae > Chloebia > Chloebia gouldiae. The sequence continues at coordinate 20,899,338 of QUSF01000009.1, read as the reverse complement.
AACTGGAAGCGTGCCTATGGTAGATGTCAGAAAATGTTACTGTGCAAAGAAACATCCTCTAGTATTGACAGGTAATTCGTGTGAACAGACAAAAATCTGTAACTACGGAAATCATCTTGTTAGCAGAGATAGCAGATCCAGAAACTGGTTGGAAATACAAACTGTTTTCATATTTACTTAGATTTGAGCTGTTAAAGGGAACTTTCTTCATCTGAGGACTTAATATGAGTCTCTTAGAACATGACTATAAGTAGTAATGAAGTTCATATACACAATTTTAATACTTGCCCTTTATCAAGCTGCTAATACTGCCTGAATACAGAGCAGTTTTTTTCCTACCTCTGTAAGCAGTTATTTTGCAGCTTTCAGCTGTAAGTTATCGGTGGCAAATATGATATTAATAATTTTCACTTAGTAGGATACTCTCATTTTCACATTACTGTTTTCCGTCAAAATATGCAAGGATTCCAACTGACATGGAACGTAGTCAGCACTTGAAAAATTTATTCAGAAGGAACTTTATTTCTGGGACTGGTTTGTCATCCTATAGAGAGGAAATGCTGGTTTCTTCATTATTTTTTCAGGATTCTCAAAAATGTTTAAAGTCTGCCATTGAAAAAAAATAGAAATTTAAATATATGCATGTCAGTTTTAGAAAACAATACCTCTATGTACCAAACTAATCACTGGGAAAGTCTCCATGATGTCATGACCCTTTCTTACCTGTAGAAAAAGAGGGTTTTTTAAATATTACCAGTGATTTTAATGGTAACACATGAAGTCACATGGGGGTATAGGGATACAATATGTGGATTTTTTCCCAATGCTGTAATGCCGTATTTTTTGCACTTTTTTCCTCAATGATATCATCTCAAGTAATAGCTTTATAAAATTGCTAGGACAAAAATGTAAATTGGAGAACACTTTTCAGATGCCAATTTCCTTCTTAAAGTTTTCCCAGAACTCTGAAGCTCTATTACAGTAAATATACACTTTCTTACAAGATAATTTCAGAATTTTAGTTTACAAATGCATTATGTGGCTTTTGCAGTCATTTGAAGAAAAAAAATTCCTCTTCCCATAATTCATTGCAATTGGCTGACCTTATGTCTTCTGTTGATACTTAATTCTATCATGCTATTAAAGTAAGGTAATTTCTACAGGTAGTAATAAGTGAGTCAATGACTTAATTCTGAAATCAGAATATTGAATTTGTTCATGAAAAAATATTTGCAAGCTAAAATTTGAAAGTTTCTTGCCTGAAGTAAATTAAATGCTACATATTCACTCTTCTTTAAAATGCATTCAATAGAAAAATATACTTTCACAGGCAAAACTGCAGAAGAAGAAATTAAATCATCATTTCTAGAAGCATTAGGAGAGTCCTGCAGCAACCCCAATGAAGTGTCCTATTCTGAGTTTGAAGATTACTATGAAGGATTAAGTTTTGGAATTGTGGGTGATGATGATTTTGTTAATATCTTAAAGAATTCATGGGGAATTTAGAGTGGAAGATGACAAAAAAAAGGGACACTTTCTAAACAAAGAGTGACAAAGTAAGAGAGGATTTAATCTTGATGTGCATTACTTTATAGTGTCTAAAACTGATTTCAGGGACAAGAAAACTTTAGATGCTTTCAGAATAATACATGGCAAATTTCATGGAGTGTCTGTTGAGTTATGCTATGCACTCTTCTAATTAAAATGCTCTTCATGTCTTTTCACTGGAAATTATTAAGGCTGTATCCCATACAAAAAGCCATTTTTTAAATATTAAAATAAAGTCTCCTATTTTAAAGTAAGAGCAAATTAGAATACTAAAATGCCTGAAGGGGTGTGTACAAGAGAAAATTTTGGTTTATGATGCATTGTGAAAAGCTTCAGATTTGACTGCATAAATGTGAATAATAGCTTTCCTTAAGAAATTTTCTTTTAACATTCTTCATATTGCTTATTTTTTCTTATGCTGGTACTTAGCTTGAAAGAGAGCAGATAATCCTTTTCCAGTTTTGAGGATGTCTGCTGTACTGAAAGTGCAGAGATGTTCACAGCATTTAGCCCCCTTGCCCCATGTACTCTCTTGACTGATCTTGCTTTGTCATTTTGATCAGGCATCCAAAGCTGCTCTTTGAATCTCAAAGGCTTTAGTAATCACACATGTATTTTGTAATGCATATCTTCCTTTCTTGTATTTTGCTAAATTGTTTTCAAAACAAATAATTTATATTTAAATATCCGTTTTCTTTATATTGCTGGAATTTTTAGCTAAAACATAGCAATTGTGTATTTTGTCAAACTGATATATAGCATTTCTTATCTATTCTGAAAGTATAGAACAGAAAAGTATTTTAAAAAGGCCCAAAACAACCACCTCTTCCACCACAAAAATTAAATTATAAGTTAAAATATTCTTTGCTACTTCAAATGTTCTGACAGGTACACTTTTCAATATAATATATCTTGCTAATTCTGTGAGATTCTTTGTGTTAAGAAATAAAAATACCAGTTAATGAGAGAGAGACTTTGATTTTCATACACCTGTCTCTGAAATTAACTGTATGTTAAACTGCATTTCTTAAGCCTGTGCAATTAAAATATATAACTTTCCTCTAAGCTTGTCTGCCTGGTTTTGAATTTATAGTCAGTTGTTTTAACAATTTTCCTCCGAGACAGAATTTGTGTTTCATAGGAATTGAAAGGCAGTGCTGGAATGGATACTGAAAGGAGGGACTTTGGTCCCCTTTGGCTGACTAGCACAGTCTAGATATAGTACTTACTTGTTCTAATAACTTGTGTGGTTTTATGTCTGGAATGTTTCACCATAGCCTCAAATGTAACAAGTATTGGAGGTTCTATTCTAAATCCTCAAATGAGGGATCTTGGGGGGTTCTTTTGGGGCTGCAAAAGTCTGTATGTGTTTTTTTTACAGGGAAAACCAGATTTTGTCAATGCCTATTCTAAGCAAGAATTCTGACTCATTATGATTTTCATGTTCCCTATTCCTGCTGGAATTTCTCTTGCTGGAAAAGTTTGGTTAATTAGTGTTCTTGCAACTGTTGATTCTGAGAAGGGCAGGTAATTCTGAGGAGGGGAACTTTAGCTGGTTGTAGAGGGATCTGCTTGTTAATGTGTCCATTCAAATTGCTGAAAAAAAAATCAAGTCACATTTTTGTTAGTTTTTTAAAGATTCATGTGCTCTATTTAGACTTTTTCACTTAGGCGAATTGTACCAACAGATAAAACTGTAGTTCAATTTAATGAATGAAAGTGATTGTGAAATGAGGTATTGACATATTTCTTTATGCAATGTTTAATTTTATTGTGAATCTTTTAGGAAAATTGTTCCACATTTTCCTATGGAATGGAAAAATTTCAAGACAAATAGATGTATACTAAGTGGATCTGCTTGTCAGAAGAAGCTGTGTAAGTCATATCTACTGCAAATTTATTTTGTTATTATCATGGAAATGAAGTGCTGTTATAAGAACATAGCTTTGGTAGTCCTGTGTTGTTTTCTTTATCTGAAGACGTATCCCTAACAGGATAATCTAAGATAAATTCTAAAGGTCAAAATTTTCTTGAAAATGAAAGCAGTACTGTAGTAATTATGTGAAACCTGCTAGCTATGTAATTTCTATTAACTACAAGGTCATTTACACAGGTTCTGCTTGACCAACTTGATCTCCTTTTATGATCAAGTGACCTGCCTAGTGGATGAGGGAAAGGCTTTGGGAGTTGTCTACCTAGACTTCAGTGAAGTCTTTGACACCATTTCCCACAGCATTCCCCTGGAGCGACTGGCTGCTCATAGCTTGGACCAGTGCACTGTTTGCTAGGTGAAAAAACTGGCTGGGTCCAAGAGGGTGGTGGTGAATGGAGCTACATCCAGCTGATGCCCGCTCACTGGTGGTTTTCCCTGGGGCTCAGCAATGGGGATAATCCTGTTTAATATCTGTATTGATGATCTGTATGAGAGAATCAAGTGCCTCTTTAGTAATTGTGCAGACTGCATGGGAGTATCGATCCACTGGTGGGTAGGAAGGCTCTGCAGAGGGATCTGGGCTGGATCAATAGGCTGTGGCAAATTGTGTGAGGCCCTACACTTGGGCAACAAGGCCGAATGCCTGCTCCTGCACTTGGATCACAACAACTCCATGCAGCACTGCAGCCTGGGGACAACGTGGCTGGAAAGTGACCTGGTGGAAAAGCACCTGGGGGTGCTGGTTGCCAGCAATCAAACATGAACCAGCCTGTGCCCACGTGGCAAAGAAGGCAAATGGCATTCTGGCCTGTATCAGCAATAGTGTGGCCAGCAGGACCAGAGCAGTGACTGTTCCCCTGTACTGGGCACGGGTGAGGCCACACCTCGCCCATTCTGGGTCCCTTGTAGTGACAAGAAGGAGCTGGAGTGTGTCCAGAGATGGGCAGCAGCACTGGTGAAGGGCCTAAAGAACACGTCATATGAGGGGCAGCTGAGGGAGCTGGGGTTGTTTATCCTGGAGAAAAAATGTCTCTTCTGAGCCTCCATCACTCTAACCACCTGAAAGGGGGCTGTAGCCAGGTGGGGGTTGGCCTCTTCTCCCAGCTAACCAACAACAGGACAAGAAGAAAACATCCCCTCGTTGCAACTTGAGACTAAGATCAGGAAAAAATTTTTACTGAAAGGGTGATCAAGCATTGGAACAGGCTACCCAGAGAGGTGGTGGAGTAACCATCCCTGTAAGTGTTCAAGAAATGACTTAGCATGTGGTGGTGTTTGGTCAAAGGTTGGACTCTGAGACCTTAAAGGTCTTTTCCAACCTGAGCTCTTTAAGGTCTTTTCCAACCTTACTGATTCTCTGACCAGTTGTTGCCTCATCAGATGTGATGTCTATGGTGAATTTTTAATACCATTCACAACAGTTTCTCATTTTTTAAACTTCAGATGGTGGCAAAGAATTCAAACCAAATTCTTCCCAAGGTTTTCCCACCATGCTTACTGTGAGTAGAAAAACACAGTAACTATTCAAACCAAGATCTATGGTATCTGATTTTTCCATAAGAGTTGTCTCAATGGCCTGATTAATTGTGTTCTGACTTGTTCTTATTTACTTGTGAACATTTAATGAACCTGAATCCTTTTATTTAATCAATGCTTTGTAGCTTTAACACCACCTGGAAATGTCTACTGAGTTTACTGCCTTTAAATGCATTTCAAATCTTTCTACATTTGCTATCTTTTTAAGAATTGCCCATGCTTTTCAAGTTTAGAGTGTGTTTAGTTAAAGTGAGGTTCTCAAAGAAGATTCTTCACTGAAACTCACTGCTTAATGAACTACTTGTCTTCATGCCACCATGATTTACACTTCTGCTAAAAAGTTAGAGCAATTTGCTGTAGTTGAAAACATCAGAAGTGCATTATGGTGTGAATGTATTTTTTCCTATTAGAGGTGCAGACTTCCAGAAGACAAGTAGAAATTAGTTAAGTGATTTAACTCCTTATTCTTAAGGTTTGTAACTATTTCATGAAATGAATATGCACTGACACTGTAAGCTGGAATGTTTAAGAGCACTTTGAAAAATCGAAGCACGGGCATACAAAGAGCAAACCTGCAGTAGCTTCACTTCATCTGCTAATGGAAATACAGCATGTTCACCAGGCTTGGCTTTATTGCTGAGAGGAGGCATTTTTACTGATTCACACTCAAAAACTCATTTATTTTCCATTGGTTACTGCCAGGTGATCTAATTGTATGCATCTTTGTGGCCAGAACAACAAAAAGATTAAAAATGTATCTGCCACTGCATGTTTGTAGGGACGTGCTGTTTACTTGTGGAGTTTGGGTTTTTGTTTTAATGGGCATTGGTTATTTGGGTTTTGGTTATTTGTTACTTTGGGTTTTTTTGTGCATTTTTTTAATTGTGTGAGAGGTTTTTTTGTGCTTTTATTTATTTGCTTGTTTTTGTTTCTTATTGTAGCTTAGAAGTGATTTCTGATGTGTTGAAGAAAACAGGTAACTTTCTGTGGAAGAAAAAAAGCAATGTAGAAAAATCACATGCATTTTTTTCCTTGCTATTACTCTAATAGTTTATCCTTCTTCATACTTAGCAACTCAGAGACTGAGGTAGTTCAGTACTTGCTTTTCATGTTGTTAACCATTTTGTCTTTGAGAAGTTGAGTCAGAACTACTATGTTGTAACCATCAGAGATATCCAGTGATACAAGAGGTCTGTTTAGGGGACATTTCAAAATATTAACCAGATTGGAAGGTACTTAGGAAAGAAATTTGGTAAGACATTACTTGCAACATGACCGTATGAAATATTTTTTTTTTTGTGACTCTTGTACTTTTGTGGTGTCCCTTTTTGACTGTGAGGAACCTGAGGCCTAAAGTTGATAAAAAATACTTTAGAGCAAAAAAAAAAGAAAATATGTTTATCACAGGTTTCCTAATGTTTATTAGAGTATCTGTTGTATTTACCTGGAATTTATATTATCTGGCTACTTCTTTTCTGGGTATTTTTTTCCTGCTCTCTCATGTGTTACATTTTGGGTGGAATTAATTGGATATGTGCAGAGAAACTTCAGTATCAGCATTTGCTGCCACTGTCAGAATTTAGTGTGTCCAGTCTCCCCAGAGAAGGAGCTTCGAGATAAGAAAAGTAATAGTAATTTCTTTGTGGTTTGATTTTTTTGCTCCATTTTCTTGAAAGATGTTTAATATTTTAACAGCTTTTGCTGGCTTGTGTATGCTTTTTTTTAACTCCTGTCTTTTGACCTTTTACTGTCATTTCCACTCCCAGTTTTAGGAGACAGAAGAAACCTGAGAAATTCTGAAAAAGGAAAGAAAAATGGTTTTTAAGAAGGTGTGCTGTCTAGGTATCTAACTAATGAGGATTCTCCCTCTAGACACTCAACACTGCTTTCAAACTGTCCTTTTGAATCTTCTCAAAAGATCTCCTTCATGGGCTTCTTCCCAGTAGACAAAGACCTGAGAAGTTCTCTTCTGAGACAGCTGAGGTCAGCAGGCACAAGCACTGGTGAGAAGGGCTGCCCTGGTGGGTGGCAGGGGTGAAGCTGCCTGCCTATCTTCATGGATACTTTCTTCTCCCTCAGCCTTGTTTACTTCTGCCTAGACCTGAGATAATTGGACAATAGTGGCACCTTTATCTTAGGTTCCCTAAGGTCACTTAACTCACACTCCAAAGTTCCTGTAAGGGGGCATATTTGGGGAGGGGTGGGCTTCAGTGGTCAGAGCTTCCTTATATAGTTTTGCCAGAATGGGCAAAAAGTCCTTCATAACAATGTTGAAGCCATCAGCCATAACATTTCAGTCTCTCACACCCTCTGCCTTGAGCAGGGACACGTTCCACTAGGCCAGGTTGCTCAAAGCACCATCCAGCCTGGCCTTGAACACTTCAACCTCTATTTTTCCACATATCTCTGTTTTATGCCACATCTTACATGAATATCTCCATTGAGGAAGACTCTATAGCCTCCCTAGCAATCTGTTCCAGTCAACCCTAATCATAGTGGCAGCTTGGGGTTCAGCCCGAGGACCTCAGGAACGTGGGAGGCCCAAATGAGGAAGGTGTGAAGGAGCAATGCTGGTGCTAAGCTGTGCTCCCCTTGGCATGCCTTGTCCAGCCAGGGTATCCCTTGAGCTGTAGGCTCTGTAACTCTCTAAAGCCTGGCACTAACCCTAAGGGTGGCTGGGGGCTGAGGCTGACATCCTCAGCACCCTGGGTGGCCCAGATGAGGGGGTCACAAAACTTGCTTTGGGACAGGCATCCTTGGATGGTAACTGCTTTACACTGCTCTGTACTTCACACGGGGGAACCCCATTGTGCTATAGCAAAGCACAGGAAGCTAAAGGTGGAAGCTAAAATAACAGCTTTGGAGATATATCTTAAAGCAATATTCCGTTTTTTTTCTTGCAACCTGTGTTGAGTAAGTCAACACTTAATCACTCCTGTGTCTAATTCTGGGATCCTATGATTTGTCTTGGCATGAATTAAATCCTGCACTCAGAGTGGTAAAATTATTCCCCTGAAGTAATTTCTTTTGACAACAGCATTTGCCTTGCAGATGCAGTGATTAACTGTAGGCTTCAGTTGTGAATACTGAAGTTGTTTTTATCCTCTAGATATTTTTGAATTCTTTTCTGTTCTCAATGTTTCATGACCAAAGGAAACAGCAACAGAAGTCAAACCAGTGCTTTTATTTTTCCCTTAGACCAATCATTTTGCAAGTGCCTGGTGTAGCAACCCAGCTTAAACCAATATGGGTTTATGCTTTTGAGAGATATCTGTTGTAGATATTATTGTTGCATAGATCCAAGTAACCACAGGAAATAGGCACTCCAAAAATTCAGTTATTTATTTATTAAAACCAGTGGAGTGAGAAGGGAATCAGTTGTCAGTGCCAGATAATTAACTTTCCATATTCTTTGTGTTTATTTTTTGATACTTTTTCCCTTGTTTGAGACTGTGATTTCTAAGTTCTCATTCCAGTTTAATCTTGGTGTGCCTCCCAACTTTTCTTTTGGGAGCATCCTTCTTGGAAATGAGCTTCTTCAGTAACAGCCATAATGCTAAAATATGTGCAGAAGTAAATCAAAATATAAACTAACATACAGCAAGAAAATTCTCTGGGGAAAAAGGATAGGAGACAGGGCAGATAAAAGCAAATAGAAGCTGCAGTGGCATTCCTAGTCTTTAATATTTTTTGTTCATTTGTGTCTTTTGATTTCCCTCTTCCTTCTGCAACACCAGTCATTGAGGCAAAGCCTACCCCGTAGTATTATTGTTCCATCTAAATACTCTTCCTTCACATAAAGACAGTCAGAAGAGATCTGTCTGAAGGAGATTTTAAAAGGTTATCTACTCCATTATTCTATATTAATCTGAAAAAAAAAATTATGCTGCTTTCTCACTTGTGGTGGAGACTCCTCCACATTCCCAGGTAATCTGTTCTATTGCTGGTACAAGCTGTCTGCTGATTGACCTGAATATTTCTTGCTATGGTTTAAGCTGATTACTCTTTCCACTAGCCCATCCTTCCCTTATGTAATGGCTTCGAAAATTATTATTACATCCCCTTTGATCTGAAGTCTGCTAAATATGGCTATTTAGGAATATTGCATTAATAGGACCTTCTGTTAATGACATTCAGAAGACCATTTTCATTTTTCTCCCCTAAGTTCCAAAGGGTACTTTCCTTGTGTTGAATTCAATGTTCTACACGAGGCACAGTGCTCTGGTTAAGGTCTTGCCAGTGAGGTCCTTGCAGTATGGCGCTTACTTTTATATCAGATGTCTTTCCTCCCCCTCTCTTTCCTTTCACAACCTGATTTTATTATGTCTTCCTGACATTGCAATTTTAACTCACAAATTTTCTTCTCAATAACTGATTTTTCTTGCATTGTTTCAGTTAAAGTGAAACAACAAAGTTCTACCATGCTTTGAGATATGGGGAGATGTTCCTCCTGGAAAATCTGGCATGAGTGTCTCAGTTCTGTGGGAGCTTTGTGTTTATGCTTCTTTTCAGACTCCTAACAGGTTTGCATCAGCTTTACCTGACTAGAAGTATTATTTCTCCTTCCCAGTTGTGTTTCATAGGATACCTGTTAGTGAAATCCACAGCATAAACATGCAAACTTTAATGGAAAATACAGAACAACTGAACAACTTTATTTTTTAATCCTTATTTTCTTAAGAACAGGAGTAAGGGTAAAAGGAAGCTGAACCAAAATATAAGGTGTTTAACAGCAGCTTTTGTCAGACACTGTAAGTAGTCTCTTATGCATTTAATAAATGTAATATGATTATGTATGCAGGTATTTATTAGAATAGGTTTTACCATTGCTTATTGTTGATACCATATTAAAATAGAATTTATGGGAAATACTTTGTGCCAGCTGAAAATATCTTTATTAGACTTTGAGATGTGTAGTAATCTCTGTGGCAGTCTGAGGCATAGAAATGCAGATAAGACAAGCCAAAGCTTGCTTCTCTACAACAATGTTCAAGATGTAGGATGTCTATTATTTCCTGGTCCTCTCTTTTACTTAAGCTAGGCTGCCTCTAATCTGGTGAAGTGAAAGGTTTTATTCAGTAAACATAGTGGAGGACTGCTATTTCCAGGTGAGATTTTTCTTCAGCCCCCTTGTTAACTTGCTACTGTATTAATGTCTGCAGTGCCTTTCTCCTCCTCCCCTGTGAAGTTACTACCATAAATAATACATAAAACTGTGAACTGCCTTTCATCCTGAAGGAGCAGTCCACATGGTTGCTTTAGACACTAGTAGGATTATGTCAAGATTACTAATTTCTTAGTATTTCTTTTGGCTTAATTGCATTTTTCACTAAATGAAACCTGCAGTAGTATTAGTTCCAAATAAACATGGACTACAAACTGTTCCTTTGCATTTCAACTTCAGAGACAGTCTTTTTGATAATTTGTTAGATTGAATTGTACTCTTGGGTTGTAGAGACTATTTGATAGCAGCATGAATGTAGGCTGTGCATTCTTAAGTCACATCTATGAACAATTAAAAGGCAGAAGAATATGTTGGTTTTTTTTCTTTTTTTAAATCAACCCACCCAGAATGAGGACATCAATTTGGACTGAGTTTTAATTGCTGGTTTCTAATAACTGTCTTGATAAAAAGTGTTGAGAAGCATCAAACAATAATTGGCATGGTAGGTGTCAGTTTAGTGATCTAATAAAATGCAAATGGAGGCTGGTGTCATATCTGTACTTCTGGAAATGCCTTCTGTCCACAATGTAGCATGCAGCTGATTGTCCTATCACCAAAACGCGATGTGGAGATGCTTTTCCCTTTAGAAGAGATGATGAACCATTGGACTTCTTGCCCATCTGTATTCTTGAATGCATTTTGCCTAAGGGAAGGGCTGGGTGGCTGTAGGATGGGAGCTGACATACGGAACATCCTAAGAAATTTTCAAAATTAATATTAAAAGCCTAAGCCAAGGAGTTATTTAAAAATGTAAATGAACCTGATAAGCAGTGCTCTTTCCCCCACCCCCCAAGATTAGCATGATATTCACATTAATTATGATACTGCTAGATTTTAAATTAGAGCTTCCTTTTATGGAGGAGGAGTACCAATCTTTTAGTCACAGTAGTGGAAGAGGTTTAAAGATATATTTAAGTCAGTACCTCTGCTCTCAGAGCATCTCTTTTTGCATTTTTTATTCTAGTCTGCCTCTTTTTGCTGCTGAATCTTTTTGAGCTGGGACATGTCAGTGACTGTTTCATTAATGTGCTTTCTAGCTTTGAAGAGCCTAAAAGATGTCATGGCCTGAGCTAGGCACAATGCACACTACTACGTTGGGATATAATCCTTGCCTCAGAAAATGTAAAATATGAGTTAGAAAAAAATATGAGTCCAGGAAGATGTGAGGAAGAGAGACAGGGAATACTGTGTCAATGATACAAACAGCTCATTTTTAATGTAACAGCAAGCATCTCAAATTGCATCTTGCTTAACAAGTACCTATGGCAGCAGTTATTAGTATGAAAAGATTATTGGAAAGTCAGAGCAAATCTTCAACTCTGTGTCATCTAGCAGGAACACTAAGGTTGGTCCCTAGACTGGCAGGGGTTTAAAATATTATGAGGATTTTCTTTGCTTAGGTGATTTGCAAGCAGATCTTTAGAACCTCTTACTTTTCAGAGAGGGCCTTTAAATCTCCCATGTGATATTTCCTGGCTGGATAAAGTTTTCTTAAAAAGTAATTGTTACATGATATGAGAATGCTTCTTCCATTTTGGCAGTCAACATTTGCAAAAAAAAAATCTAATGAGGGTTTTGTTGGCTCTGTGTGTGTGCTGTTGTGAGCCTTGATCTTGAGAAAAAGCAGATGAGAACCTGAGTGGAACACAATGACAGCAAAGGTCTTCCCTGTGCATACCTTGCTAGCTGCTGTATTGCATATTTAAATGATGTTCCCAACTGCAGCTGATTGGCTTCTGTCTCTCTGCCAGTCCTCTTAAAGGCTGAATTGCAAGCTAAGTAGAAGGGTGAAAGTTACAAAACTGGCACCTTGAATTCCCACCAGAGGCTGATAGGAAGTTTGTACTCATGCTGCTGCATATTGCACTCTGATCTTGAAGTGAAAATATCTTCTTTAAAAGGGATGTTAAACTTTCAGTACATTTTAGCCTGTGTGCTTTCAAGTTGTAGGGAGATGGAAGATTTATAGCAGCCCATTCTCAAGAAAAGGAGTCATGAGAATTGTGGCAGAGTCTTGGTTAGTCCCTGGTAGGCGTGTGCTGTTTTAGGCAGCTGCTTTATTGTTGTGCTGTCACACTCGTTAGGCTCCCTGCTTATTCCAAAGAAAAAGCAGAGTCTTCCAGAATTTTAAGGCATGTTTCATTCTCTTTCTGAACATAGAAAAGCTTATGGAAATCGCCATAACCATAGTGACTAGCAAAATTGAAGTGGGTATTCGCTCTTCCTGGACACAGATGTTAGAGGTTGATCCCCATTTCCCCATTTCTATGATTGGACAGATCAGATCAGTCCAGGACCTAACACCTGTCTCTGTTCTGGGTTCCTACTGCAGGAGGTGTGCAGGGCCTCAGATAAGACAGCCTTATGCCCTGGTGGCCCCATTCCTTCAGTCCAGGCACATCTCTCCACATCTCCACTTACACCCATGTGCACAGGACAGGTAGGTGGCTGTGGCTGGTGTTTTGTTGGTGTTGTACCTCCTGTCCCCGACCCAGGTGGTGTGCTTAACAGTATTTGCTGCAACAGCAGCCCCTCAGCCTGCACCTACCTCACATTTGCCCATATTAGCTCTTTTTTTCCTTTTAAGGAAGGCATACTTCTTGTAGAGCACTGTGGTTCAAAACAAATTGGGAAAAGATCTCAGAGAGTATCAAATATTGCTGAAATGTTTACAAGACCAGCATGGACATGGCATGTTCTCTGACAGCTCAGTTTAACAGTCAATGTGACCAATGTGGTTTTACTCGAAGTATATAACATGACTTTTTCAAAGACATGGAGAAACCTAAAATTTTACAACCTTGCATTATTTCCCTAATACTAAGACGGGCCACTAACTCACAGTTAGTTACGCTGTTTCTGCCAAGATTTCCCACCTCAGCATGACCTTGCATAGCCTGTTTAAGGCTCACTGGCACCTTGTCTCTGAGGAGGAAATGCTGATGATGCTACCTGCAGTGGATCTGGTGATTTCTATTTGGCTCTCCCCAGTCTGCTAGAGTAATGGTTCCAGTTTATGGGTCATAGCAGAAACCTGTAGCAGCACCTCTAACTTTGTCAAGCAAGACCAACAAGCAGAGGAGATGCAGTGTTTATCTCTTGAGAATGCTGTTCTGTTTCCATGGCAGTAGACAGCTCAGTCCAGATTTGGGCAATCTTGTCTGCAAAGTAGCACAAAAAAAAAATCAGGAAAGGGAAAAACTTGACTGCAGCTGAATGGAGGCAGTCAAAATTAATCAAGCTTGCATGCACTGTGATTGGGTGTGCCATATGAGACTGCAGAAACTAAGAAGAAACCTCTTTGCTTCCTACACTGCTCAGGCATCTAATTTCAAATCTGCCTGCCTCAGTCAGGGATGCTCTGTGGGAGACTTCTGTGTCTTGAACTCTTGGAGTTGCCTTTCTAATAGGCAAATTATCTATTCACAGTGGGAAGACAAAAAGTGTTGCAAAACAAAATTATTAAACTTCAACTTAATAGTAGAAAATTATTATTACAAAGTATCCTCTATACACTTATAATCAATTAAATTGCTGCTTTTTCAGGGTTGCCTCAACAATCATCAGTGCAAACATCTTCAGAAGATGATCTATTAAAGCATATTAAAGCCTGTATTCTTGAGGCATTTGTATTATGGTCTCTTCCTAAAAATTAATGAAAAGAATGGAGATTGCTAGTGATGGGAAGGAAGAAGATGATAGATGAGGTTTCCAGTTGAACGTCAGTGAAACACAGAAACTTAAGTGTAACAGTGCCAGTCACTTGAAAACCTTGGTAGTCCTTATAGTGTGTTTTCATTGCTTTTGGTAGCATGTGAGGGAGGGTGAACTGACTTCCTCAAATAAATCACTGTCCTATGTAAATTATGTATCAGATATGAACTGATTTTAGAAGATTAGTAAAAGTTAGCATTAACTGAAACACAAGACTGCTTCCAGAATATTTTATTGAATAGACCTAATGTTTTAAAAACACAAACTAGCTGTTCAATAAAAGTTTGAATATTAATTAGGTAGTAGATAAAGTGTATGGTGGAGGATAGAGAATTTACCAAAATAAAAGTGTAAAGGTCTATTTTCCATTTTTCTCTACAAGTCAAAATATGTCCAAGTCAGTTTGATCACTTCAAAGACTTAGAAACTAAATACTACTTTAAATTTCTTTGCAAGGTTGTTGACTGTACATATACAGTCCTCTATAAATTGTCTGTTTCTTAATACAGTCTTTGCCAATGAAATGAAACTGACAGATGTTTCAGAGCAAAGTGTCTTACAGATGTTTTTGTTTTGTTTAGGGTTTTGTTGATGTGGTTGGTTTGGGATTTTTTTTTTGGTCTCTGTGCTGAAGAGAATTGTAAAATTAGATAATAGCACACTTCTGTTTAGATAAGTTTAGTTCTTATAGAGCATGCTCTCCTGTAGCTGAAGAAACCTAATTGTCCTACAATCTAGGTGATGGTTTATTATTTATATTATATGAATGCTTAAGACTTGCAACCAGATGAGGCGCTCATTATACTGACACAAAGCTTTATTATTTATATGTTGCCCAAAAAACTTCAGTTAAAATTAATGAGAGAGATAAAAAATAGAAAATCACAGAAATTTTAGAAGCAGAGTTTCCCAAAATTTTCATTACACTGCCAGGAAACAGAAACTCCTCCAAGTTGATGGAGGCTACCTTGGCTCTGCTGGCCATGCTGTAAGACAAGATACATGGCTTTGGCGTTTCCCCATTTTCCATCTCCCTGCACTTTCCAAATAGAAAGGGAATGCTTTATTCCTTTTGAATGAGGAAAGCTTGTACCCAAGAGCTGTTTGGAGGTACTGCATTCATTTTCCTGTCTCTTGGGACTCTGTATGCTTGGAGGACATTCCAAGACCCATTTCTTTCAGTCTCTTTAAGTCCTAAGAGCAGCTGGAAGAAGCTCAGTCCATGTATTTACACTTGAACTAAGGAGTAAGTGGCTGTCGAAGAGCTCAGTGCTGTTCTCACTGCCTAATGAGTCTTTCCAAATGCACTCTTCCTGAGAGGTGCCGGACCCATAGTAGTGACATCATGTGCTGGCTAGATATGCATGAGAAAAACACATCATTGACCTTTCCCTGAAATTGAAGGAAATTTTCAGGATAAATAAAAAATTCATTTCAACTATTTTAGCAGTGGACACTAAAAAATGTAAGTGTGGACAGAGCCTGAGGCAATAACTCCTTTTATAAGCAGGATGTAATATCCTAAAGCTCTTGAGAATATCTGCATCCCACAAACATGAATCAGCACTGATGAAGGCACTTGAATCACAGCAGAAATAGGTGAGTAATCTTGCTTTCCACCATCTTGCATTGCTAATACCTCTGGCATTAGTACTGGGAGGGGCAAAGGACACCCCAGGGTCATGAAGGAAAAAGGCAGTGACTGGAAGAATTCTGGTGAGGTTGACACTGGGCAAAGGCCATGTGCTGTTTACCCCTGATCTAAAGGAACAGTGGAATGGTGACAGTTTCTAAGGGAGAGTTTCACCAGATGAGAGCAGGTACCTGTGAGAAGAGATACCTTGGATCTGAACGTTTATGAGCCTGGAGGAGGTGATCTATTGGAAAGGCTGCACTTTCCTGTGTGTGTTCTTGTAGCATCCCAGGCAAAACAATCCTGATGTGGGGGATTTTTACCCTTGAACACACCAACCTCTGCCTTTCTTTTGAAGAGAGAAACCCAAAGCCATTTTTAATGTACATACACTTTAGAATTTCATCTTCACCACTAGGGAAGGCAAAGATTTAATGACATAGCTTGGATCATACTGGGGATTCTTAATTAGGCAATGCAATTAATGCTTACATGTACTTTTTTCTACTGCATCATCTCTTCTCAGAAGACCCCAGTGTTGTGTTCACTGTTTTAAATTTCCTTCATAAGTGCAATATGCAAGAACTTTTTCCAGGTTTTCTTTTTTTTCATGAGAGATACCACATTCCCCAGAATTTCACAGGGAGCTGAAATTTAGGGGAAAGCATATGAAGCACACCTGTCTGTATAAAGCCTCTCATATGGAGAACTCCTGCATGCTAGTGTGGGACTGAGAGCAGGCTGACTTTATCATAGCTTTCACATTTTGTATGTCTGTCTTGTCCAATCTTACTTTTATTCATATTTCTCTACAATAAGACTTTAAAAAAATAATTCTGTGTTTTTGTGCAAACCAAGCTTATATCTCAATTGCATTAACTGCAAATGCAGTCTTGCATTGGAATTTAAAAATAATGACATCTTTCTGCTAGCTTTGTTTTGAGCTTCATCCAGTTTAACTACACCATGGTTCCTTGCAGTTATATTTCAGAGATGTTCGCTTAATCTATTAATTCAGGGATTTTTGCAGTTTCAGAGTAAGATTCTGACTGATCTCATCATTGTACTTCAGTATAATGTGGCTGCCGTGTTCTGCAAGCGGTGTATGTGTAATTGTAAATAGTAGAGATTATTATAAATAATAAGGGAAAATAGCAAAATACATGAAAGAAACAAGTAGAGGCTTAATAAAATGTTGATGATAGTGGATATTTAAAATAATTGATTTACTGAATGATAAAATTGTTATAAATAGATGATATTTTACCTTTGCACTGTCTTCAGTTATAATTTTTGATTATAAAATTGGTTATTTTTTGTTTACCAATTTGACATCATATGAATAATATGGAATAGTAATCTGCACTAGAAAAACTTGGTGGCTTCAACATCTCATGTCCTCCTCAGGATGACAGATGTTATCTGGCCAGGGTAACTTCCCCGGGGACCCACTAGTTAACAGGGACAGATCTCCTCCAGAAGGTGATTCAGACCATGACTGTAACTGAAGTACACTGCATTTTTCCTTAAATTTGCTTTTCTTTTGGGCAAATCCCTACTTCCATTTACTCTTGGTGTTAGACAGCTGGTAACCCAATGGGTTTGGGTTACAGTACTCAAGCTTGCACAAAGAATGATTGCTCCTAGTAAATAAAATGTTCATTTGCCTTGGTTTTCTCACTGTGATCATTATATCTAATTTTATTGCTTTGCTGGTGATAATCATAACATAGGACCTTTCCTTTTGTAAAGGAATTATTAGCCAGCAGGGAAAATCAGTTGTACATTGCTCAGTATCACTCAGTTCCTCAAATAAAGACCCAAATTCTGAGCTACAGAAATGTTTCCACTTATCTTTTAATTGAATACATTTGAGCCTGTGTGTAAATAGGTTTTTGGGTTTGTTGGGGTTTTTTTCCTGTTTTAAGACATATTTCACTCAGCAGACACATTTCTCTCTCTTACATATGTCTCATGCTTTCACTCTTACTGGAAGCACCGAGGAGTGCAAAATTCAGGTCAAACTCTTGTAAGGAGGAAATTAATTCATAAATGTCACTATGTGTATGTAGGATATTGTGATTCAAGAAAATTTCAATTCTGGAAAGTAAACATACCATATCATACTTTCATCCTTCATTAAGAAGTCTGCACATGATGAAACTATGAGGAAGAATCACACACAGAGAAATTAACAGCATTCTGTTTAGTAGCAGACAAGTTATAGAATGTGAAATTTTTTATATGACTGAAGGACTATTATATTCTGGGAGAGACCATTCCTTTTCTTGCCAATTAGAATTTTTTTTCTCTTGCTATTCTTATCATGCAATAAACCCCAACATCTGCTTCATAAGTCTGAACTGTCAACTGGTTGCTCATAATAAATGCCTTTTCATGGTAATGACATTACAGGTCTGACTGTAAAGATTTTATTAGATGCCATCCTTGTTAGTCTCATGTTTCTTAGGATTTTGGGTGGGTTGTGAGAGGTTTTTTTGGGGGTTGGTTAGTGGGGCTGGGTTTAGGGGGGGGGTTTATTTTATTATTGTTGGGGCTTTTGTGTGCTGTGTTTGTTTTTTTTGGTTTTGTTTTTTTTTTTTTTTTTTTCCCCTGGAGTGTTGTGCTTGTTAACTTGGGCACAGATGTGGAACTTGAGCAGACAGTGACAGTTCAGATGGAAGTCCTGGTACTCTCTGATGGTACAGTTTGTGTAGTGTTTTGGCAGCTACTGCCACCCTATGGTTTTCCATAATGGATGAATGCTGCAGAACTTTTAATGTGTTGCATTTCTCCAGAAACCTCTTACAGGTCAAAGAGAAGACAACCAATAGTCCTTTTGGCTTACTCTTTCTCTCTGAAAAGAGGACACTCTTTTCAGAAAAATCCCATCTGCAAAGAAAATCAAGTATGGCATGAGAGGCCATAGGTGGCATTAGGATGGCAGAATCTTTTCCACTGCATTTACACCTATGTAACTGAATATTAATTTTGGTTCCAAGGATTTTCACTAACTGATTATGTCTGCTTTGGCAGGATAGAGTTTACTCTTTTTTATTTTTTTTTAAAGGAACTTCAAAATGTACATCTGGAGAAAGCTTCCGAAACCAATTTCTTAAAGTTGCTGCTGCTTTGGGAGCCTGTGTTTACATCATGAATGCCACATATAGACAGATCTGGGTTAAAGCAATCTGGTCTAAGTAGAGTGTCCTCATAGCATTGCTTCCAGCAGAGCTTTGCCCTCCAGACGCCAGCAAGTGCCCAGCCGAAGGCTCTGATGCGGAAAGAGGACGTTTCAGATACCATTATTCCACTCACTGCCCTCCTTCAGGCCAGGGAATACCCTTTGCGTGGAGGAAGACTTTTTTCTTTTGAGGAAGCAGCAAGAGGGATCACCTCTCATATTGAAGATATTCTCTTTGGGGCTGGAAGCTTCTTTCCCTTTGACCAACCCAGCTGAAACCAGGCAGCAGTGTAGGCTGCAGAAAATAACTCACCTGGCTTGCAGGCACAGATCTTGGACTCCCTCATATGTTGTAGTGCACAGGCATTGGTTTCCCTCATATATCACTGGGGACTCTCAAGTTCCATCCCCTCTGACACACCTAAGCAGTGCACGAAGTTTGAAGTGATTTTCTTTATTTTTTTTTTAGCCGACATGGAAACTAGACGCCCTCTCCTTAAGCCGGCTCCCCAGAGCCCGCTGCCGGCCGGCGCCAGAGCCGGCTCTGGGGCTCCCCCGCCTCGGGGCACTCCCGGCCGCCGCCGCGCTCCCCCGGCGCCCCGCTCCTTCCCCGCCCCGCCCGCCGGGGCTCTGCGGGCGCTCCGTGATCCTCTCCTGGGGGCTGAGCAGCCACCTGTAGCTACGGCTGATTTTTCTGCGTTTCTCCGAAAAAGAGCTATTCTCAGCCCCGCTCCCTTCCCGCTTGTTTTACTCAAGTGAACCAAATGTCCGTGTATCAGCAGCAGAGGTGATGTCTTTTCCGGAAAGACGCAGCATTCGTTGTCGCTGTCGCCTCCCTGCGCTCCCCGGACTGGCAGCGCGGGACTGGAGGGGTGCGTAGGGCCGGCTCGGCTGCCCCTGCCCCCGCCCCGGGGCGGAGCTGCGGCCCCACATGAGGTACGATTTCACCTTTGGGTTCGTCTTCCTCGAGCGCCAGAGGAATTACGGCCGCCGCGGTCCCCGCTCATGGCTCTGCGCTCCGCCGGCGCTCCCCGCTCCCAGCCCCGACGTGGAACGGCCACATCCCCCCTGTAGGATGAGGGGAGCGGGATCTCCGCGCGGGCGGCGGGAGCCGCTGCTACGCCTGTCGGAGTTGGGCATGGAGGGAGGTGAAACAGCCACCTGAACGCGGAGAAACACCCGAACCGACAACAAGTAGTCTCGCCTGGCAGGGCGGCACGGAGAGCGGCTAGTGCTGGAGCCCGCCCGGGATCAGAAGCCGCTGTCGCTCCTCCGGCAAAGGTAGCGGCGGGGCTGGCGGGGGAGCGGGAGGCACCCGCGGCAGCGCTGATCCCACCTGCCCTTCCCCGAGATGCGTGCTCGCCTTCGTGATTTGTATGAGAAAGTAGAGAGCCGAGCTCCACACTGATAGCTTTTCCCAGAGTGTGCCTGCTGCCTGCGCTTATGGGGTGCTCTGTATTTCTTCCCAAAAAGCAACCCTCTCCTCCCTCCCACAGTGGGGGTGGGGAGAAAAATATCTAAGGCTTCTTATTTCCCCGTCGTTAAGCTGTTAGCATAATAAAAGATAGATACCCATTAAATAATTAACCGTACACTTTCTGTTCTATCAGCTCGGTTCACATAGCCCCGCGAGGGAGAAGGGGGTGGGGACCGTGGCGGATCCATACGCGGTGGAAGCAGTAGCAGTGCCATTTCGGTAGCTTGCTACCAGGGGCAGCGGGAGACAGCCCGAAGCTGTGCCCGGAGCTGGCCGGCGGTGGGTGACGGGGCGGGCCGGGAGGGCTCTCCCCGGAGTGCGGGTCCGCGGGAGATCTTGGGAGGGGTCTGGGACAGGCCGTGGCCGCAGGGAACGGTCCTCCTACGGTGGTGCTTGCGGGGCTTCTCCTCGATTTCTTCTGTTTACGTTTAAGGCAGAAGCTCGTTCTCCACGGACCTGCCGGCGACCGGCTGCCCCCCGCCCAGCGACCGGCGCGCCCCGCTCCCAGTCCCCGCCGCCGCCTCCCGCGCTCTCCCCAGTCATGTCCCACCCGGAGCGATGGGGAAGCTCGAGGACAACGAGAGGGTGATCCTCAACGTGGGGGGCACGCGGCACGAGACCTACCGCAGCACCCTGAAGACCCTGCCGGGGACCCGCCTGGCTCTGCTCGCCTGCGAGTCCCAGAGCGAGTCCCCGGGCGGCGAGGAGCCGCCGCCGCCCCCCAACCCGCCGCCGCCTCCGGCGGGCGGCTGCCCGGAGCCCGGCAGCGGCTGCAGCCCCCGGGGCAGCGGCGGCGCCAGCGAGTTTTTCTTTGACCGGCACCCGGGGGTCTTCGCCTATGTACTCAACTACTACCGCACCGGCAAGCTGCACTGCCCCGCCGACGTCTGCGGGCCGCTCTTCGAGGAGGAGCTGGCCTTCTGGGGCATCGACGAGACCGACGTGGAGCCCTGCTGCTGGATGACCTACCGCCAGCACCGCGACGCCGAGGAGGCCCTCGACATCTTCGAGGCACCCGACCTGCTGACGGGCGAGCCGCCCCCCGACGGCGACGACGACGACTTGGCCGCCAAGAGACTGGACATCGAGGACGTGGGGGCGGCTGCCGAGGGCAAGGGCGGGCGCTGGCGGCGGCTGCAGCCCCGTGTCTGGGCGCTCTTCGAGGACCCTTACTCCTCCCGGGCCGCCAGGGTAAGCGCCGCCGGCCGGCGCTCCCAGCGGGCGCTGGGGAGGCCGAGGGGCTGCCGCGGTCCCCCGAGCGGGAGCGGCATCACGGGGAAGCTCGCCCTGCTCGGGCTGGGCGTGTGGAAGTGATGCTTTGGTGGGCCACTACGTTGGTCCACGTGGGGTGGTGATGATGCTTGTCCCCTGACATCTCCAGGCAATGTCAGGCAGCACGGGGGTCCCGCTGTGCCAGCATCCTTCCCATGGGAGTATAGGGGGTGAAGTGGGAGCTCTGCCCCAAGAAGCCTGCAAGGGAGCCACAGTCCCCCCCGGCCTGTGTGGGGTTGTGGAGGGGATGACTCACTGGTGGACCTGTTGTGTGTGGGTGTGAGCAGGAACAGCCCCAGGGCACCCTCATCCTCCCTGAGCGCCTGCATGAATGTGCGTTCAGCGCCGGGGCAGCTGGCCTGAGGTCTTGGGTTTGGGGTCAGGTGGTGACAGTGACTCAGGAGAGCGACCTCAGTCCATTCCGAGCTTTGCTCTGCCTGCACTGGTAGGGGATCCTGGTTCAGCAAAGTAAATGTGACAGGGGGTCACCCTGGCTCTTCCTCCATTGATTTCTCAGGGTGACCCTGGCTGGCTCAGTGACTGAGGGACTGGGGACAAGACAGTATGTAATCACACTGACTTTCTTTTACTTAGATAGGGATTTTAGATTTTTGTGCTCACTACTTTTTACTTTGATGACTTGGATTTTAGTTCTGTCTTTTCATTGCAGTTGTCAGTGGTGATGCAGGTTTGCTTTCTAATTCAGGGCTTTGGAGCAAACAAATGGTTGTAATTCCTTTGAGAGAAGTATGCAATGGTGTCTGTAATTTAACCAGAACAGCAACCACCAGCAAATCCTCCCTGCAATACATGACAAAGGACTTGTAACAGGGAATACTTGATTATAAAATGGCAATAAATATTTTGTAGCATATTTATCAGGATTTCCACAAAGTATTTGGAGCTAAACCTCATTCAGCAGAAAGTGCGGTTATGGTGGGTGTAATCTCCTAATCAGTTCGCTTATTCTGCTGGCAGTCTCACAGGTGTGCGTGTAAGTGTGTGGTTTAGTGACTTCTGGAATTGTACCCCATGGCATGATGCCTTTTCTACCCACTTACCCTATGAACTTATTGAGGTAAGTTAAACAGAATGTAAAAGTCCTCACACTTATTACTGTCACTTACTGAGTGCCAATGTTGTTAAGTTTTTGAATGTTGCCTACCAGTATGTTTTCCCTCAAGAGCTGGCTCCAGTTGATTCTTTAAGTATGTTTTTAATAAAGAATGGGTTCTGAAGAAAAGCTACTAGAAGTGTCTATCTTTGCTCATCAGTGACATACCCTCATCTTGCATCTCAGCTGCTGGAATCCTAAAGAAAATTTGGCTGTCAGTTTCCTGACAGACTGTAGTGTATGAGGTGACTGCCCTGCAGGTTTTCTTTCACCTACTGTCTTGTGGAAAGTTGCTGACAGTGTCAAAACTGCAGCTTTTATGACAGAGAATCTTCCTGCTCAACTTTGCTGGAGAACTGAGGAGTATGGAGTAAATGTTAGATGGAAGATGCCAGGAGAAGTAGGAAGGTAGGCATGCTGTTGTGCCCTGGAGTTGAAGTTGGGTTTTCAGTCCAGTTTTCTGTCCAGTCTTTGACAGAACCTGTAGGCACTTGCTTTCCAAATTTTCCATCTGTACTAGGTCATCCTGAACCATTAGTGGTTTGGGCAAAGATATTTCAAGTTTGCAAAATTAATACTGTAATTAACACTATAGTAGGAAATTGCAGCATGGAAATATTAATCTCTTAGAGTATTTAACTTTTTATAACTTAACTGGTTTTAAAGATTTTATTCTCATTTCAAACCCAGGCATCCAGAATAAGGCAGTGTCAGAACCATAACAACCGTGTCTAAATCTGTATTTTCTGAAGATCTGTACTTGATCTTTCAGGTAGGGAGACAATTTTGAGAATTTTTGGTGAGTTTTAAAGCATTAAAGTGAATTTGTATTTAAGGACTCGCATGCACTTAGTAAGCACTCTTGAACACAGTAATTTAAGGTGATGGTAACCTTAGTTTGAACTGAGACATTATGTTTTTCCACACCTGAAACAAGAACCCTTATTTTCTCAGTATTTTGGCAAATACACTCTTGTTTTATGTCAGCAGAGATGATGACTAACTCTAAAAATATTTGAGTGAAATCCTGGGTTTACTGAAATCAAGACAAAACTCTGTGAATATCAATCTTTGCCTCACAGTGTTAGTTACTGACTCATACACCACTTAGATTATGGTGGGGCTTTTTAGTGGTAAACTTTCCTAAGAACTGTGATAATTTTCTTTCAGCATTACTGATTTAGGTTCACTAGTGTCTTTTTTGGGAATTGAGATGCTGATAAAAATGGGATATTTTCTGTTAATGAAATGGTACTTAATATTTGTAATTTTCTTTATTTGAAACTGTGATCTCTAAAAATAGAAATTTATAGAAATTCAAATATAAGTTGCCATGGTAACCTCTTTGGGGATAGTGCACGCACAAGATTATTCTAGCAAGACCATCCAGTGATGTTATATAAATAGTGGAACTAGTTTGTTGACAAGAAGGTTTACTTTAGTTGAGATTCTAAAAAAATTCAACTTTTAGTGCATGCAATTTGATAGTCAGATAGCGACATCTACTAAACATGGGGCTTGTAAATATGAAATACAATCCATGTATATATAATTGCTTTGAAACCTGAAACACTTTCCTTTGTTTCCCAAGTTCAGGAGTTAGGTATGATTGTTATTTCTGTGTTCATATTACCATTTTGGATTTCATAGACCGTGAAATGAAATTAAAGAGTGCAGCTGTACTCCTTTCGCTCCACGCGTAATAGAATGATCATTCACAAAAGGCTGTTTGGCACAATGCTGTAATGTAGATATGAAAATCTACTGGCATAAGGTGCTGTCATAGGAGGAGGAGTGCTGGGTGACTGAATTGTTTGTGTGTTGGTTTAAACCTCTCTGAAACAGACACCTAATTCTTATCTGGCTAAAACCTGTGCACTGGTTTGTTGGTTAATACCTGTAAGTGATTTTGGTGTCCAGTGGCTCTTAGGTGGTACTTGTTTGCTTTAGTAAAGTCAAAGATATATTTAAGTAGTTTGGAAGAAAGCACAAGAGGCAATATTTAGTGCTGAGTTCAAAAAGTGTCTGCAGATGTCCAGCAAGAACTGGAATGCCAGTGCTCATCTCAGATATCATATTTCAAAGTAATTACCTCTAAATCCTTTTTACTTTTGAATAATAGTTGAAAAATGATGCTCTTTAAAGAAGTAATTAGTATTTGTCATTGATTTTCCCTAAAGATAATGGATTACTCTTGTACTGGGTGCAGGAATGCAAAAATGGCCCTGAAATTCACCAAGTCCATAGCTATATATCCTTAATGTTTTGGGAAGACTGTAAATCTGTTCACGGATAAGGGGCAGCACCTGCCATATGGGGCAGTTAAGCCGTGCAGCAGTCAGCATGGCCCAGGGCATTTGAGCTGGCGCTGCTGTTTGCAGCAGCTGAAGGCGACATACACAGCCCCTTTGCTGTGGTTTTTATCTTTAGGAAAGATCATCATTACTTGGTTTACAAGGAAATATAAATCCTAATTAGCAAGTATTTGTCAAGTTGGCTGTAAGTAAATATTCACTGCAATGCAAATAAATCCACAAAAGCCTTGCAGTGAAGCCATCAAGATACATCCTGCAAACGTTCTTAAAAATACTGGTGCTGCTTCATAGTGACATGGGGAGCTGTATTTGAGCAGTGGGTGGTATTTTTGGAGGGAAGTAAAGTTCCTCTCTACTGCTTTATGTGATGTTAACTTGTCAGAGATTCCTTTCAGTGACCCATTGCATCTATGCCAGCTGTGGATATTTGGTGCAGTGAAGAATCAGCTGAAATGAGTGGGAAGGGAGGTGGGAAAAATAGGATTTTATAGATCCCCTTGAGAGGCTAAAGATACAGAAATTATGTTGGAGAACATTCTTATAACAGATAATTTATGTCTTTATTTGGTGGCTTGCTTATGTTTTCTCCAGGTACCTAGATACTTGTTTTGATACCTGTCAAGAAAGCCTTGATTTAGGAAGCCTGTCATGTACTATGGTGAATGACTGGAGTGAGTTATATTTTTAGCGCTTTGCCTGTTCTGATGCAAGACAGGTTTTAGTTTTAGTGGAAACAACATTGCTGCAGCAGTATGAAATACTGTGAATGGAGTGGTGGAGGTACATTAATCTCAGAATATATGTTTGTAGATTAATAGTGAATAGCAAAGGGTAGCTTTCTTAACTGATAGGAAGCCCTTTAATACATAAATGGAAATCTTTTCTCTGTCTTTTATTCAATGAGGAAAGCAGGTATACTTTAGATTTTACCATTCAATTATTATTTAGGCAGACATTGTCTGAAAATGGCACAAAGAAAATAGTTAAGGTTGATGCTTCAAAGAGGGTATTCCTTTTTTTTGGTAATCAAAGCACTGGATTTTTTTACAAGTGGGAAAATAGTCAATTACATTAAATTAGTGAGAAACAGTCATTCTGCTTGAAGCATTTATGCTATGGGAGCTCCCATTTATGCTATGGGAGCTTTTTTAAAGACACAGCAAGATGGTTCCTAATGACAAAAGTCATAATGCATTACTGTTACAGATATTCATACACTCTGTAGCTTCATGCATACATGGGCTGCCTAAATCACATTGTAAATAATTTTTATTGATTTGCTTCTGTCATGCTGGCTTTAAAAAGTCCTGATTGGAAATTCTGGCTTAATACATGATGTATAATCAACTAGCTTGATCTACCTTAATTGTAGATGGTTTCTGATGGTACTGACATCAGTGAGGTAAAATCAGCAAGATTTCTGCCTTCCTAACTTCTGCCTCTTCCTCTACAGCTGTTCTGCCTGATGCTGCTAGTGTTTCCATGGAAACAAGCCAGCTCTTCGCTTCCTCTTCCCATTGAAAACAGCCTTCTCACTGTCACTTATTCATCTGGGGAAATGGTTTTGTCATGGCTCTGACATAAATGACACAGAGATGATCTGTCCTATCATTTCAGAAATAGATGCTATTAGGTATGTGCACATGCATACATCCAGATTGTCCTTCAGTGACTCTAAAATAATTTGGTTAATGGACTTAGGTTGAATTTGCTTTGGTGTAACTGGAAGTGGAAAACAGCTAATTAGACACAGCCCAATATAGTAAGTGTGAGAAATATTGTAAATTGAGAAATCTGGCAGACTGTATTCTCTTTTTTATGTAGTTAGTAGTTCTACTTTTTTATGTAGCTAATATAGAATGTAGTATTTGTCATGTTTGTTTACAGTGATAAAATTCTTAAATGGTTTGCTTTGAGGATGATAATTTGTTCTCAAACTGATTAAGATGGTGGTGGGAGGAATAACTCACAACTTGGGATGAATATTGTATAGGTTTCAGTGCTACTGTCAGATGAGGAATCACGTTATCAGGGACATCATGTGATGCAGTCAGAATACAAAATAAGTGATGCAAGAAAACTGATACCTTCAAGGTTCTTTTATTCTTAAGGTGTTTGGTACTTAGTCCAAAGTAAATATATCAATCAATACCTTGTGAAGAAATCAGCATTTTTGCTTGATTTGGTGAATTTGTGTTAAGTCATAATCAAAAAAGTTCAGAACTCAGACAAATTCCATATCCTTCACTGTAGGGACTTTAATACACTATAAGGGAAGTTTGTGTAAAATTTGCCTATCCTTCTCTACTTAGTGATCACTGGCAGAACGTGATTGTTCTCTTCCTATGAAGGTGCCTTGCAACTGGGGTAGAAGAATAAGAGAAGTGGAAAGGCTCCCTCTATAAATTTTTAATGTTTTAATAATCTCTTATAAAAATGATGTCCAGTAGTTTTAAGACAGAAGAAACAATTTCTTCTCACGATCAAGTGCTGTTTCAGCACTGTTCATTTCTCCAGAGATGGTTCCTGCTTGTCCTGTCATTCAGATTCGTGGCTCATCTTAGAGAAGGAAAGTTTCCTTCAGCCATTACTGGAAAGAGAGGGTTTATGGTCTCCATATTTAGCACCCAATGGAGGTAGTGTGTTCCCTTTTATTTCTCTTTACTAAACTTTTCTTTAGACCTCACTTCTGCCAGCATGGTTTATAAAAACTTACTGATTCAGTGTAAAAATTGTGGGGATTTCTGCAGGGTTTTTTTTGTTTAATTGTGAGTAAATTAGGAAAATAAAATATGGGTATAGTAATATTCAGAATATCAAGCTATCAGCTTTTAGTCTACTTAGTGTATTTCTTATACAGTTCCTTTACATACTCTTGTTCTTTCATAAGCACACATTTTCCTAGTATAAATCAATAATTGCATAGGAATAAAAATTTTATTTTACAGAAATGCTAAGCAAGGCTATTCAATTATTTTATATGGAGAGGAAATAGGGGAACTACGTCCAGTCTTACTTGTGCTCTTACTTCCTAAGAGCCTTCTCCCTGACACAAGGGCTGAAGCATGAGAATATTTAACATGAGAATATTTCACAGAAATAATTTGTTGAATGAAATATTCAATTGGGGTAATGTGCAAGGACATAGTAATATAAATATAGCTTGGTGATATTTATCAACATGATAAAATAGATTCAAGTTGTAGTGATGACTTGGTACATTTTTTCCCCTATAGTGGTATACACATATAACTAAATGGTAGTTTTGTCAGATGCTATAGAAAAAGCTGTAGAGAATGAACATGAATCACACGTTTTTGGGACTTTTTGTTTTGTTCTACTAATTTGTTTAATTAACATCTTTGTTGGTATTTTACGATGACTAAAGCAGTTTTGTAAGAAAAACTCCACTTCCATCTGTTAATCGGAAGTGTTAAAAATAGAATGCCATCTAATCACATGAAATACAATGTCTTGTGATTTGTGATTTGCTTTACAGATTTCCTGGCTGAAGTGCTGGCTTGAAGCTTAAAAATCAAATCATCTAATTATGTATTATAGTAGTGTGTTGTTATTCCCCCTGGTGCTTTTAAGTTGAAAATTCTGAGGTGTTGCTGTGGTTTTGGTCTTTTTACCAGCAGGTTAATTATTTCAATAGTGTGACAATTCAGTTCTTTCTTGCTACAGACAGCCTTTTGTAGTTTCTTAGTGTTTCTAGGTTAAACTTAGATATTGGGCTGTAAACAGAGAACGGTCTCTTAGCCCAATGCAGAATAATGTGATAGAGTTCATTAATATGCATGAAATATGACATGGAATATGATCGAAGCTTGTTTCTGAAATAATTTTAAATAAGTATAGTTTAAAGTGTTTGCATTTCCATTAGTGTATAGCATAGAGAATTGCATTTTTCCACTTTCCCTAGTCTTTATAAAAGGGTAAGTATACCTCGAAGACTGGCATTTGGCTTGGATAATTTTTAGACTACTAAAGATATAGTAGATATGTAGCAGTAACTTCTTTTTTACTGTTTAAACCTTACTCTAGGAGAAATAATTCTTCTTTGGCAATGACTTTTACCCCACTAAAATGTTTGCTTTGATGAAAGCACAAGGCTATTCTAATATTAAGGATCTGATAGCACCTGGGATTTTAGAGCAACAGAAATCAAATGCTGAAACTCAGTTAATGGCAGAGAAAATTGCATTGGAGAAGACGAGATGTAGTGGAATTGAAAAAGGGGCTGCAGAACACTGCTGTGAAGTGCTGGGTACATGTTGTTACCATAATGCAGAGCTCAGGCTGAGTCCCTGACAATTTTGCAAGGGGACTGTGTTGGTGCCTGCTACAGCCCTGAGCAAGAGTTTAACCATCCCAAACAGCAGCCTGCTGCTGGTGGGCACTCTTAAGGGGTGGGGGTAATAACAATGTCTTCTAGTCACACTCCTGTTGGCCTAAGTAATTTCTCAGATTGTGGACATTCACAGAATATATTATTTTTGTATGCTTTTATATGCTCTGAACTATAAGATTGGGGATAATCAAATATGTAGTAATTAATATTTTATATAAAGCCTGTGCAGTAACAAAACTTTAATATTTTTATTAATATAGATATAAAAATTATTACAGGAAAATGTAAAAATGTATTTATTTATACCCAATATCTGGGAATAAATTTTATTTAGTTCTTAGACAATATCAAATGAGATGTCCTCAATAGTCCTTATTTTTACATAGGTATTTAAAAATTCTCTGAACTCTTCAAGTGAGAAATAATCTTTATTGGCAGTTGGTAATCCTACTAATATGAATGGCAATTATGTTTAATAATTGGTTTCAGGCATATCTTCATTTTCACAGGATAATTAAAAGCTGACAGAGATATTTTTGATATTTTTATTAGTATCAGCAAAAGTGTTACACATGTCTTTTTTGTGACAAGAATTTTTCAGTATTTTAAGTTTAATCCAGATATGGTCTGGGGAGGAACCTTACTTGTCTTCCTGCTTTTTGATCTCATTTGGGAAATAAATTTTCTTGCATTTGCAGTTCTCGATCTTTCATTTGAATTTGAGGCTGTAATTGATGCACAAGCACATCTGAATTTCACCTTGAACATTCTTCCCTTGGTCTGCAGAATTATTTTAAAAAATTGTAAATAACTCAGTTGGGATGGAGCTATGCCTTTCTACAGCTTCCTGAGAAGGGAAAGTGGAGAGGGAGGTGCTGATCTCCTGATATCCAGTAACAGGATGTGGAAATGGTTTAAAGGCTGTGTGAGAAGTTTAGGCTGGACACTAGGAACCATTTCATTACTGAGAGGGTGGTCACACACTGGAAAAATCTTCCTAGAGAAGTGGCCAATGTCCCAAGCCTGTCAGCGTTTAAGAGGAATTTGGGCAATGCCCTTAAAACCATGCTTTACCTGTGGATTTGGCTGTGAAGTGGTCAAGCAGTTGGACTAGATGATTGTTGTAGGACCCTTTCAACTGAAAGAATCTCTGAAAGAATCTATCCTATTCTAAAGAAGTAAATTCTGGTTTTCCAACTTTACCTTCTTACAATGGAAAATCAAGTCCTTTTATTTAGTAATGATGGTGTTTCATATTTTTGTTGTTTACAAACAAAAATGTGTATAATAAAAGACATATAATAAATAACATCATTTTTTAGGGTAAAAATCAAACAGGGTGGGATTTCAGTGTAGGTATTGAACATCACCTTTGCTGTATAACTCATTATCTGGTAATACTTCACATTAAATTCATTTAAACACTTCAGGCACCCTAATCCTTTGGCCAGTGAATTTTATTGCTGGCTATATTAGAGACTGTTTGAATATAGTTTCAAATTTGAGAATTGAGACTCTTGACATCAAGACAGAGCTATTTTCCTGATTGCCTAGGTGATATACCTGTGCAGCTTGGAAAGAAATGGCTGTGGTTGTCATTTGTCTCCAAAACAGGCATGTGAAACTAATAGTGCAGTGACCTGTGAATGGTCAACAAAACTGGTTTGATGCATTGCAGCTACAAGGTCTCCTTGGTTAGTCATTGCATTTTTTAAGTTGGTGCTTTGATAGCAGAAAAAAATGAAATGGGGGAATTAAAAATGAAAACAAATATTTAATAACAGGGAAGATTATGTCTTGGGGAAAAAAAGAGCCATTATGGATGGAAGCAAATAACATGTTTTCATTGTCTTGATTTGTCAAATATAGCCAGCCAAACCTTAAAACTGGCAAAGATATTTCAGGCTGCATGTGTGTTTCTTTTGACTGTGTTCACTGTTTTAAGGATGGAAGATGCTGGGTTTTTATGAACTGCAGGTTTATCTAGTTAAACTTCTTGCTTCAATTGCCATTTCCTTAATCTTTTAGTGAGATGGGAGTTTTGATCTTTCCATCTTTTGAAAATGACTTCCCTAATGACTAGATTATGACATTTTTGAAATGGCTATGGTAAGTAGGTACAGTCTGCACCTCCATCCAGGAGCTGTGACAGCAGTTAGTGTCCCTCAGAACTATCATTGAAGGCTCTCAGAATTGGTTCTTACTTGCTTCTTCACTCTTCAGCTGCCCTGTGTTGCATTCAGCATCTTGCACTGTCACAGAGCCAATGACTAGCTATTCTAGTACTTCTGAATCAATGCTCTTTCCAATGCTTTTTTTATTAAAATTTACCATTTTGCTATGGTTTGAAGTGCAATGATAGCTGTAGATACCTGTCTACTGCAAATACTACTTTAGTAGCTGTGTTAGCAGTTTTTCTTTGAAAGTGTGATAGCTTGCCTCACTTACTGAAATGGATACTGCATAATTTCAATGACTTTGTATTCTCAACAATTGAAAGACATTTAAATTCAGTATTTGGTAGCAGAATTGTACCCATTAGTCTCTAGAGAAGTGAAGATGTAGTTTATGTTTGGTTTGTATTTCATTAGAGCAACCTCTCTTGCAATGCAGTCCTGACAGATTTGTGAGATGAAGGCATTACACTTTGAAAAGATACCTGCTTTCTTCAAATATGAAGAGCTAATTTTCTAAAATGTGAAGGAATATTAAAATCCTATTTTGTACTGCTGCTGTTTGTGTCCTGCTTGCAAATAAGGATCAGGAGGTGTCTTTTAGTAATTACAATGAACAAACTGCAAATCTGGTTTTGTTTGTTTACTGACGAAGCAATTTTAAAATAACAAGGTAATTGTTACAGTTTCCTAATCACACGGTAAGTAATATGTTTCCTCCAGAAACCCAAGCCTTGCCTATGGTTGGGAAAGGCTTCAAAAAAGTGGAGGCTAAAGAAAAGCATATGACCTGAATTTTTAATTGCAATTCTACTGTTCAGGCAAATAGTGTGACAACTGTGTGAACTGAAGAAATGTGAAAATGGGGTGAAATGTGAGTGTGAGACAGGAGGGAGAATATTTGGGATCCTATTGCCTCCAGACTTCAGGTGTTCTAATCCATATATATACAAATGTGGGTGCAAGTATTGTGTGTGTGTGTATAGATGGACGTACATGCACAGACACACACATACATTTATAAACAAACTGATACATAAAAGTTTCTAACCTGTAATTATGGTAGTCAGTAAGATTTTATTTTCTTCTTGTTTTTTTTTTTATTTCCCAATTTGTCCTTGAAGATTTTAATGAAGAAGGCTGCATCTTCTATTTCATTATTAATTCAATGTTCTTGCTTTTACATGTTTAATTTAGTTGCTGGCTGTAAGTTTGAGTAGTTTTGTGGACTGTATGAGTATCTTGCTTTTTTAGGCTATGATGGATCAATCTTACTAGATATGCATCTATATGACAATGATGGCATACAGTAATTAATCATGTTTGATAACAGGAGTGGTGTTCCATTCATTATAAATTT
Source organism: Chloebia gouldiae (assembly GCA_003676055.1). NCBI lineage: Eukaryota > Metazoa > Chordata > Aves > Passeriformes > Passeridae > Chloebia > Chloebia gouldiae. The sequence goes on along the minus strand of QUSF01000009.1, from coordinate 20,866,500 downwards.
TATATCACTGAATGTAGGAGAAACATGAAGGAGTTACATAACTTAAGACATCTTATTTTGTTGAATGTAAACAGAAGGAGATTGAATTAAAATCATAGAATGGTAGAAAAGACCTTTAAAATCATGAGTTAAGGAGAAGGTTGGCACATACTGGTCTGCTATAATTTTTCTTCCACAATTTTATTAAGTAAAAAGTTTGCAGAATTAGATACTGTTCACTGAATGCCTTTGTTATTTGGCCCATGCAGTTAAATTCTAGCACAATAGAATATAAAGTCTCAAAGTGAAAAATGTTGTTCAGTCTTTACAGTTGGCTCTGCTGTCAGTTTGATCTGCAGTATATTAGAATGATAAATATGTTGAAGTAGCTCATGTTGATTGTTGATTGTGTTCTGTAGCTGCTTTCTAGAGGATGCTTTTCATCAGGCTTTAAAAAAAAAAAAGGGTAAGATTCCAAGGGCATGGTTAGTGTCATCAATACTTATGGTAGCACCTAATTTTGTATTTCAGGAGCATTTGCATTAGTTACTGAAAGCTATTCTTGGCTGCATTTTAATAGGTTAATAGTTTGTACTTAATTATATAGATCAGTATTGGCTAAGCTTACAGCAGTGTTGTAATTGAGTTACTGTAAATTTTGGTATGAGAGTTTTTCAACAGAAATTAATCCTTAATTCTGAAATAATCCCCATCTTTGTGTCCTGCTTTTCATGTACAAGAGCTGTAGCTGTAAGTTCTCTCTGTAGAGATGGATTAATTTGGCCTATATATGGTGAACAGATTTTCATGAGCAAGATGTGTAACATGTTGTTTAACAGTTTATTATGAAACACTGCCAAACATTTTGCTTATCAATCAGACATGTGAATTGTTACCTAATGTGAAAGCTATGAAGAGGAAGAGCATTGCCATCAAAACTGAAGTGTTGTTTTGAAGATTCCTGGGGGCACTCATATTTTGATTTTTTTTCCTCTTTTTCCTCACAAGGGGAAGCTATACTGAGTTATTATATCAGGAAATAGATTTTAAGGAAGCTATACTGAATTACTACAGGAAATTCATTAATAGTTTAACTGTGGTGTTTTATGTTGGGGAGTAACAAAACAAAACTAATATTTAGTTGTATCTGGCCAAGATTTGAGGATGTGCTTAAAGCATGTGACAGTATTGGCTGAATGAATTCCAGAAGACAGCAGTTGGCAAGCCTTGAGTCTGCTGTGATCATGGACAGGCTTCCACGATTTCTTCATTCAGTTATTTTCTTTGGAACAAACAAGATGCAGGATAAACAAGTGAGTCCAGTTTCTTTTTCTACCTGAAATGATGGCTGCCTATGCTTTTGACAGAGAATGACTGTATTGTGGGGATTTCTTCTGAGGCTTTTGAGCTTTGAAAACTAGTGTGTTGTTAATAGCTGTAATACAGGGCTGGATTTCAGCAATGATGCCTATTACAGAGTAATGCCAAAATTTAAACCAACATAAAATGGTTTACTTAGAATTCAGTGCATATTCCCAGCCAGTAAGCCAACTGTAAAATATTTGTCAAGAGAAAATTTATAGCACTATAACTTCATGTCTGTCTCACCCACTTTCTCTTTTGTTCATGTACTGTGCTGATGACGTGTGTTCCTAATTTGCAAAGCTGGTTCTGAACCAGGAGTTTAATTACAGATCTGGTTTCACGTTCACTGCATATCTTAAAAAACCCCCAAACCTTCCATTATAGGAGTTTAACATGAAAAAATAGTTCTGTGTATTTCTAGTTGTTGCAAATTGCTGGCCCGAGTGACTAATTTGACTCTGAAAAAGCCACAAGCTGGTAGCCATGATAATGACTTGCAGGGCGTTTTAAACTGAGTTTGGCACTGGTTGTTAAGAAGGCTGTCCTTCACTCCTGTGATGTTTATTAGAGTGAAAATCCTAATAAATTGATGGATGTTCAAGACTTACCTAGATAAATACTCACCTTGCTTTTTGTGAAGATTGGAGTTCATAGTACTGTTCTGTTGAGTCAAGGTTGCTTGTACTTAAAAGAAGTACAGTGCTTCCTTCATTAGTCTGGCAATCTCTGAGTCAGGAAAGGATTTTCTAGAATGTGCAGGGAATACTGGACAAAGTGAGCATTATCAGACTCATGAGTTAAGCATGCTAGAGGATGGAAGTGTGCCTATAAATAGGAAACCAATCTGCAAAAAATACATAAAGATCTTGAGGAGAGAGGATCTTAGAGGAGAAATCTAATTGGGAGATACTGAAGAAAAGTGATACATTTGAAATGGCAGTTAAATAAAAAGAAAGGTCAAGAGAGAGAAAAGAAAAGGCCTGTTGGGGAGGGGTGTTTTGTTTGAAGACTATAAATTAAGTAAGGCTCCAAAAATTAGGAACTGGTGATGCCCTGAAATGTAGGGTGTGTTGGTTATAGCTGCTTCTTGATTTGTTTTATTCTGTTGCCTAGGGAAGAAATAATAAACATTAACGGTTTTGTAGGGTTAATATTTGCATTTATCACAGTCCTTGGGAATTCTTCAGTTGATTAAAGTATTGGCAAGGGAAGAGAAGGGAGAAGGGCAGGGAGAAGCCTCAGTGTCCATTTGTACAAAGCTACAGTCTTAGGTTTAATTAAACAGTTGTTTTTTTTTTGCTTTTGAAAAGCAATATATTAAATCTTTGAGTTTACCATGTATCTCTCTGAAGATTTATCTGAAGAACAGTACTATGAACTCGAATCTGCATGAAACTTCTGTCTACCTCTGTAAGCTTTAAATTGGGATCCTGTACATACACTTGCTTTTTCTTTATTGGAGAGTCCATAGCTCACAATCCTGATGCTGTGCTTAATAACTCTCTATTAAACATGGTGCCTGTTGCGCAGTATCTGTTGCTTTTTAAATAAGAGATTTTGAAGTTAAATATATAGCATGTGGCATTGAGGTGTAACTGTTAGATAAACTGAGTTAAGAACGTATGTAGCAATATTGTGTGTACCTGTATGTAGCAATATCATTATTTAAATTGTGAATTTCAGGAAAACTGAACAGAACTGTTTTTTATTTCAGTTCACAGGAAAGTAAAGTAGGTCATGTAGGAAGAAGAGAGGCTAATAAGATAAATGTTTGTTATTTGAAATTTAGGAAAACCACTAAGTGGCACAGAGTTTTATTTTTAATTTCAACTCATTAGTTTTTACAAAATGGCCTTGAATAAAATTATCCTTAGGGGACTCTCTTATACATTCTGAGCTGATAAATGAAGGCTTTTTTCCTGTCTTACAACTATTTTAGGGCTGTTGTTCAAAGAACATTGATACTAAGAATGATGATTCCCCTTTTTGTGGCAGTAATCCATAGCAGAAACAGTTCACTCTGAAATTCCCCTTGAAAATAAATTAAGAATCCTACAGCCAAGCAAAGGACTTCCAGCTCTAGATCACTTAGAAGCACAACTTCTTTACACAGGATCAGAATTAGAGAGGCATGCCAAGTGAATGGTGAAGCAAACTGCCTCTTCTATGCTACTGTGAATATAAAGAAATTAAAAATCATAAACACTGTATACAAAAAAAATAAATTTTATTGCCATATTTGAAGTTTACCACAAAAAACAAAACACCAAAACAAACAAACAAACAAACATGCCCCACAAAAATCTCGACCTCTACTTCAAGGATGCATTTTTATTATTTTTATTACAAGGTTTAGGAGACTTATGTGTACATTCAATTAAGATGAAGAGCCAGGTAGTGGAAGAACAGTAAAAATCAAAAATAAAGCTTGGAGATTTGTAATACCCCTTTCTCTGAATTATAAGTGATGGCAGTTAAAGTGTCAGACAGTCCTGACAATCTGCTTTGTCTGTGTTCATAATCAGACTACTTCATGAAAATCTGAATTATTTTGGAACAAACAGGAAGAAATGGAACAGCCAGATGTATAAAAACTAGTATATGTGAATGATTATTTTATGACACCGTTCATCAGAGATTCACTTCACAATGCCTTTGATAATTGTGTGAAAGGGAAAACTCTGCCTAGATATGCAGTCAGAGACAGTTCTACTTCTCCACTAAATTTAGATTTTTGTTAACTTTTTTTCCTTTTTTTTTTTTTAATTAAAGCATATGAATCATCATCATCATCATCTTTATTTCATGAATTTGTTACATTTTGGAACAAACTAATTTTCTTCAGCTGTTTTCTACTTTTTCTAATTGACATTTTTCTGCTAGGTTTTTTCCCTTTTATTTTTTTCCTCCTTATTATTTGAGGACTCTATAAATTTAGGTAACCCTTTGCTCCTCTGTAGAAGGACTCATCAGCAAGGCTTCTTCCTGTAAGTGTGAGTTTTATATCTGTAGAGCTAGTGGTGTATCTCATGAGTTCAAATATCTGATCCTGTAATACAGAATAAATGGGCAAAGTCCATACCCCCTTCTTTTTCCATTTTATTGAGTATTGTTAAAAAAGCCCATAAATCTCTATAGATAGTCTCACTGTCAAGTATAATGAACAATATTATTTTCTTTTCAAACACAGTTAGACTTAACAATCTTAAAACTGCAGAGAAAGCTGCATCTAGTTTTTAATCCTATCTACAGATGAGTTATATCTCTGTTACAAAATCCTTACACAAAGTCTGCCTGAAAAGCTCTCACATATTGTGGTATATAATTTCTCAGTTGTGTGGCCTGGAGGTGTAATTCAGTGCATCTAATATTAGGAATCTAAGTTCCCCATCTTTTTAATAATTTGAGGTACAGACCTAGATGATTGAAAATAGCTGAGAAAGATGCATTCATTTGGACACATTAAGCTCTCTTTTGAGTGTTTAAAATATAATCCTGCTATATGTGTGACTAAAATGGGCTATATATGTGACTAAAATGCTCTCTACTTCATTGGACTGCATTTGTTTTCCCATAAGCTCTACTAGTGTGAACTAAGCAATGTGCAAAGTGAAAATGGTGTTTGTGGCCTAAATGTAGAATTGGCACTGATCTAACTAAATTGGTAGCTAAAGCTAATTTGCCTAAATCCATGTAGCAAGCTTCTATGACCATAGTTAACCAATTAAAGAGTGCCCAGTACTCATTCAGCATAGTTTGGCTTCCAAACCCATTTTCCCACACTTAACAGAATGTTCTAGAGGCTGTCTCTGATGTAAATAAGTTACTTTGCAAATCTGTTTAGCTAAACTGAAGAAATTTCTCTGTGATTTCTGTAAAGGTCGCTTGTGATACTATGGTGTTGTGACCCTTGTAGGATATTCTAGGAAACCACTGTTGCATGCCTTAACTATCAGTTCTGGTTCTGACTGCCTGAGATGTCTGAAATACAGACATGTAACACACAGTGTAACCAGAAATAGTTTTCTTGGAATTAAAGTATTTGAGGGAAATTAGGTTGAACTGATTCTTAGCTACTTCTGAGATACTCATTGCTTGTGTTTAGTACTTCTATTTTTCTAGTCCTTGCTGTAGTCTCTTCCAGCTGTAGATTCCATATTCGTGCAGACTGTTGTTGCCATATGTCTGTACATATTTGGCTTATGTGTGTTTTGGATTGCACAGCATGAGCCCTGGTAGGGAGAGTAATGAATTCCTAATGCAATTCACTGTCAAGTTTGTGACCTCATCAAAGTCTAGCATATTTTAGAGAGCTTGTATGTTCTTTTTTCATCAAGTCAGTAAAATAATTTTTATTCCATTCTAGCCTATCTTCTTAATGTTAATGTGGAGGAACTGTGACAGCTGCCAGCATAATTTATTACAAGTTGTAATATCACATAACCACCAATTGACTCTTCACATTCTTGCTGAATTCCCTCCTTGTTTGCCATGCCCCCCAAATGCACAACAGAGCCATTGAATTATCTTGGGATGTGCTTTTGCTGCATGAACCATGTTGAGGCAGACCTCTAAATCTACTACTTCAATATTGGTGATTTCCATTCCCCTCGGCACACCCCACCTTCACCATTTCCAAGCCAGGAAGCAGAGTCTGGGATGGCTGCATCACATGGGAGGATTTACATGAGGCTGGGATTTGTTCAGAATCAGCAGAGAAATTCTTGTAGTAAATATCAGGCTTGTGTTTTTGTGGTGGATTGCACCCAGAAGGATCACATTCTGTTTTCCTCTGCTCTGTGGGGCAGTGAGAGCAGTACTGAGAGGGCTGCCATGGACAGCTGCCAGGGTAGACCTGTGGAAGTCCATGCAGGTGCAGCCTTGGTTTTGTCTTTCAGGCCTTTTTTGGTGACAGAGTAAGAGACAGACCAAAACACCAGCAACCATAAAAGTTGTTTTTCTACATGAAAGTATGGTAATCATGGTCAAAATGGACAACAGCACGTTTTGATTCTAAAAGGTATGTAAATAGTCTCTGTTCAAAGGGAAAGTAAAGCAGGGGCCCAGCAGGAAGCCTGGGAGGAGCCTGCAGTAGGCACACACCTGCTCAGCAGTGCTGAAGTGATGTTCAAGTGGAAGGCACAATGTGCTTATGCAGCATCATGGTAGCTTATTTTAGTTTCTTTTTATTTTATGAAGCTGGAATAATTCCCTAACTGTAAATTCTAGTTCTGCTGTTTAAATTTTTGACATAAGGAACTATTGGGTAACTTTTTGATACAATAAACTATATTTTTACCTATTGCCCTCTTCTTCATTAACTGTCTCCTTTGCACTGCTGTGTATCCTTGTTCATTTTGAGGAAATAAATATGGCCCTCTGTACTGAGTATGTAGCAGATTATACAATTGCAGCTTTTATATAATTTCCTCTGTCTTCCTGGGGAACAGAAACACCAAGATCTTCAGATCTTTTTATTGTTGTAGGTGATGGACACATACTTTCTTGTGGGTCGTGTGTATACTCACAATATATAACCTTTAAATGTAGAAATTGCAATAAAAGGCATCTATTAAAATTTTACAGTTATCATCCTGAATTAGGAAATGCTAAAATTCTGTGTTTAGCAGTGACACCGTCCTATGTACATATTTAAGACACAAGATTGTAGTGCTGGGTGATACTATTCACTTAAACTGTGAGGACTGTTGCTGCCTCTACAGTTCACCAAATTCCATTGCATGATAAAGACATATTGGTAGGTAGTTACAAGTTTTTCATGTCCTTACATTTCCTTGAAAACTTTGCAATGGATTCAGTATCTGGTGTGAAAAGCAAGGATCCTAGTGTGGACTGGGACTTGGCTTTCATTTGGGAATACTGTGTATTATTTTGTGCTAAAAGGGTTTCCCTTACATTAGATTATATCTCTTCTACCCCTGTGGGAAGTGAAAATATTTTTGTAAGTTTCAAAGTCATTGAGTAGATGAAAGGACCAGATTCAGTGATTAAATGAAGAATAACAAGGTGGTGCTGTAGAGATGGCCTTGGTTTTCTTGTTACAAATATTAAGCTGCCTTCTCAACACTGCTGTGGGCACCAGAATGATTTGTATCTATCCAAGCTGACTTTTTATTGAGATTTACTAATGTGCACACTGGTCTGTATGGAGAGTTTGCTGCGTAGTGTTCAGCAGTGTCAGAGTAGAATACAAATGCAGACTTTCTGTCAAAGAACAAGAATTGCCCTCCAAATACTGCCAGAATAAATAAAAAACTATAATGGAAAAACTGCTTCTGAAGAGCAGCTCCCTACTGCAGCTTTCTTTTTCCAGAAGCTGCAATAGGGAGGGAACCCAACACTTATTTTCTCAACTGCAGTTAATTACTTCACCCATTTCAGAGAAGACTGTCTCCTAGTTTACTAGAAAGAGATTGCTTGTCTACATGTCACTGTAAATGTCATAAATATGATAAAAAAATCCTTGATTTAAATTTCAAAGCAACAGTTCTTGCCAGTGGGACTCTAACCTTTTCATGTAATGTGTAGCTGCTCACCATCCCTTCAACATCTTTTGTTTCCTATTTGTATTATAGTTTCTAGGAAATGAGATTAGTTGTGAGAACCAGGTTTGCTGCTTTAGTGGATGCTTATGTTAACTTCATTAACTTCATACGAATGCATTTCTTTAATTAAGTTTGTTCCCAAGGAAAGTAAGAATTATTACATTTTTAAATGTTTATGCTTACTATAAGATCTGACTTAGAGAAATTTGTGTTTCATGATTTTGACCTGAGGATATACAACTTCCAAGGTTTGACTGTTGCAGAGCTTATGTTTAATTCTGGGCCCAAAGTAATATTTTGTTTAGTCAGGAGTCAGGCAAGGTAAACATTAATGTCAAGAGGCATGAACTGTCTCATTTGCTTCAGTGGATCCTGATGCCCTGATTTGATCTAATAAGCATCAACAGGATTAACCCTTAAAATGATTAACACATTAAAAGAAAAAAAATCTTATTTTTCTGGTTATGTAATCTTATAAAAAATGTAAGTCCATTAACTTCAAAAGATTGTAACTTAAGGGACTGAGATTAAAACTAAATCTTCAGATAGACAGATATAATAAAAATATTGCTTTCATTAATTAAATTGTGACATTCTAGTATTATGAAGACAACACTATAAAATCTATGTGACTTTTGTGGTTTACAAGGTTTTGTGGTTTTTATGTAAAGTAGAATTGTCTTAGAGGCACAAAAACTGCATCTTGAATTGAACAGCTGTATAAATATTTCCTGATGACTCCCTTTCAACAATAGCTGACAAACAAACAAACAAAAAAAAAAACCAAAACAAGAGAAGAATAAAAAATACCTGTTTATATTACCCTGGGCTGTAAACACACCACAGTATTTCTCCCTCCTGAGATCACACAAAGCTCTGTCCCTTGAGCTTTGCCAGTGCATTAGTGCCCTCTTCCTTCTGGTGAATCCCTTCTGAGTGGCTCTTCAGGGCCAACAGCAAAGTTCCATCTCACAAGGACTTGGTGGCTGTCATCCAGGAACAAGAATAGTTTAGTGATGCTGCTTCTCTTCCCAGGGTGTTTGTGACATTGAGTGGGCCAGGCTCATTGCATCTTCTGCATAAATCATTGGATCATTGCCTAAATTCCTGTTGAATATTATCTTTTCATCATAGCTTTTCCAGTGCCCATACCAAGGAGAGCAAAATATAGCAGGATTAAATAGGAGGTGGAAGGATTTAGTATAAGTTTAGGTTAGTTTTAATTCAGTGCTTTAGTTTAGCCAGAACAGATTATGATGAAACTGAGCTGAAGCCATAGGCATGAAACAGGATGACTTTGCTCCTGTCTCCTTGCATCTTTCCACATTCTGTGGAGTTGCCAACACACTTTAGGATTTAAAATTCAAATTGGAGTTCTGTAGCCAGACATTTAGAAAATAATTAAATAATTGTTTTGGATGAGAAAATCTGTATTTAATTCCCATCCACACTTGTTTCATGTGTTGTTTGTAATCGTAATAATTGTCAGTTTTAAAAATGGTAGAAATTGTTAATAACTAGGAGATTATATGTTTCTAGTCACATAAATCTGAGAAATGTGCATTTGCCCATGGTATGTAAAATAAGATAGTGGTCTCAGATTATAGGTTAGGGTTTTGTGTTGTCTTGATTAATTTTTTTAAAGCATTCTTACTCCATGTTGTTGATCTGTTTAAGTGCACAAAGTGACAAAAGTAGTTCCCTATGACTACTATGAGAGAAGTGTTGTGAGCTAAGAGAATTATGGAGTCAGAATGGAGACTGAAGTTATTTGTGTTCATATTTAAATAACTGTATAAAAATAGTGATGTTGAAGAGAGTAGTAGCTCACCAGGAAGGATTGTCTGGGAGGTTGAACATTTTTGCTCTGCAGTCTCTATGGGCAGTCATGAAATCCTGCTTCAGGGTTTCTAGTCACGAAGCAAGCTTTAGGCTTTTTTATGAGTCTGAAAGGTGACTAAGGAGGTACAGCATCCTGTTGTTTTGACTACATCAAATTCAGAGTCATCATTTATGACTTCTGTCACACAAATAAAGATTCATAAGCCTGTTCAGCAAAAGAGAAGATGCCAGCCAATTTGTACCTCTGCATCTAGAATCCATATGAAAGACTTGCACTAGTTTATAAATAATCCAGTGAGAGATCTAAATAAGTGCAGGGAAAACAGAAACATTTATAGTCTGTGCCTGTGCCAAAAATACTTCATCTTAATTGAGAGATCTGTCTTCTTATGGAAAATGGTAGCAAGATTTTTACCTGAAATAAGATCTGAAAACAGGTTCTGAAAGACTTGAAAATAATAACAGAAGCCTTCTGAAATACCCTCCAAAGCCTTGACATCAACCAGACTTTATCTCCTGTATATTTTATATTTGTTCAACTGTTTCTTCTTCCGAATTTGTCATGCCTTCTTATGTTGTGCCTTTTATTGATAGTGCTTATGCAAGAAAATGCCCTTTTTTATGTTCTTAAATACTTTTCTGAATCAGGGCTATAATGTTACCAGTCTTTTATAGGTGGAAGCATGAAAGGCAGCTGAAATACTGGGTAATTATTAATACTTGGCTAGTAATAAATTTGTCCAAACTGCATCTTAGAGGAGATAGAATGTATTCATAAATTTTGTGTTGTTATTGTTGGATAATTTGGGGAAGGAAAAATAATGGGAAGGTACAGCATTTTAAATTTTTTTTGAATCAGCTACTAATTTTGAAATGTCATAATCAGTAGAAATCTCACTAAAAATCAGAAAAAGATTGTAAGATAGGTTCTAGTGTTTTGATATTGAGAGGAAAAAAAAACATCCAAAAAACTAAACCCTGACTAAAGCAAGAAGAATGTCCATTATGGACTGATCTCTTTTAACATTTAGTTTTCTATGTGTTCCTCAGACTGAGAAGTCTAATTATTTTTGTTGTTGAGGTGACTGACTCTGGTTAGGCATTTAAGGCTTTCTGGGGGAACCAGGAAGAAAGCAGGCAGAATTTAGAACTCTCTGGAGGACTTTTACAGTAGCAGCATTAAAGGGCAAACCACGCTTGGGTGTCAAACACCCAAAGCAAAACCAACAGATTGCTTGAGTCAGAGAAGCTGGTGGTGTGGGTTCAGGCTGCCTGAAATGTGTACCAGGATGCCTGAGCTATGTGCACTTCAGACAGCTTCTGTGTGGCTGTCAGGAGATGGTTCATTAATTTCAGAATAATAGTTGTCCTGGGAAAGGAAAAGTGGAAATCTGGACTAAGTATTTCAGTAGAAGTAAGTGATGTGCAAATAATTTTAAAAAGAACAACCCAAAGCCTGTTATGGTTGATGAGTCCATTAAATCTCAGGCTCAAGTAGAGGCAAATTTTAGAAAAATAGAGATGAGATTTCTTATATAAACATGAATATATTTCATTAAAAGCCTGTGTAGATAGATGTAGTGAGACTTTATGAACATCTGTTGACTTTTTCTCAGAGTTCATTATGCAGAAATATGTCTCTTCTGCTCATTTTGAAGTTTGGACATTAAACTTAATTGATTCATAAGAAGATGATGTGGATAATAGATTGCTAATAATGTGCATATCTTACTAAGGTGAGCTTTGTTCTGCTGAATTAATAAATGAATTTTAACAGAGATAGTCCAATTGCCAACAGAAAGGGAACAATTTCTTTGTATAAATAAGATACAAATAAATGTTACCTATTCAGAGTCTTCTCAGTGGAGGGGAATGACAGAAGTTTCAATATGAGAAATCAGAAGAGTTAATGTCGCTGTTACAGCAGCTATTCTGAATTAATGGATTATGACTGCATGCAGGCAAGGGAAGAGCTTTTTCTCTTCAAGAAGTAAGTATTATCCTTACAGACACCACTAGGAAAAACCCCCATTGCAAAAAAACAAACAAACAAACAAAAAAAAAACTTTAGAAGGTATCTCTGCTATTTGGAATGCCTACACAAAATTTATTCTTACATGCTGCTGTAATTTGTGACATGATGGATGTTCTTTATGCCGAGAAGTTTGAATTAGTGCTGTTGTCCAGGTGTCACTGAGCTGTTGTACAAGTGTGTAGGCTTGTCAATGGCAGTTGTCCTGCGTGGGCTGAGTTATCTGGTGCCAGTGGTGTGATTCTGCTGTCGAGTCCTACCTGGCTGGTGTTTTGGCAGCTTGCACACCTGTGTGAACCTTTGTCTTCTATAGAACTTTGTAGACTTACAGTGAGGGATTTTCCTTTCCCTTTCACGGGAAAACTAGGAACTCCAGCCTATGTGCTCCCTCTTTACATGTGTTCTGAAGTCTTTTACACAGCGCTCAGTTTTGACTTGTCTTCGTTGGTGAAGCTCATCAGTCTCAATCCCATTTGGAAAGGTTGAATGACTGTTTCACTTTAAAACTCAAAGCAGGAAAACTGCTATTTCAAGTAAATGGTAATTTTTCACAATGGTGAAAAAGTTCTGACTGAGTCAGAAATTCAGACCAGAACTGTTCTTTGCAAGAGTAGTTACTGGTTGCAGGTAAATAAGCTTTTGAGGAGAAAGGGTTTGTACGACTTGCTGACAGTTTCATACAAGAGGAATGTACTGCTATGTGTTCCCTCTGCAAGGAGCCTTTTACAAAAGTATGATATAAAGGCTGTGTTGTGTGAAGGAATAACTACTAAAAAAATCCTTAAGTACTTTACATTTTTTTTTATTACTAACAGAATTTTTCCCAGTCCTTATGGTTGCTATACTGAGTGCTGTTTCTCAGTCACTGTAGTATGAGTAGAAATAGGAGTTAACTCAGTTCAGTGATCTGTTTTATGGAGTAATGAAGATGGACAGAGTCTGAGGTGAAGGCCTCTTGCACATCAGCAAACACAGCAGACACATATGCCCACATATGTGGGCTCATATTTTTGCTCACAGCACAAATATGCTCGCAGTCAAGGTTAACTGTCTTCAGCAGATGTTTTACCAGGAGTACTACATTCTTGATGTTACTGAAAGGTTTTCATTGGAGAGATACAACAGCATGTTTCCCTGGTACTCACAGTGTTGTAGAAAAATTCAGAGCAATTCTGCTAAAGGGAGAAAGAAATGCTAAACTAATGGAAGCATGTCTTGAATATTTGAGGTTAACAAGGTCTTTGAATGATCAAAGCCACAAATAATTCAATCACAAGGGGAGGAGGAGGAAAGAAGCACTGAAATATCAAGTGGCCCCTGATACCTGTATGACCAGATATGTGGATTCCTCAAATGAGCCCAGAGTTTGAGCAGTGCCAGGATTATTTTGACAGCTATACAAAAATGGGCAATGTGATAATTCAGCTTGTGGTCTTCTGCCTGGGGTTTGAAACATTGCCTTTTTGTCCTGTATTATTGGCTGATTGGCTGCCTTACCTTGGCCAGGTAAATCTGGATATTGAATAAAATTGAAGCAACAGTAGAGAGGGAGGTGAGCAATGACCCACGTAAAGATCTTTTTCAACTGAATCCAGAATATATATCCTGGGGGGACTTCTGGGGCAAAATGAACCTCATGTTGTTTTCTGTGTTAGGGAGACTTCTTCAGAGAAGGAGAAGCAGTACTAGCTGTGGTGAGGAAAGAGCATAAAGTCTAGCAGGAAAATGCCTGTGTGTGGTTGAAAGGGCCAAGTACAGCACCTCTGCTCTTCCTTCTGGCCATCCCAGGAGTAACTACAAGCAGTTCCAGGCTGATTTTCTAGAGTGCTAGACAGAATCTGCTTCATAGCATTTCTAGTGTGATTATAAACTGGTACTCTTTCTGGAAGAATCTTGCTCCAGTGAACACAAGATTGCACTGGCAATCAATAGGATTTTTTTACACTAGATTTGTATTAATTTTCTTAGTAGAAATGGGTGTTCTGCTCTCTTATAATTTCAGGATATGTCCAATACAGTCATCCTTTTGATCATGAGTTCCGGGCATTTAAAGAGTACCAAGCAGTCTAATGGGCAAGTGGGAAAAGCACTAGAGAGATCTTTCAATCCTGAGGAAACCAGGTTAATCATGGTAAATGATTATTTGAAGAAGTCTGCCAAGGTGAAGGCACTTCTAGCTTATTTATTACTGATAATAAATAGAACTTGAAACAGCAGGGTTTTTTTATGTCCATTTATTCTATATGGAAATTCTACTTGTCATAAAACAATGGAAACTAGAATAAATGTTTAATTTTTCTAGGATAAGGTGAGAAAACCAAAAAGAGATGAAAAATGCATTTTTCTTAAATTCTCTCTGTTTATATCTGTCTGGGGTTTTATCAATAAAGCGTGTTAGTATGAATAGCAATTTCCTTAGCCATATTTTTAGTGACTTCAAGACAAATTGGCTACTAATGATGGGAATAGAGGCTGGCAGATGACTACCTCAACTCCACAATAACATTTGTTAAATCCGTCTTTCTTTTTTCTGTGTTAAATAGAGCTAGTAATCTGAATATATTTTCTCTTCAATGAAGAGTGATAACTACTATAATTATTAATGCAATGCCAGTCACTTAAACATGTGGTATTTAGTATGAGTAATAGTCTTTCTTTTAAAACAATTTTTACTCCCACGGTCATAATTTCATTACTTCGTGTCATGTTATTATTAAATGGAGTATACCTAAATGCTCTTCAAAAAAGATATTGCTGGCATTTTCAAATTAGTTGAGGTCTAATTAAACTTCCACTCTAACAGATCAGGTATTTGGGGTTTTCCAAATTATCTTTCCTTTTTTTTTTTTTTTTTAATAGCAGATGATGTGCCAAGGGAACAGAGAGAGAGAGGGAAAGGGAAGTTGCTGTGATGTGATATATTTGATCAACCATGCCAGAGTCCTTTTCCCATGTGGTGGGAAATGTTTAATGCAAAGTGCCAAGTGTGTCAAGACAGCAGAAAATTAAAACTGTCACATTTGAATGTCATTTGGGATGCCACAAAGCTTTATAAAGCAAAGTAAGTACATCTGATGTGTTGAAGCTGATGGGATTACTGGAATTGGTAATAGTTTTGGAGAAGCCCTTTTTGTAAATTAATGTTATTAATCACTGTCCTCAAGCCTAGGGCCTGTTAGGTTTTCATTAGCAGACAATTAGTGAGGTTAGGTCCAAACATAAGGAGTACTGAATGCCCCCCGTTGATAGAGGGGCAAATGGTCTGGTCTTCCCAAAATCAGAGTGCTAGAATGGTTTGTGTTTTAAGGGATCTTAATCTAGTACCAATGCTCCTGCCATAAACCAGGTTTCTCAGGGCTTCGTCCAGCTGAAACACTTGCAGGGATGGGGCATTCACAACTTCTCTGGGCAACTTGTGCTGGGGCCTCACCACTCTTACAGTCAAGAATTTTTGTGCGATTTCCAGCCTAAACCTCTCTTCCTGTTTAAAACCATTGCACCTTGTCCTGTCACTCCTTGCTGCTGTAAATAATCTCACTCCATCTTTCATGTGGGCTCTCTTCGGGTGCGTTTAGGTCACATGGAAAGCTTTGCTTTCCAGGCTGAACAAACCCAGTTCTCTTAGTCTTTCCTAATAGGAGAGTTGCTCCATCCCAAGTGCATCATCTAGAACTCGGTTTTGTTGAACTGCATGAGATTCCCCTTGGCCCATATTTAAAATTATTTTTAGGCCTGTCAGACATGTCAAAAGAGTACTACCTCCAGTGAAATTGCAGGACAGATCAGATTATTATTCACATGTTTTATTTGCTTCTGTTCTGAATGCAGCACGAGTTTCTGATTTGTGGTAGTTGTATATTTTTTTGGTCTGGATCAGATGTAAATATTGGGAATAGGTTTGAATTTTTCAGCACTGAAATGTTTGTGAATGAAATATTTGAGAAGGGATATTGTGGATCTATTGCATCCACACTTCTGGAGTTAAGAGAAGTGTCACCTGATTGTCTTTATCTTATATGCAACGAATAAAACTGCTGTCACGCATGAGTTCTTTCCAAAGGAAGAATTAAATTATATCCTGGCTTCTTTTTGCTGATGTTCTCCATGGCTCAGAGTTGTGGTTTTCAAAGGGGAAAACCCAGAATTTGTGCCAAATTGTATTGAATGCCAGTAATGTTTCAGCTTATTAAACTGCTCGGTGATTTCTGCTTGACAGTGGTCAATAGTCATTTACCACTCGTCTTGTAAATTGCAGTAAATTGGATATAATGGATAGTTTTTAGTTTAGTGGAGAAACTCTTTGTTTACACCATAATAGAACCTGTTATGTAGAACAAGTTTTTATTTACTGAATGCATCAGAAAGCTGTTATTACTTTAATTTATTTCAGGATTTTTCCCCCTCAGTATCATTGTCCTGTATTAAGTAGAAAAGAAGTCTCAGTTTTGTATACAAGAATTCAAAGGCTAAACTTTTGATAGACATTAATGTTCTTAGCTTTTTGCTTGTGTATCGGATATTGAAAAATATTTATTCTTTTGACTATTCCGTGGAAAATCTGCTTGGGAGAATGTTTTAATTTTGTGAGGGGTCATGACATGATTATATTAGTCCAAAATAAAGTGCATGAGAGGCAGTTGCTTAAGAGTTTGGCATGGAGTTCTGCTGGGCATATCTGTAAACCTTTAGAAATTATTTTAGTATGGGATGGAAGCCAAAATATGTTGCTGTTTATGAGACTCTGAACAATTCTAGGTGTAGTATCAACTTCTTGTTAAATGTTGCTGTCACAACTGATGGAAGTATTTCCTAGACTTGATTAAGATTTTGATTTCATGTTCTTACTTCTTATCTTGATATTTACGTGTATAATTTGAGGATACAGTAAGTCTTTTTGCCATACTGATTATATACTTATTTTCTTTTAACATTGGTAGGAGTTTGAGCTACATTTTCTTTTTCATTTTCCCCATGTAACACAACCGTATTTACAGTTCTGGTCCAGCTAAGATCATGAAGGTACTTACAAGTCAGAGTTGAGCCAATAGGTTTGCTTATTGGCTTCTCTGTTTAGGCTAGCAGGAGGGCTGAGGTCATGGCACACATACTAGAGTAATCAGTGATCCCAATAAATTCCAGTCAAATCACAGAATGGCTGAGGTTGGAAGGGGCCTGTGGAGGTTGTCTCGTCCAAAACCATGCTTAAAGCAGGGCAGCCTGGAACTGGTTGCTCAGTAATCCTGTGTGAGTATATAAAAGGGTGGGAACTCCACAACCTCTCTGAGTAACCTGTGCCACTGCTTGGCCATTCTTGCAGTAAAATGCATTTTTCTTGCATTAAGCATTCTTGCATTAAATTTCCTATATTCCAATTTGTGCCAGCTTCTTTTGTCCTGTCTCTGGGCAGATATAAGTAGAATCAGGCTTTTGTCATCATTCATTTTCACTGCTGCATGACTGAGCTGGGACAGCCCTAAACTTGGCTTGAGTCATTGTGATTACCTGCATCAGACTTTTTGTATGGAGAGGCTTAAAGCACTAAGATAAAGATCTAGTATTTTTCTAACACCATATGGGAAATCAGTATTCTTAATGTTCCATTTGGTGTGATTTACTAGTGTTGCATGTTGATGATTTTTCAGTGTTTAAAATAAACTATCACTCCCTTGATTAAAAATAAATGCTTGGTATATTGGAAGAAAGGTAGGTTTCTGTTTCAGAGGAAGCAGCACCTTCCTATTGCACAAGCAGCTGGTTATAGCTTTCTGCTGGTGGAATAGTGGGGTATTTTATTTTCAGCAAGGAAGAAATACAGCATGGAAAAGAAAAAGTCCAGATGTTTACTTCACAACATGGGGAAGAATTTTACTAATCTTGCCTGCCATACCGAAGGGTGAGAGCATTTTTCTCTGTTAAAGCTTGTGTAGCCTCCATGAATTTATAATTGCTACTCTGAGCAATGCATGTGAAATCTCCTGTTTTACAGAGGCAAACAATTCAATAAATCTGCTTGAACCATCAGCACAGCACAGTAGCAATAAAAACGCATCTTGGATTAATGAGAAATGTTTTTGCTTATAGTTTCTTCAGTGCTAAGCCATTTCTCTGTTATGTAGAAA
The DNA here is from genome assembly GCA_003676055.1 of Chloebia gouldiae. Lineage (NCBI taxonomy): Eukaryota > Metazoa > Chordata > Aves > Passeriformes > Passeridae > Chloebia > Chloebia gouldiae. The sequence continues at coordinate 20,848,597 of QUSF01000009.1, read as the reverse complement.
ATTTGAACAATTTGAAGTAGACTGAACTCTGCAAGTGTCTGTTTCTAAAGCTCTTGAAAGCTTTCCGAAGCTTTTAATCTCCTGTATTTGGGGTCATCTGTGATTGTCAGAAAAAATCATACTGTCTTGAAAACTTTTTTTAGGTGGCTTATTTACTCTATCACTACTCTCTACCCTTGTTCCTAAGCTACTACAACAGTTCCTCAAAGCTTATTTAGTAATCACATTGCTACTTGTGTCCTCAAACAATTTAGGATATGTCAGCACTTCTGTTATAAGTCATGGTTTCCAGGATGTCACTACATTCTTTCTGCTCAGAAATGTCGTTGACAAGGCATATTAATAACAAGATTTAGTTTCAATTGATTTGTTCTGACAGAAAGCTCTTGATGACTTTGGCTTGGGTTCAAAGCTTGTGTGAATCCTGTGGGTTGCTGTGTTGCCTCACCCCAGCACATGGCCCCAGCCTTCCATACATTATCTTTCCTGTGGAAGGCTTTGCATTATGGTGAAAGGATAAAAGGCTGCTGGGGGGGCTTTTCTCCTCTAAGTGCTTAGGTTAAGAGAAACAGCCACAGTTTCATTCCATCTAAATGTGAATTTTGAGGCCAGTTTAGTGAAAACAGTTCTGTTATTAAGACATTTAAACACATTCATTCACTGATTTAACTAGTTCATGTTCTTTGCTAAAAGAAAAATATTTATTTATTAAATCATTCTGCATCTCTAACAGCATTATGAATAAAATTTATCTACTTGTTTTTCAGATAAGTAGAAATTATGGCTTGATATTTAGTTAAAGAGGAAATAGCAGAATTAGGTAGAAGTATCATGGTCGGCTTGTTTTAAGCCTGCAGATTTGTATAGGGGCATGAGCCTTCATAGAAATAATTTTTGGTGCTCTAGTGGGACAGTGCTTTGAGATTATTCTTCCCTGAAAAGAACAGATACACTCAGACTGTCCAAGAGTTAAGGCAACAGGACATTGCAGCTGTTGTACTGTAAGAAGTCTGCAGCTTTGTGAAGGATAATTGCAGTTCTTTTGGGAAATAAAAATCCCCTCTCTTCAGAAGCTGCAGAATATATGATTAGATATTATGAAGCATTGCCTTGGATTATAACCAGTCTGATTGCTGAGCCTGAAAATCTGGTCCTTTAAACTGCCTGCTGTTTGATTATAACTCTGTGTCAGGATTTGGGATTACAGCAAATGACTCCAAAGAGCAGAGGTACCAGAAGTCAATTGTAAACAACCCTTACACTTCAACATATTCCCTTGGGGCAGGTCAGCTCTGTACATGCATGTATGTAAATGATGAGAGGAGAGTGAAAACTTTCTGTTTATGAAGATGTCAGCAAGAATAGGCATTCCTTGAATATCTGCTCATCTGGGGATAGTTGGGGATCTTTCATGAAGAGGACAGCCAGGGGTGGCAGTGCTTAAAAGGGAGAAATGCTCAGATGCCAGGAGAAACTATATATCTTTGTCTTCATTTTTTTGGTTACTGTTTTTATACATTATGGCTTTTTTTTTTTTTTTTTTTGTGGACTCTAGTGGCAAAATCCGTGTTGATTTATTAGGCTAGCTTAGCTGAAACTAGAACTCATTCTGTCCAACAACAAAGAAAAAATTATGGTAAATTTATGGATGGACTTGGGTGATAACGTTGCTAGAAATTGAACCAACTAGTCTGAGTTCATGGGTGTCCAGCTTGATGATATGACTGGTATTAGTAGTGTTTATTTCTACCTTTGTGTATGAGTCATTGGCCACATGGAATTACTGGAATTATTGTCCCTGGGCCTTCTATTGTATGTCCTATTTTCACTTGAGTTTTCTCATTATTCCCTTTTTTCTTTTATTTTTTTCTTTTTCTTTTATATTTTTCTTTTTTGTATTTTCCTTTTTTCTTCTTTTTTTTTT